>JAUMJJ010000085.1:1522500-2122500 GCA_033556795.1 Tapera naevia
CAGTGGGAGGTGTCCCTGCCCATGGCAGGGGGTGGAACTGGATGAGCTTTGAGGTCCCTTCCAACCCAAACCATTCTGTGATTCTATGATTTAATGAACATCTTGGCAGGACAAAGGAGCAGCTCATCCCCTCGCTCAGGATTTACCAAATCATTGAAAACTCTTGGGTTTTTATCTCATGCTTAAGGGCTTTCCTGAACAAAGTTGAGCTTAAGGATGTGGTTAAATCTCAGCAGGTGACCGAATGCATTATTGAATCAGGGCTTTGGTCCCCCACAGGCCTCAGCCAGCTTGGGAGATATAAACTGCAAACCTTTCCTGATGCCTTTCAATGTCTAAAGTGAAAAATGCAAAAGCAAAACTCATAAAGGGAAGCACAGCAGAGACTTCATCCCTATCATGCTTCAACTCTTAAATATATTTATAAAAACATGGAGAGGTCGAGGAGGGATTCTTGGAGATGCTGCAGGGACTGCAGGCAGAGCAGTGGCACGGGGACCTCAGCAGGAGGGAAGACCTCATCCACACCTGCTCAGTGGCTGGTTTCTGCGAGCTCCCACGCCACCTGTAATCAGTCCTGATCAAAGAAGGATAGAAAAACATTCCAAAAATAATGAGCAGCCATTTATGGAAGAGCCAGATAGAAGGAAGAGAGGAAAGCTCACTAAAAGGAATGAGTTAAGTTTTAAAACTGTTTAATTGCTCGTGCAAGTTGAACCCACAAGAGATGTCAAGTACCTTTTCCATTCCCATTCCCCCCGCACGCGGCGCTCCAGCCTTTCCCTGCTGCTCCTGGCTCTCTTGTTAAGAAGTAGCTATTATTTTCACAATCATTTTCTAGTGCACTTTACAGCAAGCTGTCGTGAATGACCATTGTGTTTCCAAGTAAGTTTGGACACAAACAGCACCGAGTTCTTTCACCAGCTGAGAACACCCTGGGCTTCTCTCCCTGTTCGAGGGTCTGGATGCCCGTGGAGCTGGTCAAGTGCTCAGGGCAATCCCAAACCACGCTGCTCACTGGGGCACACCACTGCCATGAGAACTCAATTATGCTAAACAAAAGCTAATAGGGCACCAGAGGAAAGAAGAATTAACAGCCCTGTCAGGCTCCTCCAGGTAATTATGGTTTTTCTATCTAAAAATTCAAACTGGGCTTGAAATGCCATATTTTTATGCTGGTGCATTTGGCATAAATACGAAGGGAAAAGAGTTGGTTCTGCAGTGAAAATCTTTATCTTTTAACAGGTTTGTCAAAGGTAAAATTACTGCAGGATTAATTGTGATCAAGAAGAAAAGAGCTTCTGGTTATTGTTGAACCCAGGAGATTTAAAGATACGAGAGCACATGAACCACTTGAACACCTGGATGAAATCCTGCCTCACCATCCCAAAGCTAAGATCCCCCACCTCCACCCCCAAGGAACTCAAAGCTGTGCAGCCTAAACAGGAGGTAACTGGGAAGAAACTAAGACTGCTGGAGAGGAGAAAGAGATAATGCAGGAGGAGCATCCCCTGAAAAAGTCCTCTTTTAACAGAGCCCTCAACAGGGCTTGTCCTGGACCCTGTGTGCTCCCAGCCTTCTCCCCACATCTCAGCCCAACAAAGCACCCTCCCCAGCACAGGTTCCTGAGCCCAAACATCATCCCCACAATGAGTATCCATGTAGCCACGATGCATGTCTGAGTACAATGGGACCAAAAAGCACACAAGAAACATGCCAGGGATGTCTGCAGCAACTCCCCAGGCCCTCAGGAGTTGTTCCCAGCTCCCACAGGAGAGGGAAACGGAGGGGAGAGGGGCTGCAGGGCTTGTCTGCAGTGCAGTTGAATTATCCCCAGCTTATTTAAACACGTTGCTTGGCATTCTCAGAGGTGGCAGTCTGACAAATGCAAGTACTCTAAGGGTTAAGCTCTTTTAAATGTCTTGGGAGTTATTTGTAAAGCTATTACTTCTGAGTTTGTTAATAAATCAGGATTTAATACACCTGAGTTACATTATCTCCCTGTTCTAATGTATAAATCCTGTCACTAAACCTCCAGGCCCAAGTGCTGTGTGCTTTTAGTCTTAGGTTTAGCTACCTGCTTTCCAAAATGTTAGATTGTTTCACAAGTCAAGGGATGGATTTTTAAATCCTTCAAATCTCGCAGCAAGTATACAAATCTGTGTCTGGAGTTACAAATCCGATCAGAAGGTTTGTAAATCCTACAAAAAAGATTTATTTGAAAAAAAAGTTTTCATTTACAAATTCTTGCTTTGCCTTTGGGACATGTAAGTGACTTAAACGCAAAGGAGGATTCAGCAGCCGTGGGTTAGATTGAGAAATCCTGTCCTTCACTCGTCACACACAACACAGGATAAATCCTCATCCAGCCAGACTGTATCTGTCTCCCAGATGAAGTTTGGGGTTAGTAATGAGCTCTAGAAAAGTCAATTGAGAGGAAAGGATGCTCTGGAGGGGGTGTTAGCCTCCTGGTTTAGACACCGTCTTAGGATGCCTGTGCTCTGGAGACATCTCTCCCCACTGATGGCAGATGGAGAGGAACACAGAGCTCAGAGGAAAGGCTTTGTAACGGAGAGCTTGTGTAAGACACACCCTGCCCTAGATGGGACCCTGAGGATCACCAACACCTTCAGAAGTTTGCTCAGAGGAGGTCAGTGAGGAGTAGGAGTGGCTGCACCAGGTGACGCCATTCCCACTTGTCCCAGATTTTGTATTGCTGTTCCTCCCAGAGACAGGCCTGGTGGGGTCCCACCAGCCGTGTACAAACCTAGCATTGCCAGATGTCACCCACCAGCCACGACCTCCCATCCTCCCTGGGTGTGGTGAGTCATGGCAGGGTCTGCAGCAGCAACTGGTCGCAGCCAACACCGCTCACACAAGATCCCATTCTCGACCCCACCCAAACCTAAGCAAGGCCAGGCAAAGCCAGAACAACACTGGGCAAAGTCACCCAGACTTAGCTTTTCCTCCAGAAAGCCAGGCTTCTGGCATAATTTATCTTTTTCCAGGAAGAGGCAGTCGTGCAGGTAAAGGATGGATATGGGCATGCAAGGAGAACAGCTGAGCTGCAGCAAAGTCCTTGGTTACTGCTATGCATTTAGCCCACCTCAACTGCAAAATCCTAGAACCCTGGAATGGTTAAGACAGGAAGGGATATTAAAGCCCATCCAGTTCCACCCCCCTGCCATGGGCAGGGACACCTCCCACTGGATCAGGGGGCTCAAAGCCCCCATTCAGCTTTGGCCTTGAACACCTCAAATCACTCAAGCTGAGTTCAGCGTATGATATACGAGCCTCTGACCATGGAAACAAACTTCATCATCTGCCCTGGGCAGGGCACATCTATGCTGTTTGGGTCCCAGCAGCCTCCAGATTTCCAGTCTGCTTCTAGGACTGGTGGGAGTGGAGGGACTGCACATTTCCATGGGCAAGTCAGAGCCTCTGGAGGGAGAGTAAAATGGCAAATTGAGATGAGAGTTTCCCATTTACTCCATCCCATCCAGGCCATGGAGCCTTAGTGCAAACAGCATTAACCTGCACATAATCTGCACAGAGCATCCACAACTTCTGTGGGTAACCTGTGCCAGTGCCTCACCATCCTCACAGAGTAAAAACCTTCAGCCTAACTCACCAACAGGTTTCCCCGTGTAACTGAGCCAGTTCCTATAGCTCTGTCATTTCTATAGGTGCTTTGATAAGCAGTAGGTAACAGGCTAGTTCAAGAACTCAGGAGAATCAGTTTGGGTCACCTCAAATACCACAGGGGCCTGTTAAACAGTTTTTTTCTGCATTGCTTCACTTTCTGTTTGCAGGACCTTCCATCCATCCTAGGAAATTTTACTGAGATATGGACCTTCAAGGATGTGGAGGCAAACACAAAATGAGAGGAAAAAATCAGGAGGGTTTTATAAAATGTAGATCATATTAGACTAATTTAATATCAATTTAATAGGAAAACAGAGAGCAGCAGAGGAGCTAATCTATCTAGGTTTAAACAAAATATTGCATAGAGAGCCTGAAGGGAAATTAATCTTTCAGTAAGAGGTTCTGGGAAGAATCTCTATTGAAGGAGTTATAGGAGTTACAAAGTGGATGTGGATCCAGTTAAAGGGAAGGCTGTGCAGAACCAAGTGATCAGCCCAGAGAGCAGTGCCGGATGGTGCTGCTCAGTGATCAGCATTAGGGTCTTCGTGCACAAGTTAGGGGTATACTTAGGAAATGAGGGGTATTATGAAAGGTATTGCCAGTGCTGAGGGACTCCAAATCTCCTCTCTGGAAATGCTGAAATGAATACCACAATAAAACAGGGTCTGACTGCAACACTTTCTGCCTCACTTGCATGTCCTGGGCTCAACCTCTGACTACATTTGGGCTCAGGGATGACTTTTTTTCCCAGGCAGAATTAGACCAGGAGGGTTTCCTCTGTAGCACTGATCTCCAGACTATGTGAATGTGATGGCAGAAGGCACCAGCAATACCAAGGGCAGCCAAGGCTTTGTGCTTCACCTTTCTTCCACCATGGTTTAGACTGACCCTGTGCTGGGGAGTGGCCAGGGGCTGCACGGACCAGGCATGGCCCGTGGTCTGGGCTTCAGCCTCACAACAATCCAGCGTGGAGATGGTTATGAGCAGAGGGTTACACCTCAACGTGTCCTGGATGCATCCAGCAGGGCATCACCATCCAGGTGAGGGAGGGGACTGTCCTGCTCTGCTCTGCACTGGAGAGGCCCCACCTTGAGCACTGGGGACAGCTTGGGCACCAAAGGGTAAAAAGGATCTAAAGCTACTGGAGAGAGTCCAGAGGAGGACACAAAGTTGGGGAAGGGACTCAAGGGGAAGTCGTATGAGGACAGGTTGAAGTCCCTTGGTCTGTTCAGCCTGGAGGAGACTGAGAGTGGATCTCAGAGCTGTTTGCTGCCTTCTCACAAGGGAGGGAGGGGAGACAGGGGCTGAGCTCTGCTCTCCTGTGACCTGTGATGGGACTGGAGGGAATGGCAGGAAGATGTGCCAGGGGAGGGGTAGATTGGGCATCAGGAAGAGGCTCTTCCCCCAGCAGGTGGTGGAGCCCTGGAACAGCTCCCAGGGAAGCAGTCCCAGCCCCCACTCTGCCAGCATTCCAGAAGCATTTGGACACTGCCCTCAATCACACGGGGTGAGTGTTGGGAGTGTCCTGTGTAGGGACAGGGGTTGGACTGGATGATCCTTGCGGGTCCCTTCCAGCTCAGGTGGTTCTATGCTTCTATAATTCTGTGATACAACGACCTGCTGGCAGGGATTCCAGCCCCACAGGCTCTGAGTCACTGGAGACTGGATCCAGCCATCCCGGGGATCCTGGAGATGTCCCCCTGGGCTGGGGGTGCTGTCTAAACACAGCAGTGACAAACACCAACATCACTGCATCCCATCCTTTGGTCCACAACAAGAAGAATGGGCTCATATGATATGGCACTTTTTAGTTATTCAATCACCACCTTCAAATAAAAGCCATATTAAACCTTCCAGGAACAGGTGCAGCTTTAAGCTTTGGCTTTAAATTAAAAAAATAAATAAAATAAAACAAAAATCCCCAAAGCTAGTTCAGTGCTGCTTCTCCAGGCGCTTGAAAATCAGAAATGGCTTTGCCCGTCTCATACTGCTTCTGTTTGTCCATTCTTCCTGTCTCTGTTTTCATGTTTTCATTTTTCTATGGCTATGTGGAACACATTTCTCAGTTAAGTACTTGCTTTTGAGAGTTGTTGCCATAACAACCGTTTCATTCCACGATATGCACACTATCTCTGAAATACAGAATTTCTCCTTAAAGGAGCATGTGCCACACACATCAAAGAGGAATATGGACTCATTATTTTTACATTATTTTGTGGGCAAATAGATGTTTTCCAATACAGTTTTTTTTCTAACTAGGTTTTCTTGTTCAGTGGAACTAAGTTTTTTTTCTAAGCATTGCTATCTTATAGTATAATTTTTGCCTGAAACCCAGAACATCAGGAGACAAGAATCTTTATTGTTGCTTCTTTTCTCCAAAGGTCTGAAGAACTACGCTGCAGTTAAGGCATTTAAAACCCATCTTATTAGACAGAAAAATTTTGTAAATAAAATCTATTAAAAATGCATAGTTCTTGAAGTAAAACCTCTATTTTACTGTGGAAATTGGTTGTAGAAGGAGGGGAAGGGCCAGGTTGCCTCATTGTTTAGTATCTTGCTTTTCATGGTCTCTGCAAGGGGCATTTTGTGTGCAACTGGACTGCAAGTTTTTCCAAAAAACTGCCCTCCTAAACTTTTCTGTGGCTGAATGATCAGAAAACCAGAGTTTTACACATGAGCAGGACCTTGCTCTGAGGGCTCCCATCAGCTCCCAGTTCCCTTCTGGGTGAGAAGTGGAAAAATGTGGCACAAGTTGACCATGGAGCCATGTTCAGGACAACTTTGTTTTCAGCTTTACCTTTACACCGTGTGCTCTTGGGATGGTGTTGTTGGGTCTTTGCTGTGAGAGGGGACATGAACATTTCTTCTTGAGGGAAGCCTTCTCCTAAAGAAGCCAGGATGGGTTGTAGCATTGAGCCAAGGCCCACCCAGTTTGCAGATGGCTTTTCTGTTGGGTGCTGCTTTTTGTGCCTGGGTGAAACCATGGAGGAAGAGGCACAGCAAGACGTGCTGCTTGAACACGAGTCCTCAGTGCACGGTTTGCTCACCACAGAGGGACAAAGCCATGAGCACCAAACTGAATTTCAAGTTACACAGTAGTTTCTAGGATTTTTGGGAAAGTCACAATTTAGAGTACAAACTCAGGGAGATCAGAGCTGTAGGAGTTCTGCAGGGCATGCAACCCATGCTCTGTGCTGGAACCCTGGGCTTGGTGGATGGATCAAGTTCCTTCAAGCAAGGTCAACACAGATGTGGTGCTATGGCCCCACCATATGCTGAACATTGGAGCAAAGGTCATGGTCATTGATGGATTAGATGGGTCCTCACAACCCAATACACCTCTTACACCCATTTCTTCACCCACCACAGATCATGGACACTGCTTGGTCCTGCAGTGTTATCATGCTCCTCCCACACCAGCGTCATGTTGTATCACAGCATCACAAGGTTGGAAAAGACCTTTGAGATCATGGAGTCCAACCTATGACCCAACACCAGCACCCACTCGTCATTTAAACCATGGCACTCAGTGCCTCATCCAATCTGCTTTTAAACACCTCCAGGGATGATGACTCCACCCCATCCCTGGGCAGCTCATGCCAATGGCCAATCACTCTTTCAGTGAAGAATTTTTTCTTAATATCAAGCCTAAACCTTCCCTGACGAAGCCTGAGACCATGTCCTTTTGTTCTGTCACTGGTCTTTGTGAGAAGATACCAATCCCAGCCTGCCTACACCCTCCTTTTAGGGAGTTGTAGAGAGCAATAAGGTCTCCCCTGAGCCTCCTCCTCTCCAGGCTAAACAACCCCAGCTCCCTCAGTCTCTCTTCATAGGGCTTGTGCTCCAGCCCCTTCCCCATCTTTGTTGCTCTCCTCTGGACACTCTCCAGCATCTCAACATCTCTCTTAAACTGAGGGGCCCAGAACTGGACACAGTACTCAAGGTGCAGCCTGACCAGTGCCGAGTACAAGGGGATGATAACTTCTCCACTCCTGCTGGCCACACCATTCCTGATTCCTCTCCAAGTCACTGCTGCCAGTCCCTGTGGAGGAGCCGTCACAGCCCATCTCTATCTTGCCATGATGCTCTGGTGTCCTACAGTATCACTGTCAGGGTGTAGTGACACCCCTGCCACAGCGCACACCCACGGCACGGTTACACCCCAAGGCCACGTCAGAGTCCGCCGGCGTCACAGCCTCATGCTGTGACAGGGCCATCAGCCTGCATTATGATCAGGAGGGGAAAGCTTGAGCGCAGCTCACTCTGAAAGAGCCAACAGAATGGAGAAAACAACATTTCCCGAGATCCCAAAGCCATTTACCTCATTGTTCCACAAAAACCTCTCTCGAGCTGCCAGCACAGCCTGCTCCCAGCCTTGCTGCCCCTCGGAGTGGAGCACCCAGGAGATGCAGGCAGGCACTGGGTGCTGCAGTTCCCACCAGTGCATGTTTTAACTCACATTCACAGGCTGAAAATCCCAGGAATGGAAGGATGCAGTAGCTAAAAATGCTGCCAGAGCAGGAGCTCTTCAGTTTTCAAAAGGATCCTTGTTCTGCAAGCAGTGGGTGCTGTGGTGGGGAGGGCAACCAGGAAACACCTTTATTTCTGACCTTGGCTGGTCCTTCCTCCAGCTCACACAGACAAAGATCCATGAACAAGAATCCCACGCCCCAGGGAAGAAGTTGATCCCATAACTCACCTGTGGCCTCTCCCTCCAAAACCAGAGGTGCTGGATTTTATACAAATCACTCAGTAAGAGAGAAAGCAGACCTCCAGGTCAGCACTGAGGACACATCATGGGGCTGGGAGACAGCAAAAGTCAAGCTCTAGAGCCAAGAAAGATGCAGAAAAGCTGCAGCAGGAGCACTCCCTATGCAAAAAATTTCACGTGGGCTCTGCACCAGGGCAGGGGGTCTGCTCCCCATACATGACTTGGGACAGACACAGCTTGTCAGTTCCACAGTCAAACCTCCCAAGGGTTTTCTGTGGTCCCAGCACGGGAGAGAGGAATGGGTCCTGCCTATCCCTTGGGATTCAGGGAGCCCTCTTGGTTCCCAGGATGTCCAGAAGGTCCCGTGGACAGAAGCAGGCTGAGTCTCTCAGGTAACCAAATTGTCGAGGGGTCAGAGGGTGGAGGCACCAACAGGAGGCACTGGAAGTTCAACCATTTATTGGAAAACATATTCTTTTTAAAGGCCACATCACAGGTCTCTCTGACATGCAGACACTGTTGGCATCTTCTGAATTTCTGTCTCACACAACCCACAGCACCTCTCCAACTGTCAACAAGCTCCCAGGATTGGAGGCCTCTGGAGATCTCCTTTGTAATGGAGACAGGAGGAGAGCGATGGATTTACTGTCCTCAATCAAACTTCCTTCGTGCTAGTGGGGTACAGGGATTTCCTAGTCCAGGGTCCAACAGCACGGCAGGAACTGGCTGCTGGTCCTGAATGAGCCCCTCAGGCAGATCCCTCACTTCAACAACCAAGGCTCTGCAGCACCTTGACCCTGACAGCTGCCACGACCGTCGTCCTCAGTGCCTGCTGGCCTCTTGCCAGCGGAGACTTTGGGGTCCTTGAGCACCCCAGCACTCCTCACCCCTTTGGAGGCACGGCCACCCCCTCCAGCAGCTCACCAAAAGCTGCTTTGAACCCTCTGCCAACATGAACATTTCATTGATTTATTAATGAAGGGTGTTCAAAAACACATGTTAGTGAGCTCTACGAAATAGCCTTTAGCTTCTGCTGATTACTCATGTTTTACATCAGGCTGATGTTTTCTAGATGCATTTCAATCAATACAATAGCTCTTTTAGCACACATTACTGCTCGCCTTTGGCTAACCAACCATCACATTTCTTTTCAAGTGCCCATTTGCATCCAACTAACCCCAAAGATGCATCATATCTCCTTTGACTGTCACCTGAGCTTACACAAACATTCCCATTTAGGTTTCAAAATGCACTGTACACTCAAGCTTCATTTCTGAGTGCTTCAGACAAGATGTTGAATGTGTTGTGTCGTTCATGTCAGAGAGTTATTCTCCGCACAACTTTCCTTGCAACCACAGCATGAATATTCAGGCTTACTCTTTTCCCTAGACTCAGTGCTAGTCTACACTACAATTTTGGGGTCAAGGTAGCTCAAAGAGGGAAAAGCAAGTAGTAAGCTGAAAGCAAGGGAAATATTTTGACCAAGCACGTGCAGAATTGTGCTCTGCCATGGTTTCATTGCTTCTGTGTTCAAGTCAGCTCAAAATCCACCCCAAAGCTGTTTTCATCTCCTTCACTCAGCACAGCATTCGATCATAGAATCATCAAATCATCTGGTTGGAAAAGACCTTTGAGATCATCAGGTCCAACCGTGCCTGTCCCCTTACTAAACCATGTCCCTAAGAAACTCATCTACCTGCCATTTAAACACCCCCAGGAGACTCAGCCACCTCCCTGGACAGCTGTGCCAGTGTCTGAGAGCACTTTCAGGGAAGAAATTCTTCCTGATGTCTAATCTGAACCTGCCCTGGTGCAACTTGAGGCCATTTCCTCCTGTCACTTGGGAGAATACACCAACACCCACCTCACCATCACCTCCTTTCAGGCAGTTGCAGACAGGGATGAGGTCTCCCCTCAGCCTCCTCTTCTCCAGGCTAAACAACCCAGTTCCCTCAGCATTATTCATTTATTGCATCCAAGATTTTCATTGTGAAGCAACTGCTATGGTATCTGAATGACCTTTAGAGAAATAGCAGCAATAGAAATATGGGGGTTTTACCGTGGATCACTTCTTGGAATATCCATTAACTCTTAAGATTTGCCATTACTTTAATACGTGGCAAATGGCTCTGCTCCTAAAGAAGCATAATTGTCCTTTTGATCATCCTTCTGATTAGTCAAGCCAAACCCAACCATCCTTGCCACCAACTATGTTTTTAATGCTCCAGTTGTACTTTTTTGTTTAGGTCACTCTGTTCAAACCTGCATTTCCACTTTTCACTGGAAGGGCACCCAGCATTTTGTGTGTTTCAATGAACCATCCTTTGTTGGTAGTAAAACGCACACTGTTAAATAACACAGCTGTTGTCTTCATTTGTTCAGTAGTAAAATGAAAGCAAACGCTAATGCAACGAAGGGAGGGGGAAGGGACCTTCTTCTGCTGACGTTGCTTCCACACACACTATGGACCAGCTTTCCAAGGATGGTATTTCCTTGTTTGGATGTTGGCTTTGGGGGATTCCTCTGGGCATACCCCAGCCACAGCTTTGGAACCTGCTGTTGTATGGAGAGACCTCATTGCTCTCTATAGCTACCTAAAAGGAGGTTGTAGTCGGGCAGGGGTTGGTCTCTTCTCTCAGGTGACCAGTGACAGAACTAGAGGACATGATCTCAGGCTTTGTCAGGGGAGGTTTAGGCTTGATATCAGGAAAAAATTCTTCACTGAAAGGGTGATTGGCCATTGGAATGAGCTGCCCAGGGAGGGGGTGGAGTCATCGTCCCTGGAGGTGTTTAAAAGCAGATTGGATGAGGCACTGAGTGCCATGGTTTAGATGATGAGTGGGTGCTGGTGTTGGGTCATAGTTTGGACTCGATGATCTCAAAGGTCTTTTCCAACCTTGTGATACTGTGATATCTAAATACATCAGCCCACTGTGAAGGAGTGATGATAGTTTAAGGACCGTAGCATCCCTCCTTCTCCCTCATTCCTTATACCCTTTCCCATGAGTCACTCAGGCCATCCAAACCCACATGGCTTATCCCACCAAGCTGCTCTGCTGCAGCCCCTGGTCACAGCCAGGGGGGACGCACGGACCCTCCACATCTCAGTGCCTCTTGCTAAGCGGAGCGATGTGAAGGAGAGGGGATGAGATGGAAAGGTGCTCTGCCAGCAGGACGGCTGACGGTCTCAGTGAGATGTGGTGCTTTTAAGCAGTAGCTGTGCCACCAGGCCTCAAGAAGAGGAGCAGGTTCAGAACGTGCAGCCCCAGCACTGGTCAGACACACTGCAAGGTCAGCGCTCCCGCACGAGCCCATACCTGAGCACAGGTGTGGGCTCAGCTTCCCTGGGCACCAGTAGGTGAGTGCTTTCATCCCTAAGTTGTGGGAAACACCATCCCATGCCTGTTGTTGGACAACTGTCACCACAGCAGTCTCACCCTTTCTCCAGGAAAGAAGGGGCTGTGTGAGAGGGAGCCAGCCACGCTCCGATGCCACCCAGCTTGGAGATGTTTGGCAAGAGCTGTGTTTGCCTCTTCTCCTGTGAGTGCTTTTTTCCTCCTCATGTTCAGCATTCCCTGTGGACTTGAAAACATGTCTCACACCAAGCAGTCCAGAACACTCCTGCTGCCAACCATCAGCCTTTCCAGATGTCAGCATTCTCATTGCTTAAACTTTCTGTAAAAACTCAGAGCTGCTCTGCCTTTGAGGTCTGTACAAATACATGGAACTACAGCTCCTGATGAATCCTGGGGCTCCAGAAACCTAGGGAGAGACAGGGTGTCTAAACACAGATGTATTGCATCACAGAAATGACATGGGGTAGCTGGGACTTCCTCAGGGGTGCAATGGGACCTATGGGAGAACCACATCCTTCTTGACATCCTGAGGCACCCCAGATATGCATCTTAAGGCACTTGGTTCACATCCCCCTGTTTTCTCCTTGACTTCCAGTGAGAATGTTTTAATGACTGGTACAGGGTCTGCTTCAAATTTGCATCCCATTACATGGTGGGTGCGATGTTAGAGGACTGTGGGGTAGGAGTGAGGTCAAAAACTGACTTCAGCTATGAATGGTTTAGAATTAATATCATTCATAGAAAACTTTGGCATCAGAAATACTTCTTCAAGTACTGGATGGACAAGATGAGGTGGTATTAAAAGACCATTAGCTGTGCATTAACAGCTCCCTCCTGCTGGCCAGGACTACCTGCTGCCGTCACCTCTGCTCACCTGGCCATTCAACCTTGGAGAGGGTTTGGGGAGGATGCAAGAGAGAAGAGAAGGTCAAAGATCCTGTCTGTGCTGCAAAGCCCTTAATACAAGACATCTCTTCTTTCTAGAGGCAACATGTCAAGCTAAATTGAAGATACTAAACGTAATTGCAGTTTGCTTTAGCAAAACACACACTCAGCCATCTGCGAGAGACATTTAAGCACTGAGTGCTCCTGATCCTAAGATTAGCACATTTGTGGGATTACAGTCTCATCTCACCCCTGATGTGAGCTTATCCACTGACTTCAATGGGCGCTCCAGGGCTGGCAACCAGATTAGCCTGGAGTCCCCAGGGCATCCGTTTCTGGAGGCACCGGGTGAACAGGACGGCAGCACAGTCCTTCCAAGGGGAACAGGATGACAAAGAAGGTCTCCCCAAGCCAGGAGCACTTGCCCTTAGCCTGTGCACCTGGGACACACTTGGCTTTGGTGGGAAAGACCAGGTCAGTAAATGCCAAGAGCTCCTGCAAATCCAACCAGAGGCTCTGTCAGCGGGGAGGAAAGGGATGGCTGCCAGCCAAGGGCTAGAGCTGAGAATAATGAGATGAAACCAAGAAACGGAAAATGTAAGGTGAGTAGCAGGAAGTATTTCCAAGAGTGAGATCTATCAGATACTGGAATAATCCCTCCAGGGAAATGGTGGCAGGTCCAACCCTTTAGAAGCTTAAACTAAATAAAGCGCAAGAAAATGTAGAGAACTGTATTTGCAGTGTCTTTTCCAGATGAAGGAACGGAGCCTGGAGGAGGACATTCCTCCACCACCACCTTCTGCAACAGAGAAGGAAACCTGCAGTTCAGATTTGCACTGGACTGCCAGAAGTTAAGAAGGCTGAGGAGCTGGATAGCTGATGGCAGTGCTGAACTGCAGCTGTCTCCCCAGGGCAAGGGCAGCCCAGCTGAACACAGCACCCGGGGACGTATCCTGTCCCTACAGAACCCAGGCACAGCATCTGTGCTCAGCCCAGGCTAGGCTTTGCCTCTTTCTCCACTGCAGTCCTGGAGGTGTGGGATGGTCCCTGAGGAGCCAGGGAGCAGGTACCAAACTCTGCAGGGACCCCTTGCTGCAGGAGTGGCAAGGGGACAAAGGGCTACCAACACTGCCAAACTCTTGACCTGAAGAACATGGACCCACCAGGGTGGGTTATGTATGGGCACTGGGAGAGCAATAAATACAGGAGAGATCCAGACTGGCATGGTGGCTTGGAAGCTAATGGGGAAAGAGAAAGCAGATGAGATTCTGAAATAGAGTGAGGTGCTGAATGAGGAAGGGACAGAGGGGTGTGACCAGGACCAGGAGGATGTCCCAGCCATGGTGATCTACAGTTTGGCAATGCAGCACTGGGCATGGTCCCAAAGGAGCTGCAAACTGTGCTGGACTCCATCCAGACCTTCCATCCTGGGAAAAAAGGGGGATCCACACAAGACATCTCTTCTTTTAATGTCCAGTTAAACCCTCTCCTTGCACTGGTTTGGGGCTCTGTGCCCAGGAGCAGCAGAGCTGAGGGACTGGCCGTGGCTGGTGCTACTCCTGATAATTCCCACTTCTCTTCCAGTTCTTCTTTCAGATGGAAAGTGAAAAGCCATCAAGATGAGCATTGCTAAACTTTCATGCTCTTAGGGGGCTTAACAGAAGCTGTTTCACCTGAAGAATGTGTAGCCTGAACCTCTGTTTCCAGCTATCGTGAAGAATTCACTTTGGCATTGGGTTTTTTGTTGAAAATAAAACTGAACTGAGGGCAGGATGCTGTCTTTAACTAGTCTGAGATGACTAATTATTAAACTCATTTTCTAAAGGTTACCATATACAGAAAAGCAATTACAGAGAGATTAAAACAAGTTCAGAAACCTGATTCATTCTGAAACTATGGTAAACCCAAATCTTGTACTATTTCTGATTTTTAATGACCTCAGGAACATTTTATTTAACTGAGATGTCAAATGCAATTCTGAAATGAGAGATTAAATATATTTCATTCTTTTCTCTTTTTTTTAACATAGTACAGTGCACAAATTTCCAGTGCTAATTCTGTTAGTGGATTTCAGCAGACTGGAAGGAGAGCTGTGTGTAAAGAGAAGAGCCTGCTTAACCTCTGTGTGTCCGTGCTCCTCCGAGTCACCCTGCTCCTAGAGTAGCCCTGGATGTGGGTAGGTGACACCACCAGGCCACGTCTGCCTCCAGCCCCCTCCCTCAGACCGTTCTCAGCAGCAAGGTTCTGCTTTGGGATTTGGGGGATGGGAAGCAAGGTAGGTCTAATCATGTTATTTCTTCTCAGAGTTTCTCCCTGCTGATTCTGGTCCTGACACAGCAACTCTGAGTCCTTCCCTGGGAAGCTTTTCCTCCCATGGATTTTCTGATAAAAGCAATATGGGGTTACAGCTCCTCTGGGCTCCTATGCTGGCTGCAGTGCTTCCAGGCTGGAAGGATCACTGGGAGCATGGTGGTCCTTGAATCCCACATGGTGCCATGGGGCATCCTTCCCTGGCAGGACTCCAGAGGAGGAAGAAGAGGCAATTGTCGTGGTGGTTCTCCTGTAACAATCATAGAATGATTTGGGTTGGAAGGGACCTTAAAGATCATCCAGTTCCAACCCCCGTGCCAAGGGTAGGGACACCTCCCACCAGGCCATGCCACTCAAAGCCCCATCCAACCAGGCCTTGAATACCTCCAGGGATGGGGCAGCCACCACTTCTGTGGGTAACCTGTGCCAGGGCCTCCCCACCCTCATCAAGAAGAATTTCTTCCTAATATATAATCTAAATCTTACCCTTTCCAATTTAAAACCATCCCCCCTCATCATCCCCCTTGATGTGGCTCTGTGCTCCATCCTTGTGGCAAAGTGATGATCCTTGCTCACAGAATCATCACCACGGCAGATCCTGCAAGAGGGTGGACATTAAGGTGGGACAAGAATCCTCCACGTGTTCCATGGGCTCCTGCGCTGTTGCCAAATACTGACAACCCTTTCTGCACCAGCAGAGGGTGGGGTGGCAGGGCCAGTCCAGCAGACTCTGCCAGCAGAGGCTGCCAGGGTGATGCCCTTCGATACCATAAGCCAGAGCAGCAGATCCTCAGGTGTCCCTGCGACCTGGCAGATCCCCACCACAGCTGTGGTAGGTCAGTGTGAGGAGCCCTGCATGGTGCTTCCTTGAGAGATGCAGCCATCCCAGTGATGGGAGGACACCGCTCCTAGCCATGGGGATAACAGGATGGCTGTGCCACCCACCTCAAACTGTTCAGAGTGTTCACAGCTTTCCTCCCTCCTCTCCATGACAGAGTAGAGCCATGGGGAGCGAAGTCCTTTAGGAAATGGCAGTCATTCAGCCTGACATTTCCCAGCTGAAGTGTCCCGGGTTAAACAAACCATGTGCTCCCCAAGGACTCCGACCGGCAAAGCCCCAGGCGGCAGCAGCCCCCACACTGCCACCGAGGGTTGTCCTACTCCAACCAAAGACTTCACCAATGCTCAAGGTTTCAGCCAGCTCGGAGTCTGCTACAGCTCTGGCAACAGCCATGAGTGGATCAAGAGGAGGGCTCCCTCCTGGAAACCCCAAAGAGACAACTCTCCTGCTTGGCTTTTACTCCGATTTCGGCAGTTCCTCTGACCCCGACCCTCTCGGGCAATCCTGACCGAGGTGCACTGGCACTGGGCTGTATGGAATTCCTGGTCTCCCATGCCTGGAACAAGGGGTGAGTGAAAATGGACATTTTTTTAGCAAGCAGGAGAACCCCCTGATCTGAAAACAGGCAGAAGGATGATGTGGGATATCATGTACACTTGCACCATTCTTGCTTTTTTGATGTCTGCCTGTGAACACTGGGACAGACCCTCAAGGGGTCATTCCTGGAACGTTAACCTGTGTCAGGTCATATTGAGGTAAATCTCAGCTCTTCCAGGTGTTGAACAGGAGTGCAAGTCCACAGTTAAGAGGCAGAAGGAAAATATTTTTGAAGGACTCTGGGAAAAATATCACCTTGCTTTTGTTTCTGCTCCACAGGAAAAAAAAATAAGGACTCAGGGTTGAGTATTTGGGTTTGGGTTTCCAACAGGACATGAACTTGTACCTCAAACCTCACTGTTTCTCCCAAACTGGCCAAAGGTGAGAAGTAGTTACACACAGGAGCAACACTCTGGTCTCATTCTCTGCCTCCTAAATATAAAAGCAGCCAAGCAATAAATATAGTTTAAAAAAACATCAATTGTATATGAAGAGTTTATAAAATACAACTGCTTCGTTGGGGAGCTCACACAGCAAAGCACTCCCTTCCTCCAGCCCCACTTCCCACCCCAGTGCCACCCTCATCTCCCCAGAGCAAACAGGGCCTGGCGCTGGCAAATACTTCACGTGAAAACGTACCCATTTCAGAACAGATTTGAAAAGGCTGCATGTTTCATTTTGACATTCACTAACCAGAGATTCTGCTGTTACTGAGTCAAAATGATCTTGTGTGAGAAAGGTGTCTCAATTTGTTGCTGCTTCTGCCGATGTCGAGGTGAAAACTCCTACAGAACAACACGGAACTCTCCATCTTTACCTAAACGAGGCGTTGCAATGGCCTTCCATTTTTTCTCAGAAATTGATTTTACTTTTCAGGGCCATCCAAAACTCACTGTCTGCAGCTCAGCCATGGAAACAGGCAGGTGGTGGTTTGTCCATCTTCAACCTGGAGTTCTGGTGCTGCACCAGCCTGGCGTGGGGAAGCTGTGGGACCCACTCTGCCACTGAAGTGCCCCAGTGGTCCCTGAAGAGAGGCAGGGACAGGGCTGGCTCCTGGTGGATGTGACCCTGTGGCTGTGCAGGGCTGGGGGACACCACCCTGGACATGCAGCAGGTCCTGGGCAGGCAACAAGAACATGCTCCAGCCATCAGGATTTCACAAGAAGTTGTCAGGATTATGCCTGGCCCACAGCTGGAAGGTTTCACCCATCCTGCTGGGCTGTCAGCAGCGTGCAGCTGCCTCCCCTGACCTCGCCAGCATCCCCCGGGCAAAAAGACCTCATCCCGCAAGAAACACCGTCCTCCCGACAGGCGGTTATTAATTAGTGCTTTCGCCTCCTTATTCAAGGTGCACACTGGCCTCTAGTGGTGCACAGACAAATCCTTCGTGATGTTAACTCTGGAGCAGTCACAGGAAAGGGTGACAGCACAAATGATAAAGGTAATGTCACAGGTAATGTCGGAGAAGGACTTGGGGTGCTGCCAGCAACGTGTGCTCACAGCCCAGAAACCAGCCGTGTCCTGGGCTGCACCCAAGGAGTGGGACCAGCAGGGCCAGGAGGGGATTCTGCCCCTCTGCTCCGCTCTGGTGAGACCTCAGCTGGAGCCCAGTGTCCACTTCTGGAATCCCCAACATAAGAAGAACATGGAACTGTTAGAAAGGGTCCTGAGGAGGCCACGAAGATGATCCGAGGGCTGGAGCACCTCTGCTGTGAGGACAGGCTGAGAGAGTTGGGGTTGTTCAGTCTGGAGAAGAGAAGGCTCCAGGGAGACCTTAGAGCAGCCTCCCAGGACTGAAAGGAGCTCCAGGAAAGCTGGGGAGGGACATTTTACAAGGGCCTGGAGGGACAGGATGAGGGAGAATGGCTTTAAATTGGAAGGGGAAAGATTTAGATTAGACATTAGGAAGAAATTTTTCACAATGAGGGTGGGGAGGCCCTGGCCCAGGTTTCCCAGAGCAGTGGTGGCTGCCCCATCCCTGGAGGTGTTCCAGGCCAGGTTGGATGGGGCTTTGAGCCCCTGATCCAGTGGGAGGTGTCCCTGCCCATGGCAGGGAGTGGAACTGGATGGGCTCTGAGGTCCCTTCCAACCCAAACCGTACTGTGATTTTACGCTTCTATGCACGTGCCTGTTTGTTCATGTGTTTGAATAGACACAAATAGAACCACAGCATCAGAGAATGCTTTGGGTTGGAAGGGACCTTTACCGGTCATCCAGTCCAACCACCCTGCAGGAGCAGGGATTTCTTTAACTCAATCAAGTTGCACAGAGCCTCATCCAGCCTTGCCTTGAAAGTTTCCAGAGATGGGGAACCTGTGGCAGTTTCACCACCCTCATAGTAAAACGCATCACACTTCACCCCAGAGCACCATCGCACGCGATTTCTCTTTCGTTACTTGAACTGCATGAGTTTCCTTTCTGACAGAAACCAAAGAGCTCTCTGTGAGCTGAGCAGTGTAATTAAAAACCAGCTGAGCTCTGGGGTCTGGTGATGCTCTGGGGAAGCCACAGTCCTTACCTGCACGTTGACTGATTGCTCCTACTGGGTACAAATGGGCCAACTTCTGGCTGAAATCTGGAAAGACGACTCTCAGAATTGTAAACATTTTTGGCTCGAGATTTCAAGCTGAAAAGAAAACAGATTTTGTCTGGAAATTCAGGACAGAGAAAATATAGTTTTGGCACAGATGACAGCTGGGAGTATTTTCTCCATCAGAGGTATCTGACTGTGATGGGCACGGTGCTGCGACCTGGCAGATCCCAAAAGGCACAACTCTGCCTGAAGAGCAAATGAGCTTAGGGTTCCAAATGAAAATCAAAGGCTTGGGCTTCTTTCTCATAAAATAAGGAGACTTTCCAACAGGAGTAGTTTTGCTTGGTTCAGTGGCAGCTCGGAAGGGAAGCACAGCCAGAGCCCTGCCTGCCCAGAAGCCTCTTGCTGTGCTCATGCAGGAGGGTGTGAGGGGAGAGCTGCCAGCAGGGCTTGGGTGGAAGGGACTCTGGAGTTACAGTCCTGGGGAGTCTGCCTGGCCCAACAGCTGACTGAGCCCCATCTCACAGGCTGGGAGGATACTTTGGGATAAGGAAGTATTTGTGGTCTTCATGGTGACAGAGAGAAGAATAAGAAGAAAGGAAAGAAGGAAGGCACTAAATTGCCAAAGACCCTTGAATTCCCACTGCTGAGCTGTGATTTACTGTTCAATCCCATAGAGAGACAGGATCATGTTAAGACACCCAAGCCTGTTCCCCCTTGGTCTCACACTGAGCACTAAAGCCAGAACTGATCTTGCATTCCAAACCTCTTCCACCCATTTTTTCTATTCATTAAACCAGTTTTGGTCAATTCCTGCAGGGATGTTGATGCCCTCTCAGTTATTTGTCAGGCTGTTTCCCCACAGGAAAACCCATCTGATCCTCTGCATCAGCTTCCCATGACAGCAAAGATGAACACTTTGGGCACAGCCACTTATTTCCCATGACCATGGCCTGTGTGATCTGGAACATCGATTGAAGCCACCTCTGGGTCAAATTTCCTCTGTACATGTCCTCACTTTGCCTTTGCCATGCAGACAGCAGCACTCCTCAGGCAACTTCAAAACCAAGGGTGGCAGCCACCACTTCTCTAGGCAACCTGGGCCAGGGCCTCCCCACCCTCACAGCAAAACATTTCTCCCCAGGATCTCATCTCAGTCTCCCCTCTTGCAGCTGAAAACCATTCCTCCTCATCCTATCCCTGCACTCCCTGATCAAGAGCCCCTCCCCAGCTTTCCTGGAGCCCCTTTCAGTACTGGGAGGCTGCTCTAAGATCTCCCAGAGCCTTCTCTTCTCCAGGCTGAACAACCTCAACTCTCTCAGCCTGTCCTCATAGCAGAGGTGCTCCAGCCCTTGGATCATCTTCGTGGCCTCCTCTGGACTTGCTTGAGCAAATCCCTGTCGTTCCTGGGCTGAGGACTCCAGAACTGAACTCAGGGCTCCAGCTGAGGTCTCACCAGAGCAGAGCAGAGGGGCAAAATCCCCTCCCTGGCCCTGCTGGTCCCTCTGCTTTGGATGCAGCCCAGGACATGGTTGTTTTCTGGGTTGAAAATGCACACTTCATCTGAGAGTTCACACTGAGCAGGACCAGAAATCCACTCAAGTCTTGGAGGTGCCACCAGAAGGCAAAACACCATGAGATCGCCCATTCCTGCTTGGGCTCCCCAGCCCCATTCCCAGTTGTCACTGTGCTTGTAGGAACTTCCCACCTCCAAGTATTTGGGCAAGTTTGCTTGAAATTAGTCATCATGTTTAAAAGCTGTGTGGGGGACTGACAGACAGATGGCAGAAAGACAAATAAGCAGCCAGCACAACTGCAGCCTTAGAAAACCAGGCAAATCCCTGGATGTTTGCTGTCTGAAGGCTTTTCAGAAGGGGTCATGCAGCCAGAGCAGGGCATGGGGAGATGGACCATGGCCCCGGGCTCCTCCCCCATTGGTGGTGTTCAGGGAGGGATGGTAGGGATGAGAGGACAGGAGGACAAGGGCCTGACAGCCAGATACATTAGGAAGTAAGAAAGGCTCTCAAAAACACAGAGGAATCACAGCCTCACTTGAGAAAAACA
This sequence comes from Tapera naevia, assembly GCA_033556795.1. Taxonomy (NCBI): domain Eukaryota; kingdom Metazoa; phylum Chordata; class Aves; order Cuculiformes; family Neomorphidae; genus Tapera; species Tapera naevia. The sequence continues at coordinate 1,543,443 of JAUMJJ010000085.1, forward strand.
ACAAGATCTCCAGGGCAAAGCATGGGCTGGGGCAAACCTAGACACGGAGAAAAGAGATTTTCTCTGGCCCCATCATCCTATGGGCTGAGAAGCCAAAGGAAAGTGGCAGAGAGAGAGAGGGTCACAGCTGAGGACATGACCCCAGCATTAATTCACTCTCTAATGCAAGAAGTAGATTGGAGCTCCACAGCAAACCCCATGCGTTGTCATAAGTATTTCTACTTAGCGACCAACATAAAAACCAGGAGGAGTCCTTGATCCAAGCACAGCAAGGACAAATTTCTTTTTTTCTCCACAGTGAAACAGGACAAAAAATAAAACAAAAAAATGTTTTGACTCCCTTTGAAACACTTTGACTTCTCCCAAACAAACTCCCATGGGTGCCCGGACTTTATTTACTATTGAAAACAGCTTTTGTGCCTTTGTAGTTTGAATTCTTACATGTAGGTGCCATCTCAAAACAAAAGGGGGAATGTTCTGCTTTGGAGATTTGGAACTGATTTTTTTCTTTTTTTCTTTTCTTTTTTTTTAATTTGTCAACTACCAAGTGAAACATTTTGTTTAAAAAAATGCCTAAACAAAATATTTTGACATTTTCAAAATGTTCTTCTGTTCCCTTTAGCCAAAACACGTTGCTATATTCAAAGCAAATTCACAGATCCCTTCAGTCCTTCCAAAACACCCTGGGTTTGCTGAATTTTGTGCTAATTGGGAGATGCTCAGGCAGCCACACAGGTTGAGCAAGGGACAGGGAGGATGGGGAGAATTGAGGTGCGGTTTGAGGAGTTCGGGAGGGAAATTCAGGAAACAACTTGTGGGGTGCAAGAAAGATGGTGAGGAGGAGGTGAGGAGAAGCTGGAAGAGGGAAAGGGGCTCCTGGCAGAGATGGAGAGGTGTTGGAAAGCCAGGCAGCTTGTGGGGTGCCAGGAGGATGGTGAGGAGGAGGTGAGGAGAAGCTGGAAGAGGGCGAGGAGCTCCTGGCAGGAATGGAGAGCAGCCAGGAAGCCAAACAGCTCCATGGTTGCAGGTGGTGGGACTCATGAGGTAGCACAGAAGAAGCACCATGGATGGTGATGGGCAGAAGAGCCTGTCCAAAACAGGGCCACACAGCTTTTGTGCCCATCACCTGCAGGACAGCTGCTGGGGGGAAGAGGAAGACCCATCCCTACTGCTCGCCATGCCGTGCAGACACTTCAATGTGCTTCGAGCCCCTTCTCTTGACACATCAGTGTTACTGGTGGTGAGCTCTGCTTGCAGCACTCCCCGATGGAGAAGATGGAAGAAAACCAGAACAGCCCCATGTGGGAGGCTGCAGTTACCCTGCTCCCAGCAGCCATGCTCTGTGCCAGCACAGAGCCTGTGTGTGCAGCAGTGAGCCCACTGGGAAGGGGACTCAGCCAGTGGCACTGCTGGAAGCTGCTCCCCACCTCTCCATCCCGGAGCCTGTCCAAGGTGGATGGGTCCCTGCCCACCCCAGGGGGACCGGACTGCACGCATTCACCAGGACACAGAGCCCGATTGCTGCCTCCAGGCTGACCATGACTGTAACTGGGTGTAACTGGGCCCGACAGAAGCTTTCTGCAGATGTCCTCTCCACCACTCAGGGCTGGGGAGGTTCCACCAGCTCTGAGCTGTGGGGCTGCTGGTGCACGGCCCCAGGGAACCCTGCAAGCCAGGCAAGGAGGAGAAGCTGCAGCCCGAATTCAAGAGAGAGGTAACTGCAGCACCCACCCTTTTGGGTCCCATCCAAGCCTGTTTCCATGGCAAGGGAACAAGCACAGCACATGCTGTCGGCACAATCAGCAGTGGGTGATGTCTCAATATGCCTGTATTTCCTGTTAGTTTACCGGAATTACGTGTGGATTCACAGGTGAATCATGAGGCTCATGACCTTCTCAGATACTGCATTATTGGGGACACTGGGGGTGGCTACTATAATTAGTGACTAATTTCTTGAATTCAGTCACAGAAGAACACCATCACCCTGCCAAGGCAGGTCCCCACGGGCCATGCACAGACCACAGCCACAGGCTGGGCAGGGAAATGCTGCACCTTCCACTGCATCCTGCCATGAGCATCCCTGGTTTGCAGCAGGGCTGCAAAGATTCATGATGGGAAGGTGATTCTCCCTTTCTCCTCTGCTCTCATAAGACTTCAACTAGAGTTCTGCATTCAGTTCTGGAGTCCTCATCACAGGAAGGACGTGGATCTGTTAGAGTGAGTCAAGAGGAGGTCATGAAGATGATCCAAAGGCTGGAGCACCTCCCATATGGGGACAGGCTGAGAGAGCCGGCCTTCTTTAACCTAGAGAAGTGGAAACAGTTTTAAGCTGAAAGAGGGGAGATTTAGACTAGATAGTAGGAAGAAATGTTTTTCTGTGAGGGTGGGGAGGCCCTGGCCCAGGTTGCCCAGAGAAGTGGTGGCTGCCTTATCCCTGGAGGTGTTCCAGGCCAGGCTTGGAGCCTCTGATCCCGTGGGAGGTGTCCCTGCCCATGGCAGGGGGTTGGAACTGAATGGGCTTTGAGGGCCCTTCCAACTCAAACCATTCTATGATGATTTTTAAGATTCTATGATGATTTTAAGATGCTATGATAAGATGCTATGGGGCTGTAGGATCCCCAAAAGGCCCATGTCCACGTTCATGACAGCCTCTCCAAGCTCTACTCCCATCACAGCTGGAGCTGCCGGGCCCTAACACACAGCACACAATAGCAACAACCTACACATGGCCAGTGTTCCCCACAAAACAACAGCCCCTGGAGCCCCCTGATGGAAAGCCCCCTGAGTCTGCAACAGCAGAAAAGGAAGATGCTGATAGGAAGGGAAACTTCCTATCAGGGAAAGTCTGAGGGAAACTGCTGGGGGCTGGAGTTTGTTTGATGTTTTCAGCATCAACAGTGGAAGATGATTTGGTCCAGAATTTGGGCCTGGCCTTGTCCCAGAATGGCTAATGAAGATGACCCTGACTGACAGAGGCAAAGAAAAGATTTGGAGAAATCTAGTGGAATATCTCAAGTTGAAGAGATCTACTATTTCTTGAAGCATGAGGAAAACTGTTGGCCAGGCTAGATGAGAGCTTTGCAGAAAGCTCTTAGCCTTACTCTAGCACTGATCATGAGCCAAGAGACAACCAGGTGGGTCATTCCCAGAAGCCTAAAGGGACGTAGAGTTCAAAACAAAATGCATAGCAAGACTCTACCCCTACTCTCCATCACTTCTTTGGAACCGTTGGTGCCTTCCGTGTAACCTAACTTGGTGGGAGATCTTCTCGGGAGGAGGACTCCGCATCTCTCCTTCTCAACAATGCCATTACAAGACCATCTTCCCCAGCAGAAGTTCTGGCCCAACAGTTTATCCTCACATCAACAGTACAAAGCTGCACAGATGGAGGATTTCAAGGGTAAATTATTTAGATAAGAGATTATCAGGTATACTTTGGTGTCAGCTGAGCTTATGGGCTTAATGCAGAATGATGAATCACCCATCCAAATGCATATTATTTTCTCTGAAGGCACTGTCTTGGGAAATGTATTTCCCTCTGAAGGACCTTGTAAATCATTTGTAGCAAATAATCCGCAGTATTGCCAACTCCACATGTTCAAAAACCTGCATTCACGTGTCAGGAGATTGGCCTAAATGTTACAAAATCTTTCCTCTCTAGCAGTTCTAGGAGGTGGACCCTTCTCTGCTTTCTGACCCCTTCTCATTCCCTCGCCCATTTTTCAACCCTTCCTCTCCCCTCCCCACTCCTGGCTGTGTGTTATACGAATATTTTTAAGGAAGCTGGTGTTCCCTTGAGATCTTTCGACTCCTGTAACTGGACATCTCAAATGTTTCTCATGTTCCCTCAGTGATGCAGAACATGGTTTGTCCAAAAGCATTTACCATCCAAAGCCAGGTACCAAATCAGCCCCACCACCAGTGCCCAGCATGGGGCTGCCAGTTGCTTTTGGTATCACCTGGTGGGAACTGAGCAAGGATGCTCATGGTCTTTGGCCCCTCTCTGTCCTTGCTTTCTCCAATCAGCAGTGGATTTGGTGGAGTTTATCCAGGACAGTTTGTGTTACCTCTTTGGCTTAGGTCATCTTTTCACAGTATCACAGTATCATAAGGTTGGAAAGGACCTCTGAGATCATCAAGTCCAACCTATAACCCAACACCAACACTAACACCAACATCAACCCATCATCTAAACCATGGCACTCAGTGCCTCATCCAGTCTCCCCTTAAACACCTCCAGGGTCGGCGACTCCACCCCATCCCTGGGCAGCCCATTCCAATGACCAATCACCCTTTCAGTGAAGAACTTCTTACTCACATCAAGCCTAAACCTTCCCTGACGAAGCTTGAGTCCATGCCCTCTAGTTCTGTCACTGGTCACCTGAGAGAAGAGACCAACCCCTGCCTGACTAGAACCTCCTTTGAGGGAGTTGTAGAGAGCAATGAGGTCTCCCCTGAGCCTCCTCTTCTTCAGACTAAACAGCACCAACTCCCTCAGTTTTGAGGCTCTGTGAGGTGATTTTGGCAATGAATCCCATTCTCCTCTCCAGGGAACAGATGTAGAGAAACTCACATCCCAGGTGTGGCTGAAACCAAGACAGCAGGCAGTTTCCTTGCTGGGAATCTTGCATATCCCCTGCCTGGGGACAGTCCTAACTCTTTGTTTCTCTCTCATCCCCTGGCACTGCTCCCTCTCACCCCAGGCTTAGTGATGTCCTCTCTTTCTGCCTCCCACAGCTTCATTTCTGGGTGACCCCTCTTGGTGCCCTTTTTCAGCCATCCTTCGCAGCAGAAGCACCTTCATTCCCACCTGGGAGACAACCATGGATGAAGATGGATGGCCAAAGGACTGGAGACTGCAGCTACAAGTGTCTTCTAGTGCAGCAGATCCTTTGGCCACCTCCATGGCCAGTGTGTGCTTTTGGAGCATCAACACCCACCTCCTTGAAATGAGGTTGGTGGAGGAGACCCTCGTCAGCGGCTCTCTCTGGAGCAAGAAGAGTTGAAACAATGGTTGCAACAGGAGGTGTCACAGGCATTGGCTCACCGCAGGACCAGGGCTCCTCACGACCAACCTTGGGGTTCAAGGGCTCAGGAGCTTTCTGAAATACCACAGACCATGAGTGCTGCAATGGCAAATTTTCACCCTTTCATTGGACGTTAGTGGGGAATAATTTGTGCTGAACAAAGGCTTCAGCAGTTTGCTGCCCCTATCTGATCATCACCCACGATAGGTGCTCAGCCCTATCTGATCCAGCAGATATTGAAAACTCAGCTGAGTGTGACTGGCATCATTTTTCAGGGGTTTCACGTTGCTCTTTAACCACGGTGAAAATTAAAGAGCCAACTGTGGAAAAAGAGAAAGCTCTGTACTTTCACTATGACACTTTCTGGTAATGAGATATTTATTAATGTTCATTTCTTCTTAAAGGAAACAAACCAAACCAATTCCCTTATCTCCCTCTTGGTGTTTAAGTTATGAGTAACACGGGAAGCTATTAGGCCATGAGACAGCAAATACACCCAGCTTGGGAGCCTGTGGGTGTAGGAGATACAGTGATCAAACCAAGATAGATCAAATCACTCCCATTCACCTGGAGCTTTCTGCAGCTCTCGAAACGATGTAGGGATCTAAAGATGCTTTGTCTTTTTTTTTATGAGAAAAGCAGCTGTGATTTAGCAGTTTAATCACTTCTGTCACAAAGAAATGCAAAACAAAGCCCATCACCAGGGTGTATTTTCTTTTTCAAAGCTGTCGGGTTTTTCCCATCAGTAAGGAATGATTTTAACTTCTAACTGAGATAGACATGTACTAAATAAAGCCATTGCCTAGAGCATGGCCAGGCAGACATCAGCTCTCTGAAACTGCTGCCCCATTAAGGGCTTAGTAATGGTGTTAATAGAACTGTGGAATGGTTTGGGTTGGAAGGGACCTCAAAGACCACCCAGTTCCAACCCCTGCCATGGGCAGGGACACCTTGTGCTAGATCAGGGGGCTCAAAGCCCCATCCAGCCTGGCCTGGAACACCTCCAGGGATGGGGCAGTCACAGCTTCTCTGGGCAACCTGTGCCAGGGCCTCCCCACCCTCATTATGAACAATTTTTTCCTAATGTCTAATCTAAATCTTCCCCCTTCCAGTTTAAAGCCATTCCCCCTCATCCTGTCACTCCAGGCCCTTGTAAGAAGTCCCTCCCCAGATTTCTTGTAGGCCCTTTCAGTACTGGGAGGCTGCTAAGAACTTCCCACAGCCTTCTCTTCTCCAGGCTGAACAACCCCAACTCTCCCAGCCTGTCCTCACAGCAGAGGTGCTCCAGCCCTCTGATCATCTTCATGATCTCCTCTGGACCTGTTCTAACAGTTCTACATCTTTCTTAATGTTGGGGATTCCAGAACTGGACACAGCACTGTAGGTGGGGTCTCATAAGGGCGAAGCAGAGGGGGAGAATCTGCTCCCTCACCCTGCTGGTCCCACTGCTTAGGATGCAGCCCAGGCTACACAGGAAGTTGGTGACTTGAGGGTGATTTGGGATTGGCCACGTAATGAAGAGCTGTCCGTAGCACCAGGCAGGATTTGGCTCACAATTTCTGCCCTACATTGACTTCTGAATGACCTTGTTCAACCTGCAGGACCCAAGCCCTGGTGGCTCCAGCTCTCTTGCACTCATAACCCGCGCTCTGGCAGTCTGAGCTCCCTCCCACGCTCTGGATTTGCAAACTCCTCACTGCTCTGCTCACAGGCACTGAGGTGCCAGGAGATGACTTTCTTAAGAAACAAATGCAATTAAGTTCTTATTTCCTTTGTCATTATAATCACAGCCATGTGATTTATTAGCAGGGCTGGAAACTTTTACAGACTCCTGCCAAGGAAGCTGTGGGTTTCACCAAACCAAACCAGTGTTGTTCCCACCCCAACCACAGCTCCCTTAGCCAAACAATTTCCTCACTGCCCAGCTCCAGCCCAAGCTCCTCACAAGCTTTGGGATCACTGTTGCCAGCCCCTTTCCATGCCTTCTTCTTTGCTGCAGCCCAGCTTTCCTACTCAGTACTTGGGAAAGGGCCATGGACCAATCAGAAGAACCCACCTCCCAGCCTTGGACAGTACAGACTGGAGATGCAAAACTATCACTGACCTCCCTACGGTGCACATGCTAAATGAGATATCTCCACAGGTTTGTGATGCAGCCAGATTGGGTCACGGGTGTGTAGGAAAAGCGAAACATCCCCACAGCAAAATGGCCTCCCCTTCCCAGGCTCCAAAGCCTTGCTAAGGCTTCTCAAAGAGCCACCAGTTCATTATGATTTTGTAATGCATCTTTTTCTCCTGTGCCTTAAAAATGGTGGTCAAAGGATCCAAAACTCACGTGCTGCTGCCAGCCAAGAAAAGAGGGGTTATACGAGCTCTGGAAGCTTTGCTTCCTCAGTAGCCTTTTTCAAACCACATTTTTTATTTCATATTTGCTGGCTTTCACGCATGGCTGCATTTCTCTGTGTCAGGCCATGGCACTGCAGTTAAAGATCTTGCTGTGCTCGCTGTTGAACACATGTTCACCAAGACTCAAGACAAAGACTGGAAGGGGAAAAGTCTTCACAGGACTTTTGAGAAAATCTTACTCTCTGCCACTTCTCCTTAGCCAGCAATGGGAGTTTCCCACCTTGGGTCGGTCAAAGTTACCAAATCACTTAGCAGAGGCACTGCATGGTCCCTCTCTTGGAGAAAGGCCATTTCACAAGGCCTGCACCAGCATCCCAGACAGCCCTGGCCAGGAAACATGCAGGTACAGTGTCTTCATGTCCTACGCCGGCTGCACATCTCTCCCTGAGCCTGGGGTGAGGAAGGAGAGGCTGCTAAAAAACACAGGTCTGAGGACAGACGGTTGGCAGGGGCTGAACATGAGCCAGCAGTGGCCCAGGTGGCCAAGAGGGCCAATGGCACCTTGGCCTGTGTCAGACACAGCGTGGGCAGCAGGAGCAGAGAGGTGAGTGTGTCCCTGCACTGGTCACTGGTGAGGCCACACCTCAAGTACTGGGGTCAGTTCTGGGCCCCTCACTCCAAGAAGGACATTGAGGGGCTGGAGTGTGTCCAGAGAAGGGCAATGAGGCTGGGGAAGGGGCTGGAGAACAAGTCCTATGAGGAGAGGCTGAGGGAACTGGGGTTGTTTAGTTTGGAGAAGAGGAGGCTGAGGGGAGACCTCATCACTGTCTACAACTCCCTGAAAGGAGGCTGTGGCAGAGCCAGTGTTGATCTCTGCTCTCAAGTGACGGGGACAGCACAAGGGGAAATGGCCATGAGTTGTGCCAGGGGAGGTTCAGACTGGACAGAGGGACCTGGACAGATTGGAGAGCTGGGCTGATTCTAATGGGATGATGTTTAATAAGTCCAAATGTCGGGTACTTCATTTTGGACACAACAATCCCATGCAGAGCTACAGACTGCGGACAGAGTGGCTGGAGAGGAGTCAGGCAGAAAAGGACCTGGGAGTGCTGGTGGACAGGAAGCTCACCATGAGCCAGCAGTGTGCCCAGGTGGCCAAGAAGGCCAATGGCATCCTGGCCTGCATCAGGAATAGAGTGGGGAGCAGGACCAGAGGAGTTATCGTCCCCCTGTACTTGGCACTGGTCAGGCCTCACCTTGAATACTGTGTCCAGTTCTGGGCCCCCCAGTTTGGGAAAGATGTCAGGATGCTGGAGAGTGTCCAGAGGAGGGCAACGAAGATGGTGAAGGGGCTGGAGCACAAGCCCTATGAGGAGCGACTGAGGGAGTTGGGGCTGTTTAGTCTGAAGAAGAGGAGGCTCAGGGGAGACCTCATTGCTCTCTACAACTCCCTAAAAGGAGGTTGTAGTCGGGCAGGGGTTGGTCTCTTCTCTCAGGTGCCCAGGGACAGAACCAGAGGGCAGGGACTCAAGCTTCGTCAGGGAAAGTTTAGACTTGATATGAGGAAAAAATTCTTCACTGAAAGGGTGATTGGTCATTGGAATGGGCTGCCCAGGGAGGGGGTGGAGTCACCGACCCTGGAGGTGTTTAAAGGGAGACTGGATGAGGCACTGAGTGCCATGGGTTAGATGATGGGTTGGTGTTAGTGTTGGGTTATAGGTTGGACTTGATGATCTCAGAGGTCCTTTCCAATCTTGTGATACTGTGATACTGTGATATTGGGAAGAATTTCTTTACTGAAAAGGTGGTCAGGCACTGGCACAGCTGCCCAGGGAGGGGTTGGAGTCATCATCCCTGGAGGTGCTTAAAAATCGAGGAGATGAGTTTTTGAAGGACATGGTTTAGCGGAGGATGGGTCTGGTTGGACTCGATGATCTCAGAGGTCTTTTCCAACCGGAAGATTCTATGATTCTATGAAAGTGCTCCAAAACCTTTCTTCAACACACCCACCACCTCTCTCAATGACAGCAGAGTGACCTGGTTGTGGTTACCAGTGGAAACTCATGGAAATCCATGGGAAATCCCCCCCTTTGTTACCAATGTCGCGGAATAAATATCTCCGTCCCTCAGCAGCCATCCCATCACACTCTGCGGCCACTGAGGGACACGATGAAAGCACAAGGCTTGTTCATGGGCTGGCACTGTCCACAGCCAAGGGGACCCTCACTCTGCCCTCTCTGCCTACCAGAGCCTCCTGGCCCAGCCCTGTGTCTGCATGGGAGCAAAGCAGACCAACCCAACTCACCTTTTGCTCATGAAAGCAGTGAGGGGTTTCTGCTGCCCTTCTAGGTGTGTCTCCAAAGTGCTACAGGGGTCAATGGTCCCAACACCCCAGCCCTCACAGGAGCAGAGCTCTCACAGGCTTTGGAATTGAGCTCCAAGGACAGGTCTCTGCATTCATGAAGAGCTTATGGACACATCTCAGCTCAAGTTCATGTGAATGAGGAGGGGCTTCACTGCAAACAAAACATCTCTTTCTTCTTCCCTCACTCCTCTTTCAGTGTTACTGGTTTATGGCATCTCCACCAACTGGATGTAGCTCACTAATTCCACTTGTCTGTGTGTTCCATTTAGGCAGGAAAAGAGCTCTGGTTGATTTTACAGTTAAAAATTAAGCTCTGCAGCAGGCCATGGCATCAACCCCTGCAACACCACCATCCAGAGACAGCTGGTGGCACAGATGGCAGCAGCAGCAAACCAAGGCTGGAGGAGCATGACAACAGCCATGTTCTTAACGGGGGAACAATGCAAAATCAGGACTTTCTATTTTAGCAAGACCAGACCAGGTGGAGCCAGATGAGAATTTCCTATTTACTCTATTTGGGAGTATTTGGCAACATTACTCTGCTTTGCTAAGTGTGGGTTTATCAGAACTGGAGTTTTTCTCTACAATGTTCTAGGTTTTCTAAAATGTGGGTGAAAAAGGGTTATCTGGCCTGGGAAGAGCAGCTGGATAAAACTAGAGATTAAAGAAAATCACCAGTGCTCAGGGCTCTCATTAAGCATGTGGGTGACCAGGTTTGAGTTTGCTGCTCCAGTAAAGAAACATTTATCCCTTCTAATTATTCAAACGAAGAGCAGTGAGTGGAGAGACTGGGAGATCCTCACCACAGCATGGGCTGGATAGAAGCGAGTCTCCCAGGAGCTGTGAGGAGGACCATGCCAGGACCATCGGCTCCCAAGTGGGTCTGGAGGGAGGCAGGAGACAACAAGGGTGCGACGGTCAAAGCCACAGCCCCGGTGCTGCCCCAGTTGCCGGCCGTGCCAAGGGCTGGAAAGGGCAAAGTCTCACTTCTCATGGGAAAGGTCAGAAAGCCACGTTTCCACTGCAGCAGGAACATGTTTGTAATCACAACTGGCTGCAGAGCAGAGCAACCGCTCCTCACCCCCCTCTGCGCTGCACGGAGCGCAAGTGCCTCTGATCTCTATCGCTGGGGTGCTTTGTTTCCCAACGCCACGCTGCAATGATAGAACTTATGAGATGAGCTGGCAGCTTCACCTCCACAGCACTCATGGCACCTGTGGTAGCAGCATGGCTGGAGAGCCAAGGGTAATCCTGGGGCAAGCTGGGACGTTCAGTGACACCAGCAGAACCCCCAGAAGGCACAATTCCAGCCCCATGGACACAGCAGGACCCCAGGCTGGGCTGCTGCACCACCCATCTGGTGCTCCCTGCCCACAGCACTGCTCCACATCCACCTCAGTGTGACCCAACTGACCATGTGCCACAGGCACTTATGCCAACGATGCTCAGGTGTCAGCCCAACCACAACCAAACTCATCCAAAATCTCAAGAAGAGCAAGTGTCACATGTGGCAGCACTTGGAGAATGGTGTGATGCTCCTGAATTTCCACTGCTTTGGCCAAGCACCAGTGGCCCTGGAGATTTGCTTTGTTTCCCAAAATCTCATGCTGAAGTCACGCAGCTCAGTCAAAGATCTCAGCTGTCAGCAAGAAACACACTACATTTCTAACAAGAAGGAAGTCTGAAAAAGTCTTCGACCCAAAGAGGTGGAGCTCACAAGTTTTAAAACCTCGTAATTTTGCAGCCCATACCCTGATTGTAGAGTCCTGCTGAGTCCTCAGACCTAATACAGGGGTTGTTCATCATCTGCTGTAGGGACTACCAAGGACTCTTGCAGAAGACAGCTTGATCTTCTCTTGACTGTAGATTAAAAGACCCCCTCACTAATCTGCAAAAGAAACCTCTCAGAGTATTTTTTCATTGGATTTTTTTCTCTTTTCAGAGAGCAGGGGGAAGTTTCAGAATTTCAGAAAGGTCATATTTTCCTCTTCCAGCTATGAAAATCACTCTTTCACCCACAGACAAGTACACAGAGAGTATGTGTTGGTATAAGGTATTACCCACGAAGATCTGTTAGACTAAAATCTAGATAAGCTTAATCATCTGAATTTTAACTACGTTTTCCTTGCTTCACTACATTTTTTTGACTGAATGATACATGATGTTCTCCAAAATGCCTTTAAAACATCCAAGCATGGATCAGAACGGTCCTAAACGATTTCTTCACAGAGCTTTGTTACACCACAAAAAGACAAAAAAAAAACCAAAAAACCCACCCAAAACAAAACAAAACAAAACACAAGAAAGGGGAAAAGACAGGAAACAAGCCCCAACAACTTGGTCTCACAATGAGCAAAATTTAACTCAGATCTGTTGGCAGAATCCTACCAGACCTGGTCCCAGAACTGCAGTGTGTTTTTGCTTTAGGGTGGTAACTTCTTGTCGTTATTTTCTTGTTGGGACTCATCCAATTTTTGAAAAATCACAACTGAAAACTTGAAATGAAAAAGCCACAGCACTGGTCTGTCTGACACTGAAGAGCAGATGTGACCCAGGCTGAAATGAGGATGCATGAAGGCAATGATTTATTAGTTACAAATGCACACTGCACCCTCAAAAGAAAGGGTCCAAGGGAAGGTCCTGTGCACCCACCAGCCGTGGCATCCTGTACCCACATTGAGCTGCAGATAACTGTGCCACGATGGATGAGTGGCTCGAGTGTTGTCCCTTTGCACCACTGCTGGTTTCTTCTTTGTACACTGGTAAATAAAACAGTTGGGTTCACCAAGGACAATTTGCTCAGAGGCATGTGGTGGTTTTGCCCTCTGCTGAATCACTCCCAGGGTGGATGAACACTGTTGGAGCCCAGGAAATTTCCTACCATGCTGACATCAACAGGAATCTGCTTCTCTTTTGGCAGAGCTGGAAGGTCTTTGCAGGGAGTTTTGCACTGCCAGCCTGTCATCTTCCCATCTGGAAGCCTGTCCTTGCAGAGTCCATTGCCACTGTGTCCCTTACTGCCTCAAAGGAGCTTCACAGCTGGAGCAGGGAAGGAGGCCTCAATACGTGCATCTTATCTGACATGAAAGCAGAGGCAGCACTTGTCTTCGAGGCTGTCTAGCAGGTTCTAAAAAAACATTAACAGAGGAGAATTAAATATAATCTTCAAATAAGAGAGGAAGGAGCCTTCCAGCCCACTGACATTTGAGGATTCAGACAGTAGCAGCAGATCGGCTGTGAAAACGGTCCTCTTGTGACACACATGTTATTTGTCCACTCATAATAATTGTTACCAAAAAAGGCACATAGGTTTCTTTAAAAATAATTTCCATGTTGGCAGCTTTGTCGGCTGCCTGACTTCTCTGCAGCACTGTGGCCACTCGTCTGCCCACAGGCAGGAGCAGAGCAGGCTTTTCCTTGGGAGAAAAGGAGACAAGAGCATCACAAGGGCTCAGCAAAAGCAGTAACCCTCCCAGGGGCTCCCGTGGTCCCAGGGCCCCAGGAGCTACCTTGGGGGGCTGATAGAAGGACGCAGGAAGCCATGGAGCAGTTGTCTAAGCCAAGTTTGGAGAACAGCAAGGTGTTTTCCCAAGTGCTGCTACAGGGACTCCAGTGAGATGCTCCGTGCCCTTTCTTGACAGAAAGCACCAGCAGAACAGAAGAGAACCTGAGCAATGAAAGAAGCCGTGAAGCTTTGGGAACCCAGAGGAGTGGGTTACTGAGGACCCAGCTGGACAGGTCCATCACTGAAGAGGTCCAGAGCAGCAGGAGACAGAAGGCAGGGCACCCCTGCCTGTGCCAGACCCAGTGAACCTCTGAGATGCTCCCACGGTGGCAGGGCTGTGTCTCACAGCACTGTCGAGAGGGGCAGGAGCTCTCTCTGGGAAAACAGACCAGGACCTCAGGACTGCAAAACTGCCTTTGAAACAGCTCTGGTTGACCACGCAGGGAGCGGGTGGTTAGCCACCAAACCCTGCCTGAAAAGTCACTGCCACTGAAAATATGCTTGATTTTTATCAATAATCCCAAACTAACAACTGAAACCTGAAAGTTTTGCTTTTAAAGAGAAGTTTTCATTCTTTCAGTTGTCTACAAACCACTGAATGTTTAGCAGAGAGCTAAACATTGTTTAGCACAAACACCTTTGCCAGCACCTTGATTTCTGCCTGGCACCTGCCTCCAGGCTGCTGCTACAGGAGTGGCCAGTTCTGGGCTGGTTCATAGAATCATAGAGAGTTGCCCCAGACCCACTCTGGCTTCCCAGAGCAAACCATCCCCTTCCCAAGCACTGCAGGGCGACCGCTTCTGTCGATGACCATTTACAGAGATTGACTGTGCTGTTTTCATGGTAATTTCTGTGCCATAAAATTGGCAATTATCAAAGTAATTTTCACAGAGTAAAACGGCTTTCAGGGTTTGCCAGATTATTACCCTGAGCAGATTGAAACAACGCTGCCAGGGAGGAGCTTACTATTTACCTCTGTCAAAAAACAAGTCTAGGGACAGAAGGAAGCCATCAGGCTGTCACCTGGCTGCCTTAATATATGTCATATATACAACATACTTTGTGTAGCAGAAATGAAGTAGTTTTAGGCTGAAAGCAAAAATAAAAAAGGCAAAAAGGAGATGAATGCTGGACAGAAGTGCCTCCTCCACATGTGTTCTGGTGCATCCCCATGCAGTTCGTGTCACAGAGCAGAGAGATGTCAGCCACGAGCAGGCTGCAGCCACTGCCACTCCGGCTCTGTGCAAGCCCCAGCCTTGCTGGGACTCTCCCAGCGTGGCTGCTGGCGGTGTCTCCCTTCATCCTCTGCTTCTCTCCCAAACCTCTGGACAAAATTCCCTTTTCACAGTATCACAGTTTCACAGTATCACAAGGTTGGAAAGGACCTCTGAGATCATCAAGTCCAACCTATAACCCAACACCAACAACAACACTAACACCAACCATCATCTAAACCATGGCACTCAGTGCCTCATCCAGTCTCCCCTTAAACACCTCCAGGGTTGGTGACTCCACCCCCTCCCTGGGCAGCCCATTCCAATGACCAATCAACCTTTCAGTGAAGAACTTCTTCCTAACATCAAGCCTAAACTTTCCCTGACGAAGCTTGAGTCCATGCCCTCTGGTTCTGCCACTGGTCACCTGAGAGAAGAGACCAACCCCTGCCCGACTACAACCTCCTTTGAGGGAGTTGTAGAGAGCAATGAGGTCTCCCCTGAGCCTCCCCTTCTTCAGACTAAACAGCCCCAACTCCCTCAGTCGCTCCTCATAGGGCTTGTGCTCCAGCCCCTTCCCCATCTTCGTTGCCCTCCTCTGGACACTCTCCAGCATCCTGACATCTTTCCCAAACTGGGGGGCCCAGAACTGGGCACAATATTCAAGGTGAGGCCTGACCAGTGCCGAGTACAGGGGGACGATAACTCCTCTGGTCCTGCTCGCCACACTATTCCTGATGCAGGCCAGGATGCCATTGGCCTTCTTGGCCACCTGGGCACACTGCTGGCTCATGGTGAGCTTCCTGTCCACCAGCACTCCCAGGTCCCTTTCTGCCTGACTCCTCTCCAGCCACTCTGTCCGCAGTCTGTAGCTCTGCATGGGATTGTTGTGTCCAACATGAAGTACCCGACATTTGGATTTATTAAACATCATCCCATTAGAATCAGCCCAGCTCTCCAGTCTGTCCAGGTCCCTCTGTAGGGCCATCCTAACCTCTAGCAGATCAACCCTTCCTCCCAGCTTGGTATCATCTGCAAACTTGCTGATGATGGACTCAATCCCCTCATCCAGATCATCAATAAAGATATTAAACAGGACAGGACCCAACACCAATCCCTGGGGACACCACTGGTGACCAACTGGATGAGACCCCATTGACCACCACTCTCTGGGCTCGGCCATCCAGCCAATTCCTAACCCAGCACAGAGTGCTCCCATCTAAGCCACGGGCTGCCAGCTTCCCTAGGAGTCTACTGTGGGAGACAGTGTCAAAGGCCTTGCTGAAGTCCAGGTATCCCACAGCCACAGCCTTCCTCTCATCCACCAATATATTTCCCAAATATATTGGAAGTCCACAGAGCAGCTCCAAGCTTGCCTCCCTCTACTCCCACTGGCAGGAGTTACCAATGCAGCTAAAAGCTCCTGCACACAGTCCTTGACTCCTGCTTGGAGAAACTCAACTCTGTAGTGACTTTACTAACAGCAGGAAATCCTTTTTCTGTGACAAGTTTCAGTGAATTTGTTTTACACAGTCAAAAAACAGGGAATACAACATCTCTGTCATCTCTCTGTGTTCCCAGAGAGCCCCAGGAGGGTTCTCTCCTTGCTTCTCTCCAGCTGTAAACTCATCTCTCCTCACCATGTTTGCCCTGCAAATGCAAAAGGTGGGGGTTCTCCCAGATGTACAAGTTTTTCAACACCAAAATCAAAATCCTGGCTCTGCTGGAGCTGATAACCAAACTTTCCACCATGTGCAACACTGAATAACCCGTTTTCTCCATTTATTTCTCCTATTTTTGCAAGCCCACCAAGAAAACTAAAAGCTGCAGCAGGCAGTCCCTGACTCTCACAGCATAAGGGGCCAACAGCAGACAGACCCCCACCTCTGGGTGCCCAAGGGCTGAGACCCTGCTCCTTGGCCGCTGGGGACACAAAGGGAAACGCTGTGTGTCCCCTGTTCACCTACCTGTATTCTACAGACATCAATCATCTGAACCCCTCTAAATCTTCCTGGTAAAAGAATATCCAAGCCACAATGCTTATGGGAACATCCAACCTCAGATAAGGAAAATCAAACCACATTCACACAAGTGTGGCAGCTTTGGACTTTATCGATGCTGTGTAACGTGGGTGCTATAAATCCCCATACTAAAAAACAAGACACATTGATGCTAAACTCGGTTTTATTTTTTGCTTTCTCACTTGTCAAAATCCCAACCGTAAGCCAGACTTGCATAAAATATTCAAATTCTATATAGAGCCACAAATCGTTGTGAATGGAGTGCAAACAGCTTCTGCAGCGCCCTGCTTGGAAGAGGAGCCCTCACTGCATTAATTCTCTTCCTGCTGCCTACCAACAGCTCCTGCAACTACGTTACTTTGTTAGTGAAAGAACAATCAAGAAGAGGTTTAAAGAGAAACAGGTGAAGCCAAAGAGCTGGACAGTTGAGTTCATTTGCTGTCATTTCTGCTTGCTGTCCTGGTGGGACACATCTGTTCCTACCCCTTGCCTCGGAGAGCAGGGCTCTGCCACTGGGACACGCTGCCAGTCACACCCAGGCACTTGGTAGTCCAGCTCTTTCTTCTTTAAATTGCAGTGTGGCTTAATATCACAGCACAAAAAAAAAGAAGACCAGGTAGCTTATGTGTTTTCTGTGTCTTATATTTGGCTGTATTTCTTTTCTCTTTTATTATGTTAGTCAGGTGCTAAACAAATAAAATCAATTCTGAACTTATAAAAAGCAATTGGAAATGTCTAGTCTTTTATAGTGAAATCTCAACTGCAGCAGCCTACAGCACTTGGAGAAAAATCAATCATCGTTTCCATCCCGCTACGCGTGCCACTAAAATTAAGAATTGATGTTCAGCTGCAAAGGAAAATTATTTCAAGAGAACCACCTTGGCAATAGTTTTCAGTGTTCATAAAACTCCTGTTTACGGTTCTTCTCATAACAGACAAACTCCTACATTTCACCATGAATTATAAATATTAACGGGCCATCCTGATTTACATACAGTTTCTATCTTAATGGGCATCAAAATTGCAGGCAGGGGAACAGCACCACTTATGGTAATGGCAGGTAGTAAACAAGTTCTCAGCCTAAAGATGTCATAAACCAAAGCGTTAAACACCCCTGTAATTATAGCCTCCCCCCCCCCCCCCCCCTCAAATGAAGCTTCATACTATTTTGCCAGTGGCCTTTTCATAAAGACAGAAAGCCTGATGAGCTGGAGTGAGGCATCTGAAGAAGCACTTAGCTCTGATGCAGCCTAAATATTTTAGCAATGTGCTCTGTCCATTTGAAAGCACCGCTCCGTGCATCTTCTTTGATTTATTGCATCAAAGCCCATGTAACTCTCATGACATTATGTATAGACACAGCACTATTTCTCTGGTGCTGGCCACAGCCACACCAAAAAGAACCCTTTCCCCCAAACAATTTGCACCCCACCAACTGTCTTGTACTTATTAACATATGCAGGTGTTTGCCACCCACCAAGACGTTCGCCCCACACACCAGGGCTGAGCAGCAGCATCTGAGTCACTCCATGGTGCGTTCCCCTCAGGCCACAGGAGCTGCTCCCACCCAGCTCTCCACAGCCAGTTTGCTCAGCACCTCTGTGGTGGTAACAAGTCACAAGCTTCAGCAGGGCCTGCGATAAACCTGTGGCTGTGTCAGGAGGCAGAGCAGCAAATGCTTGGGAGGTGGCAGCCCCCCTGGCTCCCAGACCCACCCCAGGGTGCTCAGCTGCCTGAAGCACTCTCAGAAATGGCACTCCTAGGGAAGCTGGCAGCCCGTGGCTTAGATGGGAGCACTCTGTGCTGGGCTAGGAATTGGCTGGATGGCCGAGCCCAGAGAGTGGTGGTCAATGGGGTCTCATCCAGTTGGTCACCAGTGGTGTCCCCCAGGGATCGGTGTTGGGTCCCGTCCTGTTTAATATCTTTATTGATGATCTGGATGAGGGGATTGAGTCCATCATCAGCAAGTTTGCAGATGACACCAACTGGGAGGAAGGGTTGATCTGTTGGAGGGTAGGATGGCCCTACAGAGGGACCTGGACAGACTGGAGAGCTGGGCTGATTCTAATGGGATGATGTTTAATAAGTCCAAATGTCGGGTACTTCATTTTGGACACAACAATCCCATGCAGAGCTACAGACTGGGGACAGAGTGGCTGGAGAGGAGTCAGGCAGAAAAAGACCTGTGAGTGCTGGTGGACAGGAAGCTCACCATGAGCCAGCAGTGTGCCCAGGTGGCCAAGAAGGCCAATGGCATCCTGGCCTGCATCAGGAATAGTGTGGCCAGCAGGACCAGAGGAGTTATCGTCCCCCTGTACTCGGCACTGGTCAGGCCTCACCTTGAATATTGTGTCCAGTTCTGGGCCCCCCAGTTTGGGAAAGATGTCAGGATACTGGAGAGTGTCCAGAGGAGGGCAACGAAGATGGAGAAGGGGCTGGAGCACAAGCCCTACGAGGAGAGACTGAGGGAGTTGGGGCTGTTTAGTCTGAAGAAGGGGAGGCTCAGGGGAGACCTCATTGCTCTCTACAACTCCCTGATGTCACCTCCATGGAGCCTGTCTCCTCCATGGCCATGGTGGCAATGTGCTCCCACCTTCCCGGCTCTCCCTCAGAAGCCGGTGGAGAGATGCTTTACAGCTCTGCCTCTGCTTGTCCTGTTTTTGTTTCAAATCACATACTGTATCAGCTTCAAAAATGCTATAGAATTCAATAACTGACTTTGATAGAGAAATTACTGTTCCGGTATATGGTAAATGACAGTGGTCTAGAACACTTAAATTTCAGTCTGGAAAATGAACTTCAATAAAATGCGCTCCAGTAATGTACTGTGACAGCTTTTAGTGAAATCAACTCCAACACGGTGATTCTCCCAGGAACACAGTAAGATATACTCCAGCAGCCTTGAGCCATGGAATAAGAAAGCAGACAGCTTTGTGATAAATGGCCCTAGAAACCTAAATTACAGCTGCAGCAAATGAACAATATGTCGAAATTACTCGGTGGGTTTTGTGGCTGCCACAGAGCCGAGCTGCGGGCAGTGGCACCAGCGCATGAGCGTGCACTGACATCTAGTGGGACAGCCCCGGGCAAAGCCTGGGGGAAAGTGGCTTTATTCTGCTAAAGAACATTCACAGCCAGCCCTCC
The DNA here is from genome assembly GCA_033556795.1 of Tapera naevia. Classification (NCBI taxonomy): domain Eukaryota; kingdom Metazoa; phylum Chordata; class Aves; order Cuculiformes; family Neomorphidae; genus Tapera; species Tapera naevia. Next base: position 1,563,065 of record JAUMJJ010000085.1, read on the forward strand.
CTGACGCCAAACCCCAGCAGAAGATGACAAGAAGTGTTGGGTTATTTGTGTCCCTATCCCTTTCCACAAGCAAGGTGCTTTAGTTTGAATTTCTACACGCTGCACCTTTGCCAGGCAAAGGACTGGCTCATCACTTCTTTATCGTGTTCAGTTTTGGGCATTTCAATTCAGTTTCAAACATTGAGGGGCTGGAGAGTGTTCAGAGAAGGGCAACAGAGCTGGGGAAGGGGCTGGAGAACAAGTCCTACAAGGAACAGCTGAGGGCCCTCGGGCTGTTTAGCCTGGAGAGGAGGAGGCTGAGGGGAGACCTCATTGCTGTCTACAACTGCCTGAAAGGAGGTTGTGGTGAGGTGGGTGTTGGTCCCTTCTGCCAGGTGACAGTCGATAGGTAGGATGAGAGGAAATGGCCTCAAGTTGCACCAGGGGAGGTTCAGATTAGACATCAGGAAAAACTTCTTCCCTGAAAGGGTTCTCAGGCACTGGAACGGCTTTTCCAACTAGGTGATTCTGCTCTCCCCGCCCAGGTGCCATCCTACACCTCCTGACCTGTGAGAGAAAGGGAAGGATTTACTGTGCACCAATTCAAATCTAAGGACATAGAGAGAGCTCTGCCAGTCACTCCAATGTAAAACTGTAACCTGCTGGTTCAACAGCAGGGTGTTGAACTCGGTACAGTCGCTCTGAGAGTACAGTACGGGCTCTGAAACCTTTCTCAACTGAAGCCACAGCATTGACACACACAAGGGACTCATTGAATCATTAAGGCTGGAAGAGCTCGTCCAGTTCAAGCATCAGTACAGCCCCACTGTGCCTCCTAAATCATGTCCCAAAGTGCCACGGCCACATGGTTTCTGAACCCCTCCAGGGATGGAGATTCCACCACTGCCCTGGGCAGCCTCTGCCAGGGCTTCACCACTCCTTCAGTAACAAATTTTTCTTGATATCCCTGGTGCAACTTGCAGGGAACGAGACTGCAAGCAGTCCTGCTCCAATGGACTGGTCCACTTCCAAGGCAGGAGAGGACCCACAAACACAGCCCCATGAGCAGGCTGGGTCACTGGCTGCTCGTCAGCGGGACCTGAGGCATCACTCACAACACACCAACAGCTGGGTTGGAAGGAAGGGGGTGAGAGGGTAGGTATGAGGATTGTTTCTCAGGAGGAAGGCTTACAGACCAGTAGCCTCCCAGTCAATTCATAAATATTCTGGGCCATTTCCAGCCTTGCCGCCAGACAGGCATTGCACAGTGGTGGTGTCATGAAACATCTCCACTTCTCACATGAGAAGACCACCTTCCCAGGTGGTTGGCACCACAGCTAGTGACATGTCATTACTAGAAAACAGTGACAGTGTCTGTTACATTCTTTCTCAGGCCTGAGAACTCTATCAGCTCTCAACGGGCTTCCCACCCACCCATCCATGGGGTTCATGCCCAGAAGACCAACCGAATCCTGGGCTGCATCAAAAGAAACACTGGCAGCAGGGCAAAGGAGGGGATTCTCTCGCTCTACTCCAGTCTCATGAGATCCCATCCAGACTACTGTGCCCAGTTCTGAAAAACCCAGCATAAGAAGGATATGGAACTGTTGGAATGGGTCCAGAGGAGGCCACAAAGATGATCCGAGGGCTGGAGCACCTCTGCTATGACGACAGGCTGAGAGTTGGGGTTCTTCAGCCTGGGGACGAGAAGGCTGCGAGGAGACCTTAGAGCAGCCTCCCAGTGCTGGAAGGAGGTACGAGAAAGCTGGGGAGGGGCATTTTACAAGGGCCTGGAGCGACAGGGCGAGGGGGGGTGGCTTTAGATTGGAAGGGGAAAGATTTAGATTGGACATTAGGAAGAAATTCTTCACGATGAGGGTGGGGAGGCCCTGGCCCAGGTTGCCCAGAGCAGTGGTGGCTGCCCCATCCCTGGAGGTGTTCCAGGCCAGGTTGGATGGGGCTTTGGGTGGAGACGGAACTGGATGGGCTTTGAGGTCCGTTCCAACCCAAACCATTCCGTGACATTCCATAACGCCTGCCCCGCCACGAGAAGCCGCAGTGCAGTAACGCAGGAACCTCCCGCTTCCACACCGGGAACACCGGCAAGAGCCCACGGCGGCCCCTGCACAGACGCCGATGCCACAGCCCCGCCCCGCCCGACCGCCTCAGCCCCACCCGCGGCCGAGCGGAAACGTGCGGAGCGGTGTGCCTCCGCGCATGCGCCACGCGCTCCCATTGGTTGTATTCCGACGCGGGGCGGGGCGATGCTGGAGCTGCGCTCTGCCATTGGTTGTCCTTCAGGGCGGGGCGAGGCAGTGTCGGCGCGGGCACTGATCGATACAAATGTGCCGCACGTTCTCATTTGCTGCCGTCAGGTGTGGGGCGGAACGATTTAGGCGTTTGCGCTCTCCCATTGGCTATTGGCAGAGGTGGGGCGGAGCGATGCTGGCGCCACCTCCGTCTGGCTCCGTGTGAATGCGATCCGCGCTTCCATTGGCTGTTATCCAAGCAGAGGCGGGGCGATAGTGGTGTTGCGCCCTTCCATTGGCTGTAGTCCGGCGCGGGGCGGGGCGATTCCAGCAACGCGCCCTCCCATTGGCTGCCGCCCTGAAGCGCCGTGCCGGGGCGGTGGTAGTGCGGCCATGGCGTCGCTGCGCTCGTTTGGTGCCTTGCTCTGCCTCTGGGCGCTGCGGCTCCCGGCGGGGCCCGGCGCGGCCGTTCGGCAGCTGGACATCGCTTCTTACCGGTGAGGGCGGGGCTGATGGGGCTGCGCTTGTGCTACGAGAAGCTGTTACTGTTAGAAAAAGTGTAATATTTTGATTTAAGCTAAATTAGAGTTAAGTTTCACCAAAGTAATGCATTTTTTTGATAGTTGGAAAGAATAACCCTATGTATAGCGTGTTTCCTTTACCTAGCACGTTTTTTCCTCTATATGGCACGCTTTTTTCTTTATGTAGTACTTTTTGTCCTCTATATAGCAGTTTTTTTCTGTTAATATAGCATATTTTCCTTCCTTGCATGTTTTTGGTCAAGTAGTGTTTTTCTGGACACTGTTCTTTCAGAAATTATCGTGTTTTCTGTTAAGTATGAGATGTGCTGAACAAATGTGTCTCATTCTCTAATCACCTCTGTTTGCAGTCTTTCCCTATCTAAAATGCAAAGTCAGACAGAGAAGTGACTCCAAAGCTCCAATTAACAGAGATTTGGCTATTGTGAAGTTCATAATAACATTACAATTTGTCCTTGGAAAATAATAGAATATGCATGAGATTTCTGCATGAGATATGTGTCTGAGTGGGAAATATATTCTATCTCTTGTCTCGTTGTGTGTAATTGATGGAATCATTCCCTCATGCGTCCAGAGCTGAAATAAAGGATTCTGCTTTCTGAAACTCCAGAAAGAGTCTTAGAAAGTTCATTTGCTGGTGTTTTTTGGTATCGTTTGTGCCACAGGGAGCGTGTACGTGCCATGTTCTACCACGCCTACGAGCACTACCTGGAGAGCGCCTTCCCCTACGACGAGCTGCGGCCGCTGACCTGCGATGGGCAGGACACCTGGGGCAGGTAGGGGCTGGCCTGGGATGGGGCATCGCCGCAGGGCTGGGCCCCCCTGCCTCACCTTGCCTCTCTCCCGCACAGTTTCTCCCTCACGCTGATCGACGCCCTGGACACCCTTCTAGTGAGTATGCGTTGGCCCGACCCACTGCCTCCTTCCCACCTGGTTGTGCCACGGGAGCAACAGAGAATTAGAAATTAACTGAGCCAGGAGCTTTTCCCTTTGCTCCAGCCTTGGAAAGCAGGAGCCCAGAGCTTCCTGCCCTCAGCCCTTTTTACTCTCGAATAAAAGCCTGAAGTGTGTAAAGTCCTCAGCGCAGGAAGGACATGGCTCTGTTGGAAAGAGTCCAGAGAAGGCCACGGAGATTATCAGAGGGCTAGAGCTGCTCTCATATAAGGACAGGCTGAGAAGGTTGGGATTGTTCAGCCTGGAGAAGAGAAGGCTCCAGGGAGACCTTAGAGCAGCCTCCCAGGACTGAAAGGGGCTCCAGGAAAGCTGGGGAGGGGCTCTTGATCAGGGAGTGTAGGGGTAGGATGAGGGGAATGGTTTTCAGCTGAAAGAGGGGAGATTGAGATGAGATCTTAGGAAGAAATGTTTCACTGTGAGGGTGGGGAGGCCCTGGCCAAGGTTGCCCAGAGAAGCTGTGGCTGCCCCATCCCTGGAGGTGTTCCAGGCCAGGCTGGATGGGGCTTTGATCCCCCTGATCCAGTGAGAGGTGTCCCTGCCCATGGCAGGGGGGTAGAACTGGATGGGCTTTAAGATCCCTTCTAACCCAAACCATTCAGTCATTCTGTAAGATTAAACTGTTGCTTTTTTACTCTACTACTTGCAATTCACAATTTCACAAAAAGGTAAAACAAAACTAGAATTAGGCTGTGACATTGAATTGTGCCTCTTTCATTGTGAACTCTGAGCCTTGTTGTCTGTTCTGCTCCCTCTGCAGATCTTGGGAAATGTTTCCGAGTTCCAGCGGGTCGTCAATGTGCTGCAGGAAGGGGTGGATTTCGATATTGATGTCAATGCATCTGTCTTTGAAACTAACATTCGAGGTGAGGTGGGTTTTTCCGTGGTGTCTATGCTGGATTACCTTCTTGTAGGAGTCTGAGCCATACACAGAGGTAAACACGAGGCAGTGATCAGAGAGGATTTCTAAGGCAGCATAACAGGACACGTAAACACACAGAAAAATCCCAAACAAGTGTCACTTCCTTTTTGTCTTTGTGCATCACGTTTTTGCTTCCTGCCTCAGCACAAACAGAAGTAGACATGGCAGTTTTGGAATAAACATCATCTCCACTGAAATGGTAGAAATTGAATATTTTTTTACATCCTGTTTTGAAATAGAGATTACTGATCTCCTGCTTTAGCATCATAAGGTGAAACTTGTTTTAGACATTTCTTGAAAATCACAAGGCCTTTGGAGTCTTGTACCCAGGTGAACACCTAACTGATTCAGAGTTGTCCAGCTAAAGGCACTGGCAGGGAACAAGACTGTTAGTCATCCTGATTATATTTCTCCTGCTGAGGCAGGTTTTGCAGCTCTATAATTTCTCTCTGCCTGTGCCTGTTATGTAACAGTAGAGAAGCCTTTGAGAAGGGCTCCCTGCTCCTCTCAGTCACAGGGAAATTTTTGACTCTGGCCTAGGCGTTTTTCTCCAAGGAATTTAAGAAGCTGTGCTGTGTTACTGTGCACAAACATAGCATTGAGCTGTCTGGAAGAAATGAAGCAGAATTCCTCTCATAGTTTTGTTATTCTTTTTGATTGTCTGCAGGGCGGTGCGGGTGGAGTAGGGCAAGCTGTTACTTCTAAAATAATGGCAGATACCCACTGCTACACATTGCAAACAGGCAGGAGGAAACAAGACACTCTTCTAGCACATCGAATTAGGCTGTTAAAGATGAGCCATCTCACTTTTGTTCTCCATAAAGTGGGTCTGCGTTGTGATAAATACAGAAGAATAGAAGTGGTTTCAGATTTCGATAAATACAGAAGAATAGAAGTGGTTTCAGATTTCATTCCTGCCTCAGGTTCTTTAATGGGATTCTCACTGTGCCCCTTCCAGTGGTGGGAGGTCTCCTCTCTGCTCACTTGCTGTCCAAGAAGGCTGGCATTGAGGTGGAAGTGGGCTGGCCGTGCGCTGGACCTCTCCTCAGGATGGCAGAGGAAGCAGCTCGCAAACTCCTGCCAGGTGAGGACTTGTCTGGTTTGTGTTGCTGAGCTGTAGTTGATGAGGGACCCATGCATTTGGTGAAGTTTAAATGCTTGATGTGTAAACTGATCAAACTGTCCTGTGTTCCCTGAGCTCAAAGGTGGTTTGGCTTGTGAAGTGCGTGATACTGGGTGTATGGCAACGCATGGCAGGCGTTGTATGCACTTAATGCTTAAGTTTGTTTGCTGCTTGTTGAGGGGAAATACATTTAATATAAATAATAAATAGAGGCTGTGAAAGAGCAGCTTGTAAAAACAAGATGCAGCTTTATCTGCCCCTTTGTGGGCTGCTGGGGTGGGTGTGTGCCCTGAGGGAGTGGCACTGTTCCCTTGTGCTGCACACACCTGGGCTACCACTGAGTAATCAATTGCAAGCTCAGTGTCTGCACTTTGCTGACCAATATGTGCAGATATTTTGATATTTGGTGCTGTAAAAACACAGGGATGCAGCGTCCTGCTCTGGACAAGGGAGGAGAGGCCTGCAGTGCCTTCCTAGGACCGAGTGTAGCCTGAGGTACCCTCACTGTCCCCCCAGGACCACACTCGCCTCTCATTTTGTTCTTTGCAGTTACTGCAGTTGCTCTGGCCTTGTTTCTTGCCTGTCTGCAGTGGAATGTGATGCCCACATCTGCTTGACAATCTGTCAAACCTAACAGTGAACACTCCTGTGAACCAAAAATATGATGTTTCAGCTTTTCAGACCCCCACTGGGATGCCGTATGGAACAGTGAACTTGCTGCATGGAGTAAACCCTGGGGAGACTCCGGTTACCTGTACTGCTGGAATTGGGACATTTATAGTGGAATTTGCCACTTTAAGTCACCTTACGGGTGACCCAGTGTTTGAGGATGTTGCCAGGAAGGCTTTGAAGGCTCTGTGGAAAAATCGCTCAGATATTGGGCTGGTGAGTGAGGAATGGACTTGGAATTTGTTGACCTGCTTTTTGTGTAGTTTTGTGGATGCAATTCCATGTGTGAAAAAGCATAAACAGAGAGGAAACAGAACTAGATAAATAACCACAGTGCTGATAACTGGGCTGCAGTCGTGTGTTTGACATTGTTCTTGGACACGTGCAGTGTCCCCATCTCTGCTTTAGGGTGCAGCCCAACATTACACCACCCTTCTGTTCCATAACAGGTGTGGGTGGGAGGAAAATGCCTTCCCTGGGGCATTGCAGTTGTAACAGCAGCTGTAAGAGATGAAGTACAAGGTCTGTTGATGCCTGTTGTGACAATGGTCTGTGGAAGAGAAAAGAGCACAGCAAGTACCACAAGACACTCCCAGCCTCTACAGCTTTGTTGTTTTGGGAATATACAGAGCTAGAGGCATTATCTGTGTTCAGTATCTCCTGGCCAATCTTTTTTTCAGTTAATTTCTATAACTGCTTTTTGAACCTAGTGTGGCATATGTGGAGGGGAACAGATTTATTCATATGTATAAAGAAGTATTTCCTTTGCTTTGAGATCTGTTTTTTTTGTTTATGCCCCTACTCCTTGTTCAAGAAACAAACTGAATATCTGATCATTTTCACCTTTGTTAAGCAAGTTGTGATGTTGTATTGTATTCTCCATCATCCAAGTCTCTTTCTAAGCTGAGGAGTCCCACACTGGAGGGATCTGTTTCAATATTAGCATGGCAGCTCTCATGCCTTTGGCATCTCTGTATCTGGACCTCTTCCTCCTCCTCCTCTACTCTTTTGTAGGATGTGAATTAGGACTGGACGTGTCATGTTGAAATTGTGCATTTTAACAGTAGCATAATGATGTTTTGCTTTGGCCAGTGCAGCGTTTATATTGGAAGCATAATATTCCAAATTTATATTTTCCACAATTTGTACTTCCCTCATTCTGACAAATAAGTCTGGTATCTGAGAAAATTCTAGTTGGTTTGGAGATTGTGAATCTGTGAAAGGGACAGCCTGAAAAAGGTCCAGGTTTTGTTGTCTGGTTGTGCTGGGGGGACTCTTAATGGATGATTGAGGAGATTAACTTTATTTCCACGTTAACTTCCTCTTCCTCCCCTCACTTCTTCCAGGTCGGTAACCACATTGATGTGATAACGGCCAAGTGGGTGGCCCAAGATGCTGGCATCGGGGCAGGAGTGGATTCCTACTTTGAATACCTTGTTAAAGGTGCCATTCTCCTGCAGGACAAGGAGCTGATGGCCATGTTCCTAGGTGAGCAGTTTGGTTTCTGTTCAAAGGTCCCGACTGCACCTGTAAAAACTCTGCACGTGGCACTCTGGAAGAAGGATAATCTAATAGGGTGCATTCAAAACTGTTCCTGAAGTGTCTGTTGTACTACTTTGAACAATCTGTGGTAACAGAGAGTTACCACAAGGAGCCCCCTGAGAAGCCCTTCATTTGATGTGGCTCAAGTGAAAAAGGGGCTTCTCTCATTTTTAAAAAAAGATATTTTGTTGGACTACCTACACATCTATGTTTCTTTATAGAATATAACAAAGCTATCAAAAATTACACAAAGTTTGATGACTGGTACCTCTGGGTTCAGATGTACAAAGGAACAGTGTCCATGCCTGTTTTTCAGTCCCTGGAGGCCTACTGGCCAGGCCTACAGGTAAGAGCTGTCATACAAGTAACATGTGGTGATTCTGTTCATCTGTCTTGGGTTGTTTTTTAATATAAAAGTTACACCAGCACAGATGAGGGTTATATTTGTAAGAGTTTGGTTTGATCTCAGGTGAAATCTGCAGCAGTCTGAGCCTGTAGAAGAGGATGTTGGCTTTATCTATGTTCTATGAAAAAGTCTTCCATTAAGCATGACAGAGAGCAGTTCTGCTGTAGCAAACTCCACTGACAGTGGTCTCATAATCCAGATGGAAATACGAGGCAAAAGAAAATCACATCTCTTTTTCCAGCACCTTAGAAACGCTTTATTTGTGTGAATACTTGCCCGTTGAGAGGTTTGCTTACTCATCAGTATTTACCTTAGGCCAGGGACTTTATCCCCACTGATACAGACTGGATGCTGTCATTGACTAAAAGAAACGTTGACTGAAGGAACTCAGCCTTCTGTTGACTAAAAACCAAAGAGAATTCTTATTATTTCAGGTGGGCAGAATGTGATCCAACAGAAAAGCAGCACCTGTCTCCTTGGCCCTACCTAGTCTTAGAGCATCATGCCTAAATATTACTTACACTGTTCAGACCTCCTGTGACATTTCTGTCACCATCTCTTGCTTTGACAGAAGGAGTGTTATTGTGTCAATTCTTGTGCTGTTTCTTCTTCACCCAGATGTTGCTTTGCTAATTGTTTCCTTTCTCTCAGAGCCTAATTGGGGATGTAGATAATGCCATGAGAACATTCCTCAACTATTACACTGTCTGGAAGCAGTTTGGTGGGTTGCCCGAGTTCTACAACATTCCCCAGGGCTACACAGTGGATAAGAGGGAAGGATATCCACTCAGGCCAGGTAAGCAGCAATAAAATAAAAAGGAGCACAGAGTTCTGCTTTTCCTGTAGTGGTAAGATCAAATGTTAGCAACACCTGCCCTCTTGAAGGGCCTCCACAGTTTTGTTTTGACTGAATTCCTGCTTGTGCTTGAGCAGTGATTTCCATAGTCAAAGCTATGCTCTTTGCTCACTGCTGTTCACAGAGACAGGGCTACCTTTTAAAGGAAGCAAACCACACCATTACCTTATAAAGGGAGTCTGTTGATGATCTGGGTTCACAGTGTGGGATTTGACATGTTTAAGTGTTAGACTGTCTAGCATGGAATGTGTTAAAAGTCATGCAAAATGTTAATGTGATTGCCTGCATCCTTCAGATTTAGGAAGTGAAAGTGAGTACGAATAGACCACTCTAGCTCTGAGTTCCTGAAATAAACTAGTTCCAGTTGCACATAAGAAGGATTATGTGTTGTCTGTGATACTGCAGTGAAATGATGTGTCATCTTTTCTGGGATTTTTACAACTCTGACCAAAAAAAAAAAAAAGAATCAGACCTGATAATTGGGTCAGTAAAACTCTGTAAATGAGAATGATTGATTTCCTTTTGGTCTAAGTGTTCAGGTGACATCCACAATGGACACTTCTACCCAAAGTTCATCAGAATTAATTTCAAATGTATTGTAGCATCCAAAAGGACCTGTTGTTTTAGTAAATGAACACAGCACAGTGCATATATTGTCTCTGTAGCTTATTTCCATAGTGCCTGTTTTCATGGTGTTTTAGATACCCCCATTTCAGAGGCTTAGGGTATTGTTTAAAACCTGTATTTTGAGGGTTGGATTTCTTGCTTGTAATCCTTTCTAGAACCATCTTTCTTCCTTTGACAACCGAGTTCTAATCCTTTTCTCTTGCTCCCCTCCTGCTCTCTGAATGTGGGAGGTGAACATTATTCACTCCTACCTAAGCTGATGCAATCTGGTTGGAGTGAATTTCTTTGCAGCACATCCTTAGTAAAAGCAAATATCTGTGCTTTGAGCCAGAGGAAATATAAGGCAAGCTGGGCAGTTTACCTGATTGTCTTAAAGCAGCATTGTTAATTAGTTCAAGGAATTTCTTGTCTTCCCTGTGTACATGGTTTAGTAATCTTTATGCTTGCAAATGTTTGGGGGTTTTTGCAGAGCTGATTGAGAGTGCAATGTATCTGTACCGAGCCACAAGGGATCCCACCCTCTTAGAACTGGGAAGAGATGCTGTGGAGTCAATAGAGAAAATCAGCAAGGTGGACTGTGGATTTGCAACTGTAAGTGCTAAATCAACTGCTACGTTGGCTAAATGGTTGCTAAAAATAAACTTTTAGAAAGCATTCCCATGAATGATGATTTCATTGAGTCAAGTGATTCAGCTTTGGTTGAAACATGACTTCTTGTTCAGGCAGACCCCTTGTATTTCTCTGTGAAGTTGATCTGGTAACTGCTGGTCACCTTTCTGGGAGTAACTTCCCTCACAGCCTGAACAGTTGGACAAATTCTGTCATTGTCTGCTGCACCAGAGCCCTAAACATGGGAAAACACCAGAAACTTCCCTTGCCTCCTGTCTCTTGGTATGTACAAGGTGTTCCAGCTCAGCAGGAAGGCCCTTATGCGGGCTCTGTGCCTGCCAGTTGTGTGGTGCTGCTTTCCCACAGTGCCTTGAAAATCTGATTAAACACAAGAACTGCTGTCAGTGATATCTCTAAAATCATTAAATAGCAGACTTGGAACACACTATCAACCTCTATTTTACAAAAGACTACTTATAAATATTGGGAATTGGGCTTTGCAATTTGGGAAGAAGGTAAAAGCCTTAATTTTTTTAGTGGGGGAATGATGGAAAGCTGACTCACTCTTCTCCTCCTTCCCACGTAGGGGAATTTCTCCTGATTGCTCCTTTTCTGTTCCTTGTCACTAGACTATGCCAATTCAAAGCATCGAAAACCTCATTGATGTATTTGCATGCAGCTGTTTAAAATACAGGGTGAATTGGTGCCAAACTGACATGAATCACAGGCTGGTTTGACTTTTCCCACTAACTTCACAACTTCAGTGAATTGGATGCAACTGTAACCCACTGTATTTCTTATCTTGTAGATCAAAGACTTGAGAGATCACAGGCTGGATAATCGCATGGAATCCTTCTTTTTGGCTGAAACAGTAAAATACTTGTACCTGCTGTTTGACCCAGACAACTTCATTCACAATGATGGATCAGCCTTTGATGTGGTGATTACACCATACGGGGAGTGTGTTTTGAGTGCTGGAGGATACATCTTCAACACCGAAGCTCATCCCATCGACCCTGCTGCGCTGCATTGCTGTAGGAAACGCAAGGAGGAGCAGTGGGAGGTGGAAGACTTGATGCGAGAATTTTACTCACTGAAGAAAAAAACAAACAAGAAATTCACTTTCAAAAGAGCTTCTGATCATGGGGAAGGGGAAAGTGCCAAAGACCCTGAAGATTCCTCTTCAGTGAAAGATGCAGAGAAGAGAAACTCTAGGAAGAACCCGCACTCCCTCCTGAGTTGCCCCAGTCAATCCTTTACCTCTAAACTTGCAGTACTGGGACAGGTCTTCCTGGATAACACCTGATGCTGTTTTCACTGCCAGTTTATTGATTCAGACTCTGGAATATATTTTTATAGTTTCAAGTATGAAAAAAGTCATAATTCACAATGTGAATTGTACTATGAAGTGAAACTGCCTCCCATTAAATTCTGCTACTGCTGGTTCATGAAATGTGATAAAGTTGCTGGTCTCCAGTCGATTGGTTGCCTGAACAGCAAAGAGGTGTTCAGAAAGAGAAAAGTCTACAGGTTAGAGGTACCTTGTGTATTTCATTGTGAGTTTGTTTTGAAGTTTTACAGGCTTGTGCAGAGTCCACTGCTTGTTTTCTTCTACAAAAATGAGCATGAGCAGTTCCCTGACAGAAGGGGAATAGCAAGGATTCCTGTTTCCCAGCTGTGGCTTCACTTCTGAGACTACTGGTCTCCTCCACCTTTTATCTTTGGCCTCTTCATGAATATGCAGTCAGCCTGACTGATGACCAGTTGAGAAAACCTTTTGATTTTTGAGGCCCAACTTTGTAGAACCAGTGTGTCTGTCAGGTGTGAAGGATGGCACGGCAGGGGGAGGAGAGAGGTTGCAACCAAGAAAATTGCTCCATCGCCCTGCGTGAAGTCAGTGTGGGTCAGCACCACCTGCCTGAAACCGGTTCAGTAAGTGGCCAGGTAATGTCATCTGCAAACTGAGGTGGAGCCTGGACCAGCAGAGGTTTGATTTACTCTGCAGTGGAGCTTGCTGTCTTCTTACAGAATCTAACATGCTTTTCCTATGAAATTTCCCCATTTCCTTCCTCTTTTAAACTTCTCCTTTGGGCCTTGCTTGCATAGCTCCATATAAGCTGCCACAGTGAAGCTGGCCTCGAAGGGGGGACCAGCTGAGCTGCATGTAGCATGCATACAGGCAGGATGGAAGGGAACCTGGTTCCAACAAATGCAATGCTCCCTCGGTGCAGGAGATGCTGAACAGATGCTGCTCCCTGCAGCAGGCAGTGCAAGAGCTCCCGCGCCCCTTCCTTTAATGGAAACCAGGCTGTAATGCTGCAATTCTGCTTTTTAATGGGTAAAACACTCAGCTGACTTGACCAATTCAAACCTTTAAATACTATATTCGTGTCTTTTCAAGTGTGTATGTAATGATGAGAAAAAGAGAAATCAGTGGTGGTGGTCTGTTTTAGCCCCAGCAGGCAGGTAGGTACCAGACAGATGCTCGTTTGCTCCGCTCCCACCCCTGCAGCAGGATGGGGAGGAGAACAGGGAAGTAAAGTAAAACTTGCAAGTTGAGATAAAGACAGTTTTAATAGAACAGTAAAAGAAAAACTAATAAAATGTATAAAAATATATTAAAATACAGCTGCTCACTGCCCAATGATTAGCCCATCCTGAGCAGTGATAGCAGCAAGTGTAGTAGAACACCAAGCATGGAACCTGGATCACCTCACCCATCTTCTGGCCCAATTCCCATTTTATACTGAGCATGATGTTACAGTATGGAATATTCCATCGGCCAGTTTGCTGGAAGTTGAGATTGGAGCAAGCACCAACAAGCTACAGTCATCTGAGTGGGTTAGAGACAGGAAAATAAATCCACGTGGCCAAGGAAATGCTTAAATACAACTGGGTTAAGGCTCAGTCTTTGATGTGGGTTTGTTTTGATCTGTAGTAGTGCTTTGAAGTTACATTAAATCTGTACTCCTGCCCTTCTGGGTGGACATACTCTTGCAGTTGTGAGCAAACTATGGGAAGAGACCTTTGCAGCTTTGGACAGGCTCTCCATGGGACACCTCGACATGGCCAGCTCTTGGTGGGAACATCTCTACGCAGCCAACTATGTGCAGGGATAACTCTACCCTGACCACTTGGCAGGAGCTCCTACCCACGTTCAAGGGCTTTGCAGAGCTCAGCAGGTGCTGGGGATGGAGGACCACTGGTATCTGCTGGAGTGGTTGCTGCCAGGCAGCTGGGGCTCCCTGTGCAGAGCTGTCCCAGTCCAATTCCACTTGCTCACCTCAGCTAGCAATAGTAACACTAAAAGTAATAATAAAACACCCATGGGGGTTTTCATGGGAAAGAGCTTGGGGGTGGCAGTGAGGAAGCTCCTGCCAGGGCCCTGCTGCTGGGAGGCCAGCCTTAGAATCCTAGAACTGCTTGGCTGGAAAACACCTTTAAGATCATCAAATCCAGCTGTACCTGTCCACTACTGAACCAGATCCCTGAGCACCCCATCTTTTAAACAGCTCCAGGGATGGGGACTCAACCACTGCCCTGGGCAGCCTCTGCCAGGGCTTGACAACCTTTTCTGTGATGAGGTTTTTCCTGATGTCCAGTCTCAACCTCGCAATGGTGCAACTTGAGGCCGTTTCCTCTCATCCTCTCAACCATCACAAGGGAGAAGAGACCAACGCCCACTTTGCTAAAGCCTCCTCTCGGTTAGCTGTAGCCAGTGATGAGGTCTCCCCTCAGCCTCCTCTTCTCCAGGCTGAACAGCCCCGGTTCCCTCGGCCGCTCCTCCTAGGACTTGTTCTCCAGCCCCTTCCCCTTCTCTGAGCGCCATCCACACCTCAATGTCCTCCTTGTACTGAGGGGCCCAAACACCGCCCCCCCCTTCCGGGCCCGCCCCCCCCCCCCCGCTCTGCGCATGCGCACCCCCTCCCCAAAGGAGCCTGCCCCGCCCTTCCCGGCCCGCCCTGCGCCCCGAGCCCACCCTGCGCATGCGCACACGCGCTCCGGTCACACCCGGGCCCCGCCCCGCCCGCCCGAGTTGGGTGCCCCTTCCCATCACGCCCCGCGGCCGCTCTCCGCATGCGCTTTCCCCGGCAGCCTGTATGGCGGAGGGGGAAAGTCTTCCCACGCCTCCCGCCTCGCCATGGGGCACACCCCGCGCTCCGCGGCCGCTCTGCGCACACCTCACTCTCCCACCCCCCCCCGACGCCACCACCTCCTGCCCGGCCATGGTAGGGGTTCCCCTTCCTTCCCGGCACGGCCCTCCGCCGCACTGCGCATGCGCAGAGACGAGGGCCACGCTCTCCCTCCGCGCCCCTCGGCCGCTCTGCGCATGCGCACACCCGAAGAAGCAGGGTACCCCTCCTTCCCGGCACGCCCCGCGGCCGCTCTGCGCATGTGCAGTCCCACTGTCACTCTGGAGCCGCCCGGACTACATTTCCCAGCGTCCCCAGCGGCGCAGTGCGCGCGGCGCTCGGGCGGGGGCGCTGCGGAGCGACCCTCACGCCGCTCCGTACAAAGCGGCGGGGGGAGGGGGCGCTTCCTGTTTGTCTCCGTCCGAGCCGAGAAGCGGCAATGGCGGCGGCGGCGGCGGCTGGAGGAGGAGGAGGAGGAGGAGGAGGCGAAGGAGGGCCTGGCGGGGGCGGCCGCCGCGGAGCCCGGGTGGCGGCCACCAACATCCTGGCACACCTGCGGCGCGGGCAGCTCAGCGGTTGCGGCCTGACGCGGGGGGCGCAGGTACGGGCGGGGTGTGCGGCCCTGGGGGGGGGGGGGAGACCGCTCTGGTGAGGCCTTGGACGGCGAGGGGGGGCTGGGGGCGAGGGGGGAGCTGACCGGGGGCCGGTGGGGCTTCCTGGGGGAGGAGGGGGGGTGGTGTGGAGCGCTGTCCCGGCTTCGGGCACCGCCCGGGTCCGCGCTGGGCCCTGGGCTTGCCAGGCCCTGCTCCACGGGGCGTGGGAGGCGGCTCAGTGTCCGCCTTGGCAGCCCCTCCTGGAGCCCGCGGCCGAAAGAGCCCCGTGCCCGCTGTGCCTGGGGGCAGCGCCTGCTGCAGTGGCCTCTCTGGATCCCTGTGGTCTCCCTGGGCTCTCCCGGCTCGGCTTTAGCCCTGCTCTGTAGCCTCAGGTGGGATGAAGGAGCATGTCTCTGTGCCTCCGTGCACCTTCTCTCCCCTTGCCGTGTTCAGGCTGCCTTTAGAGAGAATGTGGAGCAGGGCAGAGGTTTGCCGTGGTGTGGAGCCGGCCCCTGCTGTTGCTTTGGTTGGTGATGGCGGTTGTGTCTTTCTCCTGCGAAGAAAGGAAGCTCTGCCTGGAACTGTAACAACGCAGCATCGGAATTTAAGTGTATTTGATGGACAAACGCAGCCTTACAATGTTAGGGCTCAGGAAGCCTCTTAGCTCTGAATTGGAGGGAGTTTTTTATGCTGGTGGTTTTCCATGAAGCTCTTCCAGGTCCGTTTCAAATTTGTTTCAAATTTGTCATCTTTCCCAGTTGATGATGCTGGGAAATACTGAGAAATGAAATCAACTCGTTATTTTTGGCTTGTGCCTATCCTCTACTCATGCTGCCTTTTTAAAGAAGCTGCTCATGGCTAATGGACTATTCATTTCTTTCTAGGAAGAATAATTGGCATTTATTTTAAAGATTAAATATGAAACAGTGCAGAGACTTGGAAACTTAAGCATGGGATAAAGAGCTTACATTTCAGTGGTGATTTATTGAGCTAACGGATCTTAAAAGAGTTGAAATGGAATAAAAAAGGAATTCTCTAAGTGGTTTTCAGTAGTGCAGACAACAGTATTTTCCTTCATGAACAGGGACTCTGAGCCATTGTTCAGAGAAGATTTATTCATCACAGATGTTCACGCCTCCCTCCTGTAACAGAAATAGGTAAAGGAGCAGGAAGTGATTTTTAACAGCTCTTTTGTCCTTATTTGTTGTGCTGCTTGCTCAGATACTGCTTTGGTTAATTCTTAAGAAAAAGCAAATAATTTGCATGAAGTTAAACCTGGTATTGGCTCTTTTGAAGCAAGTTATTTCTGTGGGACTGTTCTAGGAATGTGTTTCATAAGGCATGCAGAAGTGGCCTGTTGTCTCCCCAACTCGCCTGTCCACCTCTGTGCTCCTCCTTGCTCACTCCCTTGTGACTGTTGCAATTTAGGTCAGATAAACCTGCAGCAGTGTCGTGGCCCAAAATCAGCTGTGAGGACAGTGCCTCTGCTCCAGGAATTGGTTTGCTTGAGAAATGCAGTGGAACCATGTTTTAATTTGGGGCCTTTATGAATTGTTGGCAATAACTGCTTAAAGTGACCCGGCTTTTACAGTAATCAAGGAAATTTTTGCTGGTTACATCCTTCTCCTAATGCCAAGGTTTGAGGTGGTTTTTTTTGTTGCTGTGGTTTGGTTTGGTTTTGCTTTCAGTATCACTGTGATGCTCTAAAAGTCTTAAAGCTTGAATGCCTGGGGCTCCCAAGTGCTTCATAAATGCTGTAGGAATACATTTTAAATCACTTAGACTAAGGGGAAGGAGCAACTCCCTGAATGATTTTGAGCTTTGTAAATTGTGTTCTTTTACCTGGAAGCAGGGTTGTTTTTTTTTTTTTTTTAGAACATCTAAATATAATCCACTTTGATGTAACTTTTAAAGAAGTACAAGGCAGTTTTGGGTGCTCCTCTTTTTATAAGTTCTATTTTTTATCAAAATGTTCTCAGTTTTCCTGCAGCAGTTTTCCTTAGTGGTGGTGTGGTAGACCCGGCTTAAATTTCTCAACTCATTTGCACCTGAAAGGCCTGAGAGCTTATCAGCTGCTGTGTTGGGGTCTAGAAAAACAAGCTGGGAGAATGTCCTTCCAGCTTTTTCTTCCTCGTCTTTGTGAGGAAGTTTTGGGTCATGTGCTCCATGAACTGCACCTCTGGTATTCTGTGAGGAGGGGAAATCCTTTTCAAGATCTTAATTCAGGGAGCTTGGGAAGTGCTGTTTGTTGATGTGGTGCCTGTGATCTGAGTAGTGTTCTCTGCAGGGCTGTCACTGTATTTCAGTATCTGATCTCTGTCAGACCATTATCACCTTGCTATGGGCAGCAGTGGTGTTTATTCTTAAATGAAGCTTTGCATGCTGTTTTAGGTGATCTCAAGATCCATTTCTGTATGACGAAGGCAGAAGCTTATCCTTAAATTAGCAAGGATAGTTGTTGACAGGCCTCTGTCTGAAAGTTCATCAGTCTGATCTTATAGGGACACTTTTGACAACATTAGCCGCCTGAATTCCTGTCAGGTTTGAGGGCAGATAAAGCTTTGAAATATGGATTCTTGTGTGTTCTTGCTGTACTCACCTACCAGAGCCATAACTTTCTTGCTGGTTGGTCTCTTTGCTTTATCAGCATCAGGGATGCTGATGGATAAAAATTTCATTAGATATTGCTGTTACCTGTTTGTATCTCGATTTTATCCATGTTTCTGGATCATCTGTGGCCCTGAACACAAGCATCAGTCATTGCTCTCAGAGTGTGTAATGCTGTGTCAAGGCTTGTCTGAGTGCAGAGCAAGTGAAAGGTGCTGTTCAGGTGTTGGTAAACAGACTGACTTTCCAGGGGTGACGCACATTTTCTATTAAGGAAAATGTGGCCTGAGAGCCACAGATTGGTATTCCCTCTCTTGGCACAGCTGTGCTGGGGCACACAGGCTCTGCAAATCAGACTTGATGGAGTTTGTGCTGCAGTTCCTTGAAGGCAAGGGAATGTTTTGGCTCAGATTGCCTCAGCAAGCGTGCACATGCTTCATCTGCTGCAAGCCAACTGTGAGAGGTGTGTGTATAACACAAACCCAGGCGATATTTAGGTGCAGCTATGTGAATCCCTGTAGAGAGAGCAGTAATAGTGGACTAACCAGTGATTTGTTGGCAAACCAGTGTGGCTTTGGTGCAGTCCTGAGAGCAGATCATCAGCACTGCTCTCACTCTCACAGCATTGCCAAGGCTTAGCTGAAACAATCGGAATGGAAAAAGAGAGTGCGTTTTCCAGCTGTATTTGATCTGCTGTTCCTAGGAATAGATGTTTCCCTAAGTATACTCACTGTCCACTCTAAAAAACCTCTCTGTGGAAGGGAAGTGTTTTCTGCTGCGCAAATCCAGATTTCCAGCCTGGATCATTGCAGGTGGTCAGTAGTCTGTAGTGTATCACAACTAGAATAATAGAATGGTTTGAGTTGGAAGGGACACTTCCACTGGATCGGGGTGCTCAAACCCCATCCAGCCTGACCTTGAACACCTCCAGGGATGGGGCAGCCACCACTTCCCTGGGCAACCTGAGCCAGGGCCTCCCCATCCTCATTGTGAAGAATTTCTTCCTAATGTCTAATCTAAATCTTTCCACTTCCAGTTTAAAGCCCCCTTGTCGTAGCACTACTTGCCATTGCAAAAAGTCCCTCCCTCTAATTCTGAGAAAGTATTTTGTTTTCTAATCAGTTTTGTTTCCTCCTTCTAACAACAAAAAAACATTCAGAAGAATATAATCCACTTTAGTAGCTCTAATTGTGGGAATTAGCAGGCTTATGTCTCTTTGGTAGAGGACAGCTAGTGAGTGTTGGAAAGCCCTGATGTGTTTTTATATAACAAGGACCAGAGCTCTATCACACACTCAATGCTCAGAAGTGGTGGTGTTGGACTTCAGTTGTCTTATGTTGTGTGACTCAAGATGAATAGCAAGGAAGCTGTTGTAGGTGTTGTAGATATTCCTTGACCCTCTGCTTTTTCGTAGAATCATAGAATCACAGAATGGTTTTGGCCTTAAATGGGCCTTAAAGCTCATCCAGTTCCAACCCCCTGCCATGGATCAGGGGGCTCAAAGCCCCATCCAACCTGGCCTGGAACACCTCCAGGGATGGGGCAGCCACAGCTTCACTGGACAGCCTATGCCAGGGCCTCCCCACCCTCACAGGAAAACACTTCGTCCTAAGATCTCATCTCAGTCTCCCCTCTTTCAGCTTAAAACCATTCCTCCTTGTCCTATCTCTGCACTCCCTGATCAAGAACCCCTCCCCAGCTTTCCTGGAGCCCTTTTCAGTATTGGAAGGCTGCTCTAAGGTCTTCCTGGAACCTTCTCTTCTCTAGATATCCATACAGATTTTGTTCTCTTTCAAAGTGAATTAAAGAAGAAGCTTCACAGCTGTGTCAGGGAAAGAGCAATCACTGAAAAGTTAATACAATTTTACGTACAAGTTGACTTATTTTTCTCTGCAAGTAAGGTCATCAAAGACCAGTGTCTGTTGTTGCTATCTGGTAAATTCTGTTGTGGTTTCGAAGAGCTGCTGGTTTTCGGGATCTATGTTGGAGTTGTTCTACTCCTGGAAGTGTGGTGGAGTTTTGAGGTTCACGAGACCTGTTACTTTTTTTTTTTGTAGCTTAGCTCTTCCTCTCGTGGTGGTGAGCACAGGGGTTGTTTTGCAGTCATGGGGATGGTTAGACCTGGCTGGAAGCTATGACAGGTTTTATATGAGGATACTGTGTCCCTGGGTCCATGCCTGGCCATTTGGGTTGGCAGGAGAAAGGATGGTGGGCTCCATCCAGGGTTGTGGAGAAACACTGGTTATGGGAAACCTGATCCTCATTTCAAAGAACCTAGGAACTGGAGAGAGGCTGCAAATAGGTGTTCCTACCTGGGCTTCTCCCAGCTTAATATCAGCAGCAGGGTTTCGTTTTAGGATTAAAAGTTTGAAGGGTCTAATGTCCTTGATCGGAGCTGGGTACAGCTGGGGCCTGGCCGTGTTGTTCACTGCCTGCAGCTGCAGGGTCACCACTCATGGTTTCCTTGAATCGTATTCCAGAATTGCTGGATGGGCCAGGAGCTGTGTTTCTGTATTACAGCATTGCATGAAAATGGAAACTTAAGGCTCTTTTGTGACAAGTTGTGTGAGGAAAGAGACAGTTTAGCCAGACCGGTGCATGTTTGTGTGCAGCTGGAAAGGAAGATGCAAAAGAGAGCTGGGGTGACGGGCACTCCCCAAAATACTGAATGATTGTTCTTCTGGCAGTCTGTCAGGGATTACATCTTAAGTTATTACTGTTCAGAGCAACACTAAATATTTAATTGCATAAATATTAGTCTCCTGTTTTTTTTAAAGGTGCGGCCTAAAAGGTTTGAAGGGAAGCATATGGAAAGGCTTTGATATTATTAAAAATACGTAGAGAACCTGTGCTTGTATCTGTTGCAATAGATCTGCAATCTTGTGCCTCTTCCCTCTTCAATTTTCACGCCATTTGAATATAGACTTAAGAAGTGGGCATGGAAAATACCTGGAATGGAAATTCTGCTTTGTTTAGAGGACTTCCAGCCCTGGCTTAATGCAGGATTGCAGCAGAGAATGGAATTAAAGAAAAGGACAACTGATGTGTCAGAGCTGTGAAGTCTATCCCAGCATGAATTCTTCAGTGCTGTGAAGGATGCTCTGATACCTGAGTCACTATTTTGTTTTTTGAAAGATCACAAGAAAACACTTTTAAAATCTTCTCCTGTAGTGATTGTTGAGCAAAGCAGTGAAATGTGAAATAAAGACACAATTTTATTAGAAACCTGTTAGTCCTGCTCTGGAAAGGAGGCTGTAGTGAGGTTGGTGCTGGTTTCTTCTCTCAAGTAACAGAATGAGAGGAAATGGCCTCAAGTAATGCCGGGGAGGTATAGATTGGATATTAGGACAAAATTTCTTTACTGGCAGCATTGAACCGGCTGCCCAGGGCATTGGTGGAGTCTCCACCTCGGAGGGGTTCAAAAACCATGTAGACGTGGCACTTTGGGACATGGTTTTTCAGGCACGGTGGGGTTGGGCTGAGAGACTGGATGAGCTGAGAGGTCTCTTCCAACCTTAATGATTCTGTGATTATATGAGAGTAAAGTAGAGAGGTTGTCTCATAGTATGTTGGCCTCCATTGTGTGCTCTTGACCCTTCAGATCATCAGCAGCTGTGGGAACACGTGGAGATGTGTTGGAGATGAGGTGAGGAAACGAAGGAGTGTGGAAACCAAGGACAGTGAAAATTGTCACAATGCAGGAACACAAAATCCTGACTGAAAGGGGAAGGGATTTTGAAGCAATCATAACTACAAGAGCTCTTAGGTCAGTCACAAATGGTTTAGCAAGGCTTGTAAGGCAGTTCTGGCCACGTGGAGGGCCATGGGCACAAAGCTGCCGGGAGGATAATCCGCTTCTGTGGAGAGGCTGTGCCTGAAGAATGCAGTCATGGGTAGGAAAATCTACAGCAAAGGGGAGGCAGAGACAGGAAAGGTCTGATAAAGGGCTGACCTTAGGTAAATATTAACACATTCCAATATTGAAAGGGGCTTCAGGAAAGCTAGGAAGGGGCTCTTTATCAGGGGTGCAGGGACAGGATAAGGGGGAACCATTTTCAACTGAAAGAGGGGAGGAGATTTAGGTAAGATCTTAGGAAGAAATGTTTTCCTATGAGAGTGGGGAGACCTTGGCACAGGTCGCCCAGAGAAGTCGTGACTGCCTCATCCCTGGAAGTGTTGACGGTCAGGTCAGTGGGGCTTTGAGCCCCCTGATCCAATGGGAGGTGCCCCTGCCCATGGAAGGTGGTTGGAACTGGATGGGCTTTAAGGTCCCTTCCAACCCAAACCTTTCTGTGATTCTATGCTATAACTTGATGGAGTTTTAGATGTTATTCCTAGTTGTTTATTGACTGTTATGCTAATGGATGCTGGAGTGATTTTAAAGGATTTATAACACAGGAGGATTAGAAAGAAATGTAAAAGACACATGTAGATTTGTGTACAGTGTCTTTGTTCAGCGCTCTATATAATTTCAACAAAAATTATGCTCAAGAGGTATTTAAACTCTATAGTAAGAAAATATTCTTATGCTAATTGTCAGTCTATGGAGGGAGTAATCTCTTGGGGTATCCTGGGCTCCATTTGTTTGGAAGATTTAAGGAGAAAAACACCCAATCTGCTCTGCCTTGCAGTCATGGATGGGCTTGATGATACATTTTTAACTCTGTACTTAATTCCTCTCAGAAGTCTTTGCCCTTCCAGCAAAACCACGGAAACATGAGTTCTGCAGCATCGCTGTAGGAGGGATGTGGCTGGTGCTGGCTGTATTTCTGAGCACCACCCTGGGGAGCAGCTGGTGGGAAACGAGCGTCCTACAGACCATGTTGGGCTTCCAGAACTTGGGAGCTCTGTGCCTGGGCTCGCACTAGCATGTGCCACCTTGTTTCAGATTCCTGCCTGGAATGTCAGAGCCTGTCTGGAGACCTGCAGTAAGCTGTCCCCGGGTTGTGATTCAGCTCTTGGGTGTGTTACAGCCAACTGCTGAGAAGTGACTGTGCAGTGCCTTGGAGTTTGTACCAGTTCAGTTCACCCTACCTGGCTGGGAGGGAAGCTTTGACGCTGGCTCTTTTGTTTGCCCAGTAATTGGTGCTTACGCTGTCCTCTGCTAATGCCTGGTGTGACTCTCCTGCTCCTTGCAACTGTCAGGTAGGGCCTTTCTTTTAATTGATGCTGTTGCTGGCTTCTGCAGCCTCCCCTTCTTGCTAGATAGCATTTGACTTCTCAAGAATCTGTACATAAGTGCTCAGGCTTGCGTGAATGGAGAGAACTTCTGAGAAATCAGTGTCGTATTTGGCTTATCCTGCTTGGATGAGACCAAGAAATGCTGGAGATAGAAAGGGGCCCCGAAAGACCCAGTGCTGGTTTTGATGACTGCTTGATATTGTCTGCCCAGAAAGAACAAGAAGGAAATCTACTCTGCTTACAAATGAAAACCATTGAGCAGCTGCTAATACAGAAACCATGAGATGCTGTTTTTTACCAAAATGATCGTAAAGGAAGACAGCTCCATACAATCTAATTGAATTTTAATCCCTCCATGGAATCCAAAATCTTTGCGTTGGCAAATACTGCCCTGCCACAATGGAAATATTGAGAGCCTGGGTAGCCTCGTAAATACAGAGCAGGGACCACAAGCTGGAGGTTGTGTTGGAACTAAAGCCATGTATTAGATCAAGAGAAAAAAAAACCCTTTTTTTTCTTTTGAAAGCAGTTAAAAGAAGATGAGAGCAAGGAAACATTTGCTTCATTCTTTCAGATTTTCAGTTCTGCAGATCAGCACAAGTGACTGCCTCTCAGTATGGGACATGGAGAGGAAGACAGAAATGAGAATGGAGATGGATCCCCTCAAACCAAGAAGCGTCCATGCAATTAACAACTGCGGTATTGAGCCCAACACAAAGTTTTGACATTGATTAAGGGCTTTTGGCTTTTTCTGAGAGCACTTGGGTGCTGAATTCTGTGCTGTGCTACTCAGACCCAAGATTGCAGCCCATGCACGTCATTGTTGCCTGTGGTATCTTCCACATGAGCTGGAGCCAGAGAGTTGGATTTGTTCCCTGGCATTTTGCTGTACGTTCTTTGCACTTCACCCAGCAATTAATCCAGTTCCTCCCACCGCTTGTGGGGCTGTGTACTCCTCCCAGACTTGAGATCAGGCAGTGGTAGAGCTCCTCTTACTCTCTCTGTGTTGGGTATTATGAGGAGACATGGACTTCAAAGGAGCTGACCCATTATTTGCAGCCCAGGTGATGAGAAACCATATTGACTTTCTGGTTTGCTCCTGCTGTCTGTTGTGCGAATGACCTCCTTGGTTCGAGAGCCCTAAAATTCTCAGTTAAGTTGCATATTTGAGTATTAGGAAAAGACCCCTGAGTGTTTGAGAAGCTTAGAAGAGGAGCAAGCACCCATAACAGCTCTCATTGGCACTGTGAGCAGTTATGTGCTTGTGTCAGTTTTCTGCCTTTCCTGTCTGCTGTCAGAGAAGCAGAATTAAATTCCTAGTCAGAAATGGAGTATATCTGCATATGTTTGTCTTATTGGGATTGAATGGCCCTCTGGAACTGTACAGAGGTGTATCTGTCTGATAAGGATGTCTTGACTGAAACAATAAGAAGCTAGATTTTCTGGCTGTTAGCTATTACCAGAGACCATTTCAGCAGGCAGGAGGGAACAATGCAAGTTAAGCACAGAAAGGTGTTGGGAGTGACTTGTGCAGAATGAGATGAGCTGAGAGGTTGAGGTCTGTGAGCAGGAGCAGATTCACAGATGTTGCACTGAGATGCAGTCTTGCTGGGCTGAAGACTGGGGAGGAGGGGGCATTTTGTTTTTTATTTGGAGTGCATATAAAAGCATTTTAAAACCAGCCAGGAATCCTGCTGGATGTAATTATGTTTGTCTGCCCTGTGTTTCTGAACAAGGACAAGTCCCTGTTTCAGGGTTGGGCTTGGTGCCCCTGAAGGCTTGTTAAGGAAGGGGAGTGAATTTTGGTCAGCGTAACTGGAGGGTGAGCTGTAATGAGGAGTTTCTCCTTTACAGCATCTGCAGTCAGTAACTTGGAAGTGTTCAGGCTTCAAAATATCTTCTGTGGATTCTAAGCAGCACATTTATTGTATTTATTTATAGTCTTGTGCTTCTGCTTCATTTTTTTGGGTGTAAAAGATAGTGATGAATGTTGAGAATTTTTTAGTATATTTTGGGGAGAAGGCAGAAAATTGGAGGACGTCTACACAAATGTAGTAGCAAATGTGACAGTGTTCTTTTTTGTGGTTGCAGCCAGCTTCCTGGAGGATGATGCCAGTGTTGTTATCCTACTGATTTAGTTGTCAATCTCTGTTTATAACCAGCACAAGAGTACAGAGGAAGTTTTCACTGTATCTTTGATAGATCCTTCTGAAGCCTGCTTGTAAATCTTGGGGCTTTGGGTTATTGCTATGATCAATAACTGCTTCAGGGGTTCATTACCAGCTGAATGTAACAAGTAATAAAACCTTTCCATCTTCAGTGTCCTCTCTACCTCAGACTAGTGTAATTTTGGATGGTGTCAAGGGCACCTATTTCCTCCTTCAGTGACCTGTCAGTTGGAGTTCTGCTAATGGAATTATTTACACTAATGTGTTTCTATTTAAAAATATTTCAGCAATATAAAAATATGAATTATTATTAAGTACTCTAAATGATAACATCTGCTGTAAAGCCCTCTCCTGCTTAAGATACTTTGACCATCAGTAAAACTCTGCCGCTACCAGTCCTGGATAAATTGCTACATAGAAAGAAGTGCTGAATTTTGTCATGGCACTCTCTACAATAAACTATTTTTCTGTGATATCCTGATATTGGCATCTTTGGGTGGTGGGGTGCTATGGTTATTTTCCTGGTTGTGAAACATTGGACACAAGGGAATCCTGTTCCTCTTTTGTTGCAGATCACAGAGGCCTTGTTAAAGGAGAGAGATAAACAAGCAAAATGGAATGGGATTCCCTTACTGCTACAAAAGCTGTATGAGCATAGCCACCCGAACAGTGATTTCTCCCAGTGCCAAAGCATCTTAAAGGTACTCTCTGCACTGCTCTTCCAGAAAGCCAGGGGCTGTTTTGTTGTTGCTTTCTTCAAAGTCTACTGTGATTGTATTCTAAGTAATCTTTGAAAGTGTTTGCACCATAGTGAATTCATTCTGTGAATTGGCTGGTAGGTAGGAGCTAGGAATTCATTTAATTGTTTAGTCAGTAGGTCACACAATCAAAGACAATTGTGTTTGTACTGATGAACAGTTTTCTTTTTGAACTGTGTATTTTTTTTTTACGGCATGCAGGAAATTTCTCCACTTCTTTCAATGGAAGCCATGGCATTTGTTACAGAAGATAGAAAAGCTGCTCAAGAGTCCACTTTCCCAAATACTTACACGTTTGACTTATTTGGAGGAGTTGATGTAAGTATGGTTTTCTTCAACAGTATCAAAATATTTCTGCATGATAGCCATACCCTGAGAAATCTTAGTAAGATATTTGAGGCCTTTGAAGCCTCGAAATGCAAGCTATAGAATGACTTGACCAATTTGATGTTAAGTATTGAACTGTGCCTTTTAATCAAAATGTGAAAAGAGTCTGTTTTCTGGGGTATGATAGCATCAGAGCTGCTGCTTATATGGTATAGAAAACCTGTCTGTTTCCTCAGGTGATCTGTGTTTACCTCAGAAAAGGTGAGATCTCCAGGCTCTTTGTGATGAGTCATCTTTCAGATGAGTTCAGTTGTGAGATCAAATGTTCTCACTGATACTAGAGCAGTGAGAGCTTCCCTTCCTGCGCAAGGGCTTGTGGTGGGTTTTTAAGCACACTAGGGTGCTCTTACCCAGGTTGGCTGTGTTTATTGCTGGCTTGCAATGCAGATTGCTTCATCTAGGGGAAAGTTCTTAAACACAGCTGCAAGGTTTCTGTAGACATTCTGGCAATTCATCTTTTTGGCTATTTGTTTTAATTCTACTTTACACAAACACCCAACTTTGCTCAGTTTTATGGTGACAGGCTCTGGGATCACAGCTTTCATTAGAAATGGATGAGTTGTATTTTCCAGTGAACTAATAGACACTTTCTTCCTTTTTTGGTCTAACTAAATAGTGTCCTTACTACTTTCTAGTTACACTTATAAGTTTTACTTAGGAAAGGCATGCTATTTAGGTTATGTTTTGAAGTTAGCACTGTTTTAGTTGCTGGTATCTTCTCAATTGAGGATAAAAGTCTTCAGCTGCCCAAGCAATTTCAATCACTGTATAAAAATGTTCTACATTTTCCGTATTTTTAAAGGGAAATCATGATAATTCCTGTTAGAAGTGCTTTTAACAGAATGCACAGAAAAAGTGTGCGTGGTGGTGTTTGGTTGGGTTTTGTTGGTTGGATTGTTTGGGTTTTTTTCTTGGGCTAGAGATGATAAATGTCAGACACTGTAATTACCTGGTACTGGGGCCAGAGATTTGGCTGATAAAAGTTGGTTCAATCTGGTTAAAGGCAGTGGCAGAAGCCAGTGCTACTTGTTTTTGAAAATCCTACCCTAGGACTTGGAAGCAAATTAGTCCAGTCTGCTGGTTCTGTGTGTGCCATGAATTGATCCCATGTTGCAGTCTTTCAAACTAGGAGACATAAGGAACTTTGAAGGACACTGAATTTGCAGTTTACTCTGTATGCTATAATGTATGATAGTATGTTCCTTTAAAATATTTTTGGATTCTGACAGCCTTTACATCAAAGAACAAAACCACATTTATGTCTCCACCCTTTATATGAATAAATGTAAAATACTACCCAAGGGTACAAACACATACATTGATACACGACTTTGGACTTAAACGCAACTCCATTCCAAGAAATAAGATCTCAGAACTCCCCTTCTGCCTCTGGTGAGGTGCCCTCTTACCTATTCTCTTTCTGCCATTGGACTCTTCTTGCTGCATACTGTTGCAGTTTCAGTAGGATGGCTGAAGAAAGCCCTCTCCAAGGAGTGTTTCACACCACTACAGTCCAGTCCCTGGAGTGTATGCGAGGAGCATACCAGTTGTGCAAGAATAAGGTGATAAATACATGCTGGGTTATAGTACTGACCAGGAAAAATAAATACTAGATAAAAAGTTCACTCTGGCACAAGGCAGGAGTGATCATGACTGCGGCCACCCGTAAAAGACAGCCTTGTTGTGGTAGGGGTTCTTTCTCAGAAGAGCAGAGCACAGGGATGTCTTTGGATGCTTATCTCGGGTACTCAGCCTTGAGGTGGGCATTCCCCTCCTAAAACATAAACCAATAATTTGAGCACCACGTTGCTGCTGCAGTCACTTTTCTCTACCCTCCTGATGCTACAGCTACCATTACAAGTATTGTTGGAAAATATGTATTCCTCTTTAAAGTTGCCTCTTTATTGTCAGTATAAGGAGCGTGTATACAAGCAGTGGCTTGCTCTTTATTGGTGACATTAAAATCTGGAGCAGCTATGTTCTGTTACGTTTGGACCTTAGGTGTATTCTGAAGCCCAGTGAGAACTAGAAGAGCCTTTGCAAAATTTGCATCTCTGTGCAGATTACTGCTAAAGAGCCATGGTTATGGGAGATATGTGATAGCAGTCCTTGATGCTAGCTGGATGCATGTGAAATTTCATTCTTTAGAACTTGTTGGGGGGGAGATTGTTTTATACAACTGTTTCTTTAGGGTAAATACAGCTATTTTTGTCAGGGTAATTTTGACACCAGTGGGGTTTTGATTTTAGAGCTTCCATTATTCACCTCCGACTTCAGCAGAGTCAGACTAATTTTAGTTTGTCACCGTCAAATTAATTGGTTGTTTGTATCCAGTTATTATTCCCTTAATTTTTTATCTTGTTTTACAGCTTTATCTTTATCTTTTTTACAGCTTTTAGTAGAAATTCTCATGAGACCAACTCTTATTACACAGAAAAAGAAACAGAAAAGTAAGTTAAAAGATATTTTATCTTTTTTCATTCTTGCCTTGTCCTTATTCAGACAGAAATTATGCTATTTCTGTGTTCCTCTCTGTCCATACCAGCAATTTCCTGTTCCTAAATGAATCACTGGTTTCTTTGTTCTCTCTGGTACTGATTCATTATGGGATTTAGGGGAGTCACCTGTTGCAAAGCACAGCTCAGGAGTATTGGTGCACTCAGCATAATGTACTTCTCTCAGTGCAGTAAATCTGCAGTCACTGGAAGCTTTTATTGTTACTGTGACTAAAGCTAGAGTTAACAGTTATTATTAATAACTCATTGTTTATGTAATAGGAGTTCTAGAGGCTGTGAGATAATGAAAAGTATGCTGTTTTCCTGCCCTGGTCATAGTGACTACTGATTTCCAAATTGCTATAAGGAGAATTTGCCTACAGGGCACAGTGGCTTTAGTGCAACTGTCCTGCTGGAGCAGCTTTAGTTCAGTGTTTTCATTTCTCCTGTCTGTGATTCTGCTGGTTCCCTGAACCCTTCTGAGGAAAGGAAATGTCATGGTATTCTCCATGCCTGTCAGCCAGGGAGCTTCTAAGGTATAGTAACTGGAACTTGAGCTACAGGCAGCTGTTTTGTATTTGTACTGAAAACATATTTAAATATTGAAGTGGAGTAAATCAAACTGGAAATTCATAGAAAAGCTTGCAATGCTGTGGAGAAAACTGGATGAACTGTCCTTCCCCCCATCATGCTCAATAATTAAAGCTAATATGTATCTCAGCAGTGTCTCATACTGACAGGTTTTGAGTTGAATCATGTTTTCATAACTGTTTACATTCCTGTTGTTTTCTTTTGTGTGTGATTAAGAAGTGCACCAGACCCCAGGTACATCTCTGGCTCTGGTCCTAGGCAGTGCTGGCAAGGATGTGTGAACAGGTATAGAGTGTTTCTGCCTCCAGTTTCTAACCTCCAAGACATTTGCACATCTGATCTGAGCTAACAGTTAGCCTGAAGTTCTCACCTGTTTTATAGCTATTCTTGTCACTACTGTGGAAGTTCATGTTCCTTGGCAACTATAGCTAGTGAATATCTGTTTTCTCCTTTGCAGTAAGTGATGACCTCATTAAGGACTGTTTAAGCATACTGTACAACACGTGTATATGTGTAAGTACCACTGCTGTGGAACAGTGTTCTGCTGATGATTTTACATGTGGATCTCAATAAGACAACATACTGACTCTTTCAAGCATAATTCAAGCCTAATTTGAAACTTTATTACAATTCCTTCAGTTAAATGTCGGACTGCCCTGTATTTGTGTTGCTCAAATAATTCTTGTTAACCACATTGTCCAGTTTAAATCCTCTTGTTTGCATCTTCCTGTATCTGTGTCAGCCTTTGCTGTATTCAGACTTTACGTTTGAAATTGGAAGTGGATGCCTGTTTACCCAAGGTACAGCTGGGCAGGTTCATGAAGGGTGCTGGTGATGTGGTTTAAGTTTGATCCTGCAGCTCCTTCATGTGCTGAATATTGTTCAGTTCAGTTGATGGCAGGTCAGTGCTAAGGAAAATGCTGGGCTAAAGGCCTGTTGAAGTACCTTGCCATAGAATTCTGAAGTTAAAAGCACGTGCTTCAGATGAGGCATGCAGGGAACATCCTCAGGATTGTTTGTTTAATTACACAGTTTATTATGTCATAACCTAAGGAGCATTGTTTAATAAAAATTTTAATAAAGGTAAGTACTGACTTGGAACTCTTCCAAAGACATCAGCCTCATCTCGAGAGTAGATCATGTTTGCACTACTAAGTATCTGTGTGCACATAGGGGGAAGAGAGGGAACACTTCCACTTGAGTTGGCTTGCTTATTGTTTTTTTTAATGCAGCATTTGCAAGCTGGCAATAGCATAATATGTTAAGAAACAAGTTAGCAATTTATAGACTAGCTGTCTTAATTATCTTCAGTTTGACTGCTTTCTCTTGAATGAGAAGTGTTCAGGGTCACTGAAATAGTTTGTGTGCAATATCAACGGTTCTTATGCTGTGGGTAAATATTCAGGAAGTATCTGAGCTGGTCTGAGCACTGGTGGTTTGTCAGTCATGGAATGCACAGCTTGGAAGTGGTAAGGATGTAGTTTTTGGTTACATTTAATTCCAGAAAAGACTGGCTGCGCACTAAGGAAGAGATCAGAGCATGAAAATGGTCTTTAATAATCAGAGCATGAAAGCTGGCCTAGATGAACTTGGTGACAAACCCCAGTGCGTGCTCTAGCGTGACCTTCTGGTTCATCACCGAGTTCGTTAAGGCCAAGGCTTCATTCTGATTGCTCAGGCTCTGCCCAGCAGAGAGCAGTGCTCACAGTTAAGGAGGAATCTGGGGACTACATTCACATACCATAAAATGGAGCTGGTTGCAATTTGTGTAGGAAAGTGGAGACAAGCCTCATGCATTTCCAGGTGTGCAATGTTTACTTTTGGTTCAGGCAAGTAAACAACTGCCTTGAGATACAACCTGTCATCCTGGAGCCTGTAGATTTTGCAAGTATCATGTTATCTTCAAAGAAGGACTGGAGTTGGTTTTGGTCACCATAAACACAGTGTTTTCTGGTTGCAGGAATAGCTGATTCAGTAACACGTTGTCTGTAAAACTGTCCTGTGTGTGTCTGTAACGCGGGACTTGCCAGGGTGGGCTCTGACCCTGGGTCTGTGTGTGCATCCCTGCTTTCTAGACGGAAGGAGTCACGAGGCGACTGGCAGAGAGAAACGACTTTGTGTTGTTCCTGTTTACACTGATGACAAACAAAAAGACATTCCTACAAACTGCAACGCTCATTGAAGATATCCTGGGAGTTAAAAAGGTTAATTACTCTTTTCTTAATTTTATTTGTACGGCTTTTCAGGTCTGTAGAGGAAAGGCAGCTGTTGCTTTAGAGAGTTGCTGAAGATAATCCTCTAACCCAGCAGTCTCGCTTCCTGTGCCTTCTCTGAAACCTGACTGTTCACAGTGATCATTAACTTCAGTCACGTTCTGTATACAGGCCAAATTATGCAGGTGGTGCCATACTTGTGGTGCTTTTGCGTAGCTTGCAGAGGGCGATGAAGCTGAGTGCCAAGCTCTCAGTAAAGTACAGCCAGGATTTCAGATAAAGAAAATGAACCTCATACGAATTCTCTTCTCATCCTTGCCCTCTGATTACACTTCAGACATTTCAGTAGTCATCATGACATCTAGAAGGCTTCCTGTGCCTCTTATTCTTTCCCTGGGGCTTATCACCTCTCTGAGATTACTTGAAGGTGTAGGCTGGGGGAACAGGCTGCTTAAGTCTTCCAGAACCCAGTTTGTGTAGAACTTGCTTGCCTGCGTCATTGCAGCTTAGTGGCCTGATGTGGTGCAAAAAAAAATTAGAGGTGAAACCATGAGAAGGCCATGAGTGAAGGGTTTTGTGCCTTCTGTGGAGAGGGTCAGGATCCTGTAACTTGTTACTTTTTTTAGAGTTAATTTGAAGATATTGTACTTCCTGAGATAAGAAACAAGCTTAGTTTTTTTGAATTTATAATACATTTTATCTTTTTAATATCTTTTGGTGAAAAAGGCTGAGGAAAACAGTCTAGGCATCAGTTCTTGTTTATGAACTTCGTAGAGAATATAGACAGAAGGGGAAAATTGAACTGAGACTTCGTAATATCTTAAATGCAATTTATCTGTTAAATTAGTTTTTTTAAAAAAACCCTCAATTTGGCTTAATTACTTAGTCTTTAGATGGTGGATTTTATGCTTCTTGAGTTGATAAATATAAATAATGTCGGTTGTAAATCACAGGTGTTTTCAGACTCTTCGCTTTTCAGTCACTGCTTCTGTTTTGCTAACATTGAAATAACCACACAGATCTGGTCAGGGAGGAGCTGTAGCTGGAGCCCTCTGGCCCTGTCTGTGTTCCCTTGTTGAATGTCATGTACAGTTTACTCAGCTGATGTTGCCTTCTCCAGGAAATGATTCAACTGGATGATATTCCAAATCTTGCGAGCCTTGTGTCCAGTTTTGATCAGCAGCAGCTTGCGACCTTCTGCAGGATCCTTGCTGTCACAATTTCTGAACTCGACACGGGAAGCGATGACAAGCACACACTGCTGGCTAAGAATGCCCAGCAGAAAAAAAACCTGGGTCCTTCTCGAGCTGAAATCAATCAAGGTAATTGTTGCATTGTGAGCAGTGCAGAACCACCTCAACAGTCTGTAAAGTTTTCCTCTTCTCAGTGTCACATCTGTAATGCTTGTCTCTAGAGGATACTGTGAGCATTTTGTCTTCATTCACTTTCCTCAGGCAGTTTCCTGAAAGCTGTCTTTTTGTTAATGAAACGTACTTTGTAGCTCTCGTGAGCTCATATGTAGTAGTTCTTATGATGTTGGTAATTACGTGAGTTAATTTCTGTCACTTGAGCCTTCTCTGATCAACTCAAATGGCTTAAAATAATTGGTTTGTTTTCTGTCCCTCCATCACTTCCATGGCCTTCTTAGCAATTCTCAGGAATTCCTTGTCCTCCTTAAAATAAGAATTCCTGAACTACAACTGCATGTAGCATGGTTGCTGTCAGAGCAGCTCCTTCTCTGATCTGACCTTCTCCTGTCTTTCTTTATCAGCAAGGGAAGTGTGTTTAACATTAATCACGTTGCCCACCCTTACTACACCAGCCTTGGAAATCTGGGTCTAATCTCAGCTTGAAATTTGGCCACATTGCAGGTTTCCTTATTTTGCTGAGTATTCCTCAGATGCACAAGTCTTAAATTCATACCCATCCTTGTAGACAAGACATTTAAACTGAAGTACCCTCAAGGGTAGAATCTGATGTTTTCAGCTCTTACAACCCTGAAAAGCTTTTGAGTGTCTGGAGAAAGAAAAAGTTAGGAAAAAGTTCTTCACTGAAATTGGAATGGGCTGCCCAGGGAGGTGGTGGAGTCACCGACCCTGGAGGCGTTTAAGGGGAGACTGGATGAGGCACTGAGTGCCATGGGTTAGATGATGGTGTTAGTGTTGGGTTATAGGTTGGACTCCATCTCGGAGGTCCTTTCCAACCTTGTGATACTGTGAGAAGACATTTGCATAGGGCCAGATCAGAGGATTTTGGGAAAAGCAAAAAAAAAAAAGGGTTGGAGCTGATTCTTCCATCTTCTAACATTCCGTGTCGACCATGAGCATAAAAATCTGTAACCATGTAACCACTGCCACCTCTGCAGCTTCCAGTAAGAGAGAGAGTGTGTAATCCAGCATCAGAAGCAGAGAAGCTTCAAAGGGGGTTGTATTGACTTCTACCCTGCAATTATCAGAGCTTACTTGTAAAGAGCAGTGGACAAGAGTGTGGGTGTTGGTACAAAGTTTAATTTTAAATTAGTTGAACTGTGAATAAGCTTGGATCCTGCAGAACTGAACTTGGCCAAGCAAAGGTGTAACTTACTGTTTTTTATTTGCACAGTCAGAGACTGTGTAAGACTGAAAAGCATATTCTGTTTAAAAGATTTATCAGGGAGCTTATTCTTTGAGAGATGGTACCAATGGACAGAGTCGTGCAGCTCTTTCGTATAGTGTTTGTGGCCAAATTCTTTGTCTTTTTCTACTTCATCTGCAAGTGTGTAGGGAAGTGAAGACTTAGCCACGTATCTGTAATAAACAGGACTTGAAATTGAGTTATTCTGTGAAAACTTCAGGACAAAACACAGCTCCCTGCAGCTCCCTGAGCCCAGGTCGGTGAGTTCTGTCCTGGAAATTCTAAGGGTGCAGTTGCACAACAATACGTGGGGCTGCTGTTAAGCGTTCCCCATCTGTTCTGTTCCACGATAAACTAATTCAGGAAGCCAGTACTTAAAAAGCTAACAGCTTCCTGCCGGTTTGCTGCAGTGAGCTAGTTCAATTTGCTGGAGGTAAAATAAAGGAGGTGGCAGCACACAGAGAGGGGAAGGTGGAGCTACCCCTTCCCAGGGCTGCTGCTTTATTTCTGCCAATTTAATTTTCAGCCAGATCAGTTCGTTGGTATTGAGCCACTGTGAACTGGAAAACAGCAGTGCCAGTAAAAGGGAATTGGCTGGAAACAAGTGGTAAGAGTAGGGTAGAAGTAATTTTTTTTCCAGTGTAAGTCCAACATAAACCAGTTTAACACTGGTTGAATTATGCTCAGGGTCTGTACACTTTCTTCCAGTCCTTAATAAGAGAGTGTGCTGACTTCTTCCATCTTTGGGTGGTTTTGACCAGATGGAATTTGTGAGTTCTCTTCTGTACTGCTAACATAGATGTTTTGGTACCTTGTGGTGCAGAGGATTCGATGACTCTGTCAGTGATCTTAAATCACAGTAAAATTCTTTTTCTTTTTCAGCTACACTTCTGAATATTCCAGGCTTCATTGAGCGATTGTGCAAACTGGCAACACGGAAAGTGTCTGAAACAACAGGTACTTCCAGCTTCCTGCAGGAGCTGGAAGAATGGTACACTTGGCTGGACAATGCACTAGTCCTGGATGCGCTGATGAGAGTGGCGAACGAGGAGGCAGAGCAGAGCAGTACAGGTACCCGGCCTGCATTCCTCTGGCCACCCTTAGCTGAATGCAGATCTTAACCTTCTTCAGTATTTGCCACGTGTTGCTTTTCCTTTCAAATGGCATTAATTCCCCCTTTCTGGGCATGGAAGACTGATGTGTTGGCGTTTAGGTCTGACTCACGTCTTGTGCTTGTGTAGCACTGATTATTTCGTGAAATAAAGTAAGGAAAAGGCAAACCATGCCCTTTGTCCACCTAGATAACACTGTAACGCTGTACATCCTCAGCACTAACCTCCCCTGGAGTGGCAGATGTAAACATGTGTCTGAGGTAGGTGATTTTACCAGCATTTTGCTCCAGAATTTAGGCTCGTGGCTTTAAGACCAAATACTTCATACCCAGTAAGTAGTGCCTTCTTTAAAAAGGAATTATACTTCCAGCAAAATGAAATAAGTTAATTGGAAGAGATAATTGTTCCAGGTATGTGTGGAATTGTAAATACAGCCTTAGGAAATAAAGTTCTTTGAAGAAAGCATGTTTGTTTCTTCACCCTTCCACGTTACAAAAATGCAATGTGTGTCCTGTAGAACTGAACGTACTTGGTAACGTGATGAGAATTATCCCACAATTTTGATATCTAAGTCTTTGCTTCTATGCTGCTTTGGAAAACTTTTTTCCTTATCCAGCTTCGCTAGTTTTGTGCCAATTAATTATTAAAACTTCTGAAAACACAAAGTAGGTGAAATATGGGGCTGCTCCAACAGCATAGCATCTCACAGGTACCTTTATACACACCAGCCTGGAAAGTGAGGAATGCTTGGTGTTTTGGAACAGAACTCGGAAGGTGATGTTGCTGAGATGGAATGTGCCCAGTCACAGCTCTTAACCCACCACATCAGCCAGCAAGCAAACCCAGACATACTTTCCCAGGATACTGCCTCAGTTCTCCAGTGGCTTGTGGCGTAGGGACTTCTGAGTCAGAGGTGGTGTCTGTGCTTTTTAGCCTTTGATGGTTTCCTTCCTTTGTGTGTTTGCTTCGTTTCTTCACATGGGTTCAAAAAGCATTCACAATATCCTGTGGCAGGGCAGTTCAACACTCAGCTCTTTACACAGCACAACTAACTCTGAACTGCACCCTACAAGTTTCATTATTGTCCTGTTCACTTTTTCTGTGTCACTCATGATTTCTGTCGTCTTTTCCACTGGCCCTTAAGGTGTGTTACATCCTATTTCTACCCTTAATGGTATAGTTCTAGATAGGGCTATGCAAATGTAATTGTGACCTAAGTATACTGGTACTGAGGTATGAAATATAAGTAGGTTAATAGTATATGCTTCTGATAGCCTCATCCATACTTTTATTGCCTTTTCTGCCATGTCCTTTCTGGTGTAGTAGTATATTAATTTGTAGAGGCGATCTTATATATTTTAGATGGATGATTCCATTTAGTTAATTTTCAAAAAATTAAGTAATCCTAAAAATACCTATTTTTATCTCTAAAGTTCCAATGTATTTTTCTTTTCTGTAGAAGCTGATTTAAATTGGTTATTTGTTGTATGTCACTATTTTTGGTTGAGAAGAAGATTTGAGCAGAGGTGCTGGTCTTGCATCTGCAGTGTTTCAGTGTATCAATAATAACTAACAATCCTTTCCTGTTGAAGCTGCCTTGGGCTCACATCTTTGCCATCTTTTTCAGAGTCTTCAGATGAAAGTGGCTTGGCCAACACCTCAACACGAACACAGCTTCCCCAGTCCATGAAGATCATGCATGAGATCATGTATAAGCTGGAGGTGTTGTACGTTCTCTGCGTGCTGCTCATGGGGAGACAGAGGAACCAGGTGAGCACTTGTCAATGTCAGCACAGCCAGAAGTTGGTGCCTCTTTAAACCTAAGTGCTCACTAATTAGGTGATGGACACAGACACATGAAGGACAAAGCTCAAGGCTTAAAGCCAGGTGAATCCCATCATTGCAGCCATGCACAAACAGTGTTTCACTGCTGAGACCCAGTGAGGTGCTGGGGCAGAGCTTGTCACAAGCTGCAGTGACCGGTGCCAGGGGTAGTTGGCCTCTGCAGAGCTGCAGGGTGAGTGCAGGAGAATGTCTCCTGGACAAGGCGTCCTGTCTCTGTGCAAGGAAGCATGTGGATGTACCCAGATGCTGCGGGAGCTGCGGTCAGGTGTTCTTCCCCTTCCCGGTGTGCTGGTGGCCCACTTGGATGGAGCCCCCTCAGCCTTCCCTTTCTCTGGCTGCATTCACTTCTGGAAATCCTCTCGGGGAAGGGGTTGTGAATGGGTGGCTTGCAGTAGGTTTGTATGTCTCAGCTGAGAGAGAGTTAATCCCAGCTCTCACCTGGGAGGATGCATTTCAGTGCTGTCTGCACTAGGCTCTGCCCAGAAATCACACTCGTCTCTTCCTTTTGCATTTCTTACTTTCAAAATGAAAAAAATTGTTCCCTGCCAAACATAGGCTTATGGAGAACCAATCAGTGCTGCCTGGCTGTAGTTTGATTTAAGCGGGTCAAAAGCATATTGTGCAGGGGAAGGAGCAATTTCTTGGTACAGCTTTGACAGGTTTCCAGCACTGGCAGATGGCTCAGTTCAGCAGAGCAGCTTGGAATAGCAGGGGCATTTGGAAATTTTGAGTTGTTGAAGGGCTGTTGTGTTAGGCAAGAGTGGCTGTGTTGGGGGGGCTGTTGCTTGAGCACGTTCATCTTGAGTGTTTTGTTCATTGCTAGTGACCTCCCACTGGATGGGAGTCACAAATACTCGCCACGGGCAGTCTCTTAAGTCTTAACACAAGTTTTAAATAGAAGTGCATTTGCAGTACAGTCCTGAACATCGCTGCAAATGGATACTCAGCATTAAAAAGAAATAGATTCTGTACAACAGTAACCAGAGGAAGCCAACAATTCTTGCAGAGACCACAATTGCTGCCGTAAGAAACTCGTAATCCCGTTGTCATTCCTTTTGGAAGTACTTTTTCTGTTGGGCATAAAATTAAACTTAAAGTCCGAGACATAACTGGAACTACCATTGTATGAAGCCACATAATTCATCCCTGCCCGACTTCACCACAAGAATGCAGTTTTATAGATACTGCAGAAACTACTTGCAGCTTGCACTCATCCTGCCAGGGCTGCATTCCTCACCTCCCTGTGTCAGCTCTACTGTGTCACTGTCAGATGTGACAAGGTAGAAAGTAAGTGGCTGAAACAACTTTGAAGCTTCCTTTTTTTTTAATTTCCTGGGAAAACAACTCTTCTTCCTCCCCTACCTCTTTCCGCCTGTGTATGGGAAAACTGTCTAAGGATAAAGGTGGCATGCAATTCACTTCTTTTCTAGTCCTGGATCAGCCCTGGAGTTGAATTCTGGAAAGATTTGAGTTCATTCCCAAATGCTTTTTGTCCAGAGCCAGCTCCTTTTGTAAAATCCACTGCCTTTGGAACACAGAGTATTCTTTATGCCTTAACCTACATAAAGTTTTCAAACACTATGTGGCAGATGTGAATCCATTCCCCTTCACGAGAGGTTAAGAAGTAGAGCTGAGCTGTTCTACGTGGAAAGCTCCAATAAGCAGGGAACAGCAGCATCTGCCGTAGCACACTCACACTAGATGATCTTTAAGGTTCCTTCTGACCCAAACCATTCTATGATCTCCTTGTCTATGAGAGAATAAAAGCACAGGATCTGTAAACAGTC
Organism: Tapera naevia; assembly: GCA_033556795.1. NCBI lineage: Eukaryota > Metazoa > Chordata > Aves > Cuculiformes > Neomorphidae > Tapera > Tapera naevia. Next base: position 1,602,020 of record JAUMJJ010000085.1, read on the forward strand.
TTCCAGTCTGAGCAGCCAAAGATTTTGCTGGGTTTGTATTGCAGTAAGTGTAGAATTTCTAAAGGGCATAACCTGCTTCAGTCTGTTGTGGTCATCAACATAATGGTCTGGCATTGCTTGTGGCATGATGCAGCTTCCTAAAAAACTCAGCCTGTGGCTGAGTGTTTGCTCTAAATCCTTGGTTTTAACTGGCCTGCTGGCTAACTGTGCTAGCAGTGACTTGGCTCCTACCTGCTGCCACTCTGGGCATGATCCCAGCCTCAGGGATAAGTGGTGTTTCACTGCAGATCTGTGCCTTTGCTCTCTTTTCATTATGGCCACATCCTAAATTTCTCTCCTTATATATTTTTCTAGGCTGCTTTGCATGTCTGTATTGTGGTGAAAAGCAGTCAGCTGATTGACTTGTTCCTACTGCAGAAGCTCCTGGTAGTTTTAATAGTGAGAAAGCAATAGAGCAATTCATGTGAAACTGGGCAGCAACGGGACAAAGGAGTTAAAATGCTGAGCACAGAGAGCTCCTCCTTTAGTGAGAGCCCGAGGTACTTGCAGGCAGCTCGCAGGCTTGGTTTCATCCTGTTGTGCTTGTGCCTTGCTGGGCACTGAGGGATGGGGACTACAGGGAGTGCTTTGTTCAGAGAGATTCCGCAGAGCTGTTTTTGTTGGAGGCTTGTGACTAGATCAGAGTGTCCAAGGACATTTTAAAGTAAGGGAGAACCAAAGGACTCCAGGCTTCGCAAGCTGTCGTGATAAAATGGGTGAGGTGGAAGGGAGCTGCGCGCTTCCTCGGGTGTAATATTCAGAGGTGGCCAGCCATGGGAAGGGGATTGCCTTATGGGAAGGTTGGTGTCTACAGCCAAGAGGAATGCAAAAGGCCATCAGCTATTCTGTGAACAAGAATAGGAATGAAAACCTGTAAAGTAGCATTGGCTTCAAGTATTTTTGATTAATTCAGATGTTTGAGGAACTACAGTCAGGATCTGCCTGAAATATTGCTAGTTATTATTCTGCATCTTGGGGGTTAACTAGGTTGTTGCTTAGGTGACTTGCTGTTAAGGAATATGTTCATTACAGCTTTGGGTGCTTAATTTTACAGCATGTTTGGCTTCCCAATTGTCCCTGGTTTTAGTTTGCCTGACATCTCAAGGGATACTGCTTATCATAGGCATAGAGCTGATGAGAGTCCCACTTTGTACTTCTATTCCTCATAATCCAAATCTCTTACATCTGAAGCATCAAAGCTTGGACTGAAGGTATTTAGCAGCTATTCACACCAGAATTATTAGTTTTCTTACATTAGTAACTCTGTGGCTTGTTTCAAACATGTCCTGATGTACCATGTCCTGGCTTGGCAGGCAGAATGATAAATAAACCTGAGCAATGCAGCATTTTCTTCTCTTCTGAGCGTTCTCTAAAGAAAAGTTCAACTTCATTCTGACCTGGAGGAGCAGTGTTTGAACTGCAGTGTGGTTGTATTGCTGCTGGACTCTGCTTTGCTCAAAACTCCTGCCTAGGGCACTTATAGTGGAGTCAGCAGTGTTAGGTTTACGGTTGGACTCGATCATCTTGAAAGTCTTTTCCCACCTAAATGATTCTATGGTATTGGTAGTTTGTGTTGTCTTCAGGACAGCCTGGGCTTCTGCTGTTGGAACCAGAAGGGCAGAGAATGCTCAGCAAATGACTGACAACAGAATACTCACAGCTTGCTTTTGTGACATAAAAGTTAGGCAGAGTGTGTTTTCAGTGTGCTGTAAGTGTCAGGAGCTGTTTCTGGAGACGCAGTGGTGAACCCAAGCGCTGGCGAACAGCTTTCTCCCAAAATGCCTGTTTTCCATCCATGTCCACCAACTGGAAACTACTCTAGTGATGCACCATGATCAGAGTGTGTGTTAACACAAACACATGATGTTTGCTAAAAGAATTCACACTTTCTTTTGTTGGAGGCTGTAATTGTGCCAGTCTGTTTAGCAGAACACGTTGTATCTATATTTGAGGCTGCAGCAAATAAGTAATGTACTTCTCTTGTTTTCCAGGTTCATAAAATGATAGCAGAGTTCAGACTGATTCCTGGCCTCAATAACTTGTTTGACAAACTGATCTGGAGGAAGCATTCGACATCGATCCTTGTTCTGCATGGACACAATCAAAATTGTGACTGTAGCCCTGTGAGTGACTCTTTAAATTCTGTAGTGGATTTTGTTCTTATTTGTCATATAACTCTAAGCTGCATTGAGTAACTGGACACTTGTGCAACAAAGGAGTAGAGACATAGAAGTCCAAAGAACAGTGAAGCTGGTGAAGGGTCTGGAGTCACAGGGGTTATGAGAAACAGCTGAGGGCCCTGGGGCTGCTCAGTCTGGAGAAGAGGAGTCTGAGGGGAGACCTCATGGCTCTCTGCCGCTACTGGAAAGGAGATTGTGGTGAGGTGGGTGCTGGGCCCTTCTCCCAAGTGACAAGGGATAGGACGAAAAGAAATGACCAAGTTGCATCAGGGAGGTTTAGGTTGGATAGTGGGAAGAATTTCTACACTGAAAGGGTTGTCAAGCGTTGGAACTGGCTGTCCAGAGTAGTGGTAGGGTCACCATCCCTGGAGGTGTGTAAAAGATGTGTAGATGTGGTGCTGAGGGACATGGTTTAGAGGTGGACTTGGCAGTGTTAGGTTTGCAGTGGGACTCCATGATCTTAAGGGTATTTTCCAACCTAAACAATTCTGTGATTCTGCAGTAGCATTCATTTTTGGGGGGATTTTTTTTTCACTTCAGTTTTTATCTTCAGCTCATTCTAGTGATTTATCAGAGGGCAATATAGCCACTGCCCTTTCTCACAGTTTGAGAACAGGGAAGGAGGTAATTTCTGTGGTCCCTGGAGCCTAAAGGTAGGAGAAACCCAAAACTTAATGAAATGACAGCTAGTGGATCTAGTGAGAAGGGACACAGAGCAAAAAGTGGACCACAGTTAGGTTTTGGGGGGGAAATTTGGGTTAATAGGTTACTTTTTCTCCCTGGATATATTAGAGCAGTCAATACAGTGATGAGCTTTTTCGCTTTTGCAGTGGGAAGAAATGACTGTTGCATGCATAGACTTGCAGGCAGTCTCCACTTCTGTTCCCTTTTAGGAAGCCTGCAAAGCACAGCCTTCTTCATTTATGCAATTCACTTGCTCTGCTGTCCCAATGGGTGTGGTTTGGATAAGCTTTCAATTCAGTTGTTTCACGTCAACTTGGTAACTAATGGTAACCAAAAATCCTAAAGGAAATTATTTTTGGTTTTTCTTTTCTCTTTTTAGGACATTACTTTAAAGATACAGTTCTTGAGGCTTCTTCAGAGCTTTAGTGATCACCATGAGTGAGTATGAGAAGCTGTGGTATTGTTTGCCTGGTTTTGGTTACAGTGGGTGTCCTGGGCACGGTTCAGGCTCTGTATGGCTGGAGCATTGTGCTGTCCTTACTCTCAATTCAGACATTTCATGCCTTTCAGCTCCTGCTACGAGAAGGCTAAGCGTATGCTCTCCAACGGGCATGTCTTAGTATGTCTCTTCATGATTTAAAATTGCCAGTGTTGCTTCCTGTTGAAACATTTCTGTGGTGAGTTAACAGTTTCTGGCTGAAGAATTAAGGAGGCAGCTTTTGTGATGCTGTTTATCTGTCTTCACCCTGAGAGCTGGTCGTGAGCCAGCGTGCTTGCAAGAGCACGTGTACCCTGTGGGGACATGTTCAGGTTTAATTCAGAGTGGAACAAGCATGAAACAAAGGCTATTGGAAGATCAGGGTGAAAAGTGCTGCTGAAGACGTTAATCTGTACTCTTTGCCTTTGTAAAAAAGCTGGGAAGATGTGACAGTGGTCTGAATGCCAGCAGTGGAGAAGACCTGATTAAACTGGATGGGAGGACCTTAGGAGAGCAATTATCTATCAACTAGCCTTTGGGCACCTGGGTTGGAACTAGAGGGAAAGCTGCTGTTTGCCTTCAAAAGGCATCCTTATGAAGCTCAAGTCTGCTGGAGTTGTTGAAGGGCGATGCGGATTTGTTTCTATTTATCTTTTAATGCTTTTACTCAAGATGCACACCTCCCCTGCTGCTGCAGAGTTTGCTCTCGTTTGCCTTGCAGAATTGCATCTTACATTCTGTCAGGGTCCTGTTGCTCTGCTTCAGTCCTGCAGGATGGTTTTCTGTTCTATATAAACATCTGTGTTGAGCCTAAATATGTATATGTTGCACTAAATATGTGTATACCTTCACTGCTTGCCTGACTGCTGTTATCTGCAGCCAGGGTGATGATTTTGCACAGGCTTTTCCTAGTTGTGTTAGATATGCATATTGGAAGTATCAGCTTTTTGACTGGGGAGTACTGGCTTTAAGAATGGGGAGCTGCTGATGTGTTGTAAACAGAAAGTCCTCCGTGCAAGACGCTGTTTGCCCAGGCATCACTCCAGGTTTTCCAATATTATCTCTTTAGATCCTGTTCCTACTTCAGTGGTTATTACAAAGATCTTGGGCTTCTTTAAAAACAAAATATCTTTCAGGGGTAACATTTGAGCAAGTGGAATGCATGGAATCTGGTTAGGGTTTTTGAAGAAATAGTTACGTGAAATTTCAATGATATCATGGATAAGCTGAGTCAGCTGAGGGCAGGATGAAAGCAAGCACTCGTGTGCTAATATTAACTTCAGTCAAATTGTGTATAAACCAAACTTGCAGAACTGTTTATTGAATGGAGAGAGAGGCTGTGTTTTCATTACAGAACCCTGTTGATGCAGATAAAAAGGAGCTTCCCATGACAGTCTCAGTGGGCACTAATCTGGAAGATAGTATTTGAAGCAAGATGGCCTCCACATCACCTTTCTGGTCTAATAATTTATCCTCTGTGTAGTTGCTATGTTTTGATGAATAGGTTGTCTTTGCATGCCCTGACACCACAGCATCCTATGGTCCCTTGGGTTTCTCTTAGGTTAAATAAATCTCTACTGTCTGGTTCTGAGCACTTTGAAGCAGGAGGGCTCTGAGGGAGCACATTGACATTGGGCAGGACGTCCATCAAAGTGAGCCTCTGAACAGTGTTTCTACTTTGTCAGACTTGTTCTGCACTTAATTTATTTTACAAATGAATAGGTTTTCATTATGAAAAGTTCAGTATTTGAGTAAAGCATTTAATGTAAATTCTGTGGCTTTATATCCATTCCTGTTTTGTTTTCTACATTTCATAAAGCTTTCAAATATTTCTTTCCAGACAAAACAATTTACTCAGAGTAATAAAATACCGAGATGGTTGAGTGCTTTTTTACAGTTTCTGCTTTCTAATTGAGGTTTATTCCTGATAAGGAGCACAGTCACGGCATGGCAGAGAAAGACTGTAGGAAGCTGTGAAAAAGTTTGCTATTTAAGTCTGCTGAAGTTCAGCAAAATGTTGCTGAGACTTTCAAAAACAAGTGCCATCTGGAAACAAATATTCACAAAGAAAACCATAAGATCCTGAATGAGTCAGCAAAGAGCCAGCATCCTGAAGCTGATCATTGTTGAAACTTAGATTTGGTCAATGTTAGAGGAGGCTTATAAAGCAGCTGCTGACTGGCCTGGCTTGGGAGTGCACTGTGGTAGAGAGGAGTGGAGTGAATGGCTGTGAAGAGCTGGGGAGGTGAAGGCTGATTGCCTGTTCCTGCAGCTCTTTAGGCACATGGCTTTACTCTTTATGGAATTGCACATTTGCCTGCCTCTTGGATTCATCATATTTTTCTCCTCTACTCCCCAACTGTCTTGCTTTAGGAACAAGTATCTCCTTTTAAACAGCCAGGAACTCAATGAGCTGAGTGCAATCTCCCATAAAGCCAACATTCCTGAAGTTGATGCAGTTGTCAACACAGACAGGTGAGTGGGGGTAGGGGCTTTAGGTCAGCAGCTTCCAGCTTTTGCAAGCACTTACATTGTAGATTTGATGTCACCTATTTTGGCTGAGGTCCTTCTGTCTACCTCACTTGCTTTGATTTGAATGACATGTTTCAGCAGGAAGATTGTATGGTATTCATGGTCACTAACCAATCCAAAGCGTGCTTGAGCTCAGAATAAGGCACTTCAAAAACAGAAGCAGCCTTATGTGCTAGGTCTGCCTGTTTGTCTGGCCTTTCCCACTAAAGCTGCTGCAGACAGACCTGGAAAGTAAACTGGGATCCCTCTAATGCATGGATTGCTAAATCATAGCTTTGAGATTCAGAAGCAGTCTGTGCACGCGTTTCTAGTCTGCATAAACAATCTAAGTGTGTCTGCTAAGAGTTGTTATTTTAAGAGCAGCTAATAACTAGAATAAGCTAAATTAGATTAACATCTTAAACCACTTGCAAAATCTCTCATGATATATTTGTCACATTGACTTTTGATTTGATAAGCTCTTTAGTGCACAATTCTGATGTACAAACCTCAAAGTGAAACAATTTAGTTCTCAGAGTACCCTCCGAGTATCAGCAGCAACTGGGTCTGCACAGAGCAGATTTGCCTCACTTTAGAAAGGGAATTCTTTGAGATGATTTCCTAGTTATGATTATTCTCATAATACTGTACCTAATGGGGAAGAAATGGTGTCTGTATTACTCAGACCCTTCTAAGCACAGATTCCTCTCTGGGCCTATTTAAAAAAGGAGTATTTAGGGGAAAAAAAAATCACCTGCTAGGAGCACACTGGAAGGAAGCTGATCGAGGGTGTAAACAGCTTTTTCCAGCCTACAAAGGTTCTCATGTCTCTGGGGTGTGTTGGTAAGAGCAGGCTGCTGTGCTGCGAGACAAACCACTTCCCACAGGGCTCTGTCACCTGCCCAGCAAAGGTGCTGGCACAGCACATTAACCCGGGTGCATCTGCTGAATACACTTTCTGGGGTGTTTTCTGAGTAGAAGAGCACTTGAAGCATCTTACATGACCTCTGCAGGATGGTTGGTGTAACCTGGTAGGCAGTGTTGCTCAGTTTCTGGACTGAACTTGGTTTCTTTTTCACTCCTAGCATTTATTTGGTGTTGCTTTTCTTAATATGTGAGAGCAAGGAATTGCTCCTGCACAATCTTACAGTAGGATGATCCTCCACTGAAGGTGTGATTAAATACAAGTAGTACTGCAGTTCTACTGCCTCTGTGCTTTTACTTGAACAAACAGAAGGGAAGGAGGTTACCTCATGTAGTGTCTAGGTTTCCATTCTGTCTCCTAAACAGAACTTAGAGCTTCCTTTACATTTGTTGAGCAGAGGTATGTTTTCCTTTCAAATGCAGTATATCATTTCTTTAGTCTCTTAATTCCTACAATCTGTGAACTGGTATTTTTGAAATCATTAAACTTTTGAGAGAAAATGAACCATTTTTCATTAGGATTTATTTGGAAGTGATTATTTCAGGTGTTGCAGACATTTACCAAAGGCAATGAGGAAAACTCTTCAGCTGGTTGAAACAGTGAAAAAATTGAGTGTTTGTACTGTATATTTCATACTGGGATTTTGATCATTGAAAGCTCTGGAGAAGAGACCTGGGTTCAGTGTTCTGCAAGGTACAGTGCTTGCCAGCCCTTCCCCTCACGCTGTAATTTTTCACGTGCTCTAGGAGTCTTGTCTGTGATGGGAAGAGAGGTTTGTTGACCAGGCTGCTTCAGGTCATGAAGAAGGAACCAGCTGAATCCTCCTTCAGGTGGGTTCACGTGGCACTGTGACGTGCTCATTAGAGTTGGCTGTTTCCATACAGCTTAGAGCAGTTGTCAGTGCTTGGCAAACACAAGCTGTGGAAAGCTCTGCCTTTGTGCACTTGGCTGCAGCGGCAGCACAGGTGAGGGAGGGTGCCCAAACGTTGAACCCCATACCTGGGACAGTCAGTGACTCTGCAGGATCAACAGATCTGAATCCAGCTGCAGATTGGAGTGAAACCACTTAGGAAGTTGATTTAAATTATAGTTGTGGTACAGTGCTCCCCTTGCTCCAAAATTAAAACCTGATTTCTTCTGTTTCTTAGGTTTTGGCAAGCAAGGGCAGTTGAAAGCTTTCTGCGAGGCACCACCTCCTATGCAGACCAGATGTTCCTGCTAAAGAGAGGACTCCTGGAGGTAGTGAAGTTTATGCCAAGTTTCCTGTGCAACATATCTGCATAAAGATCAAGAAGGCTTTATCTGTAATGAATTCAAATGGGGCTACAAATGTAGTGTTAAATATTCACTGGGAGTAGGGCAGTTTTTGAGAACTATTGGTGACTTCTTGTGGCTGCCATGTGTGGGGTGGCCGGTTCTAATGGCCCATATCACTGGGGAGTTAGTTTGACAGAAGACTAATCTGAATTCTTGTCTTTAGTTCTGTCACCTAAGTACTAAAACTGCAGATAAGTGTTTAAAATAGCAGTTTAATCAGAGTCTGTGCTGTAATGCTGCTTGGGCTGAACTGTGGCAGTAACACATTTTCCTCCCGTGCCAGCATATTCTCTACTGCATTGTTGATAGCGAGTGCAAGTCACGAGATGTGCTTCAGAGTTACTTTGACCTTCTGGGAGAGCTGATGAAATTCAATATTGACGCTTTCAAGAGGTTCAACAAGTACATCAACACAGATGAGAAGGTAAATATTTGTAAAAGCTGTCCCCACTGGGTCACCTTACATGCTCTTATAATCAAACCTAGTACTAAAACTGCGATACAGCTGTCAATTCTGGTTGATTGTTGAGCTTGGTGCACGCTAAACACTGAGTGAGCAGCCAACATCTCTTCACAAGCATGTGTTTTGCTGCGCACACTCGTGTTTCAGAAGTGCTCCAAGCTGTTCTGAGTCAGCAAGCTCTGAGCTGCTCAGAAGACATTGCCCTGCTACATGACCAGGAAGGTCTGAGGTCAGGGCTCAAAGATGTGGAACTCTTCCTGTGACCTTACCAGGTTTTGGGTTAAGCTGGTGGTTTTGAACGTTGAGACAGGCTCCAAAACATCTTCTACTGGAGCTTGAGAGGGCGTTCTTCATGGAGATAATTTAAAATATTCATTAATATTTGATGCTGTCTGAGAAAGACATCTCTTATCTTTGATGTTGGAACTTACAGATGTTTTAAGAAATCATGATTGATGTATTTACCTATGAAACTTAGTTGTGTGGGTAGATGAAGCACAGGCAGCTCTCTGCAAAGTGGTTTCATGTTCTTGTGCACTTTGTGCACAGAACATCAGCTGTTGGGTAGGTTTTGAGTGACCTCATGCTTATGTTACTGTAATTTTTCTCTGGTTGCTGTTAGGCCTGGCAGCCCTCAGAGAACAGAAGCAGATGTATTTAAGAGAAAACTGTATTTAATTTCATGTTGTTTTCTGGTAAATGAACTTGTAGAGAATCTACCTTTATTCTTTGTGTACTTCCTATTTATTGATCTATAACTTCTTTCAATTCCCATTCTGTATTCCCCCTAGCACTGTCTGGTGTAATAAAGAAGTGTAGGGAAATACAAATGTGGAGAAACTACAGAGGCCAACAGCCATGCTGTCTTGTCTTCCCCCCTAAAACAAATGGTGTATGAAATCTCAAGTCTCCACTGAAGTGACACAGCTTTAAAAGAGATTTTAGTGGTGCCAGGACCTTGACATTTTTCTGTTCCATAGTCGTTTAAAGGTACTCGCTATGGGAGATCCTTTGGTCAGCCCTCAGTGCCAATTTTGGATTGGGCTGGATCAGGCAGGCCTAGGAGTGTCTGTCTCCCCTTGTTCTTGTTAGAGATAACAGAAAGATAATGGCCCTGAGTATCTTGGCATTCAGAACCTAAGTCTTGTTTCTGAAGGCAGCATCTGCATCTGGGAAGCCTTGTTTGAAATGCGTGTTTTAGGTGCTTGTGCTTAGAATTTGAGGCAGTTTCTCCAGTCACCTTCAAGAACTGTGCTCTTTCTATTTGGAAAACCTGGAGAAAATCTGGAAATCTGTTGCCCCATTCACCAAACCCTGCTTGTAGCTCTTCTGCTTGGGTTCTCTGACCCTTTCCCCTTGTGCCAACGGAGCAGTTGGCTCAGTGCACCTCTTGGCTGTGTGCATTCTGGGAAGAGTATGGAGTGCTGTTCTGTCAACCTCCTCCTGTTTGTGTAGGATGAATTTTAGTGGTGGGGATTTTTTTTTTAATGCAACACTAAAAAGTACTTCATCTTCTAGTTCCAGATATTTTTAAATCAGATCAACAGTTCCTTAGTTGACTCAAACATGCTTGTTCGCTGCATTACGCTGTCGCTGGACCGGTTTGAGAATCAGTCTGATGCTAAAGGTAAAGAATAAGAAATGAGGGGGGTGTTTGATAGCCATAAAGCTTATGTTAAGACTGGGCTTTGAAAATGGGGGTTTGGACAAAGAAATGCTGCTTTGTGGGTTTGTGGCTGCGCTGAGCACCAGTGCTTTACTGCCACGTTGTTTGGACCAAGGTACCAGACTTGAAGCACCTGATGATTGTCTTTTTCCTCTTGCTGCAGTTGCAGAAGTCCTGTCCGAGTGCCGCCTGTTATCGTATATGTCCCAGATGTCCATGAGAATGTCCTTTCTTTTCCGTCTCATTAATATTATTCATGTACAGACACTTACACAGGTAAAGAGCTGGCAGTAACTTTGCCATTGTCTTGCTGGTGTTGTGCAACAATGAATTGGGCAGGGAGCTGGGAGGAACCTGGCTTCTCTTGAGGGAGACCCTTGTCCCTTCTTTCTTGGTACTCCTCTGCGTGCTTACCATGAGCATGTTTTGTAAGGCCATGTGTACAACAGATTCCTCTATTTTTCTGTTGTTTGACCTACTGTGTCATTTTTTCTTTCAGGAAAATGTCAGTTGTTTGAACACAAGTTTAGTTATCCTAATGCTGGCCCGAAGGAAAGAAAAGCTACCTTTTTATCTGCGCACTTTGCAACAGATGGAATATACAGAAAAATACCCAGGATTCATCCTGAACAACTTCCACAGCCTCCTGCGATTCTGGCAACAGCATTACCTCAACAAGGATAAAGACAGCACCTGCTTAGAAAATGTATGTGAAACCTCTTACTATAGCAAGAATCAATCATGGCAGTACCTGTCTAGCAGTCCCCTAGCAAAAACGGGGAGTGAGAGGCTGTGAAGGGAAAGAGGGGAGCGAGTTCTGTCCCTGTAACTTTCTGTAGTGCTTTTCACACTCTCTTTCCCAGTCAGCTCCCTCTTGCAAGCAGTCAGGCTACCACAAGGCAGGTGCTGGGTTTCCCTGCAAACAGGACCATAGGTATTGGCTCTAGCACAAGGAATTGAGGCTTGCAGGGTGAGTTTAAGAGGCAGGGATGTGGAGGCATGGCAGAATCCGTCCCTGCTCTTCCTGGTGTAGCAAACAGTGCAGGAAAGGTGTCTGGTGTAGCTGCTAGGAGACCAGGCAGCTGCCCTGTGGAGAGCAGCCTGTGAGTTTCCACTTCAGAGTTGGTCTGTGTTGGGCACTGAGAAGAGGAAAGGACCTGTCATGAGAAGGTGACTCCCTTGTTTATGCCCTAGAAGGAAGAACCTGTGCAACCTCACTTCAACCTTGACTTTTCAGTGCTTGGGTGGTAGCTTTAGCAGATTTTCGATGTGCTGGTGAGAAGCCTTTCTCTGGTGTGCCTGTGCTCTGCAGTGAACAATCCTGTGGCTGTGAGGTGGGTGCAGTGCAGGCAGTGTCCTACAGACAAGGCACCCAAAGAGGGGCAGCATTAGGGCTTCAGGAGTAGTTAGAATAAGGAGCTTTATTTCCCCAGAAAGGAGTGCCGTGGAGGGAGTTTCCCTGGAAGGGAGAAGCTGCACTAAATGGTGCAGGCTTGGAACACTTTTGTCAACCTCATTTAGCGCTTCCTGCTGGGGTCAGCACTGGGCTGAGCCAGTCAGACCTGGGGACAGCAGGCTGACACAGAGCCCTGACCCCCAGGCACTGTGTTGTGGTGCTCACACCATGCTTTGAGGTGTCTTTGGTGCATTGAGCTGCTGGGCTGTGGTGGGGCAGTGCTGCTGAGACCAAAACCTCTCTGCTGCTGCTGCATTTCAGGGCCATATCATTCTGTGCATGCACAGTGCAGTCACTGGGCCTCTGGTGGGGTGGTCATAGTTATGTAAGGGCTGTGGATAATATCTGATGGGGGGTGGGTCTGCCACAAAGGCCTTTGGGCCTGAAGAGAATGGTGCAGGAGGGATGTGAGCAGGGAGGGCTGTGTTAGCTTTGTGTCTTCCCTAGGAGTGGGAGCTACTGCCAGCATTAGCTTTGATCTCTGCACCACTGTTGTGTCCCAGTTTGTGTTCCGACTGGGCTACAAAGGAGGAATTTGGGCCTGTGTGTGTATTGTGCTCAGGGGCAGCCCTGCTTGCCAGTGCTGGTGCCCACCCTGTGCTGGTCTCAGCAGGGCTGTAGTTGCTGGTGCTGGGAGTTCCTTGTGGCTGACTGGATGGTGGGAGGCTGGTTGTAGACAGTGCAGTTGATTCAACATCCACTCCTTCTGCTCCACAGCCCGGGAAGGGTGAGCTGAATGGAAAATCAGGTGTGAAACTGTGGCTGGGGAAGGCAGGCTGACTAGGAGGCGATCTGTGTGCCTTTGGGGGGTCTTCTGCTACACTAACCAGCCTCTCCATCTCTTCCTACAGAGCTCATGTATTAGTTTTACCTACTGGAAAGAGACTGTATCTATACTGCTCAGTCCAGACCGGACATCCCCCTGTGCCATAGTTAGCTACATCGACGAGGCTTACATGGACATTGACAGAGACTTCTCTGAGGAGTAATTCTTCACTCTGGCTTGTGACGGACAGCGCTCGGAGGGTGCCTGGCAGCCCGTGGATTTTCAGGGATACGCTGTGGTGTGTGTGTGTGCGTGTGCGCCTTGGAACCGTGGAGCAGTGTCTAAAACCCCAGCCCCCTCCTGGTCCCCAGCTCTGAGCTCTGAACAGATGAGACTTGGAAAACTCTCTGGGCGTCACATTCAGGGATGTATCTTCCAGTTCTGGGATAAAAAAAATATACACCTACAAAAAAACAGCCTCTTCATTTTTTTCCTCTCTCCCAGCCCGGTGTGGCTGGTCAGGGATTTTTTTGCAGACAGATGAGGATACTCTGTTTGTGCCAGTTGAGTTGTGGCTGTCGTTCCTGGCTACCAGGATTCGTGAGTCAAAAAAAAGCACAGAAATTGCCCTCCAAATGTGAGGTCCAAGGAGCTGATCTGCTGGGACCCTGACACACCAGCCATGAGCGGAGCCACCGCGAGGACTCAACTCTTCTGTTGGGGTTTGGAATCGGGGATTTAGGGTTGGATGGAGTGTGAGTGTGTGCATGCGTGTGCTTTTAATTCCTGAGAGCCCTAGCTCCAGTCACCTCTTTACCATCTACTTTTGGATCATTTGGTACTAAATCTGTCTGTGCATTAGGAGAGAACCTCTGCTCCTGCTGTCTTCCCTGCAGATCCTTCCCATCCAAAGGCATTTTACGGTGCTGGGGAGAACAGAGACATTGCAGCAGTGGTGGAATTGCAGCAGAAGCTGGCTTTTTCATGGAGCACTAGCATTAAAATGTACTAATTTTTTAAACTTGAGGCTTGTCCCTTCTTGGATAACTAATCTGGTTTTACAATCCTGTTCAGGACCATTTCTCTCTGCTGGCCTGCTGTGCCTGGAAGCCTTATGTCAGTCTGCTTTCAGTCCTTAATGCCCACACACGTTAATCTTGAAGTTGCAGTATTTACTGGGTATGTGGGGTTATTTCCTGGATCTGTTTTAATCACAATGCTGGGAATAAACACTCCTGCGTGAAAGTAACTTTCTAGGATATGTTGGAAAAGGGGGAATTGGGTTTTGGCAGTCCTGATTGCCAGACCTGCACATACCCTGCCTGCTTGCTGTTGATTGTGTTGCTCCAAGACAGTTGGATTCCCAGGGATGAAATACAGTCTGAAGTTCTGAGTAACTGCATTTAAGTCAAAAACTGTGTCTTGCAGCTCCAGCTAAAAGAAACCAGTTTTCTTTGAAACGTGGATCTGCCTATTAGAAATTTTCTACACTTACTTGGTGAGATGACTTGACTTCAGCTCTGTCCACGCTCTGGAGAGGGACCAGAGTCGGGGACGGCCCAGAGCTGTAGTGTTTTGTCTCTGATCTTTGCCAGCAGAATGAAACCCACTTGGGGATTCCTGTGTGGTGCCTGGATGAGTGGACAAGGCTTCCAGCCCCAGGTGCAGGACTTGCTCCCTAAAAGTCACCCTTCTTTTGCTTATCTCACGCCTCTGTGTCCTGCTGTGGACTTGCAATGAGTACTTTGCTTCCAGGGTGGTGAGAGCAGCTGAGCTTGTGCATAAACCTGGAGCTTTGTGGGAGCTTCTGGGGATCCATCTGTGCCTCCCTTGGGCAGGCTCTGCCCTGCTGTGGTGAGGGACCCCTGCTTGCACCCCTTGTGTTGGGGAGCTCCCTGTTGCAGTGGCTGCGCCTCTGTTCTTCACCAGGACCCCCCATCCTGTCCCCTCCCTCTCCTCAGCTTATTTCTTTCTCATCTGTACTTTTTTTTGTTCTTGGATATTTGTGGTTTTGGTGTATCTTTGCTTCTTCTTAACTGTAATAGTTGTATACTTAAAATAAATGCTTCAAATTAAAAGGCTTTTAAGTTAAGGGATGCCTTTTCCATAGTCTAGTTAATTGGTGCATCCAGTGATTGCTGCTATAAACCTGCAGAGTCTCATTTCCATCTCTGTATTTATGGAATGGACAGTTAGGGCCAAGCTCTGCCTCTGCCCATGGCTCTTGGCCGAGCTGCAATCTCCCTGCCTGCCTCTGCCCTGGGGGTCCCTCCACCCCAGTGTGGGAGCAGGGTGGCTTTTGGGTCCTCCCTTGCTAGAGCAGCCTTGGCTTTGCTTTCACCTTGGGGCTGAGCTGCTGGCTGTGGAGGAGGACCCAGGAGAGGAACTCCAAGGAGAGGAACCCCCCAGCAGCTCCTCCAGCAAAAGCGCTTTCCTGGGGCAGGGGGTGAGCGTGCAGGGAGGGCCAGGTTTAAGTGGGGCCGTGTTTGTGTGGGCTCATCTGTCCGTGCCAGATTCCTCAAGAATCCAATTTTGAGAGGGACCAGATACCTCTGTCCTTCATCCTTGTTTTGTCTTATTTATGGAGAGCACAGGGAGGAAGTGTCCTGTGGTGCTGGGGAGAGCTCGCCAGCTTTGGCAGAGGTTGCGGCAGGCGGGGGTGGAGGTGGGGCAAATACTCTGGAAGTCTGCACTGTCCCTGTGGATTGCTGAGGTTCGTGCTGCCCAGATTAATGCCAATTTACTAACTGCAAATAAACATATTAAATGGAAACTATTAAAGAAATCTATTTTAAAGAACTGAGTGGAGATGTCTTTCTTTGCAGTCCCTTTGTCAGAGCTGTGACAGCCCTCCTCTGGCCCTGTGAGACCAGAGGTAGGATGTTCTCCCCTGGAGCAGTGGTTTCAGTGAGGTCTGTTCTGCCCTCAGCTCTGCTCCCCTGCAGCTGAGCTGGGGCTGAAGTGGTTTAGTGGGAAGAGATAAGGAAAGGGTTCTTTTTCCAGGAGCAAGCCAGGGACCTGGACAAGCTGGAGAAGTGGGCGTGTGTGAACCTCATGGGTTCAACAAGGCCAAGTGCAAGGTCCTACAGCTGGGCTGGGGCAATCTGCAGTTTCAGTGCAGATGTGATTGAGAGCAACCCTGAGGAGAAGGACTTGGGGTGTTCATTGATGAGAAGCTGAGCAGGAGCTGGCACTGTGCACTCAATGGCTCAGAAAGCCAAACTGTGTCCTGGGCTGCATCCAAAGCAGGAGGCCCAGCAGGCCCAGGGAGGGGATTCTGCCTCTCTGCTCTGGTGAGACCCCACCTGAAGTCCTGTGTCCAGTTTTGGAACCCCCAAAGTAAGAAGGAAATGGAACTGATGGAATAAGTCCAGGGGAGGGCTATGAAGATGATCCGAGGGCTGGAGTGCCTCTGCTGTGAGGACAGGCTGAGAGGATTGGGCTTGTTCAGCCTGGAGAGGAGAAGGCTCTGGGAAGTTCTTAGCAGCCTCCCAGTACTGAAAGGGCCTACAAGAAAGCTGGGGAGGGACTTCTTACAAGGGCCTGGAGTGACAGGATGAGGGGGAATGGCTTTAAACTGGAAGGGGGAAGATTTAGATTAGACATTGGGAAGAAATTCTTCACAATGAGGATGGGGAGGCCCTGGCCCAGGTTGCCCAGAGAAGCTGTGGCTGCCCCATCCCTGGAGGTGTTCCAGGCCAGGTTGGATGGGGCTTTGAGTCCCCTGATCCAGTGGGAGGTGTCCCTGCCCATGGCAGAGGGGTGGAACTGGATGGATTTGGGGAACCTTCCAACCCAAACCACTGTGTGATAAAGCAGCAAGCGGGGGCCTCTGCCTCTCTCCTGCCCCAGTGTGGCTGTGAGCGATGTCCAAAGGCCCCATCTTGCCCACACACCCCTGGCAGTGATGCCAAGGCCCCAGTTACCCCGTGACAGACACAATGGAGCAAGGCCTGGCAGTTGTATGTTTATTCACGTGGTGCAAAGCTGGCAGTGGCTGTTGCAGCCATTTGCCCCTGAGCTACAGCAGGACCGGCAGCCGCGCCCCGGCTACTCGTGCTGCAAAGAAACCAGAAGGACGTTGCTGAGATGCTGGAGCTGGAGGCAGGGAGCGCTCTGCCACCCTTCAGGTTCCACCAGCTGAGGACAGCACGGCTGCTCCTCTGGCCCCAGGGATGGCAGGAGCCCCCGTGGCCAGGTGGGCTTACCTTGGAGGTGATGACCTCCCTGGTGCGGGCGCGCAGCTTGTTGACCTGCGTCTCAGCGATGTCCGCACGCTCCTCGGCATCATCCAGCTCGTGCTGCACCTTGCGGTACTTCACCAAGTTGGAGTTGGCCTGCTGCTCCTGGGTGGGGTGAGGGGAGAGGTGGGTGCATGGGGAACAGCAGCACACCAGGCTGCAAGCACCTCATGGTCCTGTTCCCTTGCAGCCATCCCAGGAAGCCTTGGGGAAGGCCAGCACCGTTTTCCACCCCAGGAGAAGAGCTTTGGTGGGGACAGGCCCTTACCGCCTCCTCGAACTGGCGCTTGTAGCTCTTGACCTTGCTCTGCAGCTTGTCGATCAGGTCCTGCATCCGTGTCAGGTTCTTCCGGTCTTCCTCAGCCTGCAAGACCCCCAGGCACCAGCTCCAGCCTTCTCACACCTTTATCAAGGAGTCCCAGCGCTCCCAGGGCCCTTCACACACCAACGTGTCCCACCAACCCAGCCGATTCTCCCCCTGCCCAAGCACAGGAGGTACCACCAAAGGAGAAACTCAGAGCAGGTGGTGGATGTTGGGACATGGAGAAGCTGGTCCTGCCCATGTCAGTCCCAGCACTGTGCCCAGAACAAGCCAGGAGCGTGCTGGGCTGGAGTGAGGTGTTGGATAACACGAGGATCTGAGCACAGGGAGAGATGGGCCAAGTCCTGCTGGGCTGGAGCTGCTCCCAGTGCTGCCCTACCTGGTAGCTCAGCTCCTTGATCCTCCGCTCGTACTTGCGAATGCCCTTCTGGGCTTCAGCCATCTTCTTCTGCTCCATATCCAGCTCTCCCTCCAGCTCCCGAACCTGTGGGTGGATAGAGGCCAGCTCAGCACTCTGCTCCCTGGCACCAGCACCAGCTGAGGTCAAGCCCCTTGCCCCACATCAGAGCAGCCAGTCAAGGCTAAGCCACTCCGAGCACAGGCACTGAGCTGGCCCCAGGCCCACAGACCCTCAGGGATTGCCCTGAAGGGACACCCTGGTCCCTGAGGGATGGGATGCCAGCACCCTGGTGCCACAGGTGCTCCTAGGTGGCACAGCTGAGGAGCTGCCCCTGCCTCCTCACCCTGGCCTCCAACTTCTGGATCTGTTTCTTGCCCCCCTTGAGTGCAATCTGCTCCGCCTCGTCCAGACGCATCTGCAGGTCCTTGATGGTCTGCTCCATGTTCTTCTTCATCCTCTCCAGGTGCGCGCTCGTGTCCTGCTCCTTCTTCAGCTCCTCTGCCATCATGGCAGCCTGCAAGGCCAAGAGCACAGAGGCATCACCGCAAGGCCCTGCCAGACGCAGGGGCTCAATGGAGACACTGACACCACCCCTCTCCTCCCACCCACCAGCCCCACAGGGTGCTGGGCACCCTCACAGAGCCACACAGCACCATCCCCACCAGGCTCTTACATCTGTGATAGCCTTCTTCGCCTTCTCTTCAGCGTTGCGGCACTCCTGCACCGCGTCCTCTACCTCGCTGCTCAGCTGCGAGATGTCAGCCTCCAGCTTCTTCTTCTGGTTGATCAGGCCCGTGTTCTGTGGGCAGAGCAGGACAGCATCACAGGGGCTGCCGGGCAGGCTCCTGCTGCTCCAGTGCCAGCAGAGAACTGGGATCCAGGTTGCCCCTCACCTGGGAGTGGAGCAGGTTGACCCTCTCGGTGGCCTCCAGCAGCTCCTGCTCCGCCAGCTTCCTGCTCCTCTCCGCCTGCTCCAGCGCTGCCCGCAGCTCCTCCACCTCTGCCAGCAGCAGGTTGTTGCGGCGCTCCAGGGCGGCCGCCTGCTCCTTCAGGTCATCGTTGTGGCGTTGAGTGTCGTCCAACTCGATTTGCAGGTCCTGTGGGGCGGCGTGGGGTCAGTGGGGATGGGAGAGAGCGGGGGCAGGCAGAGGGGACAGCACCGAGCTCATCCCAACCTTGATCTGGGCCTGGAGCTGGCGGCCCAGTTTCTGGAACTCAGCAGCCTGGCGGTTGGCGTGGCTCAGCTGGATCTCCATCTCGTTCAGGTCTCCCTCCATCTTCTTCCTCAGACGAACGGCCTCGTTCTTGGCCCGGGCCTCTGCATCCAGTGTGGCTTGCATGGAGTCCATGGCGCGCTGGTGGTTGCGCCTGTGGGAAGATCCATCAGCCCTGTCCGCCCAGGGACACCCAGTCTGGGGCAGCCCTGTCACGGCCACAGTGCCAGCTCTGCCCTCCCACTATGCCCCAGCCTGTCCTCTGTCCACACACACCTCAGGTTCTCAAACTCCTCATCCTTCTCCGCCAGCTTCCTGTCCACATCAGCCTTGATCTGGTTCAGCTCCAGCTGGATGCGCAGTGTCTTGCTCTCCTCATGCTCCAGGGCCCCCTAAAGACAGCGGCAGTGATGGGGAGGTGGTCCTTGAGGGGGAATCTCCTCAGCCACCCACCCTAGTCTGGCTTTATTTCCAACACAATGCTACGGGGAGCAGGGCAGATGGAGCCACCCCAGTGCCTTGCTGTGGTTGTACAACCCCTGTGAGAATGGTGCTCAAGGTGTCAGCCCAGCTTAGGACCCTGACAGCACAGCATCACCCAATCAGAGCTGCAGGGTGGGCCAGTGGCTCTTAAGGGCAGCAGGAAACTACCAGCATCAGTAGGAAACAAGGACCCACCTCAGCCTCCTCCAGAGCTGCCTGGATATCGCTCTTCTCGTTCTCCAGAGCTTTCTTCAGCTTCTCCAGCTCATGGATGGTTTTGCCGCTCATACTGATCTGGTCAGTCAGATCAGCGATTTCCTCTGGCAGGGATGGAAGGACATTTGGTCAGGAATGAGTTTGTGGGGCCAGCCCTGCACAGGGGACTTCCCCATGCCCCTGCCCAGGCTCTGCTGATGTCCCCCTAGCCCCTTGGAAAGCAGCTGATCTTGTGCTTGGGGACATTTGTGGGCTCTGCTGTGCTCCCCTGCACTCTCTGTGGAGGACAGAGCATGGGAGAGGCACTAAGGACCCATGGAGACCTGCTTGTCCAAGAGCAACACCTCCAAGCCAGGGTCGTGCCACAGCCATGGCACTGTTTGCAATCCAGAGCCCAGCGCCGCCACCTGTCTGCCCAGAGGGTCCCCAGAACCATGGCTGGACACGGGCTGGCTTCTGGCTGGGCTGCAGCTTCCCACCAAGGAGGAAATGGGCCAGGCTTGGCTGAGCAGCAAGGCCAGCTCCCGGCCTACAAGGGATCCCCATCCCACCACATGGCTGAGGACAGGGAGGAGGACCCTGCGCAGAGAGTCCAAGCGGAGAGCGTGAGCCCAGTCCTTACCCTGCAGGTTCTTGTTCTCCCTCTTGAGGGTCTCCAGGTTGTCCAGGGACTCCTCGTAAGCGTTCTTGAGCTTGAAGAGCTCGGTGCTTAGGCTGCGCGACTCCTTCTGCGATGCCTCCAGCTCTGCCTGGGTCTCCTCATACTTCTGCTTCCACTCGGCCAAGATCCGGTCAAAGTTGCGCTGCTTCTTGTCCAGGGCAGCACAGGCCGAGTTGGCGCGCTCCAGGTCCACGGAGAGGTCCTCGATCTCTGTCTGCAGCCGGTGCTTGGTCTTTTCCAGCGAGGAGCACTTGGCATGAGCAGCCTCCACCGCCTCCTCCGCCTCCTGCAGCCGGGTGGCCAACTTCTTCCTGCCAACACCAGTCCAAGTGTCACCCCACCCCGCTGCTCCAGGGAGAGGAGGCCACAGCCTGCCCCAACAGCCTCAAATCCAGGTGCAATCTCACCCTGGGATCTGGGAAAATCCCATCCTTGAATAGAAACCTGCCACCTGCAAGGGGCAGACTCCTGCCACGAGACTCACTTGGCTTCCTCCAGCTCCTCTGTCCTCTGGATGGCATCTGTCTCATACTTGGTCCTCCACTGGGCCACTTCCGCGTTGGCTTTGGAAAGGTTCCTCTGGAGCTCACTCTTGGCCTCCACCTCCTCCTCGTACTGCTCCCGCAGAAGGTCACAGTCGTGCCGGGAGGCTTGCAGGGCATGGGCCAGGGCGTTCTTGCTCTGAGGAAGGAGCCCATGAGAGGAGTAGCTGGCCCCAGGCTCCAGGAAACCACCCATAGCACCAGGACTGGGAGCACTGGGAGGGAACTTGTACTCTCCAAGGTTAAGAGCTGCCCCTGGAGCTCCTGTGTGCAGGGTATATCTCACCTCCCTTGTCCAAGAATCTGGGCCATTGCCACAGTGGGATGCACGTTCTATTCCCTGATATCTGTGTCACTCAGGGATCAGCCGTACCCCAGAAGCCTCACCTTGGTCTCTTCCTCCAGCTGCCTCTTGAGCTCCTCGATGGTCTGTGTGAATGAGGTCTTGCCACGGCTCAGCTGGTTGATGAAGGACTCCTTTTCCTCCAGCAGCCGACTAAGCTCCCCTGGGTTCAAACAGAGTCAAAACAGCTACTTTGGGGCTGAAGGGCTTCAATCTGCACTAGCTCCCACTGCCCTGGAGCCTGTGGCCTTCAGCACCCTCCAGCAGTCACAGCTGTGTCCCCACCCAGGCAGGCTGTGCCCACGGGCAGAAGTGCAAGCAGCTAAAGGCAAAGTCTGCCAGCCAGAAACCCCTCCTTCTGGTGCCCGAGATGCCAGCACATCCCCTGGCACAACCGCCATCACCACAGAGCTCCTCTCCCTTGCTGTGCCTCTGCAAGGCTGGAGTGGAGGCACAACACAGCCATCCCATCCCCCTCCACTCCAGATGGAGCTCCTGCTATTTGATTTTGTCCCTGGGAGAAGGAGAACAGTCTGCCCGGCTGAACCACAGAACGACCTGTGTTGGAAGGGACCCACGAGGGCCATCGAGTCCAACTCCTGCCCCTGCTTCCCCAGGCAGATGTCCCCTGGCTGATGTCCCCACCTACCGTTCTCGGTCTGCAGCCTCCCCCGCTGGGTGCTCACGTCGTTCAGCTGTCGCTGCAGCTCATCCACTTTGGACTTGGCCTCGCTCAGCTGGTCCTCATAGGTGCGGCACAGCTTCTCAGCACTGGCCTGCGTGCACCAAGCAAAGCCCATGTCAGCCCCCCAGAGCTCACCACGCTCCCCCAGAAGGTGACTGCTGAGCAACTGCATCCCCCTGGGACCTCACTGCCCTTCTCAGCTGACCCCACGTGCACCCAAAGGCAGAGCAGGAACCTGCCAGAGCTCTTGTGTCTCTGCTAAGCTAACAGTGCCTCTCTGAGTCAGTCTTCCAGATGTCTTCTCAGATCCTCCAGGCTTGACTAGGACAAGTAAAGCATCCTGCAAGCACTGCCACGGTGGCAAGCCAGACCCAGCCAAAAAGAGGGACTTGGCCATGGCAAAGAGGTCCCTAGGCCACCATCCCATGGCCACGGCCGTGCTGAACACGCTGCAACCACCTGCACTGACGTTCGCAAGAGAGACAATCCCGCCCCGCACACGACCGGCGCCCACCTTGTTCTTGGTGAGGTATTCAATGTTGGACGAGAGGTCATCCACCTCCATCTTCATCTCGCTCTTCTCCTTCTCCAGCTTCTGCTTGACCCTCTGCAGGTTGTCTATCTGCTCGCTCAGCTCGGCCACGCTGTCGGCGTGCTTCTTGCGCAGGGCCGCTGCCGTGGACTCGTGCTGCAGGGTTGCCTCCTCCAGGTCTCGCCGCAGCTTCAGGAATTCTGCTTCCCGCTTCTTGTTCATCTCCAGCTGCGTGGCCGTTGCCCCCCCAGCCTCCTCCAGCCTCTCGCTCAGCTCCTCCAGCTCCCGGGACACTTCTGCCCGCTGCTTCTCCACCTTGGCTCTGGCAGCACGCTCGGCCTCCAGCTCCTCCTCCAGCTCCTCGATGCGGGCCTGGCAGAGACACAATGAGGCAGAGGCTCTGAGCACTGGGTGAAGCATCCAGCATCTTTGCTCTCCACAATGGAGCAAGGGGTCTCCTCTGATGCTGGGGAGCAACAAGCTCTGGTCTGGAGCAAATGTTTGGGCTCTTTTGGGGTTATTAGCATGCCTGGTGCTCCTTGGCAGCACGTTCTGCAGAGCTCCTGCTCTCCTCTGTACCCTGCCATCAAGATTCAGGCTGATTCTTGCTTCTTCTCAGACTTAACCTCCACCCAAACAGCCTGAATCTGAGAGCCTCTCTCTGATAGGAAGAAGTCCAACATACTAGATTTGGAACTTCAGAGTCTGGACACTGCACTTCAGGTTTTAGTCTGGACAGAGAACTACATCCCAGAAGCTGTTCTTCCTGCTGATGCCACCGTTCATCTCAATAGTTCTTTCTTTAATTTTCAGTCCACCACACCCTGGCAGAGCTTTCCTTCTGCTTAACAACACCAGCTTTTTTTAATCACTCTTCTGCCAAGGAGGTTCCCCTGCGCTCAGAGAGGGCCTGGCCCGTGCAGATTCCCCAGCACTTTGCATCTGATGGAAATTTAGAACTCCTGGGCTGTGAAAACAGCTCTTTCCACCATACCTGGAGCTCCTTGATCTTCTTCTGCAGCTGGGCCTCAGTCACTTGCCCATCTTCAATCCTTGAGTTCAGTTGACTCATTTCAAAGTCTTTCCTGCACAGAAAGAAGGCAGAGCCTCTGGTCAGACGCTGTTCTGTCAAGTCCCTGTGGCTCCTGAAGCCAGAGGAAGACCTTTCCCTGCACTATAACATCCAGGTCCAGAGCACAAACAAATCCATATAGGAAAGGAACTGCAGGGTAAGAAGCAGAGCACGGACTGCTCTGAGGGAGAGTTAGAGTGGGCAAACTGGTAGATAACCTGGCTCTGAGGTCTCCCCTGTGAGGTTCCTACGTGGTGTTCTCCAGTTCCCCAATGCCAATGGAACATGAACCATGAAGTCTACTTATAGCTGAAGTGCCAGCTCTGCATTAGGTTCCTGCCAGGTAAGTCTCTCCTCTCCAAGCCCATTGCATCCTGATCCACCTGTCTGCAGCTGACAAGCTCCTCATAGTGACCAGGAAAACCAGACTCTCATTTTGCCTGGACTGATGATACCAGCAGTGCTCAAAGCCCAACAACCCCTGCAGAGGCCTCGTGTCCACTTGACTCACAGGTGGGCACTGACCCAGCAGAGCCATTACAGAGCCCAGGGACACATCTCTCACTCACTTTTTGAGTTTTTCCTCCAGCTGCTGTTTGTCATTCTCCAGATCCATTACAGACTCTTGTGTCAACTTCAGGTCTCCTTCGAGCTTCCTCTTTGCTCTTTCCAGGTCCATGCGGACTTTCTTTTCTTGTTCAAGAGAGCTTTCCAGCTGGAGAATGAAGAGAGACAGGCTAGGGGGGGGAAAGGACCCTCTGTAATCCCAACTTTTCCTATGTCCATTGCTGTGGGAGCTTCACCCAGCCCAGAGATCCAGAGCTGGTTCCTAGTTGATTTCTATTCCCATTCCTGCAGTCCCTGACTGCTTTCCCTGGGGAACTCTGGACCACCTCTTGGTTCAGAGGTAGTTTGTCAATGAGGCTATTTATTAACTGGCCATATTAAATGGAGATTTGATAACGATCCCACCCTCCAGAACCCACTCAAGGACAGCCTTTGGGCTCTCCCAGAGGCGTGACTCAAACTCTCTCACTTCACAGGCACTGGGCCAATGACTCACATCATCCACTTGCTGCTCCAGTTTGACCTTGGCCTTGGTCAGCGTGTTGACCTTGTCCTCCTCAGCCTGTAGGTCATCCAGGGCCTGCTGATGGGCCTCCTGCAGTGCTTTCTTCTCTTTTGTCAGCTTAGCAATGATCTCATCCAGAGCAGCCATCTCTTCAATCAGGTTTTTAACCTAGATGAGTGGGGTCAAAAATAAAGTGCATCCTCTAAGAAACAGGGGAAGGCAGGAGAGGTACAGCAGCTTGGAACACCAGCAGCAGCCAGCCCCAATCCCCTTGGCCACGCTGGTCCCACCAGGTGCTTGGCCAGTGTCCCAGATCACTTGCCATTGTGCAGAACTGTTTGCCCACAGCACTCCTGTGCAATGAGGCAGGACACCAGATGGGTTTTGCCCTCTCCCATAACTTTTTGCACTCTCCCTTGTCCCAGCTCCCACACACCAGCAGCTCTGTCCCTGCTGTTTCTCTTTGGTGGCCCCACAAGCGCTGATGCTGCTGAACACAGAGGGTCAGTTACCTTGTTCTCTGTGGCATGCTTCTCCTTCTCCACCTTGGCCAGGGTGATCTCTAGGTCATCAATGTCCTTCTTCAGCTCTGCACACTCATCCTCCAGCTTGCGTCTCTTGGCAGTGAGGTCGGAGTTCATCTCCTCCTCATCCTCCAGACGCTCCGTCAGCTCCTTCACCTTGGCCTCCAGCTGGATCTTGGACTTGATCAGCAGGTCGCAGCGTTCCTCTGCATCTGCCAGGTTGTCTTGCTCCTGGGATGGGCACAGGAGAGCCAGAGGTCATCCACTGCCTCAAGAGCATTACAGCAGGCTCTCAGCCACACTATCCTGGCCCAGAGAGGAAGCTCTCCTTGTGGAAGGGGCAGAGCAAGCCCAAGGTGCTCAGGTGTACAAAAAGAGGGCTCCAGGCACTGCCCACCTTCAAGAGCCTTGGGAAAATATGTAACAGTACCCAGGGCTAACTGCAGCTAAATTGTCCAGAGGAGGGAAACACTGGACTGACACTTTCTGGTACAGACATGGCACGGACTCGGCATGGCTCAGCGAGAAAACATTCCCATCCCTTCCATCCCAATGTGAGGAGATCTCCCTTTCCAGAGTTAGAGGAACACAAATCCCTGTGGCAGCCCTGTCTGTGATGTTGTTTCAGGCTTGCCCTGAGTCTATCATTGCAATTCAAACAGATTGTGGCAACGAGGGGGTCTCAGAACTGCAAAGGGCTGAAGGGGGGATCTATCACACTTTGTTCTTGCTCCTGCCCGTGGACCCTGCATGATCTTTACACTTCCAGAGAGAGGGTGAAGCACTCACTGCCTGCAGCTGGAGAGCCAGGTCGTTCTTCTCTTGGATCATGGAGACCTGCTTCTCTTCCAGTTCCTTCCTCTTAGCCTCGGACTTCTCTAGAGCCTCCTTCAGCTTCTGGAATTCTTCCTTCAGGTTGGACATTTCCTTCTCAGTCTGAGCAGACTTGAGTAAAGGCTTGATCTTGAAGAACAGCTTCATCCAGGACCAGTTCTTGACAGCATTGAAGGCCCGGATGTTCCACTGGATGGTATAGAGGGCTTCCCTGGAGAGATACAAGCACAGCATCACCATGGGTGTAGATTACCCACTTCCCATTCTCACTGCAGCAGAGGCCTGGCTTTTGCAGCCCTGGATGTGGCTTTATTCTTCACCAGGGGGGCAAATGTGAGTGTGTTGAATGAATGGCACAAGGTCTGCAGGCTGTAATGGCCCTGGTGGGCCTGGCTGCCAGGTCTCCTCACTCTACATCCCTTTGAATCCTCCAATGGAATCCAAAGGCTCCCCCCACTTGGACACGCTGACCCTCCCTACCAGGCCCGTGACCTTCTCACAGGTCTGCTTCCATCCCTCCAGGGCAGGGCCTTACCCAACCACTGCCAGCCACAGGCAAGCCCCACGGGTCAAACCCACTGAAATGTGCACCAGGAACAAGGAGAGATGCTCACAAAGCTCTGCCTCCCCCCACAACTCTACCTCCTGCTGATGATCTTCTGATACTCAATGCGCATGAGGTGCCCACGGATTCTGGCCTGCAGCATGGTCAGGATCTTGGCCAGACGCTCATCTCGCATCTCTTCCAGCAAGCCCAGCAAACCAGCCTTGAAAAACACCTGCAGCCAAGAGAGTGGGAGCAGAGTCAAAAGCAGAGAGGACAAGAGGGCTCAGGGGTAGCATAACCTGCCAAGCAGACCTGGATTTCACACAGCCCAAAGCTGGGAGACACAGAGAAGAGAGGGCTCCACACCACAGGTTTCAGTGTCCTCCCTGCATGGGCACAGACCCACGCTGGGTGCTGGTTGGAGCTGCACCCACACAAGGCACAGGCACACTGAATCTTCCTGCCCTGCTCCCATCCTCTCGTACTCCCCAGATGCTCTGTTGGGTGGTGTGAGACCAGGCAGCAGTGATCTGCTCACACCTGTTTCTTTCCAACTTTTTCTTCCCCTGCTCTCCTCAATCCCTCAGTCCCCTCCCTCTCCTCAGTCCCTCAAGGACCACACTCATCTGGCAGAGCACAGGGCTTCAGCAGGGCCATGGCCAGGCAGAGAGCAAACTGGGATTGCAGAGAGACAGGAGGGGCAATATCTCACTCCCAAGGTCCACCTGCCTGGTCTCACCTTGGTGTGGCCAAACTTGTACTGTGAGTGGTCCAGTTCCAGGGAGCTCAGCAGCTTCTCTGTGGCCTTCCTGCTGTCCACAAACTTGTCATCTGGAATGGCTGCTGGATTCAGGATACGGTACCTGCAGGGACCAAGCAGAGGGAGGGTGTGCAAGAGAACCTCAGCAGGGAGCTGATGGCTCCATCATCATCCCTGTACCCTGTTTATGGCAGTTGCCCCTGGAAGCACAACACCACAGCACGGGCTGGAGCTCTGTATGAAGCAGGAGCTCCAGAGTGCAGTATGGGCCCCTCTGCAGAGCAGACACCAGGGAACCCTGACAGATCTTAGTCCCTGGACAGGAGGAAGACTGTGCAGGAGAAGGCCACTGGCCTCACCATGCCTGGTCATGATAGTTAGGATCCCAGGGGCAGAGAGGAATCTGAGCCAGGATCAGAGGACCTGAGCCCTGCCATCGTCCACCTGCATCAGTCTTGCATTCAGCATCTCAAACATCACCAGCCCTGCTGTCTCATCATGTCTGGCACCAAATTATCTGTGTCTGGCACCAGACTCTCCAAGTGTGGCCCTACAGAGGCAGCAGCAGAGCCATCCCAAACAGTGCACTGGTGGTTCAGAGCAGCCCTGCACAAGCTGGGGAGCAGGTCAGAGCCTGGGCAGGTCTTTCTCCCCTCAGAACACACAGGGGTTCCTGGGCAAGGAAGAAGAGGGAGTTACCGCTGCTTGAAGTCTGCGTAGAGGATCCTGTTGGGGAATCCCTTACGGCAGATGCGGATACCTTCAAGGACACCGTTACACCGCAGCTGGTGCAGCACCAGGAAGGCATCCATGGCTCCTGGGGGTGAGAACAAAGAGGGAGCACACTCTCAGCCCAGGTGAAAAGAAGCTGCAGCAAGGGCCTGAACCCTGGAAACATCCCGTGGATTTGAACAGGGGTGTCAGCCTGTCTGGTAGACCTATGCTGAGCACCAGTGCTGCAGCCTCAGCCTCAGCTGGTGGAAGGCAGCTTGAAGGACTCATCCATGCCAGCTGTTACACACCAGATTAAGGCAGCACAGCCAAACTGGGAGCCTGGCAAAACCCATTCTCCTCAGTAGAGGACACTGGCATGGGTCACAGGGTTTCCACAACGGGATGGAGTCAGGTCTCAGTGGCAGCAGAACTGTTGCAAGAAAAGAGTTGGGAGAAGGTGAGTGGAAGAGTCCCCAGCAGCTCCCACATGTGGATGCCACCCAAAGGAACTGCCAGGGTGCTGCCCCATTCCATGCCTACCTGGGGTCTTTGTCTCGTTGGGGATGATGCAGCGGACAAAGTGGGGCTGAGTGGAGCGCAGGTTGGTCATCAGCTTGTTGAGATTCTCCTGCAGGGCAGACACAGGGGTTGAGGCAGGAGGTGACAGCTCTGAATCCCTACAACACTTCTCTTCAGCCCCTTCCCGTACCAAGACCACTGCCTTCTGCCAAGCTGGGAGCAACTGCAGAGGGGACTGGGCTGGAGGATGTTCCAAATGCCACCTGCAGGTTTTGCCACACCAGAGAGGAGCCAGATGTTTCCCAAGTGTTTGTAGGTAAAATTTTGGTGCAGGGGAGAGGCAGGAACACAGGACTGAGCGTATTCCTGGTAGACAGCTCCACTGGTGCCCACCATCAAAATCCACTGCAAACCCAGTGCTGACCCACACTGGCTGCAGTTTTCATCTCACCAGGCTTTCCCTGCACCTCCACAGTGCTGCCCACACCCTTTGGCTGTGACAGAGGCCCCAGCCTGGGCCTCCTTTTCTCTCCAAGGCAGGGCTCAAGCCAAGATAGGCCCTGCTTTTCTTGTGGGAAAGGTGTTTGCACCCTCAATCTTTCCAGGCTGCCTTTCCCTGCTTGGACAGGCTCAGCCTGCCCAGCTCCAGCTCAGGGAAGGGAACGCCTTCCCACAGCTCCATGTCATCACAAGGCAACTTCTCTCTGCAGACACCTTTCCCTAAGGCCTGTGACTTGTCCAGGAGGAAGAAAGTCACTCATTTCCCTGAACAGGGGCTTTGACACAAGAGCTGCCCTCTTTGAGCACCCCGTCACCACAAGGCTCCTGTCATGGCAGGACACAGCTTTGGGCTCTCACACCCCTCTGTGCTGTTTTCCAGTTGTTTAAGCTCTGGGGTGGGCAAATAACTGCTGTGGTGAGCACAGGATCGGGGGTGGGGGGTGTTATCCTGAGCTCAGGTCATGTCCCTGGCCAGGACAGCAGAGAGCTGTCTACTCAGAGACCTGCAAGATCCTCCTCCATGTCTTCTGCCCAAAGGCTGTCCTTCCCGCCGACAAGAATGAGGAGAGAAGTAGCACAGACTTAAAGTGATGTTCATGTAATACATTATCTAAACATCACTACAAGTCTTAACTGCCGCTCTCTCAAAGGCCAAGGAGCTGCCGAGCAGCGCAAGCATCACGTGGGCAGAAGCAGAACAAGCCCCAGCTCAAAGGGAGCTCTCCCAGCCTGGAGCCTCGTGTCCTTCCCTAGCAGCACGGGGACAGGGCTGGGACTCAGCCAGGCACAGGCCCCTTGCCCAGGGAGTTAGGAGTTTTTGCCTAGAGGTGGTGCTTCAGGAGCCCTGGTGGTCCTTCAGGCCCCAGGAACTCAGGTGTAAGGTGCTCCAGAGCCTTGGCAGGGAAGTGGGACCAATATTGGGACACTGAGCAAGCTTCCCTGATGGCCTTGGATGAGACACTGGCTCTTACCTTGTGCAGCTGCGACACTGTTTGGAAAGAAGCTGCCTTTTTACGTTTCTCCTTGGTCCCTGGCTTGTGAGGTTCCTCTGTTGGGTTGAAATATTGATTAATTACATCAGCAAAACATCTGCTTGGCTTGAAGGACTCAGGAGCATCCCTAAACACCCCTGAAGTGCCCAGAACCCCTTCTCCCTGTAAAGAAGAGGTGGTAGTGCCCTGCTGGAGAGCAAAGCTGCAGACCAGCAAAAACCTCTCCCACGTGCCCAACTCTGAGTGTTGCCCCTCAGCACTGCTTAAGAAGAGACCCCTTCAGGTATCCTGGTGGTCACAGGGCCACCAGGACAGCTCTACAGCACTGCAAAACCTCAGGCTGGTTCTAACCACCCACCTAAAGCCTCCAGGTCTGCACTGCATGTCCAGAGCACCCACCAACCCAGGTCAGAGAGGTTTTTAGAGGTCAGTGTGGGTCTTCCCTTTGCCTGGGCTGCATCCACACCTGGGCCTGGGGACGCTTTGCTGCAAGGGGAGAGAGGGACCGAGGTCAAAAAAAGGGGTGAGATTGCTCCTCACCTGAAGTAGAGCCCACGTAGTTCTCATAAAGGGAGGCCAAGAGCTTGTTTTGGGATTTTTGGAAGACGGACACCACTGTCTCATTCAGGGGGTCCTTGTTCTTGTCCAGCCACCCGATGATGTTGTACGGCACCTGTCAGCAGGACACAGAGGTGAAGGGAAGGACAGCCCTGCCAGGGGAAGGTGTGGGTGCTGTGCAGGAGCTGGCAGGGCACGTACCACCCCGGCGTAGTGCACCAGCTCAAAGTGGGCCTCGTATTTCCGCTTTTTATCCGGCCGGGGCTTCTGGAAGTTGGGAGATTTCCCAATGTGGTTGTCGTAGAGCTTAGCTTTGAACGACATGTCGGAGGCCTTCGGGAACATGCACTCCTCTTCCAGGATGGACAGGATTCCCAGTGGCTGCAGGGGGAAGGTATAAAGAGGTCTGAGCTTAGTGTTGCCATGTCCCATCCCAGAATGGGGGATTCTCTGGGCCACTGAGCAAGGTGAGGCAAGGCTTGACTTGGGAGACCTCATCCTCCAAGGCAGATGGAGATCATTGACCATGGAGGAAGCTGTCACTGGTGTATTCCAGGCTGCACCTGACCTCCAGCCAGTCAGAGTGGGACTGGCCAGGCCTGCAAGACATGGGAGCTTACCCATGTTCATCAGATCGTCGGGAAGGGGAGATCCTCTCCAGTGTCCCAAAAAGATTGCTCCTTTTCAAAAAAAAGGAGAGTTTCCTCCATGCAATGATGGAAATGTTTTTACAAGCTGCTCTGAATCAGCAGGTACTCAAGTAAAAGGTATTGAGGAGCAGCAAAGAGGTAGGAAAAAAGAGGCAGAAATCATTTTTCTCTGAAAGAAAAAGCCACACGAGGTTTTGTGGCTCATTGGTGGGTAAGAACAGAATTTGTGGTTTCATGAAGCCAAAATTTGTGTCAAAAAAGGACTCAATGGGCTGCAGGTTTTGAGCTGTAAGTGTGGGGAAAACTAAACTGGGCACTTGCTATTGCCTGGGGAGGGGATGATTTCATTTCTGACAGCAGAGCACCTCTGCAAACGAGCTGCCTGCCAGAAGAGCCATCCCTGTGACCTGCTTCATGCTTTACCTTCTCAATCAGGTCGATGCAAGCCTGCAGGTCCAGGCCAAAGTCAATGAAAACCCATTCAATGCCTTCCTTCTTGTACTCTTCTTGCTCCAGGACAAACATGTGATGGTTGAAAAACTGTTGCAGCTTCTCATTGGTAAAGTTGATGCACAGTTGCTCAAAGCTGTTGAACTGCAAGAAAACAAACCTGGGTCAGGAGGAGAAGCTCCAGATGAGAAGGGATTCACTCTTCTGCTTTGTCTGGGTGTGAGAAGTGATCTCTGCAAGGCTCAGATGGATTGCTGCCAGATTGATTCCAGGTAGCCAGGAATCACTGGAGATGTCCCACAGCAAGGTTAGAATGGTCCTTGTGACCTGCCTGTTTGCTCCAGATAAATTAATTCAGACAAGAACTCTTTTTCTCATCAAGGCCAGAAATTTCTTGGAGGAGGTAGAGCTGTCAGGCACGCGGGGACTGAGCTGTCCAGCTACAACCTTCCCCTGAACCCACTGCAGGGGGGCTGCAGAACTCACATCAAAGATCTCGAAGCCTGCAATGTCCAGCACTCCGATGAAGAACTGTCTGGCCAGCTTGGTGTCCAGGGTCTTGTTGATCCGAGTCACCAGCCACTTGAACATGCGATCATAGGTGGCTTTAGCCAGGGCTCCCACAGCGTAGACAACCTGCCAAGGCAAACCACAGAGCAGCTGATGAGCACCGACGCTTCTCCTTGCTTTGGTAGAAGCTGGAGGCTGAAGAAGAGAGCTCCTCCTGGCACACCAAGGACAGACAGGGTTACACTATGTGCTTCAAGATAAGTTTTCACACGCTCACAAGGGTGTTCTTGTGTCCCTGGCCTGGTCTTATCCTCCGGGGTCTTAGGATACAGGTTCAGTCTAAAGTGATATTTTCAGAACACTCACTTTGGGTAACGCTGGGCCACTGAGCAAGGGGAGGCAAGGCCTGACTTGGGAAGACCTTATCCTCCACCAGAAAAAAAGTGCAAGATATTGACCATGGAGCAAGCAGTCACTGGTGTGTTCCAGGCTGCATCTGACCTCTAGCCAGCCAGAATGGAACTGGCCAGGCCTGAAAGACATGGGAGCTTGCCCATATCCATCACATTGTTGGGAAGGGGAAATCCTCGCCGGTGTCCTAAGCTCCTCTTGAATCTTCCTTGAGGACAGGCTTGCACTATTCAGGCCACGTTTGGGTTCCTAACTGTGATGTGGCTGCATTGAATGTCTAGCCTTGGTTAATATCTAAAGTTATCTGCCAGCTCTGGCCCCAACTTTCCCAGCTGCTAAAAGCCAGTAATTGTAGATACATCTCACACTGCTCTGGAGTCTCCTCCTAAACCCTAGAGAGTGAACTCAAGCAACAGTCACCGTGTGCAGAGAACACTATGCCCACAGAAGAGCCACATTCCAGGGTGAGCAGGGAGCCCGTGCCCTGGCACACTCACCTGTTCCACGTTCTGACCTTTGGTCACGTATTCATTGCCCACTTTCACACGAGGATGGAGCAACCCCTTGATGAGGTCAGCTGAGCTGATTCCCATGAGGTAGGCGGCTTTGTCAGCACCTGTAAAACAGTACAAAGGCATGAGGAGCCAGCAAGGAAACCCCAAGAAGGAAAAAAAAGAAAGCAAACTGAAACCCAACCAGCTCTGCTGCTGGTCAGCACTACCTATCCTAGTTTTTCACCTGCTCCAGAGTCTCCTCCACTGTCTAGTGGGATTTCCCATCTTGGATATCAGAAGATCTTTTTAAAGACTGGATCTCCTGAGAAGTTGCTGTTTGGAGGAGATGGTCACAGCAGACCTACTGCACCTCATCATGTGCCTGTCAGGTTTCTGGGTCTTCCTGATCTGTGATCTTTATGCATTTTCCAGTGGAATCTTGGATTCCCACGCAGCCAATTCGAACTGACCAGAAGAGAGGTGATTTTCTTACTTATCTCTCATAGACTCCTAATAGCAGATTGGAGCTAGAAAATCATCTCTGTCGGGAAATCACTGCTAGAATCTTCTCTAATTACCAGGTAGCACCTAAATCTTGTGTTGATGTTCCTCAGGCAAGGGGAACTCTTCCTTCACATACGTGAGCAAGACAAGGTCCAATCCACGTGGTCATTTCTGCTGGATCCTTGCCTCAGCAGATGTACAGTTACTGCTTAAGCCTTCCAGTTAGGGCTCCCTCATCCCATCCTTCCACATGCAAAGCCACCCTCTCCTCGAACCTTGCTCCATTAGGCCTGGGAGCCAGGCATAATGCAGCAGTGCAGAAGCAATGGAATATATTTCATCACTGTCTTTTCTGAATGTTCAGGTTTCCTCTGCAGCCTGTTCTCTTAGATTTATGATTTGCCTTGAACTTTCCTAAGCAACAAAGAAGGAGAAGTATTAGACAGTGACTGTGTCCTACTCCAACCACTCCTCAGGAAGGTGTGACTTGAGCAGGTCCTTGCAGTCCTGATCATGGCCTGGCTCATACATGTGGAAGGCTGGAAGGCTGTTTAATGAAGTGCAAGAGAGGAGGCAGTCGAGGAGAGGACTGAACAAGGTGAAGCACAGCCAGGATGTGACAGCCTGTGATGTTGTTGAGGCAAGGCTGATGTGGATGAGACCATCCAGTGCTTGCAGAAAAGGCTGTCCTAAACCTACCTGCTCGAGGAGCCCTTTGTGCACCTACAGCAGGTCCTTTAATAAGACCAAGGGACTTGGGACACAACAACCCCTGCAGTGTTACAGGCTTGGGGAAGAGTGGCTGGAGAGCTGCCTGGGGGAGGAGGACCTGGGGGTGTTGGTTGGCAGGGGCTGAACATGAGCCAGCAGTGGCCCAGGTGGGCAAGAGAGCCAATGGCACCTTGGCCTGTGTCAGACACAGCGTGGGCAGCAGGAGCAGGGCAGGGATTGTGCCCCTGGACTGGGCACTGGTGAGACAGCACCTCGAGTACTGGGGTCAGTTCTGGGCCCCTCACTACAAGAAGGACATTGAGGGGCTGGAGTGTGTCCAGAGATTGGAACAGAGCTGGTGAAGGAGTTGGAGAACAAGTCCTGTGAGGAGCTGCTGAGGGACCTGGGGTTGTTTAGCCTGGAGAAGAGGAGGCTGAGGGAAGACATCACTGTCTGCAGCTCCCTGAAAGGAGGCTGTGGGAGAGCAAGTGTTGATCTCTTCTCTCAAGTGACAGGTGACAGGACAAGGGGAAATGGCCATGAGTTGTGCCAGGGGAGGTTCAGACTTAATACTAGGAAGAATTTCTTTACTGAAAGGGTGGTCAGGCCCTGGCACAGCTGCCCAGGGAGGGGGTTGAGTCACCATCCCTGGAGGTGTTTAAAGAAAGGACAGATGAGTTTTTAAGGGACATGGTTTAGCGGATGATGGGTGTAGTTGGACTTGATCTCAGAGGTCTTTTCCAACTGGAGGATTCTATGATTCTAAGACAGTGTTATTTCTTGGGATCATGGCCATTGACCTTCACAGACCAGGCCAGGGAAGTTATCACAGTCTGTCCTGGAGGAATTTGCATGCCCAGCCCAGGCTGGGCAGATGTTGGCAGCACAGAACCGAACTCACTTTCAGTGCCGTCAGCCTCCGCCTGCTCCTCCCGCTGCTTCTGCTTGAACTTCATGTTGCCAAAGTGCATGATAGCGCCCACTATTTTATAGGAGCCGTATTTCTCATCATTGCTGAAGCCCAAGATGTCCATGGCGTGCTGAGGAGAGACAAAGCAGTACAGATAGAACAAAAATCACCACTCTGAGGTGAGGGTTGTTCCTCCCACCATCTCCTAAGGAATTCTCCCTATCCTGGGGCTCTGGGGCAAGGTGCTCTATCCAGTGAGCACCTAACCTTAGAATCGTGTCCATGAGACTTTAAATGTGAGTCCAGCTCCCACAAGATCTGCTTGAAAGCAAAAGGATTAGCCTAGGATCCAAAAGCAGGAGGTTTTCCGAGCTGAGGTATCATCTGATGGGAGCCATGGAAAGTAATCGTGCTACAGGCCTTTCCTAATGTAGGGAATTGCTCTCCCTTCTTTGCCTGGAGAAGGCTATTGATGGAGATCAGGGTCACTCTGCTCTTTCTCGTAGCACGGGTAGAGCAACTGCCAATAAACCAGAGGGAACTCACAGCTGATTTAGAGAGGGACACAGAAAAGCCAGGACACGTCCCCACGTCTGCCCAGAAGGAGGCTGTGCCCACCCCCAGGCTGTGCAGTACAAAGCAAGTTCACGTACGTCGGTTGCCATGAGTTCCTCGCCATCATCCAGGTTGTCCACAGTTGTTACGCCCTGAGAGCAGAAGTGGTAGTCGTAGGGGTTGAGGGAGAGCAGCAGCATATCTGTTGGGGGAAGACATGCAGAGGGTAAGGCCAGAGACAAAGCTGGGGCAGAGGGGCAGCCCTGGACACAGGAGAAGAGGCAAGACTTCACCAGCCTCAACTAGAGGGCACCAGGCGGCGGGAGGAACAGTTAATTCTAGCCCAGGCAGGTCCACCCATGGGTCCATCTCTCCTGCTTGCTATCTTGGGATTGGCTTGACTGCAGACTGATTTAGAAGTGTCCATCCACATCCTTGTGACCACCAGATAAGATTACTGCTCTGCACAACTCTCCAGACTTGCCTAATAAGGTTTTGTTCTCCAGCCAGCAACAAGCTCGAGAGCCCGTGGCCAGGACTGACCACCCCAGGGGACTGTGCCAGCCACCTTCCTGCAGAGTGGAAAGGTGTCCTGTGTGGTCTGGCACCTGGAGGGCAGGGCTGCTCGGAGCACAGGGCTGCCACAGTGCAAATTCAGGTCATCTGGGACTGTCCTGGAAAGAACATCTAACACAGGGCTCCTGCTGGGAGTGAGCTGTGCAGTTGTTTTCAAGCTCACCTGAAAGAGGTCATCTCCCTGGGGTGGCTGAAGAAGCTTAGAAAGGGCTGCAAAGCACTTCCCTTTACTCCAAAAGGTAAGGTGAAGGCAGCACCACACGAAGGAACTCTACACAAGGCAGCTTTACAAAGTACACTCCACCCTGAATGATCACTTCTCTGCCCTAAGACAGCTGCAGGAAGGGCTTTAGTCTGACTTCTCAGTCTGTGAGGATAAAGGAGGCTGGACTAGGTGACCTCTCGAAATCCCTTCCACTCTGAATTATCCACCAATCCTATGATCCTACACAGCCACCAAAGCATTTGAGGGCAGTACATGCATGGTGAGCTGGATCTGCTCATTCCCTGTGGTCCCCAAAGCTGACAACAGAGCTCTCTGTGGCTGTTTTCAGGCCCTCGTGCTATAAAGATGGTTTCACTGCCTTACCTTGCAGCTCTGGCTTCTTCCCAGAGAGGATCTGGTAGTAGATGTGGTAGCTTCGCTCCTTGGGTTGCTGGAAAATCACTCTTGATTTTTCCAGAA
Source organism: Tapera naevia (assembly GCA_033556795.1). Lineage (NCBI taxonomy): Eukaryota > Metazoa > Chordata > Aves > Cuculiformes > Neomorphidae > Tapera > Tapera naevia. Next base: position 1,638,693 of record JAUMJJ010000085.1, read on the forward strand.
GATCTAGAAGATCAAAGAGGGCAGAGGGGTTGGCAGAGGGCTTGCTCCTGCCTGGGGCTGAGCCAGCATGGGCACAACCAGCGAGGCACAAGCCCTCCCCACCGCGGCCGGCGCGTGTTCACTCACAGATGTCGATGTCGGCCGAGGCCAGCTTCCCCGAGGGGCCAAAATGGATCCGGATGAACTTGCCCTGAAAACATGTGCAGGAGGTCAGTGCTGGGCTTGACTACACAGGTACAACTCTGAACAGCTCCTTCTTAGGCTTCTGAGGATGCCAGGGAAGTTACTGGGCTCTGTGAGGGTAGGTGGGTGAAGCCCTCTGGTTTGTAGCATGCAGAGGGTCAGACAGCATCACCTAAGGCTTTAAATACTAGGCAGGCAGAAATTCCACTCACAGTAGACAAATCCCTGTCCTCAGGCCTGTTTTTAGAGCTGAGCACTCTGTGGGGTGGTGGGACACTGAGCCTGCTGAGGAATCTGTCCCAGGAGTGTCTCCTTTCCCTCCAAGGCTCAAGATCAGGCATCAAAGCCACCTGTGGCCAAGGAGCTCCCCAACCCATAGCAAGACTCAAGCTGAGCTTAGCACAAAAGATTCTGCTCCCTGGATGGGGCAGCCTTGTCTGTTCTGGCTCCAGCATTCCAGGCTGTGCTTACCAGCCAGCCTTGATCCTCTAAGAGACTTCTCTCCAGCCACAGGCTGTGACACTGGGGTGGTTTTTATGACCAGCACACCATTTACTGCACTGATGTAACCAGAAGGTTGGCCTCAGCACTGCAATCCCAACAGGAAGCAGAGCTTCTTGCCACGTGCCTTAGGCTCCACCTCACAAACCCACAACACCGCCGCTTACGTAAACACGGCTCCTTAGCCCTCTGTCTTCCTAAGACACTTACAAAACGTGAGGAGTTGTCATTTCTTATGGTTTTGGCATTGCCAAAAGCTTCCATAGCTGGGTTAGCCTCAATGATTTGATCTTCGAGGGTGCCCTGAAAAACAAAACCAAAGGATGTGTCAGCTCCCACCCAGCTGGAACAGCTCAGCAACACAGGGAAACAGGGAGTGGGGCTCCCTGCACCATCTGCCTGCTGTGCTCATTAGCTCTCTTTAAGACTCTGCTGCTCCTCAGGCACCTCCTTGTCTCATGCGGAAATGCAACTCAGTTTAGGGGTCAGCAATGCTTTGTGGTCTTCTCCTTGCCTAAACTGGTCCCTCTGAAGATCCAGGCTAGTTTCCTCTGCACACTGCAGTCCTTAGCCCCTTCTTAGGCTGCAAACCAAGAGCAAATGTGCACTGTCACTACCCATCTGAAACATTTCAGCCTCTTTGACTCTGCCAGGCATTTCTCTTCCACCAAACCAAAGTCTTGGACAGTTCAAATTCACAGCACATTGAAAAAGGAGATCCGAAACCAGACTTGATCCGTGACTCCCTACACCAGCAACATGAAGGGTCACCATGTGATGGGAACACACCACGTGTTCCAGCTGGTATGATCTGCTGAGCTACTGGAGCTCTTCTGGGGAAGCCCCAAGGGTCATCTTCCCCTAACCTTGTTTTTCCATCCCTGTTTCACAGTCCAAAGATAAAGAGGCAGCCGCCACCTAATGCAGGCAAAGCAGGACAAGAATTTGAGGAGAGAAGCAAAAGACTCATTGACAACAGTAGGAGAGTTTGGTGGCTCAGGCCCTTGCAGGATTTTTCATGAGAGATTTTGCCCGTGCTTGGACACGTTACAGTCCATGGGGCTTTCCTTAGGTGGGAAACACCAAGATCCACATTCTTTTCAATGTTGGCACCACCTCTGCAGCTCCAGGTGTGAGAAGGGCAAAAGAGACAGGGACAACTGTCAACCACGGCTTTACTAACAAACTGCATTTTGTCTCTTGGGTATCCTTTGATTGGCTACCTTTAAATTCAGCCTGGTCTAAAACTGCCTGGGCTGTGAGACACAACAGGGCTGTCCCATGGGCTGCCCCAGGAACCACAGATTTTGCCTCCCAGCTATCTTGCTGTTTGTAAGTTTGTCCAAGTGGTCTCACGAGCATCCAAGAGTGGGCACCAGCTGAAGCCTGGGTGCTCTGACAGAGAAACCAAGGGCCAAGGACCTACAACTCAGCTGCTGAAACAGCTGAGACCTTGGGGTGCTGGGAGCACCAGGGACTGCACCTCTGCTGTATTTCCAAAGGCACTCAGTTGTTTCCTTGGAGCTAAGCAAGCACCTCAGAAATGCACCCCAGAGGAAAACATCAGCTGCTGGGAATGTGGTGGGCTGAGCCACTTTAGGTCTTTGCCAAGGGTGGCATGTCCATCAGGGCCCCAGTTTTCAGCCAGAGGAAAGCACAGCCCATGGCAAAGTGATAGCAACACAGGCAAAGAGGCTCTTCCCTTGCCCCTCAGCACCACTGCCCTCAGTGGGGCTTCAAGGCTCAAGGGGACACGAGCAGCTCGGAGAATGGAGGCTTCACCTTATCTCTAGGCAAGGCTCTAGGACAACTTTCCATGGCCAACTGTCCATGTGACACCTCTACACAGGCAGCTCTGTGGGGACAACTCTACACAGGGAGCCCCAAGCCCTAACCTTAACCCTTAACCCTCCCTGCACAGAGCTGTCCCCGAGGAGAGATGACTGCAAAGAGCTGACCAAGGAGAGTCGTCTGCCATAGAGAGTTGGCCATGGAGAACTGGGCATAGAGAACTGTCCCTTTCTGCCAGGCAAACACTGTGCTGGTTAGAAATGAGCATTTGAAGAGCAATGATCCCTTGAAGAAGAGGTTGGAGGTAGAAAGTCGCTAAGAGATGAAACACCAAAGCTTTGAACTATGGGAAGGGAGATACAAAGCCAAGCAGGGAACTAAACGCTGGGGCAGGGGCTGCTCGCAGACCCCAGGCAGAGGCCGCACGCAGCCATTCCTCATCACCCTGTCACAGCTCCGTGGTGCAGCAGAACTCTGTCCTCAGCATTAAAGATTAGGAGTCTACAACACTTACCCCAGTTTTAGTGGCAAGAGCTGCCTAGAGAAAGGAAAGAAAATTGTCTTTAGAAACCCAGAAAAGCCAGGCAAGAACCACAAGAAGCACGGTCAGAAAAGCAGGGCATGACCATTTAGTGCCAAAAAACGTCCAAGAAAAAAAAAACCAGGAGGATTAAACTTTATAAAAGATGCCAAAAAAAAGTTGTTAAATAGATTAGAAAATAAAGAAATGCGTCAAAAAGCAAGAACAGTTAAATCCAAACCCAAAGAAGAGTAAAGAAAATAATGCTGAAGTATTGCTTGTCTGATGCCTAAAGCAGCCAGTTTGTTTCTATAAGGGAAAAGCAGGCTGGAGCCTCAACATATCAAGAAGAGATAAGCAATCACAAGGGCAGCTCAAAAATAACCAGCACCAAAGAAATGCAAGAATAAAACAAGAGCAAGAAAAGCACAAGGTAGAAAAGGGGTCAAAATGGACGAGAGGAGGGAAAAAAAAAGGAGAAAAGAATGAAAAGCAAGGCTTAAAAGAGGCAAGGTGGGAAATGAGAGGTTTACTCCATTCTTTTAATGCTGCTTAAGAAGAAGATACGTGGGGTGTTGAAGGAGGAAAAGAAGATAAAGAGGGCATTAAAGCACCTCTTCCAGGCCATACAGATTGAAAAAAAAAATCCACATTAAACAAAAAAAATCCATTTCCCCTTGGTCAGAATAATTTCAAGCCTTGCTTGTTCAAAAGTCAGGGAAAAGCCAAGGCCTGGGTTGGTCAGACCAAAACACGCTTCCAAATGCCAAAAGTTGAGGGAAGGAAAAATAAGAAGAAAGGGGGAGGGAGGAGGGGGGAGAAAAAATAATAAAGAAAGGAAGAAAACAACAAGAACTTCTTTCAAAAGAGGGTCTTACTAATTTCTTGCCCGGTGCGTCGCCCAAGGCTGCGACAATGGCAAAGTACTGAATGACCCGCTTGGTGTTTACAGTCTTACCAGCACCAGATTCTCCGCTTAGAGTAACAGAAATACACAGATCAAGGCAAAGAACAGGCAAACCCCAGAGCCCCTGCCGACCTGCGGCCCCGCTCAGCGCCAGGACAGAGAGGCTGAGCACCTGGGGACACTGGTGCTATCAATCCCTCCAGCCTGGGGGTGTTCGTGCTTGTCTTTGGGACTTGTCTTTGGAGAGAAACCCAGCTCCATCCTCGCCGTGCCCTCCGGCTCTGCCCCCCTCCTCGCCCGTGCCGCGGGGGCTCAGCTGCCCACCCGCAGATAGGGCAGGAGGTGCCCACCAAGGCTGCACGGGCCTGGCCCCCGGGGCTTCAGCTGTCCTGGGATCAGCGAGGAACCAGTTTGCCTGCTCCCACTTGGGTAGTTTCAGCACGCCTTGCTTTGTTGGGGGGTCTTGGAGATGGTGGTGGCACCACGCTGGGGTGAAACCTGTCTTGCTGAGCTCAGGGGCTGCCGTGCCCGGCGTGGGGTGCAGGTGGCCAGCAGGCCAGCTGAGCTCATCCCTATAGTTAGCTGCTCTCCCATTGTAATCCCAGATCACAAAGAGCCGGGGGGGAGCTGGGGGGCAGAGCTGCCACCGGACACGCGCCAAGCATCTCTCCACAGCCCCTGCCTTTCCTAATTAGGCTATGGACAAGGCTAAAAATGTCCGTGGCTCCTGGCAGCAGCAGAGGGTCCTTTACAGTCCTTTATATAGACCTTATCTATATGTCACTTGAAATCAACCTGGCCTACACCCTCCCACGTCACCCTCCGGCCACTGCCACCATCTCCCTCTGGCCTTGGCCTCCACCTCTCCTTCCCCCTCGCTCCTCGGAGCTGGCGGTGGCCGGAGTGCCCCACGGCAGCTCCCGCAGCTGTCGGGGTGCGGGGGAGCCTGCCCGCCAAGGCCGCGCGTGGGGCTTTGTCACCTGGCGTGGTGACAGGCTGGGTGGGAAGGGTCAGGGGGACGACAGCTGCCGGGGCAGGGGGGGATGCAGCTGCAGCTGGGGCGACACGGGGTGCCCACCCAGGGTTCCTCTGGGGGAACACACAGGGGGGTCTCAACTGCTCCCACCGGGGCTGGGCAGGGCGAGGGCACAGAGGGACACTTACGTGATGAGCATGGACTGGTTTTCACGGTCTGGAAGAGAAGGAAGAAGGCATTAGGGCAGTGCCACCCACTTCAGCCCCTGCCCCAGGAGCCCAGACTCCCCAAGATGGGGGTCCCCAAGGCGAGGGCTTACTGCGCAGCATGTCATTGTAGGCGTTGTCAGCGATGGAGTAGATGTGCGGAGGCGCCTCGGAGCGCCGCTTGCCCTTGTAGGCTGCCACCACGGGCGCCGTGTAGACGGGCAGCCACTTGTAGGGGTTGATGGTGACACAGAAGAGCCCTGAGTAGGTCTGCACAGAAGAATGGGGTGGATGAGGGATGGTGGTGCCCCAATACCCCTTCACCTCCCCACCCCACAGGGTGATCTCCTGTCCCCCAGGTGCCGTCAGCTTACGTAGATCATCCAGTGGGAGTAGCGGCGCTTCAGGTTGTAGAGAACGGAGGCCTCGTTGAGGTGCGTCAGCATGGCCATGTCCTCAATCATGTCGAACTTGGGGGGGTTCATGGCCTGCAATTCGTCCTCCTTCACCACCCGCGTCTGCCGGAGAAGCGGGGACACATCAGACCGACACCAGACCCCACCGAACACCCTCTCTCCCCAAACCTGCCAGGCGGATGGACACACGGACAGTCCCACACTGGGGACAAACCCAGCTCCATGACTGCTGTCCTATTAACAGCGTTGTCCTCCATCTGGGGATGACAGGGGGAACCCCACCAGCAGCCCGGCCACAAAACCCAGCTGAGATGAACAAGCCCCAAATTTGTGCCCTCCCTGGGGAGAGGGGCTGTGGCTGAGCACAACAGAGGAGGACCAAGCAGGGGGGCACCAAGATGTTCGTCCCACAACATGCTTGAAACCGTGATCTTGCTCTCTATTCACAGCCTAAAACCTCACGGTGGCACAGTTTTTGTTCATAGAGATCCCTGGTTTTTGGGGCAAACAGCTGAAGCCTCTACCCCATCATTTATAACTGGATTAATTTAATCCCGCAAAGCCAAGAGCTAGGAAACTGTTGTGTTGCATATCTGGCCTGGATGGAAGAAGCTGGATTTAGAAATGGTCTCAATAATTATTAAATGAAACCTTTCAAAGAGGTTTGTTTGGGTTTTTTTCACAGGTGAGTACGAAGTGCGAGGTGTTAAAAGGTGTTAGGTTTTAAGAGCAGGAGGGCAGATAGAAGGATAGAGGTGGGGTTGTGTCTCTTGAAACAGTTTCTGCTGGAAATGCTGAGCCAGGGAAAGCAGATATAGTTTCAAATTTTGTGAATCTGTGACAAATGGTTAAAAAGAGAGTTTCAAGAGGGAACAGCAAAAAAGCTTAGGAAACTACTTTGTTTGCAGAAGCAGAAGAACTTTTAAATGTCAGAATAAAATGTTTAAATACATACCTCCTCCCTAACAAATTTTATTTTGGAGAGGGCAAATTTCTTTACTTTTTTTCCCAGTTTCAGACAAAAAACATTTTCAAAGCCTCGACACTTTCCAAAGACAACTCCATATATTTCTTTTCAATTCAGCAGCCACAAGCACTTCTAATTGCCATGCTGAAGAGCCAAGAAACAGAAACAGCAAAGTCTACCATTTATTGCCTGAGCAGATCATCTTCCCAGTTTTACGCCAGTCTGAGTCTCTGCACTGCAATGAAGTTTCAAGGCCAAAAGGATTCCAAAGGAATTTTAATTAAGCTCATTTGCAGCCATTTGTACTGGATAGTATCTTGACAAATAGTTGATCCGACTTGCTTTCCCACTGCTGGAAAGCTGGAGCATCATCCCTAGATCTTACCCTTTTGCTCAGCACCATTCTCCCAACAGCACCACTCACTCTGCTGCAAATCCCAACCAAAATGAGCAGGAATTGGCCAATTGGCCCCTTACCTCTTGTTCCAGCCTTCGAGGAGAGCGCAGCAGCCGCTCAGCACTGCAAAGGGCTGTGCTGGGGCAGGCGCTGCCTTTGGGCAGACCTTCCTCCCGCGTCCAGGAGCTGCTCTGGACCAGCTCAGCTGTCCTCCTTCCATCTATCTCACACGATAAATCGTGTTTGAAAGCAAACACTCGATGGGGGGGATGCTGAACCATTGCCACTCTTGGCAAGTAACTGGCCTACGTGTCCTGGTGAGTGTCCCCTCGGGGCAGGACTGATTGCTGAGCATGGAAGGGTTATCAGCAAGGGTTTCAGATGTGATCTTGTCACACATTTCCCCCCCTCCATAGCCACTTGGCTCTCCCTTGGGAAATGAAAGGTATTTTGCTTACTTCCTTATTTTTGGTTTCCACGGTGACTTTGCCACCAGTGCTTTCTTTGATTTCCACTTCAATATAAGCTTCTTTCTCATCCGGGATCCAAGCTCGCTTCTTTCCTGGAGGAGGAGGTAAAAAGAGGAAAGAGAAGGAAAGGGTAAAAAAACAGGTTGAAAGGGTAAAAAAACAGGTTGAAAGGTAGGAAACCATTTTAAACTACCAACTTAAAGCCACTTGAATGCAGTTTGATGACATGGAAGGGCTGTGATTATTTCTTCCTACGCTCCTGGTCACAGTAGCTGGGATTTCTTTGCCTTTTTCATCTTTGGCAGTTATTTAATTTGTTGGGCTCAACATTTAAGCCTGACTAAAGTCTGCTGCTTCACATGTGCTTGCACCCAGACTGCCAGGAAAATTAAGGAGAATGAGAGGAAGCAAAACTCTCATTTGCCAAATGGAGAGGAATGAAGCAGAGCACAAGCCAGGCCCTGGAGCCCGAGTACAGCAAACCCACGGTAAAGCAGTGTGGCTGGGACAGAGTGGAAGGGCTGGGGTGAGAGCTCTGTCCACCTCCAAATCGAAACAGGGCTGGAGGAAGCACTGACACCAGTCCCTCACCCCATCTCCCTCAGCCCTCCTGCCCCTCATGGTTGGTGAAAATGAAGGGCCACCTCCTCCTGTACCTCAGAAGACAAGGGGACAGTCAAAAATCTGTTGTTCCTACTTCTGAGGTCTTCCTGTCCTCCAAGGGTGGTGGGGCCAATTCTGCAGCACCTGCGATAGCACAGGTACCGGCACTGGGAAGGGGATGCTCACCACAGACACCCACAGCCAAGGGGTTGGCCCGGGGCACATGCATGGGGCTGTTCCAAGAGCTGCCTCGGGGTCTTACCATCAAAAGGGATTGTCTGAAGCTTCAGCTGCTCCGTGTAGCTTTTCCGGAGGTATTCGGCAGCCTCCCCAAACTCGCTCATGTCCAGCATAGACATCTTGCCCAGCTGGAGGAAGACTTGGCAGCAGTGAAGGAAGAGTGAAAGACACTTGAATGCTGAAAGGAGGGAAGGAACAAGGGGTCAGTGCATGAGGAAAGCACCTGCCACCGGGCTGTTAACCTAGAGCAACATGGTCTCCAAATGCACCTTTAATTTTAGAGAGTGAGAGAAGACAGTGACAACAATACCAGCTAAGAATAACTATAATCACAAGACAAAGACAATTACTTATCTTCTTCCCTTCTATCAGCCCCATACTGGAAGTCCCAGCTGGATGAGCCAGCATTGCTTTGGTGTCCCAATCCATTTTCTCATTTTAGGCATCACCAAAGATCCTCAACGACACCACTTCTCTTGATAAAATCACCTAAAACCTACTCCAGCTCCAGACCCTTTGGAGCTCTGGTACCCTGCACAAAACCTCTGCAAAGACCCGGGTCCATTTTGCAGAGTAATGCTGCAGGAAGATAAAAGCAAGACTGAAGGCATTATCCTTGGGAAGAGCCCTTCTAGAAGACCGCCGTGACAGCTGCTTGGAAAAGCACATTTACAATAGTGCTTCCTAATACCCATCTAATGCAGCATGGCACAGCAGAGCTCCAAAACACTGCAGCAAGCACAACCGTGGCCACTGCTGGTAGCCAGAAACCTGGCAAAGCACATAGATCAAAATGCTCTCAATCCACCCTTCCCTGCATGGCTGGAGTCAGACCCTGTCCTCCAGGAGCATCCACCCTGCGGAGGTGAAGCGGGTTAGTAGCAGAGGACAAGCGTACACACAGACATGCTCTTTCTTACTAACCTTGGTGATAGGACTGAGTGGCTGTGTGTGTGCAGCAAAGCCCCTTTTTATTGTGTCTGTCAAGGTCAGAGTGGGAAAAGATATGTCAGAAATTCCCATGTGTCATGTCCGCACAGCTCCATTGGTGCTGCTGTCCTACTGCCCGGAGAGACACAAAAGGCAAACTTCGCTTTTATCTCTCTGCAAATGCAGCCTGGTTATTTTTATTCCTGTATTGTCAGGCGAGTACAAAGGCAGAGGGAGAGACTCCAGCCCCGGGAGGCAGCGCAGCACTCCAAGCTGCTTCTCTGGCTGGGACCAGAGCAACGAGAGCTTCACTGTTTCCTCGTGCACCTGAGCAATGAAACCTCCTGCTTCTTCCTCACACCTTGCCAGGAGAGCCATTGCCTGGTGGGACATGTGCAGCCACTGTTTTTCCTAGCTGGAGCATCCCAATCTCTTGCTCAGCTCTGGTTCAGCCTCTCCCCAGCCAGACTGCTTGGGAGCTGGGGACTGCAGAAGGAACTTGGGGCTTGGGCTCTGCTTCCCCGTTGTCTCCTTCTCAAAGGGCTTGGCTTGTTTCTTGAGGCACACCAGCCACTGCCCATTTAACACCAGCAACCACAAACACCAGAATCTGGTGATGCACTGGCCCAGGTTGCCCAGGGAAGTGGTGGCTGCCCCATCACTGGAGGTGTTCCAGACCAGGTTGGATGGGGCTTTGAGCCCCCTGATCCAGCACAAGGTGTCCCTGCCCATGGCAGGAGGGCTGGAACTGGATGGGCTTTTGAGGTCCCTTCTAACCCAAACCATTCTATGATTCTGTGACAATTCACTCTTCTGATCATGTGCATGAAACTCAACAGTTTTGCCAGAGGGGCCTGATGTTCCCCTGAGCTTTCGTGGCCTGAGGACAGGCTACAGGGCAGACACACTGCTGGGCGGGGGGGCTTGAGCCCCCTGCTCTGCCTCATTGCCATGGATGGGCTCTGCCTTTGGAAAGTAACCCCTCAGCTCCTGCTCCCAGAGCTCACTCATCTTGGTGTGGGATCTTGCTAGATTAAAATAAACTCTCACATGAGAGGCTGTTGGCTTTTTTCCACACCGTTTTACCCAGGCAGCACCCAAAGACACCCTACAACATGCTGATCACAGCCTGGAGCACACCTCCACCCTGGCAGCACCACTCAGGGGCTGCCCAAGATGGGAATGGGTCCCCCAATGGTGGCCAGCCAGACCCATGGACATTCCACAGAGGTTTCTTCCCCAGGCTCAAGAAAAAGCCGTTTTGGTTGATGACATCTGAATTGTAGTGAGGTTTTTACTCTCTGGGCTGGCCGTGTTGCTGCCTCCCCATAGGACTCTCGTGATCTGCTCCTCTCTTTGCCTTTGCTTTGGTGCATTTAAAAAGCAAAGCAGGGCTGGATGCATTTCTGCATCCCTTCTCCCTCCTGCCCACACCAGGTCACACTGTCCAGGGCAGGATCTGCATCCACCTTCCCCAGGGCAAAAGGCCCCAACTGAGCAGCCCAGCGACTGCAGCTGGGATGTCCACACCCTGCCAGGGTGGGTTACTGCTGCTCAGCCTGCAGACCACGGGCAGAGAACCCTCTCTGCAAAGCCACTCTGTTTTTCCCATACAAAAAGCAACTCAATAGCCCTCACGGGAGCAGAGACACTCGTGGGCTGCTTGGATTCAATGCAGGCTCACGTGAAAAGAGCTGCAGCCACCTCTGCAGCTGGAAAACAGTCTAAGGAGAGCTGGTTGACTTGGAACCCACACACATCTGGTCCCTCTAGGCAGTCTGTATGGCTGGATCCCCCATCCTTGGCCACGGGTTGCCTCAGTGCCTCTTGGCTCGCCAGCTGTGTGGTCACATCTTGGGGACAAAGACGTTAGATTAGAAATAACCCCGTCGAGGTGGTGCTGGAGAACCAGTGCTCATGGTTGCAGGGTTTTACTGTTGCTCATTCATGCCCCAAAGAGAACTGAGGTTGTTCTATCATCCTAAGAGCAGGGGAAATTGAAGCACGGGGTGATTAAGATTTAGTTGCACTGTGCTGTGCCCAGGCTGCGTGTGGCACGGCCTTGGCCACGGCCAGAATAGCAGCACCACGAGCTGCTTAGGGAACGTGGCTTCAGGCTGGGCACACAGCCCAGGTTGCAGAGGGATTTGTGCAGCCCCAGGACCTGCCAGGCACTGGAGGGGGTTCCTCCTGAAGCCCCAGTGATGCTCAGCCCTTCCATCCAGCACACAGGCACGGTTTTCTGTTTCACCCCGCGACTCTGGGTTCCCAGTGCCATGTCCCCCACAGCCCCCTGACAGATGGGTCCTCTGCCCCCCCAACTTGCTTTGGCATAAAGTCTGTGAGACTCATGGAGTAGAGGAGGACTTCAGACTTGTCCCTTGAGGCTTGAGCCTCAGCAGATGTGATGCCTGGGGTCAGGGATGGGTTGATGTTGCCTTCCTTGACTGCAATGTAAAAGCTTTGCGTGGTGCCAGTCTTCCCCAGGGATTCCAATGCTCCCAAGGAGAGGAGCCTGTAGCATGAGCAGAGCGACTTGGGGCACGTCAGGATAAAGCTGGGTGCAAGCCATGTCCACGTGGGCACTCTCCAACCATGTTCCTGGTCAGAAGCTCAGGTTCTCATTGGGATTTGGCAGCAGGTGGTGCGGAGCTCTGCTCTGCGGATGTGACTGCTGCAGCTCCCTTGGGGAGACCATCAGGGGGACAGCAGTGCTGAGACCCCTCTTGACCATGGTGAGACAGAAGTGCTCAACCTCACTGAGGTGGCAGTGCTTCAGTGCCCTGAAGAGCCACCAGCCCTGGTGGGCCACAGGTCCTTTGAGGTCACCCTGGTGGTCTTCTGCCTCTCTGTCCTGGGCTTGGAGTCAGGTTTCCACCCACACCCTGGAGGGACCAGAGGCCTTTGGTGGGTCTGGTGCCAAGTACCTTTGCCATGAGCACCCTGGCAGTGGGATGAGCTCTCGGCCCAGACCTACCAGCTGGCCCAGCCTCACACATTCTTCTCAGGGCACGTACCCGCCCCGCGCTCCGCTCACCCCCTCCGCTGCCTTATCTTTAAAGCGATTTTATTTTCGGAGATTCCTTCTGCAGGTCCTTCTGTTCGCCCTAATTTCTCTGCCTCTTTGAAGAGGTTCCAGCAGGATCCATCAAAGGCCCAGCAGATCTGTAGAAGGGGAAACGTGGCATGGTTGCTCCAGCAGCTGCTGAAGTGCACTTCCCCTGGGCGCAGGCATTTTCAGCACTGGTGTTTGTGATGTGGTTTTCAGGGTGGTAGGAAGCTCATCCTCATATTGCTGGCAAGGCTTGAGCTGTGCCCTGCTCAGACAGGTGTGATGGGGCATCCTCAGCGAGGCGGTGGCCACAGAGGGCTCCTATGGACCTCCCATGAAACCCCACGGGCACAACAAGGAGCCCATGGCTTGAGCCCTCACAGAGGGGAGCTTGCTGGAAAGCAAAACCGAAAGCAAACAGCCTGCCTGAATGTCCCACCAGCCTTGCATGAGCACCCTCAGCAGCAGGAGCCCCTCCCCTGACCATCAAGGCACCCCATTCCTCTCCCCATAGCTCTGTCCTTGATGCTGGTCTCCCATGGAAGAGGATGGGGCTCCTCAGCTGTGCCCCCAAGGGCTGCCCAAGCCTCTCTCCGTGGGACAGAACACCACCAGCATCAGACAGTGGAGCTGCCCCTTCAATGAGCATTTTATCATCAGATCAGCTCCCAGCCAGTCCTAGAGAGCCAGGAGGGTGCCAGGGCCTCAGCCCCGCTCTCTGGAGAAATCCCCCAGCTGCTCCCTGACCCCCAGGAGGAATGTTTCCCATTAGCAGGCTCTGATAAGTGGCAGGAAGGAGAATTACTCTACGTGTCAGGCAGTTTGCTAGAGGGTTCCACACTTAACATATCACTGCTATCAGCTCCCTGAAATGCACTGGAGGGGAGCGCAAAGGCGGCTGATTAGATAAAGACAATCTGCAGAGGGGCTATTTCAGGCATATTTCCATCAAGCAAGAATGTCTGCTCACAGCGAGACAGGCGGAGGTGAGAGGACAGCGCTGCCAGTCCAACAGTGTCTCTCTGGCTCTGCCATGCTGAGCTCCAAAGCAACCATCTAAATCCTCACAGCCCTCTCCCACCAGAGCGAGAGTGACAGCAGCCACCACCACAGCACTGCTTTCCATCCACCCCTCGACATCGCCAGGAGATGGGTGGAACAGTGATGCTGTTGTAGGGACCCCAAAGGGAAGATGCTCTCATGGGGCTTGGGATGGTCTGGGACCTTGAGCAGCCTGGTCTAGTGGGAGGTGCCCCTGTCCACGGCCTGGGCGCTGGAACTACGGTTGGACTCGATGATCTCAAAAGCCTTTTCCAACCAAGCGATTCTATGAACTGGATGACCTTTAAGCCCCTTTCAACCCAAACCATTCTATGATTCTATGAACTGGATGATCGTTAAAAGTCCCTTCCAACCCAAACCATTTATGATTCTATGAACCGGATCATCTTTAAGGCCCCTTCCAACCCAAACCACTCTACGATGGGGTTAGCCCTGGATCCCCTCATCTCACAGTTCTCTTGGCTCTTCCCAGCACGAGTGCCCTTCTGCCTGGACATCCCATCCCAGGGACAGTGCTGGTCCCCCATCCTGAGCTGGCTGTCCTTTGGCTGGGAGTGAAGTGCTGCCTCTATAACCCTTGATGAACATGCAGGAAGCTGCTGCTGCCACGAGTGCCTTGGTGCAGCAAACACTCCTCGCCATGGCATGAGGCTTGGGAAGCACAGACATGTTGTTGGCTGAGTCCCTGGGCACCGTGTTTACACTGCATGCAGGAAGTCTCCAAAATGAGTATCAGGATGGAGAAAGTACCTGTAAGACACGAGTGAGAAATTAGTGTCCAGATACAGCAAGCAAGGTGCTGGGAAGGTCGCACGCAGGCATGGAGACAGTGAGATCACCTGGAGACTCGGAAAATCGGAGAGGTTTAGCTTGTTCACTTTGAATTCACCAGGTTTGAGGGGTTTCTTCTGGGGGTTGCCACTGTAAAGCATCTGTTTTGGAATGAAGGTTGTACTGAACACTGCAAAAAATACAGGAATATGTGAGCCTTCAGAGAGGATGCTTGAGGTTTTGGCGATGCACTTCAAAACGTTGAGAGTAAAGAGAATCTGGCTCTGTTCATCTGAATACTTAACAGCACCTTAATTGCAGCTGACCTGCTGGGACACAGCAGCCACTGGAAATCATGACCAAGAGCTGCTGGGGAGGTGCAGAGCCTGGTCAGAACCTGAGCCAAGACACAGTTCTGCCAGTCCCTGTGTAGATCAGTGCCCTAACTGTTCTGGGTTTGCATCAGTTTTCATCTGCTTTGAGATCTCAGAGCATGAGGTCAGGTCACATCCTGCACACACACCAAGACCACACAACCAGCCACTTGCAGAGCATTGGTCCCTGGGATGATCCCATCACAGCTCCCTGTTCTCTCCATTCCTCATACACTTCTCCTTTGCTCCATGCAAAACTAGACTAGGGTGCTGTTGAGGACACAAGCTGATGGAATTGGTCACACTGGGCTGGGACCTGGCTTTAGCAGTTGTTTTCTTGGCCTGATGAGGCCATGGCTCTGCTCTCATGGCCCTTCAATGCAGCATTCTGCTCACTGCAGGCTCAAGCCTCACACTAGATTGAGCACAGTCCACCTCATGACACGGGACAATTGTTGAAGATGGAATGGCAACAGACATGGTAGATCTGGACCTTTCTCAAGACTGGCTGTCTCCTTGGAGGGAGCAATATTCCTGCACGTTGTCACATCATGACATCCTCACTATGGCCCATCAAACAAGATGGGCTTTTCTTTCTTCAGACATCAGGAAAAAGTTCTTCCCTGAAAGAGTTCTCAGGCACTGGCAGAGGCTTCCCGGGGAGGTGGTTCAGTCCCCATCCCTGGAGGGGTTTAAAAGACAAGTAGATGAGGTGCTCAGGGATCTGGTTCAGTAGTGGACAGGTATGGTTGGTCTCAATGATCTCAAAGGTCTTTTCCAACCAAGTGATTCTATGATAATCCACACTGCAGCGAATGTTCCAGGTTTCCAGTCTCTAGGTTGGATATGTCCTGGTGGGATGTTGTTTTGCAGACAGCAGCTCCTGCAGCCCCATTACCTTTGCACGACTCTGCTCCGTGGCAGTTGGACTCAAGGACTACCTTGAGCATCCCAGTGCAGCAGCAGAGCTGAATACACTCACAGAGCCCTGCTCCCTCCAGCAGAAGAGGATCAGCATCCATGGCTGGTCCCCACTTTGGTGCTGCAGCAGCTTGGGCACAGCCTGGGGAAACAAAGGTGCAGCCAAACACAGGTTCAAACTGACAGCTTCATTTTCCACCAGCCGGTCCTGCTGCCTCTCTCACACCCTGGCTCGGTGCTATTTATACCTCACTCCACGGCCACTTCACGGCACAGAAAGGCCTGGTGGAAAAGCTAAGGAAGTGAAATTACTTTGGGGAAGAAATGACACTACCCATTTATAAATAACCTGGGTTTCATTGATCTTTTAGATGCTCCCTTGGCAGAGAGTCCAATGTCATCGCTCCAGCAATGCAGACAATACTTGGGCATTGTTTTATTCTCAGTTACAGGGAAAAGGACAGCACCAGCTGCCTTTCTATCTTTAGCCCATGAGAGCACCCTTCAATTGTTCTGCACTTCAAACAATAGGCACACGTGTGGGGGGGTTGAGATTGCTGGCCCTACCAGAGCATTTTGCATCGAAATGCGGCCTTAGAGACAATAGATTTCTTTCATGCCCTGGCTGAAGCTGGTATTTATATGTCAGAGAAGCCAGGGTGTAAGAGCTCCTTCTTATTTTTCTTGTACGTGATGGGCCAAGCGAGAGGTTTAGCTCCCTGGGGAGCCCTCTGAACTCTCTTCCATGAAAATAGCCCTATTGTTCTCTCTTTGGCTGGTAAGGAACATCACATCATCCCCTCTGCTCGCGGGGTCCGGTTAACAGCTTTGGCACTACCCGATTGCAAAAATGAGTTCCTGCATTAATGCACAAATACCCTGAGACACAAGAGTGTTGGCCAACCTCAGGCTTGGCTACGTGGGTCTGGAGAATGGGGGAACTGGGGGAATTTTTGCCCCATTACAGGGTACCAGGGAGACGAGAGGATCCGTATGGGGTTGATGAGCAACTCTTTGAAGGCGTGGACGGGCAGCCAGGCACCCAGCTCCGCGACCAGCCCGTCAGCTGCACTGTATCAAATGCCCGTGCATAACTCAGCAGTGTCGTGGGCAACCCATCTGCTCACTTTCTGGTGGCCTCTACCAGTGCCCTCGGTGCCAGGCTGCCTCTGTCCCGCATGGCCGGGGGACCTGGGCTGTGCCGCGGGCATCCCAGGTGCAGGACACACCTGCATGGAGGCACCTACCTGCTGCAAAGCTCCCATTCACGCATCACGAGTGAGAAAAGCAGGGTTGTGTCACAACTATTTATTCCCCCACGTCGTGGCTGATGTTGGATTGAGTTTCAATTGTCTGAGCCCTGGGCAGCCTTTGAAAGACATCCCGAATCCACAAAGCCCATCTTTGAAGGCTCTTTAACAGCCAGAGGAGAGGTTTACAATTATAAAGTGCTTTTCTTTAAACTTTGGGGGACTCTATTTTTAGCAAATAAAGATAATGTCCCAGTTGCTGTTGTTCATCTTTTGTTGCATGTAACATGCCAAATACTTACCATGTCTGCCATATTTTTTTACCATTTAACCTTCTCCGAGCCGCATTGCGGCTCTTACGCTGTCGCAGAGATTATGGGCTATTTGCATGTACAAATCCTTCCTGGCCTCCTGGATTACTTTGAAAAGACTTCATTCTCCAGTCTGAATTTGGAAATGAGAAAGAAAAGGCAAGCCAGGTCTCTATAAAAAGAGTTTTCCCAGTCAGAGCAGGATGCATTTTTTTTCCTACAGCTCCCGAGCACAGGGCAGCACCTTTTTACAACTTATTTGCAATGAAACTTGACCATTTTTTTTGCAATGTTTTGCTTAGAAATTCAAGCTTTCTATGCCCTTTCTTAGACTGTCAGAGTAAATGGAGAAGAGGCTCAGGACTGAGAGGGAAAATGCTTCTGTTGGAGTAAACTCTGCCCTTCTGCATCATCATTAAAATTCTTGGACTTTGCTCCTCACTTCCATTCCTTGACCAACATGTGGGTGAACAGCCCTTGCCCTGTGGCAGGGTGTGAGCAGGCTCCCATCACACGGCAGTTTTCCAGGAAGACAAGACTGGATCTACGAGTTCACTTCCAAAATCGCAGCCTGGACCTATATTAATCAAGGTGCAAATCCACAGTTACTGATCAAAGGGAGGCAGAGAAGAAAGAGTACGAACAGAAAAGAGACAAGATGGGTACATTAGAGAGAGACCTCACAGCAGCCTTCCAGTACCTGAAGGGGCTACAGAGAAGCTGGGGAGGGGCTTTTTACAAGAGTAAGTAGTGACAGGACAAGGGGAATGGCTTTAAATTGGAAGGGGGAAGGTTTAGATTAGACATTGGAAAGAAATTATTCACAATGAGAGTGGGGAGGTCCTGGCCCAGGTTGCCCAGAGAATTGGTGGCTGCCCCATCCCTGGAGGTGTTCCAGGCCAGGTTGAATGGGACTTTGAGCCCTTTGATCCAGTGAGAGGTGTCCCTGCCCTTGGCAGGGGAGTAGAACTGGATAGTCTTTGAAGTCCCTTCCAACCCAATCATTCTGTGATTCTAAGTAAAGCCACAGCCACTCTAATCCCGTGCTAGGGATGGTCCCACTGTGAGTAGGAGGCTGATTCAGAGAGCAGCGCCTTCCCTCTCTCCTTCCCTGATGTGAGGAACTGTCCAAGCTCACCCCTGGTGGTAGAGTAGACAGAAAAAGTGAGTCTCCACGGGCAGCACACTGGAGACAATGAAGCCAGTCATGGTTTTCCAGTTTTGTGATTGCAGGATCCAAGCATCATGTGTGGATTTATTTTTTTCTGCTCCCAAAGCTGCATTAATGAAAAACTAAAACCAAACAAAGACCCAGATTCAAGGCTGGTGTTCAGCCATTGTTGTGCTGGCTACACACGAGCATCACAAAACCTCCTCTGCCAGCAATCAGCAATTTCAAACAACCATAATGCAATCACGAACCAAATCCAGCCCTGCTGCTTTTGTTGGACCTTCACAGTTCTATCATAAATTCACTGTGAAAATGCTTATGCAGTCATATAACTGCAGGAGTGGCATAAAGGTCCAGCACTGTGAGAGTGGGGAGGCACTTGCACAGGCTGCACAAAGAAGTTTGGCTGCCCCATTCCTGGAGGTGTTCAAGGCCAGGCTGGACTGGGGTTCTGAGCACCTTTATCCAGTGGGAGGTGTCCCTGCCCATGACAGGGGGCTGGAACTGCCACTGCCTCAGCACTCTCACAGGAAAACATTTCTTCCTAAGATCTCTTCCCAATCTCCCCTCTTGCAGCTGAAAACCAATCCTCCTGCACTCCCTGATCAAGAGCCCCTCCCCAGCTTTCCTGGAGCCCCTTTCAGTACTGGGAGGCTGCTCTAAAGTCTCCCTGGAGCCTTCTCTTCTCCAGGCTGAACAACCCCAACTCTCTCAGCCTGTCCTCAGAGCAGAGGGGCTCCAGCCCTCGTATCATCTTGATGGCATTCTCTGGACTTGTTCCAACAGCTCCATATCCTTATTATGCTGGGAATTCCAGAACTGAACTCAAGGCTCCAGCTGAGGTCTCACCAGAGCGGAGCAGAGGGGCAGAATCCCCTCCTGGCCCTGCTGGTCCCACTGCTCTGGGTGCAGCCCAGGACACGGTTGGTTTCTGGGCTGTGAGCGGACGTTGCCGGCTCGTGTCGAGCTCCTCATCCCCCAGCACCCCAAGTCCTTCTCCGTGCCCTCGATCACGCGGTCCCCCCTGGTTATGATGATCAGGGCTGATGATGACTCGGAGAGGTGAATTTTCCTCTCTGCAAGCACCGGCCCTGGGAGCAGACGGCGGCTTCCACTGCTTTGAGAGCACCCCCTGCCCACCCGACGACACCCCCCCTCGCTGACGTCACACCATGACGTCACGCCCCCCACGATGCACCGGCGCCCGCCCTGCTCAGCCACGTGAGCGTTTCCCGCGCCTGCAGGCCATTGCCTTGGCCCCGCCCTCCCCGCACTGATAGGGCAGCTTTCCTGCCATTCAATTCGCGGGGCGGGGCGAGGGCCGCCGGTCCGTCCAATCGCGAGGCGCCGTGGGAGGGGCGGAGGGGGCGGGGATGGCTGTGCGGCGTGACCAGTCGTGGGGCGGAGCGAAGCGGAGGTCTGACCAATCGCAGGGCGAGGCCGGGCATGGCGGGGGCGGTCCGTCCAATTGCGGGGCGGGGCGGGGCGAAGGGGCGGGGCCTGCCCAATCGCGGAGCGCGTCCGGAGGCGCGCGGGGCAGGTACGGGCGGCGGGGCTGGATGCGGGGAGCGGGAGGGGCTGGGCGGGGCGGGGGGAACTCGGGGTGCGGGGGGGCCGAGTGCGGATGTGGAGGAGCGGGCCGGGCCTGGGTCCGCGTCAGCCGGTGGGACGCGGGTGAGGGCCTCTTGGCCAGGTGGGTGCGGGGCAGCCGGGGGCCTGGCGCTCGGGGACAGGAGCGGGCGGAACTCGAGGCCCGGACCGGGCCGGGGTGCGGAGCAGGGCTCGGGGCTGGGTGCGGGAGGATAGGGGCCGGGTGCAGGGGTGCGTGGCAGCCGGGGGGTCGGTGCTGGGTGCGGGGGAGCGGGCACGGGAGCCGGAGGAGCCCGAGGAGCCCGGGTCGGCGTGCGGGGCAGCGGGGCCTGGTGCAGGGCGGATGCAGGAGAGCCCAGCAGGCCCGGGTGCGGGGGAGCGCGGCTCGGGGCCCGGTGCGGGGCAGCCAGAGCCGGGTGCGGAGGAGCTGCGGTGCTCGGGCCGGCTTCGGGGAAGCTAGGGCCACCGGGGGGTTGCGGGGCTGCGACCAGGTGCGGGGAAGCCGGGGGGCTCAGGGCCGGGGTCGGGTGCGTGGAAGCGGGCGGGATATGGGGGGTCGGGGTGCGGTTGCGAGGGAGCGGAGCTCGGGTGCAGGGGAGTGGGTGGGGTGCGGGGCCAGGGCCGGATGCGGGGGAGCCGGCGGATCGGCGTGCGAGGCTCGGGGTCAGGCGTAGGGGAGCCAGGGGGTGCGGGGCTCCGGGCGGGGTACCGGTGCAGGGAGGGAGCGGGGGGGCTCGGGGCCGGGTGCGGGTCTGGAGGAGCCGGGGGGGCTCGGGTCTAGGTGCGGCTGCGAGGGAGAGGGGAGGTTGGGGCTCGGGTGCGGGGGACTGTCGTGTCCCCGACCCAGATCTGGGTGCGGGCCAGTGACCGCCTCTCTATCCCGCAGCGCCAGGCATGGCTGTGCCCTGGGAATCCATCCTGCGCGACGCGGAAGCCGTGCGGGAGGCGGCGGCGGTGGCGGTGGATGCGGCGCTGCTGGAGGGTGTCCTGCTGCGCACCGAGGGCCACCCCAACACCTCAGACGTGAGTGCCAGGGGGCAGGGACCCAGCACCGAGCTGGGGGCCTGGGGGCTGTGATCCACCCCCCATCCCACTGAGGGACAGCTTTGGGAGCGCTTCCCCTTCCCCAAGGGGGGGGCTGGGAATGTTTGGGAAACTGCCAGGAGTCCTGCTGGTGGGAATTCCTCTCTCTCGTAGCCGCTCACTGCCTCTGTGATCCTTTGAAAGTCGCTGGTTTTGGCGTGCTGCCAGCTACGAGTCAACCTTTGGCCTGCACTGGGGACAGGAGTGGCCAGCGCATGGGATAAATGGCTTGAAATTGGAAGGGGGAAGATTTAGATTAAATGTTATGAAGAAATTCTTCACAGTGAGCGTGGAGAGGCCCTGGCCCAGGTTGCCCAGAGAAGTGTTGGCTGACCTGGAGGTGTTCCAGGCCAGGTTGGATGGGGCTTTGATCACCCTGATCCAGTGGGAGGTGTCCCTGCCCATGGCAGGGGGGTGGAACTGGATGGGCTTTGAGGTCCCTTCCAGCCCAAACCACTCTGTGATTCTGTGATTGCCTGCAGTGGAGCTCTGGCAGCTGGCTTGGGCAGAGGAACGGTTTGATGGGGCTCAGACTGTTGGAATGGGATCCCACAAGAGGTCTCAGAGGAAGATGTAGCCCTGTGCAAGAGGGGTGGGACACCTTTGGGAGGGGTCCCTGAGGAGGCTGGGGACAAGCAGGCTGCTGCGCTTGGTGCTGGCAGAAGTGCGAGGAGGGTGGTCTCCACCATGGGGGCTGCTCCTTGATTTCAGTCAGTCTCAAGGTCAGGCCAGGACTCTGAGGGAATCTTGGAGGGTGAGAGGAAGAGGGAGCCAAGAAGGAGAGGCCAAGCACACTGCCAGTGTCACAGAATCACAGGATGGTGGTGCTTGGAAGGGCCCTCTGGAGCTCTCCCAGTCCAACACCCCAGCTAAAGCAGGGTCACCTCCAGCCAGGAGCATATCCAGGCAGGTTTGAACATCCCCAGGGAAGGAGACTCCACACCCTCCCTGGGCAGCCTGGTCCAGTGCTCTGGCATCCTCACAGAAAAGAAGTTTTTCCTCATGCTCAGATGGAACTTTCTGGGCTCCCGTTTGTACCCGTTGCCCCTCGTCCTGTCGCTGGGCACCGCTGGAAAGAGTCTGGTCCCATCCTCTTGACACTCTTTAGGTATTGATCAGCATTGATGAGGTCCCCTCTCAGCCTGCTCCAGGCTAAAGCAGACCCAGGTCACTCAGCCTTCCCTCATAAGAGAGAAGTCTCTTCATCAAAAGATGAATTGGAAACTCTTCTCTGATGCGATATTTTGACTTTGAGAGTCGCTCTGTGCCTGAGCTGTGGGGTGAGTGAGGGATCCAGGGTCACCCCTGGGACTCGGGAAGCAGGGATCAGTGGAAGTGATTCTTGATGGACAAAACCCAAGACTGGCAAATTCATGTTTTCTCTGAAACTGAGGCATTTTGGAGACAGTGCTCTCCAGTTAAGGTGGAAACAGAGCATCCTTCAGAGAGAGCACTCAGCCCAGCTGGGGCTCTGGAGCAGCTGCTCCTGCTCTGCAGTGCCCTGCAGCTCCTCAAGCAAACCTCTTGGAAGTCAGGGGTCAGCAGGGCTTGCCAGGGTGCACTGAAGGGGCCTGGAAGGTGGCTTCAGCCAAGCACAGGAAGCACCTCTTCAGCCCCACTTACACTGCATGGTCCAGGGTGGGTTTCTGGCCCTCGTATGTTGAGATCTGACTTTTCTGCTCCGTGTTCTTGTTTGCAGGTGGTGAATTTTGCTCCCTTCACGCTGCTCCCCTCTGCCGTCCCAAGTGCCCTGTTTGAACAAGCTTATGCTGTTCAGCAAGATTTTAACCTGCTGGTAGATGCTATCAGCCAAAACAAAGAATTCCTGGAGCAGACTCTGGCCAGGTAACTTTCTTGCATCTTGCATTTTAATGAAATAATTTAAATGTGAACTATTTGTCACCCTTCAGGCATCCCTACCTTCATGTCCTTCAAGCTGAGGAGCGTTGCTGTCCTCTGCAGTCATTATCTCTGCTGTGTTATTTGCCCTAAGACTGATTTCCATCCAATATCTGTGTTTTGAGGTCTTCTTGGGCCTCAGAAGATGGGCATATGGTCAAGAGTTGACTCCCTGCAATAGCTTCAGTTTTGCCAGTGTTTGAAGCTTGGGAATTCTTACTCGTGAGCTTGTTGAAATTGCTGGAGACTTCTCCAAGTCCTAGATTGAGCTGTCTGTTTTGGTCTGGTTTTGCATCTGCCTGTGGCTGTCTGGTAACCTGCCTGCCTGCAGTTATGAAGAGGTGTTGTTCTTCTTCATAGAAGATGATCTTCTAGAAGATGGGGGTGTTGATTGACAATTGGCTGAACATGAGCCAGCAGAAGGCCGGTGGCATCTTGGGCTGTGTCAGACACAGCGTGGGCAGCAGGAGCAGGGCAGGGATTGTGCCCCTGCACTGGGCACTGGTGAGACAGCACCTCGAGTACTGGGGTCAGTTCTGGGCCCCTCACTACAAGAAGGACATTGAGGGGCTGGAGTGTGTCCAGAGAAGAGAATGGAGCTGGGGAAGGGGCTGGAGAGCAAGTCCTACGAGGAGAGACTGAGGGACCTGGGGTTGTTTATCCTGGAGAAGAGGAAGCTGAGGGGAGACGTCATCACTGTCTACAACTGCCTGAAAGGAGGCTGTGGGAGAGCAAGTGTTGGTCTCTTCTCCCAAGTGACGGGTGACAGCACAAGGGGAAATGGCCATGAGTTGTGCCAGGGGAGGTTCAGACTGGATATTGGGAAGAATTTCTTTATCAAAAGGGTGGTCAGGCCCTGGCACAGCTGCCCAGGGAGGAAGTTTAAAAAACAGGGAGATGAGTTTTTAAGGGACCTGGTTTAGCGGATGATGGGTGCGGTTGGACTCAATGATCTCAAAGGTCTTTTCCAAGCGGAAGATTCTATGATTCTATGATCATTCACTCTATGTTCCCTGCTTTCCCAGCCGTGCCAAGACAGTGACCCACAGGCTCTGGGTGCTGGGTGCCTGGTCAGCTGTAGCTCATGGGCTCTGCTGGATTTATCTGGGGCTGTTGCCCTGTGCGGGAGTGACCATGGCACCCACAAACCCCATTCCCCTTCCCACTGCCCATTCCGTGCTGCCTGTCTGCGCAGGTGCTGATGGTTCTCTGGCACCAGGACAGAGCAAAGGAGAATGTTTTCCAGCATTGTTCTTGTTTGGCTGAAGCCTGACCCATCAGAGCTCTTTTCATGCTTGTGCCTGTTTCAGAGCTGCCTGCAGCAGGGCTTTTAGGGGCACGTTTATACCTGTGGTTAAGGAATGTGGTGCCTGGGGCTTGTGTGCCTGCCCTGTGCCACCTCCCACAGTGTCCAGGCAGCTCCCTGGAAGTACTGCTCACAATCACCCCAGGAATGTGGGACCTGGAAGAAAAGCCAGACCTGCTCTTGCAGGGCCACTGAAGCACTTGGCACCCACAGTGTGTGGGATTTGGAGCCCAACAGGATTGGGAATTTGCTGAAGCTTGTGAAGCTTCTGCAGTGAACTGTTTGTGCAAGCACAGAGGGGGTTCGGATTTCCTTCCTCTATCTGCAGAATTCTGCTGCATTGCTTTGCTTTTGCTTGTCCTGTCTTGGTCCTGAAAATGAAGGACACCTCAGCACAGCGGTGGGTTTTGTAGAGTGGCTGTGCTGGGCAGGCTGGATTTCATAGAATCAGAGTGGTTTGGATTGGAAGGGACCTCAGAGCCCATCCAGTTCCAACCCCCTGCCATGGGCAGGGGCACCTCCCACTGGATCAGGGGGATCAAAGCCCCATCCAGCCTGGCCTGGAACACCTCCAGGGATGGGGCAGCCACCACTGCTCTGGGCAACCTGGGACAGGGCCTCCCCACCCTCACAGCAAAACATTTCTATCTTAATATCTCAATCTCCCCTCTTTCAGCTGAAAACTTTTCCTGCCTTATCCTGTCCCTGCACTCCCTGATCAAGAGCCTCTCCCCAGCTTTACTGGAGCCCCTTTCAGGCTGCTCTAAGGTCTCCCTGGAGCCTTCTCTCCAGCTGAACAACCCAAGCCCTCTCAGCCTGTCCTTGGATGGGAGGTGCTGCAGCCTTTGGGTTATGGTTATACACTGTGACCCTTGATGAAGAGTGTGCTCATGGTGAGATGTTCACCAGTCCTGTAGGACTTGGTCCAACGACATCCTGTTTGTGCTGGAAGATGTCCCTGGTAAGGCTTTTTCTGGAGAGGAATTAATTTTCTTCTTCCTCTGTGCCAGTGTAAGGGGGCTGATCTGGTCTTTCTTTCTCTCTAGCACCATCAAGGTAGATGACTTCACAGCTCGACTCTTCAAAATCCACATGCAAGTGCTGGAGGAAGGCTTGGCTCAGGTACCTTGGCAGGAGACCCCAGGGGCTAGTGGCTGTGCCCCTTGGCATTGTGCTGGGATTGCCTGCTCTCTGCACCTTGCTTCCTGCTGTGGGCTTTGAACTCTCCGTAGCCAGGCTGGTCCCTGCCTGCGCTGCGATGTCTCCGCTACAGCCCAGAGCTCCAGACCTTGCCCTGTGTGCCAGTCGTGCCCTTCAGTTGGTGCTGCTGCAAACAGTCAGGCCTTGACTGGCAGGGTTTAATATGGTTTATCTTTGTCCTCTGGGACCCCTGGGAGAGTGTGAGGCTGCGTGTCAGGATGTGTGCCACACAGGCTGTCCCTGCAGAAGCTCCTGTACTGTCACAAGCGTTGCTGACTCCTCTGGAGGGCTGGGGGCTGGGAGCAAGGCCCAAAGCACCCACGGGCACGTCTTGTGGAGCTTTATTGTCACAATGAAGGTGACTGGATCTGCCCCAGGAGGATTTTGAAGAGGGATTTGCAATTAAAGGCAACAGGAGATCCCACCTCACCTCCCTCTGCTTCAGTCTGTGTTTTTAGGCATAAACCGCTCCGATTACATGTTTGACTGTGGGGTGGATGGGACACCAGCTCTGAAGCAGATAGAAATAAACACCATTGCTGCCAGCTTCGGGGGCCTCACCTCCCGCACGGTGGCCGTCCACGGGTAAGGGAGCAGCTCCGGCCCCCACTGCAGCAGCTGTACTGCATGGCCTGCTGCACTCCTCCTACAGACTCTGCTCCCTAGGTCTGTTTGGGAGCTGTTGTGGCATCTACAGCTTTATTTTCTCGTTCCCCCAGGAGGGTGTTGAAAGTGCTGGGAAAGTTTGAGGAGGCGTCGCGCCTGCTGCCGAACAACCCATCGCGAGGGCTGGCCTTGGGTATCGCGAGAGCCTGGGAGCTCTATGGCTCCCCAGGGTAAGGAGAGGGGGGGTGCTGAAGGCTGGTTTATCTTGTGTCCCTGCAAGCGTTTGCTTTTGAAATTCTGCTTTCCAAAAGATGCCTGTTTGCTAGACAAGCTGCTGCTGGGAAAGCCTGTGGCACCCTGGGAGGAGCAGAGTGGTTGTCTCAGCGTGCGAGGCTGCTGTGTTGCGAAGCAGAAGGATGCAGAGGGACACTGGAGGAGTTGTGTGGTTCAACAGCCCCGCACGGAGCTCACTTCTCCTCCTGGCTTGTCCCTTTGTGCTTATGCCCAGCACTGGTTTGGTGGTGCAGGATCAGTGCTGCTCTCCATTTGCACACTGCAGAAAACAAGCAGGAGCGGTGCAGGAAACCTGAAGCACAGAGATCAAAACTTGGTGGTCCTGGGCTTAATGATGTTTCTGAGTTTAATGATGTCCTTGGCATCTCTTCCAGTGCAGTGGTGATGTTTCTGGTGGAGGAAGTCCAGAGGAACATTTTTGATCAGCGATGTGTAGAAAATGAGCTTTGGAACAGGTAAAAGTTGAATTTTCCTGGGATGGGAAATGAAGGGGATTGTACAGTTTTGGGAAAGGGAAGCAGAAGGAGCTGTGGCTGGGTTGTGGTGTTCCCTGCATGACAGCTTGTGGGGCATTTCCAGGCTCTCCAGCGGGCACAGCGCGGTGGGGGAGCATAGGAGCAGGTTATGGGAAGATTGGGGTGTGCAGAATCTGTTTCCTTTTCACTTTGTCACCTACTCAAGGGTAAAGCTAAAGTGTTTTAATTTGGGGAAGTGGAGAGGGCAAGGCTTGGTATGTACAGGGCAGCCTTTATCTGGGGCTTATCTCTGTGGGCTGTTGGGCAGCTGCCTTCAGCGTTCCTTCAGTGGCCTCCTGCCCAACCTCAGCACCCACCTTTGACTTCACACCAACCTCCCGAAGCCTCTCAGCAGCTCCTCACTGGAAATACCAGCAGCCATCAAAGTCTCTGGTCTCCAGGGCTGATTCCTTGCTGATTTTGTGCCTCTTCAGAGATGCACCAGTGATAACCTTGCTGTGAGCCAGGTCTCTTAGATGAGACCATAAGGAGCAGAGCAGGCTTAATGAGGGTCCTACTTGCACTCTGATGGGGATGGGCCATGGGGTATTTCCTAAAAGCTTAATTAATGACGTTTCAAACCCATTGTAAGAGATCTGGGCAGAGTAAGAAAGTTGGCAGTGGAGTAAAGGGCTGGGGAGAAGGTGTTTGGGTGAGGTTTAGCCCTGAGCCTGGTGGGAGCAGAGCACTGATCGGGCAGTTTCCGTGGCCACAGTGTGGGGGAGAGGCTGTAAAGCTTGGGAGAAATAAAACATGCAGGAAATCACTCATCTGTCTGCAGCCCTTGGCTTTGAAGCTGACAGTGAGTGAATATGTTGGATAGGGATTAAAAAAATAAAAAAAACAAAAAACTGACCCCTCTTAGAAGCTTTCAGAGGTGAAAGGTGAGTCTGGAGAAATGCAGGGCGTTCAGGCACGTGTTCTGCTTCCTGCACTATTCGGGGTGGAAACATAGGGGAAGTGATGAAAACGGGGACTGTTTTGGCCTGCAGGATTCCTCTGGCCCCGTAGTACCAAGCCTGAGGTTATTTGTGAAGGAGCCTCCTGGTGACTCCTCCACTGCTCTCTTCACAGGAACATTCGCGTCGTCAGGAAGCGATTCAGAGATGTCTTTGAAAAGGGCTCCCTGGATGGTGCCAGGAGGCTCTATGTGTGAGTATGAGCCAAGGTGTGCCTTCCTTAGGAGCGTGGGGCACACGGGGCTGGAGGTGGGGGTTTTCAGCCGAAGCTGGTGGTATGTTTGGAGTGTAAACAGTGACTTGCTGAGGATGCAGTTCTCCTCCATGCTCCAGGCTGCTGCTTCCCCTTGGAGCTGAAACCATTTTGTTTTCACTACGGTGAGATTTTGCACACACACATCAGTCCCACAGCTGGAAAGATCATTTCCATCCTTCAAGCTGCAGCCTTCAGAGCTCTGGGGGATCTTTACTTCCTCCACGTGCATCTGCTAAGAGAAGTCCTGGCTATTTCAGAGGCTTCTACAAAGACATTTCCTGTCTAACATTCACGTGATGCTCTGCCAGGGGGGGAGTTGGGCAGGGTTATCCATGCTGGAGGAGGAAGCATCACGTGTCCCTGTGGTATCTGTTGGGTTTGCATGCACTCAGCATCTTGCCTGCTCCCTGGGGAGGTCCTGTGGGTCACAGACTCCTCCTTCTGGCAGTTGGTCCCAGGTGTGACATTTGTCCTCTTCCCAGGGTAATGTGCTTGGAGCTGTACAAGCCTAAAGGAAGATACAGTTTCATGCCAGTGTTTTTTTCTGTAGATAGGCTAAGTTTCCCATGGCTTGACCTTTGGTGCCTCTGCTGTGTTTAATTAACAAATACATTTTGTCATCGCCAGACCGCTGAGGGGAAGGTGGATCCACTGTACTTCCTCCAGAGCATCCTCTGCTCTCACTGGTGAATGCCTTGGCCGTCAGACTGCCTGGCTGCAAACAGTTTCTGTGCTGCTTTCCCTGCCCATGGCACAGTTTGTGTGGCCAAAGCTGGGGTGTGGGGTGCTGTGGCCACGCTGACAGCCCTGCCAGGGTGCTTTTAGTGCCTGGGCAGGTTGTTGTCTTTGTGACCTGCCTTGAGTGGCCACTGGAGGTAGACCTTGTTTTCCTCCAAGCTTCCAAGAATCTCCCAGGTCTGGCTCCTGGTGGCAAAAGCTACTAAAAAATTAGGTTCTCCCCTCCCTGCTGGGGCTGGGTGCCTAAATTACTGCGACTTTGGTTAGGGCAGAGGCCATGTGTCAGCTCCCTGGGTCTCAGGACAGGCAGGACAAGCCAGATGGGGTTCAGTGGAGAGGAGCCAGGGCTTGTGGTCCTCAGCTTTCTCTGGCAGAGCCAGCGAGGACCCAAACAGCTCAGGAGGCCACGGAGAAGGGGCAAATGCTGTGACACATTGCCTGCCTGATCCCTCGGTGCACGGGGGCTTTGGGCAGAGGTGGGCAGGGGCTGACCTGTTCTGTGAGTGCTTCTGTCTGTGTTGCAGTGATGGCCAGGAGGTAGCAGTGGTCTACTACAGAGAGGGCTACGTGCCGGCCAACTACGACCAGCAGGTGAGTACTGACCACTCTGCTCCAAGAAGCTTTTCTCACTCGGTTTGAAAGTGTGATCCCAGGGCCATCTGTCCTGTCCTGGATGGGGTTAGTGCTGTCTGCAGTGGCTGATGGCATTGGGAAGCTGTGATTGCAGTGTGTGGGGGTGTCCCTGGTGTTCATCCAGTAAGACAAACGAGTGGCTTTCTTCTCCAGTAACCCCTCAGGTGTGACCTCTTACCCCAGCACTGAACTGTTTTGGTGCAGTGTGGGTTAACACGGTATCAGCGCCTGCCTAAAGCCTTTAGACTTGATCTGCAAAAAGTTTCTCTCCTCTGCTTAGGACTCTCAGGCTGCAGGGAATAAAAACACAGCCCAGATCGTGCTGTTGTCGGGAGGTGGCAGCACTGGACAAGCTGGGAAAGGAGGGAGCCCGGCAAAGGCTGCGGATTACCCTGGACAGGGTGGGAAATCCATGTGTGCGTTGTCTCTGGAGAGCTGTTCCCGCTTGACAGGAGGGAGGAGGCAAATCAAATGTCAATAACTGAACAGAAAAGAGTGGAGAAAAGCATTTATTTTACTCTTTCTTTCTGTTTTGTTTTTTTTTCCTCTCTGACTGGATGGTTGCTCTCTTTCTGGCTCAGAACTGGGAAGCACGGTTGTTGCTGGAGAGGTCAAAGGCAGTGAAGTGCCCGGACATTGCTACCCAGCTGGCGGGCACCAAGAAGGTCCAGCAGGAGCTGAGCCGGCCAGGGACCCTGGAGAGGCTGCTGCCCGGCCGCGCCGCCGCTGTCGCCCGGCTAAGGGCCACCTTTGCTGGGCTCTATTCCCTGGACCTGGTGAGCGTGAGAGGGGCTGGAGCCCAACAAACAAGCCAAGTGCTTGGCCTCCCTCATAGTTCTCTTTGGTTAAGAACACCAGGGCTTTGTTGTGGCCTCAGGGGGAACCCCGTTGGTCCTGCTTGGAGGGGTCCACCAAGGAGCCCCTGCTGCTCTCTGATGCTTTGCTGTTGCCATCCTGTGCTGCCAGGGTGAAGAGGGTGACAAGATTGTTGCTGCAGCTATCACTGACCCCGATCGCTTCGTGCTGAAGCCGCAGCGAGAAGGTGGAGGTACGACCTGGAGGGGGGTCTCTGTGGGCTTTTGTCCTATATCCAGGAGGGGCAGCAGCTCTGTGCCTGTTCCTGGTCGTGTGTTGAGGGATGGAAGGTGGGGTGTTTGGTAGCCGTGGGCACTGCTCATGGCAGTAAGGTCGTGCTGCTCCTGGAGGAGCTCCCTGGGCCCCAGTGCTGGGCAGGCAAAGCCTGGGGCTGTTGGGGCTGCTGGAGCCAATGATTTCTGCTGTGCTGGGAAGTGCCTGACCTGTTGGGGTTTTTTTTTGGCCAGGGAACAACCTCTATGGTGAAGAGCTCAGGCAGGTTCTGGAGAAGATCAGAGACAGCCCTGAGAGAACCGCCTACATCTTGATGGATAAGATCAAACCACAGCCAGCAGTGAATTATTTGCTGAGGGCTCACAGTCCCCTACGAGCATCCGAGTGCATCTCAGAGCTCGGGATCTTTGGTGTCTACGTCAGGTGAGCAATGCGCTTGCCTTGCGGGGTGGTACCTGCTCCAGCTGGCACTCGGCTTGGGAGTGTTTGCTCATCTGCAGGGCAGGTGTCTCTGGGAAGGAGGTCCAGGGAATGGAGGTGACAGTCGAGTCCCTGCCTCTGTTTGCAGCTGTCAGAGCTCCATTCAGGAGCTGAACTGCTGCTCTGTACCTGCTGCCAGATGAGGTGTAGAAAAACCGCAGAGCTAGCGCTGGCGGTTACTGGTGTAACAGCCACTTGGAACTGATTTGTCTCATCCTGATTTCTTAATGTGGTTGTGCTCAACCCTAAATAACTGCTGTTTTTGTTTAAAACCCTCTTAAGCCCATAGAAGTGTTTCTGGAGCTTATAAATCGAAGTCCTGGTACAATCTGGTCCATTGGGAGGTGTCCCTGCCTGTGGCAGGGGGTTGGAACCGGGTGAACTTCAAGGTCCCTTCCAACCCAAACCATTCTATGATTCTGTGAATTTTAGAAACAAAGGTACTCTGGCAGCGTTCTCAGCCTGTGCAGAGCAATCAGACCAAAATGGCCCTGCTGAGAATGGGCACTGATGCTGGCAGGCACCAAAGGGGCACAGCTCCTTTGTCTGCAGAGAGCTGAGACCACTGCGTCGGCCAGGGGGCTTTTCCACACCGGTCACCTGCCCCGGGCTGTGGCTGTGACACCAGACAGAGAATCACAGAGTGGTTTGGGTTGGAAGGGACCTCAAAGCCCTCCAGTTCTACACCCCCCTGCCATGGGCAGGGACACCTGCCACTGGATCAGGGGGCCCAAAACCCCATCCAGCCTGGCCTGGAACACCTCCAGGGATGGGGCAGCCACCACTTCCCTGGGCAACCTGGGCCAGGGCCTCCCCACCCTCGTTGTGAATCCTCATCTTGAATATTGTGTCCAGTTCTGGGCCCCCCAGTTTGGGAAAGATGTCAGGATACTGGAGTGTGTTCAGAGGAGGGCAACAAAGATGGTGAATGAAGGGGCTGGAGCACAAGCCCTATGAGGAGAGACTGAGGGAGTTGGGGCTGTTTAGTCTGAAGAAGAGGAGGCTCAGGGGAGACCTCATTGCTCTCTACAACTCCCTAAAAGGAGGTTGTAGTGGGGCAGGGGTTGGTCTCTTCTCTCAGGTGACCAGGGACAGAACTAGAGGGCATGGACTCAAGCTTCCTCAGGGAAAGTTTAGGCTTGATGTTAGGAAAAAGTTCTTCACTGAAAGGGTGATTGGTCATTGGAATGGGCTGCCCAGGGAGGGAGTGGAGTCACAGACCCTGGAGGTGTTTAAGGGGAGACTGGATGAGGCACTGAGTGCCATGGTTTAGATGATGGTTGGTGTTGGTGTTGGGTTATAGGTGGGATTTGATGATCTCAGAGGTCCTTTCCAACCTTGTGATACTTTGATTGTGAGGAATTTCTACCTCATGTCTAACCTAAATCTTCCCCCTTCCAATTTAAAGCCATGACATGAGTCAAATTGTCCGAGATGGCAGAGATGCCATAAGCTTTCTGGCCTGCAGGTGCTCAGCTGCCGTTTTCTTTGCAGACAGGGCAAGGAGATGGTGATGAACAAGGCTGCCGGCCACCTCCTGCGCACGAAGGCAATCGAGCACGCAGACGGTGGGGTGGCAGCTGGGGTGGCAGTGCTGGACACGCCTTACTTGGTGTGAGGAGGTGGTGTCCCATCCCACCTGCCCAGCTCTGCTGCCCGAAGAGCGGATCTGCCGCAGGGATGTTCTCCTGAGGCTGCGCTGCTTCCCGAGGTCTGACGTGCTGGGGACCGTGAGGAGGGACTGTGTGGACACAACTGCTCAAATGTGCTGCGTGCCAGGCCCAGCTTCCCCTCCTGCAGGAAGAAAGGCCTCCCTGGGTGTTGGTGCCCGGTGGACCTGCCCCGTGTGCCTCCCAGGTCTGCAGTGCTCCGGGTATTTCCCTCGGGAGCAGCCTGTGGGCACCGTGGAAGGGCCACGCCAGGCTCTCCTGCTCTTCCCAGTCCTGTGCTCCTTCGTGCTGCATTATTTCTGGAGACACAGAAACCCAAAGCCCGAGAAGGAGGGGTGTGTGAGTGCCTTCAGCTGTGGGAGCTGTGGCACTGGTGCCTCAGTGGTTAAAGATGAGCCCTGCTCCACGTGCCCGTGGCCCCCCCAGCCCTCGCTCAGGTGCTGCTGCCTCAATCTCTGCATTTCCCTGTGCCTGAGGAACCTCAGCTCCTGCCCCAGGGACAAGAGCCCTGGCCTAATTTGCCCAAAGGCCTCGTGCTTGCTCTTGCTTTGCCTGCCTCCTGTTTTGTCCAACTGGACACTCATCCCAAATAGTGCCTCTGTGCTACGGAAGGCAGCTATGCAGAATGCATCTGGTGTGTCCTGCTCTCCCTGGAGGAGGGCTGCGTCTCCTCCTGCAGCCTTGTCCAACAGATCCCTACAGACTGGCATAAGAATCCCTCAGTGGTGGTCACAGATCCCAACATGATGTCTATAAGCACCAAATCCATCCCCGAGGGCTTGTGCCAGCACCTCCCACTGCACATCGTGCACTGGGCAGCTTCCTGCCCGCTCTGCTGCGGCACACGGAGCCCAAGAGCAAAGCCAGGGAGCTCTGACCTCTAGAATGGTCCTGCTGGGATGTGGGGTGAGACTGGGAGCTTTGTGGAGAGGGAGCAAAGGAACTGCAGGAGAGCCTGAGCAGGGGCAGCCCCAGCTGCCAGGGGCATCACTTGAGGACCAGCACCAGCAGGTGGAAGGATGTGTCCCCCCTCCAGGTTTCTTGAATCGCTGGAACCAGTGCAGCAGTTTAGGGTTATGGTGGAGTGTGGGTTCTCCTTCCCAAGGGCTCGTGCCTCTTCCTCCAGCCCCTCTTGCTCCTCAGCCGAGCAGTTCATGGGGAACCAGGAAAGATGCACTTTTTGGGCAGCCTCAGCTCCACCCTTTTAGTGACGCCGGAGAAGCAGCGTAAAGCTGGCGTTCCTGAAGGGTGGACGTGGTGACAGACCCACCGCCTGCCGGGGGCGTCGCCGCTGCTGCTGGGTGGTGACACTGGGTGGTGACACTGTGCTGCAATCATCAATCCTTCACCCTGGAGAGGGCTCGGTGCTCAGTGCGACTGATTCCATGCTCTCTGGGTGTTTCACTGGGGGGGCTGATTTACCCCAGCCTGAGATTAAAAGGTATGTGCAATCGGACCTGTTCGTGTGCCACTTCTGTCTGAGATGGGGTGTGACAGGGAGGCATTTGCCTCCTCCTGGGTCCATCCTATGCTCAAGTGTGGCCCTTTCCTGGTCCTTCACCCTGGGACAGCCAGTGCCAGCACCTTGCTGGAGATGTGTCCTGGCACTTGGCAGTGCTGGGGTGAGGGTGCAAGGTAAGATGGTCTCCAGGGAAAGCACCCTCAGCCTGCAGCCAGGGCTGTGCTTTTGCTGGTCAGCTGTGGCTGTGAGGAGCAGGAGAAACCTGGCAGCACAACCCTGGGGCTGGGGGAGGAAGATGCTGCTGAGGCCTGAGCCGAAGATGATGTTGGGGCCAGAGAGGGTAAAGGCAGAGGCTGGTGGTGTCCATCACCGTGCCAGGGTGAGGACCCAGCCCAGTGTGGGGCAAGGCAGCTGTCGACAGCCCTGAGCTTCCCTGGCTGCATCCAGTGGGCACTGGCCTCTCCCTGCCACTGCTCCAGCTTGGCAGGGTTGATGATGCTTCCCATAAGCCTTGGTGAACCAACACTCGCTGGAAGCCAGGGAGCAAGTGAGGCACCGAGGCACAGGCTCTGGCTGTGAAACCAGAGCTTCTGTCCCGACTGGGTCACAGCCTGTAAATCCCAGTCCATGAAAAAGCGTTGTGCTGGCAGTAACCCATCTGTGCCCAACCCCAAACACCTGCCCCAGGTAGGGCAAGGTCCACGTTGCCCCATTTGCCCCAGCACCTACAACCCACGCACACGCTCTAAGCCCATTTCCATTTCATTTCCTTGAATTTTATTCCATTTTGCATAAAATTCTAGGTGTTTCCAGCCAAAATTACAGAGCAGGTAAAGAGTAACAGAGGAGGAGGGATGACTCAGGAATCCTTGTCAAGGCGGGGGCACGATCCGGTGGTACAGAGCTGCGGGGTGCATGTGGGGCACTGGCATGAGGTGAGGTTACAGATCACAGGCAAGTGCCACACCAGTGAGAGCAGCAGGTGAGAAGCAAGGCTTGGGACTTGGACAACAGCCCAACCTCAGCAACCATCCCCAGAGGCAGCTGCCTCAGCCCTTTCAGCTCAGCCCGCAGGCAAAGCCTGTACGTTGGTGCTCACCAGAACAGCTGCTGCAGCAAGTTTTAAAGCCTGCTTCTCCTTTGGTTTAAGTGCAAAATCAAACAGCTCACGTGCAGTTTTCATACAGACAGCGCAAAGGAGGTATCTCCCAGCTCAACAAGGGCTGGAGTTAAACAGTTCATTTGGAGAAGGATGGCTGTGGCAGCACCTCGTAACGTTCAGGCTCTCGGGATGGAGGCTTGGGGTTTTTTTTCCCCTCTCATCATCACAAAGCCTCATCAGGTTTAAGCAAAATCTAACTTTAAACAGCTTCCACTGTGGTTTTCCTGATGAGAAAACCTCATCCACAGCTAAGGGGCTAAGGTGGCCCTGCCTGCCTCAGTTCCTTTGCTGCTGCAGTGGTGGTGGTGCTCTATACCCCTGTGCCAGGTTTGCCTGCCATGGGAAAGGGGCTTCTGCAGGGCTTTGTTTCCCCTTCATCCTTTGGGATCAGCAGCAGCCAGTCCTACCCCAGGCCCTGGCAGGAGCATCCAGCTGCGAGCGGGTGGAAGCGGTGTCTATGGAGCATCAAAGATGCTCCCTCCTAGCCCATACGTGGCTCCCTGCAGTGTCCATGGCCAGTGAGATTGGGAAAAACCCACCAGATGGCACCACACAGTTAGGAAGCAACAGCTCTTGGTATTAAACTGCTCTATAAAAAAACTGTTTAAAGCCCATTAGCCTTGCCTGGCTCCCTTTCTGCGAGCAGCAGGCTTGGAAAGTGGACACAAAACTGGAACCCAGCTCCACCGTTGCGATGTGAGAGTGTTTTTAGGTTCCCTTCCAGCTCTCCAAGTAGTAAAGGAAGCTTAGCTGGCATGTGAGCAGTGGCAGATGAACCTCCCTTGCCTGCCTGCATTGAGTAACTCCAGCAGCACTTCCCCTCCACCCCACAAAGTTCCTTCCCACAGCACACAAGGTGCCAGGGCTCCTCAATTACATCAAGTTAATTAACAACCCCCCCCCCCAAAATTAAAAATCAAGAACGAGGTGCTGAAACAGGAGGAGGAGGAGTCCCTCTGTGGCCGAGGCTGCAGCCCAGCTGTGCAGTATCCATCTGGAACACGATACGCATGGACACGCTCGTGAGGTGCAGCCTCTGCAGAGCCAGCCTTTCCCTCGTCCCTGACGGCTGTACATTCAATTCAAGAGGTGAAGGTTTCCTTCCCAGGGCAGACAGTGCATACTCAAAGGCGCTGCTTGTCAGGACACCACTGCTGCTACAGTTCTGCTCAGCAGGGACAGGCCCAGCTGCTACTGTTTAGTGTCACATCTGCTGTTGAAAAGATGTTTTATGATGCCTGGGTTTGCCAAGGTGGAGATGTCCCCCAGATCCTGGTCATTTTTGGCAATCTTCCTTAATATCCGTCTGGTAATCTTTCCTGAAATAACAGCCATGAAAGGAAAGCAGGAGTCAGGATCTCTTCAGCATCCTTAGCAGGTGTGGGGAGTGCCCAGACCTACAGCATCCTCTGAGGTTGTCCCCCTTAAATCTAAGTGGCCCTGGACATGCAATTGAGGGCAGAGTTCCTTCCACTGCAGGAACTGCTCCCCAGCTCTGCTGCCCCTTACCTGAGCGGGTTTTGGGCAGGCTGGGGGCATACTGGATGTAATCCGGCGTTGCTATCGGTCCAATTTTTTCTCTGACTGGAAAAAAAGAGACATTTTCACTGTAAACAGGAGGTAGCACACATCCTTTTCAGGCAGGAGGACCAGGTTAAGACGCACAGAGCCCTGCTCCTGGGGAACTGGGTAGGGCAGAACTTAGCGCTGCTGCATCCAAGCCCCTGGGCTGTGGGAGGGGGCAGCAAGACCTGCAATGCCAAACGGGCCATAAGCACATCTTCCTAAAAGCACGAGTGCTCATTTATTCCTTCTCTTTATCTTCCAGAGACCTCTAGAATGGCCACACCAATCAGTTACCATTTTGGCAGAGCGAGAACTGATTGCTGTTGGGTTCCTAAAGAGAAGAAACAGCCACGGGCCCATTCATGTATTAAATGCTGCAGTTACGGCCATCAAAGAGCCCCCTGGAGCACAAACACCCAGAGCGCTGCCCCAAAGCCACCAGGTGATCCTCACAGTGCCCAGGATGTGCCAGGGAGAGCCCTGGGAGCTGTGCCCGCTCGGGACAGCAGTGCCGGGTACCGCAGTCCCTCACGCCGCTGCCAGCTCCCAAGTGGCAGAGGTGGCATCACATGAGCAGCCAAAGGCCCAGAGAAGTAATTTTAGTCTTCACCAGCCGTGCTCTCCAGTCAGAGGGGGCACCTTGTCACAGTTGTCCAGGCTGCATTCCCCAGACTGCACGCACCCTCCTCCAAGTGCCCGAGCCCTTAAACCCCTCCATCCTCTGCCCGGCACTGTCCTCCCTCTCCCTGCCACGTAACCTCCCAAATATTTGGCTCTTGCCACCTTGTTTTTTCAGCTCATCCGTCAGGTTCTTGGTGAACTCAAAGCCATCTCTCAGGGTCACGAAGCAGTAGAGGCACTCTCCTTTCAGGGGGTGGGGGTGACTGACCACCGCAGCCTCCGAGACAGCAGCGTGCTCAAGCAAGGCAGACTCCACCTCTGCCGTGCTCAGCAAGTGGCCTGGAAGCAAGGAGAGGCAATGCTTTACAGACCCCCCTGGGGCTGGGATCCTCCCAGCAGCTGGGAGGAAGAGGTCTGCAGGTGTAAAAAGCCCTAAACGATAGGTCTGAGAGCATCAATTTCCTTTACTTGTGAAAAGACAACAGTTTGTTGTCTGCTGCCCCAAAGGCCGCCAGGTACCACTTGCCTGCAGAGCCAGGCCACCTCCCCTGCCTCTTCTTCCTCCCACCTTTAGGCTTCTTTCTTTAACAGATGACAAACTGTCCAGAGCCATGGGATTAAACCAAGCACAGGCTGAGGAGGAGCTGGATTTGATAAGAGGAGACCTGCCCGCACCAGTCAGCTCGAAGGTGCAGAGGAGGCTGGATCTGTCCAGCCCAGGAGCAGGCCCTGCCATGCACTGCTCCAACTCATCTTTGTGGGGAGATGAGACAACACCTCACATCTCGGGGCACTGCTGTACCCCTCTGCTCCCCCACCTGCACCCTGACATTCCACCCTGGGACTGCAGAAGGTGGTCACCTCCCAGGACAATCAGTTGGTGGAGGATCCAGCAGCGCTGGTCAGATGAAAGGATCTAGTTTGATCCAGGGACAAGCACAGTGGCATCTCACTACAGCCAGCAGTAAGTGCCTGTAGGCTACAGCCTCCAGGAAAGGAGGGAGGGAGCTATTAAAAAGTACATGGAAAACGGTGGGCTGAGGAGCAGCTGGATCTCAAAGACTCAGTCACGAGAGGTGGGAGCTGCACACACAGCTCCAGCAGCCTGATCCAGCTTCGAGGTTAGCACTACCTGGAGCAGCAGGTGGGAGTAGGGACCACCTCTGGGATCCCTTGTGGCCCTAAATCCTTCAGCACAGAGGAACCTCGCCTGGTCAGTGACCCCTCTGTCAGGTTACAGAATGTTCCTTCCCTCCAGTGCATTGTCTCCAGAGGAAATGGTGCATAAAGCCAGCACAGGCTTGTGTATCCCTGAAATAGCCCTGACCCAGCAGTTAGATCCACTTTGAGGACAGGTTGCTGGGCAGAGTCACGGTGCAGAACCATCCCCCATGAAGCAAAGTGGCTTCTTAACCAGTGTCAGAAAGCACATTGGTCCCCTTGAAATCAAAACTCATTCTTACCAGAAACATTCAACATGTCATCAATTCGCCCTGTGATCCAGTAATAACCATCTTTATCTCTCCTGCAACCTAAAAATAGACAGAAATGGCAGCGTGAGGAAGCAGTGCCAGCCCTCGGAGCAACTGATAAGGGATTCTGAGGCCAGGACATGGCAAGATTTAAATTGCTGTCCCCAGGCCTCTGCAGCCACGTGCTCCCCAGCACAACCTTACCGTCGCCGGTCACATAGTACCCAGGGAACTTCTTGAAGTATATGGTTTCAAACTGCTGGTGGTTTCCATACAACGTGCGCATTATCCCTGGCCAGGGCTGCTTAAATACCTGGTGGTGGAAAATGCAGACCTGAGAGAGGGAGAGCAAACCTGATAACCGAGGTGATAACCACGGTGACAGACGTGTGCAGGCTTTGTGACAGAGATGCTAGAGGGACAGCCACAAGTCACAGCACTTTGACACTTGCTGCCCAGTGCTCATCTGCTGGGAAAGCCTCACAAAGCTTGGCTGAAATGTTGTTCCCATCCTCCTGCCTTGCCCATGTGTGTAAATGCATTTAATGATCAGTGGACCAGTCTGTTTGCAGCGTAAGCTCCCAGCGAGTTGTGGCAGTGAATTCCTGCCACACAAGGAGGTCCCTTGCGTAGACACGGAATAAACAGATGTGTGGATGCTACCAGGAAGGTCCTGGAGCTCATGGGGGCCAGACAAGGGGAGAGTGGGGATAATGAGCCCTTCTTTACCAGGTAGCCTTCTGCTTCTCCTTCCAGCTCTTCCCCCGACTCGTTCAGGATGGCAGGGACCACACTGAAGAAGGGGAACGTCTGCCATGGGAGTCAAAGAGCAAGGAGACAGGAGGTGAGGCCACGCGTTAAAACCCCGTGATCCAGAGGGAGCAAGGGCAGCTTTGGAGAGGCTGTGGCACACAGGGCCAGGGCCTGGGGTTCTGGGTGGTGGTCACCTCCCCACGTGCACCACCATCCCACAACCACAGTGGCAGGCTGGCAGCCACCAGGCCATGGTACAGGCAGTGCCAGCTGCTGCTGCAGAGCCTTGCTGTGGCCCCCCAGAGCCCTCCCGGCCCCTGCAGCAGGGAACATCAGTACTCACAGCAGAGCCTGGCTTCATGGGGGTGGCAGCAGGGAGAGGTGTGAGCATGTGGCCACCCTGTGAAGGGAGGCAAAAATGAGTGAGTTTGGGCCATGCCAGCCTGTCCCACAGCCTTCTGCATCAGCTCTGGTCACATCACATCTATCTAGACACAGGCTTGGTGGGGCAGTTGGGGAGACAGGGCCTTGGGATACAGCACAGGACAGCTTTGGAGCTACTGCAGGAGAGAAAGATAGGGAGGAGAGCAGGGTTGAGAGGGTGGGGACCCTCTGACAGGAACATCTGTCCTTGGAACCTGTTTGAGGCCCAGGAAAGAGGGAGGGGAAGGGGAACCAAGCAAGACAACTGGTGCACACAGAACAAAGAAACACTATGGTGAACCTTCAAAGACACCCTGCTGCCCACTGGGAGTACAGGGGAAGAAGAGGTCCCAGGGACACCCAGGCAAGGACTCACCGTCTCCGTCTGCCAGAATGTGTCCACAATGGGACACCTCTCTTCTCCCACCACTCGGTAGAACCACAGCCAGGCCTCAGGGTTGATGGGCTCACCAACACTCCCCAGCACCTTCAGGGACTTCCTGCTGTGCCTGCAGAGAGGAGGGGGCTGGCAAGGGCTCAGCAGGTCCTGGGGAGCAGCAGCTGTGAGCCTGTCTGCAGGAACCCCCGGGCCTTTGGGGCATCCAGGCGTGGTTCAGTCCCTTCTGAAACCTCTCCATGGGGGAAGAAAGGAGACTTTTGTGGTTTTGGTGTCTTGCTTAGCTCTGCTCCTTCCCTTCGTTGGGCCAAGGAGCAGCACGTGAAGGGCTCACACCTCTGTGTGAGCTTTGGGTCGGGAGCAGGGGAGAACCTGCAATCTTGAAGCTTGCAATGAAAGAGAAGAACCTGCTCAGAAGCACCATAATGAAGCTGGTGCTGGGAGTGCAAAACATGGCCTGCATAACGCTGGGTAGAAGATCCTGGTTTGCTCAGGGAAGCTGCTGCTCACAGAGGAAGCTGGGAGCCCTGTTCCCCCAGCAGGATCAAAGCCAGGGGCCTCCATCCCACCAGGAACCACCACTCACTTTTTGACAGGCTCCTCCCCATGCTTCATCAGCAGCCGGATGGCTGTGGGTGCTGTGTAGAACTTGGTCACCTTGTACTTGTCAACGATGCTCCACATTCGCCCGACATCCGGATAGGTGGGGACACCTTCAAACTGTGCAGGAGACAGGGAGGCAGGACAGTGACAAAGCTGTTCCTTACTGCTACCAAACTGAAAATGCCTTTCCAAGCAGGAGGTGTTGAGAGCAACAGGGAACAGCAGTTGGACCCCAGCATGTCATGGAATCATGGAGTGGTTTGGGTTGGAAGGGACCTCAAAGCCCATCCACTTCCAACCCCCCTGCCATGGGCAGGGACACCTCCCACTGGATCACGGGCTCAAAGCCCCATCCAGCCTGGCCTGGAACACCTCCAGGGATGGGGCAGCCACCACTGCTCTGGGAAACCTGGGACAGGGCCTCCCCACCCTCACAGTAAAACATTTCTATCTTAATGTCTCATCCCAATCTCCCCTCTTCCAGACTAAAGCCATCCCTCCTGGTCCTATCCCTGCACTCCCTGATCCAGAGCCCCTCCCCAGCTTTCCTGGAGCCCCTTTCAGTACTGGGAGGCTTCTCTAAGGTCTCCCCGCAACCTTCTCTTCTCCAGGCTGAACAACTCCAACTCTCTCAGTCTGTCCTTGTATGGAAGGTGCTCCAGCCTTTGGATCATCTCCGTGGCCTCCTCTGGACTCAATCCAACAGATCCCTGTCCTTCCTGTGCTGAGGACTCCAGAACTGAACTCAGGGCTCCAGGTGGGGTCTCCCAAGAGTGGAGCAGAGGGGCAGAATCACCTTGCCTACGTCCTTATAGGAATGCCAAGGGCACCACACAGTGAAACCAGCCCAGCCCAGAGCTTCTTACTGCTTCCTTGGGATGGATTTGGCATCACCCCACTTGAGGAGTCCCAGAAAAACCGAGCAGTCACCCATGCCCCCCTTGAAGACTGCCACCTTTCCTCACAGAGCCCAGGGCACTGCACACAAGGGAGAAGCACACTCATCACAGAGCAACACAGGGATGCAGCTCAGCACCACGATCTCTACCTTCTCAGAGTAGAGCCATCCAGCTCTGCCCAGCACTTACTAACACACTAGTGGCCCCATTTGCCAGGGGTCCATAAGTGAGGTAGGAATGGCCCGTTATCCATCCAATGTCGGCTGTGCACCAGTAGACATCCTCAGGTTGGTAATCAAACACATATTTGAATGAGGTGGCAGCATAAATCATGTATCCACCCACCGTATGCAGCACACCCTACAAAGAAAAGGCACAAAACTGTCAGGGCAGGCTCCCACCAGGGCCCTCACCCTCCCAGGCCAAGCTGAGGACCATCATTTCACAGGGCTCAAACAGCAGCTGAGCAGGAATGACCAGACCAGCCCCTTTCCCAAGACCTCCAGGGCTCCTCTTCTTAGTGGGGCCTCCCAATGCAACCCTCACTGGTGCTGCTGAGGTGTTCAGCCTGGCCCTGGGAAACATACCTTGGGTTTCCCAGTTGAGCCACTCGTGTAGAGGATGAAGAGTTCATCCTCTGAGTCGCACCACTCAGGCTCACACTCCGTGCTGGCACTGCTCATCAGCTCATGCCACCACACGTCCACAGCTGGGTTCCAGGG
Source organism: Tapera naevia (assembly GCA_033556795.1). NCBI lineage: Eukaryota > Metazoa > Chordata > Aves > Cuculiformes > Neomorphidae > Tapera > Tapera naevia. The sequence continues at coordinate 1,681,110 of JAUMJJ010000085.1, forward strand.
GGTCTGTGAAAAGCAGAAGATTAGGAACAGGCCTCCCCAAGAGTGAGAGAGGGGATGACAAGGGATGCAGCCCCAACCTTGCCCCTCTCATGAGGCAAATATTCACAGCATGGATTCAGCCCCAGAGCTGTTTGCTACAAACCATGCGGCAGCTCCTGCTCCAGAAGCTCATTTCCTCAGCCCACAGTCACGAGGAAAACCTTTAAACATGGTCAGCCTGCAAGACCTGAAGCACATTGTCCAAACCACTGGTAACACTGGTAAGTCCTTGCCCTCTCACAGCAAACAGCCTCCTCCTGCCCTCCCAGGCTGAGCCGCAAGCTGTGGATGAACTGCAGAGCTGCAAGCAGAGCCACACACCCACAGGTCCCTGCACACCTTCCAGGGATCCTAAGGCACCACGGCCCCAAACAAACAGGAACACGTTGGACTCACACTGCTTGGCCCTGCAGACCTCAAAAAACTCTGTTATCTAGATTTTAGGGTAATTTCCAATGCAGAACCACCCAGCAGTGGCTGCCTGAAGGAGCTGCTGAGGATGTCAGAGCTGTAGCAGAGCCACCAGCGCCTGCAGCTGATGGGAAGGGGCCACCAAGAGCTGTGCCAGCTGGCTACCTCTCCAGCTCCACTGGACCTTCTCACACCTACCCCAGAGGAGCCTGGGGGCAGCTGAGCAGGCACAGACCTCCTCTGCAGAGACCTCCTCTCCTCACACCTCTGTGAGCTGACACGGAGCCCCGTGGCTCCCAGCACAGACACATCTCCTTGCAGAGCTGGAGCCCACTGCAGGCACAGCCTGCCCAGTCCTCACAGCTCCCTCAGCTGGGGTGCATGGAGAGCAGCCACGGGGTCACACAGCTATTTTGCAGCCCTAAAGATGTTCATGGCCTGTTTGGGGCTATGGAGACCCCATGGTCCTGCACATGTGGTGTGGGGAACAGTAGCTGCTTGGCAGCCTGGCACACTTGGAAAGCTCTCACGGATCCCCAGGGCTCCTGGCTTTACCTGGGGAAGTAGCTTCCACAAGTCTGTCCCATCAGCAAGGCACCAGGTCAAACAAGCCCAAGACAGGCTCACATCAGCCCATCCAACAGTTGCCTTCTTGCATCCCTCCTTCAAGGGTCCCTCCGTTTCAGCACCCAACTTCCATTTCCCCACGGAGGAGGTCACACCCACGGCACACAGCCCCTGAGGCCTGGCCTGCCTCTGCCTGCCTGCTCGTGGGGTCCTGGGGCTGTGGCTCCTTGGAAGGTGCAGGCAGAGTCCACAGAATCATAGAATCATAAGGTTGGAAGAGACCTCCGAGATCATCGAGTCCAACTCTGCCTGTCTCCCTACTAAAACATATCCCTAAGAAACTCATCTGCCCATCTTTTAAACACCTCCAAGGATGGAGACTCCTCCACCAATGGGGTCTAGAGCTCCAGGTTTGCTGCACTCTGCTGCAGCCAGGAACCTGTGGGCACTCCCTGCCAGCCTCACCACAAAGGGAAATGCATTGCAAGGGCTGCTTTTAAAAGGCAGAGAGATGAACCCTCATCCGAATGCTGGCAGCACGTCCCAGGGCTCTGCGTTGCCCCCCAGCAGCACGCTGATGTGCATTCAGGAGTTTTTATGGATGCAGATTTGTTTCTGGCAGTAAAATTGGTGGCACTGCAGTCACCCCAAACTGCAGGGAGCTCTGGCCAAGCGGCGAGTGGCGTCTGTCGCTAACATGCAGCTGCTGGGGACCTGGTTAGGAAGGCACGTGTGGCCGTGCAGAGCCGGAGCCGTTAGGAAGGTGGAGCACTGGGGGGAGAAGCAGAGGGGAGTGCCATGAGGAGGGAGGCAGTGCTGTGTGTAAATACCTTGGGATGGAGTCTCTGTGGGCTCTCAGTCTTTTTTTCCTGTTAAAAATCCACAAAGAGGATGTGAAAGTCAAGAAGCAGAGGATCCACATCAGACTTTGCAGGCAGAGAGCTGGAAGCCCACTGGCATGGTTGCTGGGAAACCATCCCAGCAGGCTGGAAAACACTTGGGCCAGGCCAGGAGATGCCCTCTGAGCAAAAGCCAGCCTGTTTCCATCACCTTCCCTGGGTACCCATGGCCACAGCAGCTGGTAAGGGGCTACACGTGGCCAGCTGGGTACGGAAGCACAGAGCCAGCCCACAGAATGTCCGGAAGCTTTACACAAGCCAAGAGCACAGTACAACTGCACTCACAAGGAAAAGCACTCTTAACACAGTGCCTGAGCAAGTAGAGCAGCAAGACCCAAAGGGTAAGAGACCCCTTCCAGTGTCTTCTCTTCTCCCAGGACCTTCTGCACAGCCACTACACCTCACCAGCAGTGACCAGTGTGGAGACAGGCTTCGCTGCAACCACCCAACCAGACAAACCTCACACAGGACAGCTGCTCTGCTCTGCTTTTCCAACCTCTTTGCAGCTACCCTGCCCTCGCAAGAGAAGGGGCAGAGGAGGACAAAGTAACACGACCAGGCTGGCAAACACCGAGCAACACCCCAATAAAATTAACACAGCTGAATGAGGAAAATTAACTCCAAGATACAGAATCTGCTGGACTTTTTGTTCCAGGGACACGCACTGACCATCCCTTCTGAGAGCAGGGCCCAAAGCTCAAATGCACTCTCCCAACACAACTTATTTCTGATCAAGCAGCAGGCTGGGCATAACTCAACAAATTATCACCAAACACGCAGAGACTGAAGACACCATTGAAGATGCAGAGCTGTTGGGTAGCTGAACACAACCTGCCTTTCAAGCAGACGGAGGCAGCAGGGCAGCTGCTGGGCACAGCAGGACTGCACACCAGCCTCAGGAGCTCAGCAGGCAGCCACAGCTCCACATCTCCTCCTTCCACTCCCCGTTCTCGCCACGTGCCTCTGGCCCACCACATCCTTTCATCTGGTTTCAGTAGCAAGGGAAAACCCCAGCCCTGACAGCTGACACGGCCCCTGTGCCAGCGGCACAGACAGCACTGCTCCCAGCAAATGATGGTTGCCATGTCTGGGGGCTGTGCTGAATACACACCACCAGCACAAATCTCCTATTTTCCCTCTCCCACTTCCACTGTCACAGCTACAGTGCAGGATGGCACTGGTCTTTGCACAAAAGGGGAGACACACAGGATTAGGAAGGAATTGGGTGGAGGAAAACAGGCATCTTGTCCTTGTCCTAATGCCACTGGAAGATGTACCCTGCTGTGCTGTCAGGGTCCTGCAGGCTGGCAGCTGGTGATGCTGTTAAAGGAAGCAGCACGGGGAGGATCTTAGTAAGGCCATTTTTCAGATGACTCACAATGCAACAAGAGCAAGGAAGGGGGAAAACAGGAAGAGAAGTCAGAGAACAAGGGCATCCGGGATAGCACGGCAGTGGTTTTGTGCCAATTGATTTGTTGTGCTCAGGCCCACAGCAATAAAATCCCCCTCTTGTCCCCCTAGGAGCATACCTGTACGTCCTGGCACAGCCTTTTGAGAGGGGGAGACTTGCTGCATGTGCCATCCACTGCTACCTCTTCCCTCCCCAGGTGCTTCACCACAATGCACTTCCTCAAAGGGGAGCCCCTGGAAAAGGCAGGAGCTGTCAGATCAGGCTGGTCAGGTGGGGGCTGAGCCTGCCTTTCCTGGGCTCTACAGGCAGCACAGGGGCAGGGCAGAGGCCTGGGCTGCTTTTGTGGAGCCAGAGCGTGTGCCACTGCACAAATTCCAAGCACACCACAAACTGCCAAGGAACACCAACTACAGGAACGTAGCTTGGAGAAAGGAGAGGTCTGTGCACAGCTTACTGGGGATTTATGAGGTGTGATTCCTATGGAGGAAGCAGAATCCCACGAGCATCTGGCACAGGACCCTGCTGGAGGGATTCCTTACAAATCCCAATTTTGTCTGCCTGTGACCACAAACAAGACCTCCCACAGCACCATTCCTAGGTGTGACTAATTGTCTGATTCAGAAAGAGGAAAAGCTTCCATACTCAGATTATACATTGAGAAAAAGAGTGGACATTGGTGCCCTCATAAGCGTACCTATAATTCAAACAAATCGATCCTATCTCCCTTCAGCCTGCTCAGGGTACCAACACACTCCCTCCATTGGTTAATCCCTAACTTCAGGATCCGTCCTGTCCTCCCAGACTCCTACTTTTACAGGCATAGAAACTCAAATTTGAGAGTTTTAAATGCTCTTTAAGAGTTTGAACTTCTAACATGCAGGCTCTCTGCCCTAAGTTTTCATGCTTGATCTAACTTACAAGACCACACTCAATCTCATACAAGCTACACAGACAATGTTTCCACCAGTTTGGCAAAGTCATTTCATTATGATTATTTCCCTTTCTGTAAATTTGGTGACAGAGCTGTCTATCTCTTTATGGTTTACAGTATCTCGGTGAAGATGCTTCAAAAAATAAAGCAGCTTCACCACACACTTGTGTGCAATCAGGCCCTGATCCTGTGTGCATGTTGGTGCGTGTCAACTGCCCCTGTTTACACAGCCATTTCCAAAATGCTATTTCATAATTGTTGAACTAGTGGCTTTGGAGCAAGACTTAAGCCTCAACCGTGTCCAACTGTTCCCAACTGGTCTGGCAGCTTTCCCTCCCACTCCAAGAGCTGCTGCTGCAGAGCTAGGACCAGTGTCTCCAGCAAGTCCTCCCATCCAACACACGTGCCTTCAGGGCAGAAAATACAAGAGGGAAGTTAAAATATTTTAAGAGTTGAAGCATATTATTACTTCTGCAAGGGTCATGAATGCAGTGCAGGTCGTGTTTGACCTGCTGCAGGGTCTGCACCTATGACAATCCATTTCCATTGCTGCCAGAATCTGCTCTTGCACCAATGCCCTTCTTGAAAGGGAATCCAAACCTACTTGTCTTTACACTTCTGGAGGGCTTCATCTGCAATCTGCTTCAAGTTGACCAGCTTGTCCCCTCGATAAAAGGCATCTGCAAAATGGTAAGGAAAATATTAGAAGGGCTTCACAGCCAAGGAGTGCAGCTGGAAGCAACCAGCAGTTTCAGGAGGGCAGAGCAAAGCTCATGCACTGGAGTGAGGGAAAGCACAGCAGCAGCTGATGGGAAAGGTTTCCTAATACGACCTTTCAGCCTAGAGAAACAGATGCCAAGAGAAATGGTGAAATTCCTTCCCTGGGAGAGGTTCCAATTTGACCCGAAAAGTCTCTTGGGAATATTCTGTGGGGAAAAATCCAACATGGCCAGAACAAAGATTGCAAAGTTTAGTGGGTCCTTTCCATACCCTGCATGTATTAATAAACCCACTATTTTCTGCACTATAGCAAAGAACAGCCAGGGAAATGCAGTGGGCTTAAATGCAAACACTGCCCCTCCCTCAATCCCTTGCTTACAAGGAAGCAAAAATTTCCTTGAAACTGGGAAGGGAGGGAATTCTTGTACTAGGACTGCCTCATAAGTGATACATCTTGCACGCATCTGGCTGATTTTGAACATGAACATGGATGAGGAGTGTTTGGAAACACGTTTTTAGCAGCTGGTAACATCATGCTTTACAGGACAAAGTGGGCAGGCTGCTCAGATGCTTCACTGTATGTGGAAAACAGCTACAAGCAGCCCATCTGCCTTGCAGCAGCTCAGCCGAAGCACTGCCTCTTCCTTTTCCAGCACCAAGTGCGTGCACCTTTTAAAATAAAGACCTTCCAGACTGACAACAGTAACAGCTCAGGGACAGGGAAGTGTTTTACCCGCCGTGATGAGGAGAGAACAACCGCAGTCGAGAACCCGCTCACAGAGGGAGTCTGCTGAGAAACCTGCAAACTGACAGAGACCACACAACCAGATCAGCACAGAGACACACCAAAAACCCAAACCAAAAAACCCCAGCAGCAACTGTGCACCCAGGATAAACAATGCCACCAGGCTCTCACGGAGAGAGTTAAAGGAGCTCATTCTACAGTTGATACAGAAGAGGGCAAGGGAACTGCATCTTATTTCAGTTTCCATCTGCCTTACAGACATCTTCCAGCTCCTCTCCCTCATACTCTCAAAAAACAAGAGCTGCTCCCTTCCAGCAGCTCAGAACTGAAAGCAATGCAAAGGGCTTGTTCTTACCACAACGGAGTGCACAGCTCCAATCCTGGCGCAGGCAAGCATGGCCACCACCAGCTCCACGATCATCGGCATATAGATGGAAATACGGTCTCCTTTTTTGACACCTGTGGAGGTGAACACATCACAGGTCAAAAGAACAGGATAGAGAAAGAAATGAACGCTTTCTAAAGCAACATTTATACACACACAATAAACTTCTGCTGGAGTTAGAGCTGAACCAGGCTTAGATTTTGCCTCTCAAGCCCTGTGGCTCCTGTCAGATGACTGCAATGAACACTCCATGTGCTCATCCGACACAGAGAGGCAGAAATATATCCACTGACCACTGCTACTGGAAAAGCCCAGAGCAGGCAGTTTTGAGCACAAATTTCTTCCTTGTACAGCTGGCATGACCAGCATTGATCAGCTTTCACAGACAAGAGTCGGAGAGGAAGCTCCAACAGTTTGTGGCGGAGCAAATCTACATCCACCCTGCTTTATAACTGTGGAAGCAGGTAAAGACGCAAAGCATTTTGCACAGAATTACCCAACAGACTGGAAACCACATCAAAACTGAACCCAGTCTCCAAACCCCACTGCTATTGCTTCAGCCACGTACCTTGACTGCGAAGGACATTGGCAAACTGACAGACCTTGTGCAGCAACTCGCTGTATGTGATTTTCGCAGAATCCCCAGGTTCATTCCCTTCCCTGGAAAAGCAAAGGCAATATTTGTTACAGTACAAGCATTGCAAGGTAATGGTGACGCTGCAAATGCAGAGGTACTTAGTGCTCTGGACAACACATGTCCTCACCTGCCCTTCCAAGCAGAGAGTGAACAAACCCCAGAAATCAAATTCCGGACTAAAGTTCTCCAATAGTAGGAAAATTTAATCCAAAGTCCCCATCCCTGTGTAGATTACTACACCTGAAAGCAGCTGAATGTGTGCAGTGGAAATATGTGATACTTTCAGAAAGGCAAGAAGGGTCCAATAGAACCAAAGCTCAGAGTGCACGTGCTCAAGAGTAAGTCAGGATGTATGGCATCGGCAACTCTTGCTCATTTGCACTGACGTCTGTAGATATGGCTGGATAAAACATAGCCCAAGGTGGTCATGCAGCAACACCCAGCCTTTAAATACCTGCCATCTGATGGACCAGGATGGGATGCCAAGGGCTGCCTTATTTTCCAAGGTCATATATAAATATACCCATGGGCATTCATTCAGTGCCATGCCTGGTCTGCATTATTCTTTCTCTGGTCCTCTATAAAGCAGCTCTGGGATCCTGCAGCTCAGGTGCTGGTTCAGTGGGACCTTGCCCTTAGACACACCAATGGGAAGAAAAGCCAAGAGCTGCACCCAGAGACAGAATGGGAATATCACATCCCCAGGGAAATGGTTTGCTACCAAACTTTAATGTGACACAACACTTCAGCCATGCAAATGAGGCAGCACTCCCAACAGATCAGGAGATTAACGGAGGATTTGAAATGACTTCCCACTCGCAGAGCAGTGTTTTCCCACAACCAAGAAGGACACTTTCCCAGGTCTCTCCTAAAGGCAGCCAGCACAGAAACATTAGTGACCCATGAAAGAATAAGGATATCACTCTCAGTTGATATTCCCCCTGGAAAAGTGTCCCCTCAAGTATGTGCAGTCAAATGAAAAACAACACTGGTGCTGGGGTGAAGCCAGGAAGCACCTCCATGCCGTGTCCTCCCTCAGGACTGCAGCCAGGCTGTCTCACTCGGGAACAGAAACCTCACTTCTTTAACCTCTCCAACAGCCCAGAGCATACAAAAAATTCCTACTGAATTCTAGCTAAAACTACCCCCTTCCCTCAGCAACACAAACAGCAGGAGGGGATCCCAGGGGATGCAGAAACGCATAAAGAAACTCCCCCATTTATGCGCAATTCTGTGCCATTCTGGTGGTCCTGGTGGGAATGGCATTAAAAATCAGGAAAGCCCTGCTGATAAGAGCTCTGCACAGGGTTTCAGAACTGGTGGTTACACTTGGATCATCCCACTCAAAACCTCATGGATCTGCTGCTTACAAACTTGACTTATTCCTCTTGGCTCCCAGTTACACTCCTGGCTTCCACGGATCCACCGGGTCTATTGATCCCTGTACTGACACGCACAGAGCAGTGGATCTTCCCACCATCAGATTCCCAACTTGATCCTATATGCAAGTTTGCCCTCTTTTAAGTGCAAAGAGGAGAGAATAGAATAAACGGAAAAAGCAATGCATGGGAATGAGAAACAGTGCCCAGGGCAGGTGGCTCAGCCCTGGCATCCAAGTAGCTTTCTCTCCTTTTCCCATCATAATCAAGAGCATCACTTAGAGCTAAATGACATGTGAAATCATTAGATGAGGTCCTTCACAGCAGGGTTCTCAGCTAGTGATGACAAACCAGGAAATCAGAGCATTTCCTTTTTGATTTTATCACTTGAGGGTCAAAGATCCAAGAGCTGGACTGAGCAGCTGTAACTGATCTGGCTCAGAGAAAGAGCATCTGCTGCTGTTGCATCTGGCTGCAAGCTGAGAGCCTTCCCTCACCGTGCAGAGGATTTCCTTGGTGCACCTACACTGCTAAAGTTGCACAAACCTGCTTGGGTCCAGACATGCAGTACCAGTGTGCAGCTCTGCCCCTCAACGATGAGCCTTGCTACGAAATATCTCTTAAAGACTATTATAATGCTTCCAAACTGGAGCCCACTAATCCCTCATTTGAAGACCTCCAGGTGCTGCATGCAGGCCCTGTGCAACCCAGGCCCGGGCCCAGCCTAAGCCTGCAGAACAGGAGGGACCCCTTTCCCTGCAGAACAGGAGGGATCCCTTCCTTTCCCACCTGCTCTACTGCCGTGTAGGATCTGATTAAAACCTTTACCGGCAGAAACACGTTAGGAGGAAAGAGGAGCACTGGCTGTGCCCTCTGGGAGACTCCCGTGAAGGCAGCTACACAGGCCAGCAGCTATCTGGGGAACAGCTGTGGGTGAGGTGCTGTTCTGGTTGGTGACAGACTCAGCCAAGGACACAGCAGAAACCACGCTGGTTCCCGGCGCCAGCAGCTCGCTGGTGTAATACCTTCCCGAGGAGAGGAAGGCTCTGCTTTGTATGCAAAACCTGGGAGTCCTCCAAGGCAAGCCCTGCAATCCCACACTCCGGGAAGGCTTGGCTCTCTGCCTTGAGCCTTCACTGGCTGCATTTCTAATGCATCTCCTCAACAGATTGCAACAGAACCCGGCCGTGCACCGCTCTGCAAACAGGTCTCTGGATGCTGATTTGCTGCAGGCTGGGGTGGTCACTGCTGTCACACGATGGGCTGATGGTGGGATGGAGTCAGAGCCAATGGAAAAGGCTGTGCTGAGCACCCTACACTTGCCCAGCAGTCGAGGAGAGACAGGTCCCACTGAACCACAGCTTCTGGGATAAGCAACCCAGCATAACCTCTCACTGCCTCCCACATGCACAAGAGACCTGTCCTGCCCTGAGCCAGCCGAGCGTGAGGCACCGCTTGGACATCGCTGCTCTCCCCACACACAGGAACGCAACTCAAATACACTGGGTCCTCCTCCTCGGGCTTCAGGAGGGAAATTCAGGCCAGGGAATGCACCCAGGCTTGTCCTCAAATCAACACGCACAGGGCACCGCGGGAGAAACACAGAGCAAAGTCAAAGAGAAGTTAAAACTTGTGCAAGGGTTTTCAGAGGGCTTTCAAAGACCTTTCCATTTGGTTGTTTGACTGCAAAAGAGCTCCAGTGGCATCAGCAAGGGAAACCTCAGGCTTCAGCTTTTAAGATGAACTTGTGCTTAATGGAAAATGAGTGATGTCCACGTTTCTAGAGGACAAGATGCCTCCTTTCACTGCATCCCCAGCAAAGGCCTCTGAGCAGTCTCTCAAAAGCACGCAAATTGCTCCCTGTGTCTGAAAATAGTTTGGAGCGCCCACAGCTACACTCAACGGGCTACAGCGGCCCCCCAGAGATTGCTCTGTCCTCTTCTCTGGCACAAAAGGGAAGAGAATTATGCATTTTAGACCAAGCATTTAAAGAAAAACCCACTTGCACAGTACTAAATACTCTGTGCAACAAAAGCAAGCCTGTAAATTCCCAGCAGCAAAGTTCTGCAAGTGGCATCTTCCGATTGGCATCCAGCAGATAAAAACAAGAGCTCTCAGTCCTGAACCTCTCACACAGACTCACTTGTCCAAATTAAATTGAAAAATGAAATAAAAGTAAAATACAAAAAATCATTCATACCTAGAGCCTGCAACCCAAGCCCTGCACAATACAACTGTTCTCCCTGTTCTGGTTTGAGCTAAAGTAGATTCAGTTTTCTAACTTCAGCTCAGTCTCATCTGAGTAACTTCATTTTCTGAAAGCTGACTTCATGTTTTTCAGACAGGGTTTCTCTCTAGGAGTGATCACACGGGGCACTGGGATGCAGAAAGGCCAGTGTTTATCCTTATCTCTATAGAAACCAAGGCCATCCTGGAGTTGGTGGTGGCGTAAGTCAAAGAGGCGAAAAAAGCCGCACTTGCAGGGAGGGATGGATAGGACAGGTGATCCCAAACTGACCAACAGTGTATTCCATCCCATACATGTCAGACTCAGTAGAAATTTGAGAGATCATCTCTTCTTCAATTGCCAACATCCAGTGAGGATCTGGTCTGTCTGTTTGCCCCTGATCCCAGATCCATGCATTCCTGAATCCAGTTCCTGGGTCCAGATCCCTCCTGCCACGCACCTGCCCTGCAGCATTTGTGGTGATGCACTGTCATTGAAGGGTGGGGGCACAGTGTCATACATCTGTATATATTTTCTTATTTTCATTATTATTAATTATTATTACTATTTCATTGAAGCTGTAGTTTTAGTTTCCAACCTGCAAGTCTTTTTCCTCTCCTTTCCCTTTCCCTAGGGGTGGAAAGTGAACTGGGAGCCCAACTGCTCAGGTTCAGCTCCCAAAATTGGCCAAGCTGGGGATAACCCGTGACACCCCAAACATATCTTTTTTCAAGAACAAGTGATGAAAATAGCTGGCAGCAGCACTGCTGCAACCGCTCGCATGTGATCTGTGATCTAACAGCAACTCATCTTCTCAAAGGAAAAAACAATTTTCAGGTCCCCAAACTTCCCAGATACATCATTAGATGAAATACACAGCAAAATGCAGTTTGAGTCCAACCTTCTTCTCTTCTCCCTCAGACTGAGTCCTGCATTTAGCAACCAGTAATCCAAAATTTTAAAAGAATTAGCTGGGTCACAGTAGGACTGTATTTGAGTTTCTTAGCATTTGAGAAGCCTGTGTTTTACCGCCCATTGTGTGCACGTTCAGCTGGAGAGAGGCATTTTTTGGTCATATGGTCTCAGCTCAACCACCCATCGATTAAGTAAATGCAAATCATAGAACCATAGAATGGTTTGCGTTGGAAGGAACCTCAAAGCTCATCCAGTTCCACTCCCCTGCCATGGGCAGGGACATCTCCCATTGGATCAGGGGGCTCAAAGCCCCATCCAACCTGGCCTGGAACACCTCCAGGGATGGGGCAGCCACCACTGCTCTGGGCAACCTGGGCCAGCGGCTCCTCACCCTCATTGTGAAGAATTTCTTCCTAAGGTCTAATCTAATTCTTCCCCCTTCCAATTTAAAGCCAATCCCCTTTGTCCTACCACTCCAGGACCTTGTAAAAAGTCCATCCCCAGCTTTCCTGGAGCCCTTTTCAGCGCTGGAAGGCCACTATAAAGTCTCCCCAGAGCCTTCTCTCCCCGAGGCTGAACAACCCCAGGTCTCTCAGGAGGCTCTCCAGTCCTCAGATCATCTTATGGCCCCCTCTGAACCTGTTCCAACAGCTCCATGCCATTACTATTCTGGGGACTCCAGAATTGGACACAGTACTCCTGGTGGGGTCTCACAGATGCACAACTGGGGCCCTTCTGAGGCTGGCTTTCTCCTAGAAATTGGTGCCTTGTTGAAGTCAGGTTTCAAGCAAAGGTGATGGCTTTATAGCTGCCTGCAGCCATTTGTTGCCAGGACCCAACAGCCCCAGGGCATTGCCACAGCAGTGCCAAGGTCTGCACAAAATAGGTCCCTGTCTATGTAATGGAGGAATCACAGGTTCTGCAGAGCACTCAGAACTGCTCCCTTCTCCCAGCAGTTACAGTAACAGGCTCCTTTCTCCCAACCAGGTGCCACGATGCACACAAGGCCCAAGACACCTCCAGTGGTCCTATCAGCACTTCAGCAAGAAACAATCCCATGGAGAAGTCACCCTGGGCAGGGGAGGAAGAAAACTTCAGGTTGGAAACCCGAACGCTTGCCACCTCCACAGCAAAACCACACTTACAGGAGGATGATGGATCGACTGCCTGCTCGGCTGGGAGTTTGACCTTGGAGATGCGGAGCTGCAGACCTATTTGACGTGGTGCCCATTTAGCTAAATCAAGGCTGCCCTGAAGCAGTGACCACATTGGCTAAGCAGAAGATTTAGTGTTGCACATAAATTGTGCAGTAGGGAAAATGGTTTGTAGGAGCAGGCAAGGATTTCTTGAGCACCACATTAACTTGAGCACTGACCCTTTGGAGCAGTCCAGGAGGCGGAACAGAAGTGTGGGAGAGGGAAGCTGTGGCCAGAAGCACCTCTGGGTATTTGCTCCGAAGCAGGTTAAGAAGCTGCTGTGCTCTGCCAAGCATCAGGGCTGACTACAGGACTTTGCAAAGCACTGGTCTGCTCCAACCACTCATCACAGAGCCAAGCAAGCATCACATCACCCACCCAAGCAAGCTGAGCCCATCTCAGCTGTAGGTCAACAAGCAGCACGGAGGGGTGGTAACTTCTTAACCTGCTACAGCTCGGTGGCCAAGAGGATGTCCACTTCCCAGGGCACCCAAACAGACAAAGGGGAGCTGACCTGAAAATGAATCAGCAATGCTGTTTGGTTTCTCTCTTTTGCCCGATTTCTAAGTAACAATCATTTGCATAAACTGTTTGAGTAACGATGCACACAGCTTCCCTGTGCCTCAGCACTCGCACGGAGCAGCAGGAAGCACAGGTTGCATCAGTGGGAATTATGGTTTTCAAGGTAATTACCAATGATAATTGTGGTTTGCAAGGGTTATAAACACCACAAAGAGAAGCTGGTGTACAGGAGAAAATAATGAAATGAAGCTGAGCAAGCGAAGGGATTTAAAGATCTGCCAAACCACCTGCAGGAAGGAAGATCACAAAACAAAGCAAACTGGCAGAAAGTCAAAGCCTATCTGACCCCTGTAAACACTCCTACAGAGGACCAAAGGGACTGAAGATCATTTAAGATTCTCCTCTAAGCTTCAGTGACCACACCACCCTCAAATAAAAGCACTGACCCAAAGTCCCCAAGCACAGCTGGATTCAGGGCACCTGGAAGTTTCCAGAACAAAGCAAACCACCTCAAAGCCCCCAGGTTTCATTCCCTGACTGGTACCAAGCCGATGGAAGCCCACAGAGCAGTTTTTCCCTAATGCAAGAAAAAGGTTCTGCATTTTAGCTCACGGAAAGCACCCTTATGGAAACAGGAACTCCCAGTTTGAAAATGGTGATGAGAGAGGAAAGGACCCTTTCCCAGGTGATGGAGAGTTACAGTGAAAATCTGCACAGTGGGGAGCTGTGAAAAGCCTCCAGCAGAGCAGAGATGAGGACTGGGGGAATGTCCACCGTAAAACATCTCTGGTGCCACCAAAACTAAAACATGCTCAGTGCCCAAAACCCCTCCTAAGCATGGCAGCAAGCTGGTGGCATGGGATGGAGAGAGCCAGTTCTCCAGCTCCTGCCCCACCAGCAGCCTCTCCCCAGAGGGAAGAAAGGAAGGAAGGAGCTTTCCTCTACCGCAGGCTCCTGCATGGTGGCACATCCTCACGTGCAAGGTCACTGGGGGCAGCCAGCCGGGCTCTCGGCTTCCCGATGTGCCCCGTGGCCAGAATTAGAGCAGCCGAAATGCCAGGCAGAGCTTGGCAGGGATGAGCTCCTGCCATCTGGGGAACAGGCTCACGTGCAAGCCGCGTGGGCAGCGAGAGCCCCGGGCCTTCCCAACGCCTGCGCCAGCACGCGCGGGCTGCGTGCTCAGCCACCACGTCCATCAGCTGCTCCCAAACCTCCTGCTGCCATTTGGCCTTGGCTGTTCTCAGGAGACCAGGAAACCTGCAGCCTGAAGAAAGGACTGTCTGGGGCCAGCTTGGTGGTCTGGGAGCAACAGTCACCAAGAGGGAAAAAAATACACTTTCTCCCTCCACCCCTGGCCTTGCTTATCCCACCTGACACTGAACAGCACTCAAGTAGAGACAGCCCTTTAAAATGTGTCCTTGAGAATACAGATTATGTTGAAATGTGAGGTTTGGAGAGCCCAGCTTGGCAAGATAACCAGAAACAGACACTGTTTCGTTGGAAAAAAATGCTTTATTTTCATGGACTGTTCAATATGGAAATACTGCCCAAAGCAGAAGGGTCTCCAGCAGGGCCTGCAGCCCTGAGTCAGGAGGGAGTCGGTGTTGAAACAGGCTTGCAAAAAATGTTCATGAGAACATTTCATAATAACGGGGCAGGCTTACCATCACCTTTACCCCATCACAGTAATGCATGGCACCAAATACCCAGAGCAGTTCTGAGAAGGCTGAAGGGCCTTCAATAAAAGGTCTACCAGAAAGCTCAGCCTCTACGGTCTCTGCAGTCATGTCTGAAACCTTCTGCATCATGACAAGGATCAAGAAAGAAGAAGTTGTGCAATGATGGAACGTAGCCTGGGAGGGGCTGGTAAAAAGGTTTTCCCAGTAAGTTCAGAAATATTTGGCAGTGCTTTGAGAGAAGACTGTTGAGTAAACATGGCAACAGAAATTCCAGCAAAGACAAAAACCATATCAATTTAACAGCATTGCCTTCAAAAACCACGCAATTAACTTGGAGACCTGCGGTCTCCCCCCAGTGCTCACACACACACACGTAGGTAGGTCCTAACAAAGCCCTGTTGTGAAATCCATCTCTGAGCCAAACCTCCTCAACCAAAAGCTGATCACATACCTAGGACAAACAGGTTCCTATTGCTGTAAAGAAAGCCTAACAGGCTGGCAAACAGTGCTGTGCCAAGCAGGAGCCCTATGCCCCGCAAAGCGCAATGTGTCTGCTCCCTGGAAGTGTTCCAGGCCAGGCTGGATGGGGTCTTCAGCAGCCTGGTCCAGTTGGAGGTGTCCGTGCCCATGGCAGGGGGGTGGAACTAAATGGGCTTTGAGGTCCCTTCCAATCCAAACCATTCTATGATTCTATGTCCAGCCCTCAGTACCCATCCTCATAAGCATTACCACATTGTATTTCACAAAACAGCTAAAATGGAGCGTATTTCTAAAGGGACACTGGGCCACCACCTGCTCTATGATCAGGTAATCAGTCTTCTCATCACCTTTAAAAATAGCTGTATGGAAACAGAGCCTACAAAGAAAACACCCGACACCTTGTGTGGTTGTCCCATAGGAAAAACCATATCAGTCCCTCTGTCCTTCCTTCTCATTAAATATATTCTCAGCTACTCTTTCTGTTTGCAGCCTTTCAGAACCTGAACATGTAACAGAGGCAACTAATGAAATAAATATTTACCTAATGCAGTCCAAGCACTGCTCACTTCATGCCCTCAGTGATGCCAACAGCACAGAGCCCCACTGGAGGTGGACACTGCTCCAAATTCATAGAACCATAGAATGGGTTGGGTTGGAGGGGACTTAAAGCCCATCCAGTTCCACCCCCTGCCAAGGGCAGGGACACCTCCCACTGGATCAGGAGGCTCAAAGCCCCATCCAACCTGGCCTGGAACCACCTCCAGGGATGGGGCAGCCACCACTGCTCTGGGCAGCCTGGGCCAGGGCCTCCCCACCTTTATTGTGAAGAACTTTTTCCTAAGGTCTAATCTAAACCTTCCCTCTTCCAATGTAAAGCCATTCCCCCTCAACCTGTCCCTCCAAACCCTGCTCCAGAGCCCCTCCCCAGCTTTCCTGGAGCCCCTTTCAGTACTGGGAGGCTCCTCTAAGCTCTCCCCAGAGCCTTCTCTTCTCCAGGCTGAACAAACCCAACTCTCTCAGACTGTCCTTGTACAGGAGGTGCTCCAGCCCTCCTTTATTTACTGACCCTCCAGAACTCCCTTCAGGTTTTCCACTCCACTAGGCAACACCCTTAAATCTACTTCAAGCCCTTTCCTCTAGGCTGTGGGATGCTTAGGTATCTCTAAAGGAACTGACCCCTCCCAGCTTACACTGCTGCTGGTTCATCAGCCAACACAGGTGGGATTTGTCCAGCCCACATTCATCCCTGAGGGCCAGAGCCCTCAAGGGTAACAGCCCCAGAGGAAAGAGGACTGACACAGTCAACAAGCCCTCATTCAAGGGAAATCTACTATTATTTCACAGTATCACAGGGTTGGAAAAGACCTTTGAGATCATGGAGTCCAACCTATGACCCAACACCAGCACCCACTCATCATTTAAACCATGGCACTAAGTGCCTCATCCAATCTGTTTTTAAACACCTCCAGGGACGATGACTCCACCCCCTCCCTGGGCAGCTCATTCCAATGGCCAATCACCCTTTCAGTGAAAATATTTTCCTAATATCAAGCCTAAACCTCCCCTGATGAAGCTTGAGACCAGGTCCTCTGGTTCTGTCACTGGTCTCTGAGAGAAGAGACCAACCCCTGCCTGCCTACACCCTCCTTTTAGGTAGTTACAGAGAGCAATAAAGTCTCCCCTGAGCCTCCTCCTCTCCAGGCTAAACAACCCCAGCTCCCTCAGTCGCTCTTCACAGGGCTTGTGCTCCAGCCCCTTCCCCATCCTCATTGCTCTCCTCTGGACACTCTCCAGCATCTCAACATCTCCCTTAAACTGAGGGGCCCAGAACTGGACACAGCACTCAAGGTGCAGCCTGACCAGTGCCGAGTACAAGGGGATGATAAAACTTCTCCAGTCCTGCTGGCCACACCATTCCTGATGCAGGCCAGGGCACCATTGGCCCTCTTGGCCACCTGGGCACACTGCTGGCTCATCTTGAGCTTCCTGTCCACCATCACTCCCAAGTCTCTTTCCACTTGACTCCTCTCCAGCCACTCTGTTCCCAGCCTATAGCTCTGCATGGGGTTGTTGTGTCCAAAGTGTAGAACCCGGCACTTGGATTTGTTAAACTTCACCACATTTGACAAAATAAGGCAGTTTACAAGTAATACAGACCACATCTAAATACCCCAGTGGTGGTGTCAGCAGCCGCTCTACTCAGCAGCAAAGAGGATTCTGTTCCTCTGTGGTTTCACATTTTTCCTACTGTTTGATATTGAGTAACTATCAAGTCAAGAGGACCTGCAATTAATTATGTTCTTACTTTCTAAAGTATTTTACAACACAGCAGAACAGCCAATGAGGAAATATGACAGCTTTTTACCTATTTTATTTAGAGGGAAGTTTAAGATTTTTAAACAAAATGCTTACGTGGTGTTGCAGCAGAGCTCATACGCAAGGCTTAAGCAGTAGGTCACTGCATTTGGCTGCCCTCAGCCACAACCTCTAACCCTGCAAGCCCAAACCCACAGAAGATAGTGAGAGCTTGACACCAGAGGAAACGTTCTGGGTGTTTACCGTGAGTAATATTTTCAGAGAAGGACAGACTATTTTTACCAGTCCAACAGGAGGAAAGCTTATTTCCAGCACAACACGGCTGATTCCTTGTTTAAACAATTTGCAGTCGGGCCACGAAACATATCCTGGATGAAGCTTCTGTAAGAAACACAGTCAACAACCTACCTGCAGCTGAAAAATGTCCCCTTTTGGGAAATACTGCTTCCCTGGATGAAGCAGATCACCAAAGTTTGAAGACCACCTAAAACCGGTGAAAGCTAACCAAGCTGATTTCAATGGAGGCTCAAACAGTATCTGTCAAGGCCATGGTAAAGGTCTTTTCACATTTAAATGATTCTGTGATAGGAAATTAAACTTTTAATCAGATTTTTGGTGGACATTTCAACTTCAGGCCTCAGAACCCTTGGCAGGTGATGGCCAGATGTCACCTGCCGGGGTGTCGTCCTGTTCTACACAAGGAACATCTCTTAGAAGACAGTCAGCAGCAACAGAAATGCAAAATGTGATTCACTAGCAGGCATCCAGATGTGAAAACGTAACCAGGAAGGCCTTTTGATTTCCTTGAGGGATTCCCCTAAAGAAGGGAGGTCACAGATGTAAAATGATGTGCTTTGAATTTAGGGAGAACTGCCAGGGCTCACGATTTCATATCACACCACACTTTGACATTTACAATAAGCGATGTGCGGCAATGCAAACAAAGAATTGTGCTCCAGCCGTGCACAATGGCTCCGACACGGAGCTGGGCAGAGGAGGAAATGGCACACTCAGTGTGCTGGTGGGACCCAAGAGGTCTTGGCAAAGCATCGTGATCAACACCACAGCCTAACAGCTCTGGGCACAGAAAGCCCACCACACTCGGGTCAAGCACCCACTCGCATTTCTTGTCACAAAGGCTGATCACTTTGTTCCTATAAATACCACTACTCAGAGCAAGTCTCACCCACACACAGGCCAAGTTCTTGTCCATTTCTGCTCTGTTCACACCAGGATGCTGGGGAGAACACACAGGCCATTCACACAGCTAAGATGAAATAATCAGGTTTTCTAGTCTGATGAGCAAATTGAAAGCTCTCATCTTCCACATCTGAATCCATATAGGATTTCACCATCCCTGTCCATTAACTCCATTTATCCATCCCAAGTTTCAACTCTCCTGCCAATACTCACAATAGGCCATCATTGCACAACCACTGTGTCCCTCCCAACAGCAGGCAAACCATTCTTAAACAAATTGAGGTGCCTGTGACATCGCCAGCGTTACAAGACACAGGTTTCACAGACATGAGAAAATCCAGGAGCTATTGTCTGTGCACACACACCCCTCGCTGCTCCCTCAGGCAGCTATTGGGCAACCACACACTCAGAACCACACAGAAAGGCAGCTTTGGATATAAGCCAACATTTTAAGACAGAGGTGTAAGAAGCAATTTGTGAAAAATTATAGAGTCATTAAGGTTGGAAAAGACCTCTCAGTTCATCCAGTCCAACCCCACGGTGCCTGCTGAACCATCCAAGTGCCACAGCCACACGGTTTGTGAACCCCTCCAGGGATGGAGACTCCACCACTGCCCTGGGCAGCTGGTTCCAGTATTTCACCATGCTATCAGTGAAGAAACTTTTCCTAACATCCAATCTAAACTTCCCCTGGTGCAACCTGGGGCCATTTCCCCTCATCCTATCACCTGTTACTTGGGAGAAGAGCCCAGCACCCACCTCTCTAAAACCTCCTTTCCAGGAGCTGCAGAGAGCGATGAGGTCTCCCCTCAGCCTCCTCTCTTCCACACTGAACAGTCCCAGGGCCCTCAGCCGCTGCCTTAACCCCCATACTGCAGACCCTTCCCCAGCTCTGTTCCCTTCTCTGGACACACTCCAGCCCCTCAATATCCTTCGTGGAGTGAGAGGCCCAAAACTGAACTCAGCATTTGAGATGCGACTTCACCAGCACCGAGTAGAGGGGAGCAATCCCTCTCCTACCTCTGCTGGCCACACCATGGCTAATACAAGCCATGATGCTGTTGGCCTTGAATGGTATTAAATCCCTTGTGATGAATCAACCAGAGCCAGACCCTCTGTCAGAGCAATCAGTTATATGAGGAAAGAATACAAAATAAGAACATGAAAGCCACCATAGGTCTCATTTACGCAGCCGTATTGTGCCTTGGCACTGGGATGTTCACAGCAGCTTGGCCAAGAGCCTCTCAGACTAAACCAAAACACCACGCTGGGTCAGAACCAGGGTGTGCTGTTTTGTCTCCAGGAGTAGCAGCAGGAGATACTGTTTATGGAGGGCATGTGAGCCTGGCCACCATCTGCAGTTCAGTTTCAACACTGGTCCCTGGGGGACCTGCTGCAGGTGCTGAAAAGCAACCACTAAACGCAAGGAAGGTAAGGCTAAACCAGCTCCATGGAAAGACCCTTCTTCCATCCACAGCTCAATTACTTGCTTGAACAACCTTTTGTGTGAAACGTCAGGAAGGCGGTCTGAGAACAGCCGTACCCCTGCGCTCAGCACCACCGCCTTGCACTCCAAGGTGTGCCAGCAGCTCCAGCACCTTTCCCAGCAGACTGCACTGCTCCATGCACACAGTGACCCAATTCCACTTTACCACTAGGGATGCAAGTTGGATTTAAAGGTTCCCAGGACCCTCTCTATTGCCCTTTCCAGGAGTGAGGCTGGCAACCTCCCAGTCCTTGGCACAGTTGCCCTTTGCAATAACACATGCCACACTCTGGCCAGCAGCTCTGCAATTTCATATTCAGGTTCCTACAGTCCTGGGGCACATGCCATCTAACCCTGGGCATTTACTGACATCCAAGTTGTTTATCTGGTCAAATACTTCCTGGATATTCCCTTGTATTTATACAGACGGATGCTGTATCCCTGCCAGTAGCAGCTAGTGAGGGTTTCAGAGCAAAAGGCTGAGAGCAACAGCTCTGACACAGCCCATATGAAAGCTCCTCCCCTGATTCCAGACCGATGTGTGCTCCCAAGCAGGACAGCTTCCTCATACAAACCCTCTCCTCATAGCTCAGCTGCGAAGCAACCACACAAACGCTATCCAAGCAGCCGCTTTCTTTACAGACTTAACTTAGGAGCCATTTAAAGGAGAGAAAAGCCCCACTGAGCTCATGGGAGCAGGTTTACAGGTTGGCTTAGCTTGGTGAGACCAGGCACAAGTCCAGGGGTGCTTCTGAACAGGCAAAACCACAAGAGACCATAGGTGCTGTGTAGTCAAGTGGTCACCAACTTTCAATACTGGTCCCCTTCTTTCATTGCACTGCAGAGCAGCAGGAGGCTGAGAGCACTTGCTGTCTGCCTGCTCCTGCCCCTCATCCTGAGATGGAAAAGGCTCTGCAGAGTGAGAACAAGGCTTGAGATCTCTGAAACATTTAAGCCAATATCATTCCCAGTATCTCCCTGAAAACAGGCATGTGCACCTGACAGGGAGGAGTCAAGCTCTGCTTCCAAGTGAGCCCTCAGAAGGGAAAACCAATTTCAAGCGACTCCGTGCTTGCCAGCTTCTGAGAAATGTTGACACTCGAAGCCTTTGTCTCAACTGGTGGGTGCTAGCTCTCAGCACACTCATAGCTTTTGGAAGCCAGCTTCAGACCATGACCCCTGTGTTTTTCTCAGGTCAAACCAAGAATCTCCAAACCCTTAAGCAGGCACCACTATGCTGCCCTGGGCAGCAGGTCCTCATATCTCCATCTGCAACCAAACCCAGAGTAGGAAAATCAGGGTGATTATATGGAATCAGTCAATTTTGAGTCCAGCATAGAGACTCCATCCACCAATGGAGAGAAGCCAGGGAACTATGCCCAAGGACAAGTGACAAGTCCCTCCTGTGCCAGTTTGCATTTCTACCGCAGCATTTGAATAAGTTGGCTGTTTGCACTGCTGCCACAGCACTGACCATACTGATGGTAATGGTCACACAACTGGGAGAGGAAGAGTTCTCCAAAGAAATCAGGAAACTGCATGACCTGGATGCATCTGAGCTACAACAGCTACTCCCTTCACTCCTTGGGTTTCTATTGATGCTCCCACCATCACCACTCCTGCACTACCCATGCAGCTCAGAGGCAGTGGGCCCCACAAAGTAGAGATGTTTTTGGAGGGATGGGGAACTCTAAAACGTTCAGGCAGATGAAGTCAGTTTTGTAAACCCCCTCCCAGACTGGAAGATTAAAAAATCCCACCAGAAGACAGCTACATTTTCCATGATGGAAAGCTACAACTATCATTGCCCAGGAAGAAGGGTACGGCATCTATAGCTTAATAAAATGCAAATATATTCAATGTATTTTATTCTTACACTGGGTGCACCTCATCTGCCTGATTTCCAGAAGCAGAGCTTCCAAAACAATTAATAGCTGCCAAGAAACCACCAACCTATCACTCCATTCTCAGCACATGCAATGGGGAGATCGCATGGATTGCTGAGGATGCACCCCAGAAAGCATCTCTGATTTTCAGGGCAGAGTGGGGCCATGGGGCCAACCCTTTACCCATGGAGAATCCAAGGAGGGAAAGGAACTGTGCTGAGCCTGTGTAGTGCTGTGAGCATAAACCAAACACATGGTAACTTTCCCATAATGCTCCTCACTGCTGTAAAGCTTACTCTGATTCCCCTGTGGAATAATCCTTCCCTGATACTAACAGAAGAGCTGCAGCACTGGGTCTGGTGGTTTGGTAGCACAGCTTTGACTGCTCTCAGCAGCCTGCAATGTGTATCAGTGAATGCGACCTTCCCAGTGGTGAACCACTGTTCTTTAAACAAACTGTGTTATTTAGGGATGTGTTTTCACTGCCAGAACGGTGTCGAAAGAGGCTGCATCACTGGAATTATGACAAATCATCCAGGAAGTCACCAACAAAATGAAGAGTCAGTTAGGGACAGTCTGAAGTCCTGCAGTCAGTGGGAATATCTGAGGGCATCAGGTAGAAGCTGGCTGCAATTAAGCCTTCAGAAAGTCTTCATATTAATAGGCCACCCAGCACCCTTAATTAGTGCATCCATGCATATGAAAGGAACGGGAGATCGATATCTGTGAAGGTATCTAAAGAGAGAACCAAAACAGGCCTGGTCTGGATCAGGGAGACCAAGCACTTTGTTCTCAGCAGTTTAAGGCAATGTTATTTCTGCAAACAGAAGAAGTTCAGACCTTTACAGCAGAAATGCAACTGAAACACAGCTTCCACTGCCTTCATTGTCTGGCACATCCCAGCAAGGGATCGCAGTGCACCAGCAGCGCGGGGCGCGCAGGAATCAGCACTGGTGGTCTTCTCCCATTTGGCCCCAACAGCACATTACGACCGAGCCAGTGTCTGACAATCTGTTTTCTCTCTTGAAGGCTCCTGTTTAAATACTATTCCTAGTTTCCTAACAAAAATATCCAGAAGTGTTCCGTAGTGGTACTCTGCTGGTTTGTGGGGGGATTCTTTTCCTTTTTATTTTAAATATGCTTTATAGTTGTTTTTTTTTATCAAAGATTTATTGGAAGAAAGCTCATAGCTACAAGCTCCAAAATTCTTTATTACCCTTTTTTCCTACAAAAAACAAACAAACCCAAACCTTCTCCATTTTATCTTTGCAGGTCACATTTGTTCTAAGCCCAGAACAGGAATGACAGGCAGTTATTTTGTTTAAACAAAGCTCCAGCAAGCTCTGGCAGCCTTTACTATCTTTGTTTCTCCTTTCTAGGTGTGTTATTTCATATGTAAGCACAAGAAAGCAGAAAATTCAGACTCTGCCAAAGGTGGTAGAAGTCAGCAGCACCCTGCTAGGCCCACATACCCAGGCTACAGGGAGGCCAAAAATCATATGCTGAGCTCCATCTACCACCTGCCCCTTCCCCCTGCTCCCACCAGGCACCACCAGGCACTGCAGTTGGGCTGACTGGTTTGAGAAGTGAAGGTCAGAGTTTAGTGCTTCAGCTACACAGAGGTTACACAGAGAACAGGCTTCATCCAGGTATTTTCACACCCCGGGCCTAATTACAGAGTTTTGTAATGGGTGTTGTTCATTTTTAATCCCCATCTGGTTTTATTTTCACACCCACAAGCTGCCCAGGCTGACGTTTATATGAGATTACTGATGGGCATCTGAACGAAGGGTCTGTCCAAGTGACATAGTTATGCCCACAGCACGGTGAAGTCGCACTG
Organism: Tapera naevia; assembly: GCA_033556795.1. Lineage (NCBI taxonomy): Eukaryota > Metazoa > Chordata > Aves > Cuculiformes > Neomorphidae > Tapera > Tapera naevia. Next base: position 1,704,981 of record JAUMJJ010000085.1, read on the forward strand.
TGCTCCTGCTCTAATTAACTCTCCCCACCACTGACGAAGTCCCCAGCGCTGCTTCAAGTCCCCTGCAAGCACCTGCAGTGTCCCAGTTCATTTGTTCTGTGCATTCCACCTGTAAGGCCTGAGAAAGCCAGCACAGGTATCTACCTGCACAGTAACCACAGCGTTACTGACTTCAGTCCTTCCACAATGATGAAAGAGATTTCACTTTTGACAGCAGCGCTTTTATCACAAACATTTCCTGGAGCTTCGGTTCCTTTTTAGGCCACATCAGCAATACCAGAGAAAGAGGAATCAAAAGCAGCAGGGACAGAAATACTTGTAACATTCACAAACAGCAAGAGATACCATAATGAAACAGACAATAGGGAAAATGGACATGTTTCCTACCAGCCTAGGATGGTCATTTTGAACTGCACAGTCCTAAGAGCACCAAGAGGACAATACCATGACCACAAACGTCACCTACGTACAAGTTCTGCAGCACGAAGCAATCCCATGTACTGCTCTTTGTGCTGAAAGAGCAATTCCATGTGGCTGGGGATTAGACCCTCTGAGTGGAGCCAGTTTGGGCAGTCCAGGACTGCTGGTGGTGCAGGAACCTTTGGAGCAGCTTGGCCATAATGGGTCCAGATGAACCCTCACTCCTTCCAGTCCACGCAAAACTGGAGAGAGCCACAGTCAACTGGGCGTGGCAGCTCAGAGTTTTGTCAGGACACATCTCTTCTCAGAGACACTCAGCAACACCTCAAAACATTATTCCCTTTATCCCCAAATTCCTCCTCTCTGGAAGTAAAGAGCATGATCTTTTATCTTTTCAAAGCTCCCATAGAGGTGGGCAGTCAACAATACCTTGATATAAGCTCAGCACCTTTTCCTCCAGCAGGCTGCAGACTTTTAGAAGCAAGCAAATTCCCAAAGTATTCAAAAGTTTTTCCCAGGAATCCTCTTCAGCTTTCGGAGGCTCTCATTTCTTTTTTGACCTTTTGCATAGCATGATGAGTCTCAAGGCTTTAGGAAAGCAGGCTTGTTCAAGTGTCAAATAGAAAACATGAAAGGACAAGCAGACAGCAATTAACACTTCATTACTGAAGAAAAGCCTGTGTTCAGAGCATGCTCCTGGAAGCAGATTTTTACCAAGTCACAACCCTTAGCTCTGCTGCCTCAAGACCTCAGAGCCACAAGAGTGCAGGTCAGTACCACACCAGCCACATCCAGCATGCATCTCCTCTCCCCCCCACCAAGGTTCCCAGCTGACTGTTCCAGACACCCACAGTGCCAGGTCACTTGTGACAGAACCATGCTAGGAGAGTTTATCCCAAAATAGTCAGGGAACACTGCCTGCTAAGGAGGAAGAGAGAGCTTATTTTTCAGCACTGTGAACACCACGACTGGCAGCCTCTCACCATTTAATACCCGCTCCAAGCCTCGCTCAGCATCACAAATACCCACACAAAGGCTGCCAGAATAACTAACAAGAATGAACTTCAAGACCGAACTAAAGCTGCAGGCTGCTGCCTAGCTGTCACCCAAAGATTTATGTGCAAGAAGAATGATGCACCCACTCCCTCCATAAAGCTTGGCAGAGCCACCAGTGCTGGCCTGCCAAATGGCTTTGTTTGCTGGCACACCTTTACCTGAATGGGTTTACAAAGGAGCTTCCATTCAGAAGCTGCAGTCGTTTTACAGCCGTGCGAGTTCCAGAAGGTGTTTAACTAGCAGGGAAGTAAATACTTTCTACCATTTCACCTGTGTCTTATCAATACAATTATTTGCTAAGCAGCAAGTGTCATTCTTCTAGTGAAGCAGTAGTGCTATGGATAGAAACTCCAGTAGAGATGGAATTTTAGTCACAGACAGAACTACGCTGGGGTTAAACACGTTCCCTTCTGAAGTGGGACAGACCCTGCTCACCTTTGCGCCAGGTGATGGGGAGATCCTTCAGCTGCACACAAGCACTTAGAGCAGCACAGCCATTCACCACGAGGGCACCTGGTATTTTCATTGCAATGCCAGTCAGACTCTACTGAAGGGACTCACCAAAGAGCAATCACACCCCTAACAATAGCGGTACATCCAACTGTGCCTCTGCACTGCCACGTACAGCGTCCACACACACTGGTTCAAGGGAAACAGCAAAATGCACAGGTGGGCAAGGCACTGCTCACAGCTTGGGGACACACTGTGAGCAGCTTCAGCAGAGGAGTGTTAGTTCTGGGTCTCGGACATCACCAGTGAAACCTACTTTGCATCAGGACAAAAGTTTCAAATTTCACACAGCTTTTAACATTCTTGTAAAAAAAAAACAAACATACTTCAGACAGGGCTGGAAGTTAATTTTTCTTCCAAACGTAACATAGAGAAGCCAGCCTTTCCAAAAGCATCCCGGCATTATACACTTTTGAATAGAAGGAATCAATATATAAGCTTAGATTTGGGAAGAACCTTTCCACCAAGTGGAAAGGAGCGGAAAGAGCCTTTCCACATGAATGGAAACTTGCCAGACCCACAGGATACAAAGATGAGATATCTGTGGTTTATCAACTTTTTGCTGCTGGCTGTTAGCTGCTCTGTATCCCACAGCTCTACCCACATCTTCACCAGGGAACCATGGCACCTGCCTCAACACTGTCTGATTGCTCTGAGCTTTTAGCAGGTCCAACTGCAAAAGCACAGCTGGTCAGGAGCTCCTAGAGCTACTCAGGGCAACCTCAGTGCATCCCAGGGTGGGTAGGGAGCTCCGAGATAACCACAGAGAGCAAACACCCACAGCAACCTACGTAAAGAATGAAGCCCCTCAGGTTCTACCATGATTTAATTCACCTCAGCAGCAGCAATCAACACTGCACACTTTACCATGATACTCACACACCTTTTACACCATAATAAAACCAGAAATTTACCAGTAAAAAGCAACTTTGTCCCCCAGTTTCTTCTGGCTGACATTCCTGTCCAGGAGGTTGTAGCAGATGTTGGTGGTGGCCCCTTTCATCCATTCGATGAAGATCTTCCCCTTGGTCACATCAAAGTTGTACTTCAGGAAGGGTCCCGTATGTTGGCTCTTCCAGTAGAACTCCTTAGCGATGTCACCCCAGAACTCTGCCGAGGCACGAGACAACGCTGGGTGACACAGCCCATGACACAGCCCCTCACCTGGGACGGGGAAGGGAAGGCGCTGGGGGACACTCGGGGAAGGGAAGGCGCTGGGGGACACTCGGGGAAGGGAAGGCGCTGGGGGGCACTCGGGGAAGGGAAGGCGCTGGGGGGCACTCGGGGAAGGGAAGGCGATGGGGGGCACTCGGGGAAGGGAAGGCGCTGGGGGCACTCGGGGAAGGGAAGGCGCTGGGGGCACTCGGGGAAGGGAAGGCGCTGGGGGGCACTCGGGGAAGGGAAGGCGCTGGGGGACACTCGGGGAAGGGAAGGCGCTGGGGGACACTCGGGGAAGGGAAGGCGCTGGGGGGCACTCGGGGAAGGGAAGGCGCTGGGGACACTCGGGGAAGGGAAGGCGCTGGGGACACTCGGGGAAGGGAAGGCGCTGGGGACACTCGGGGAAGGGAAGGCGCTGGGGGCACTCGGGGAAGCGGAGGCGCTGGGGGACACTCGGGGAAGGGAAGGCGCTGGGGGGCACTCGGGGAAGCGGAGGCGCTGGGGGCACTCGGGGAAGGGAAGGCGCTGGGGGGCACTCGGGGAAGGGAAGGCGCTGGGGGGCACTCGGGGAAGGCGCTGGGGGCACTCGGGGAAGGGAAGGCGCTGGGGACACTCGGGGAAGGGAAGGCGCTGGGGGACACTCGGGGAAGGCGCTGGGGGCACTCGGGGAAGGCGCTGGGGGCACTCGGGGAAGGGAAGGCGCTGGGGGGCACTCGGGGAAGGCGCTGGGGGCACTCGGGGAAGGGAAGGCGCTGGGGGGCACTCGGGGAAGGCGCTGGGGGCACTCGGGGAAGGGAAGGCGCTGGGGACACTCGGGGAAGCGGAGGCGCTGGGGGGCACTCGGGGAAGAGAAGGCGCTGGGGGGCACTCGGGGAAGGGAAGGCGCTGGGGACACTCGGGGAAGGGAAGGCGCTGGGGGACACTCGGGGAAGGGAAGGCGCTGGGGGGCACTCGGGGAAGGGAAGGCGCTGGGGACACTCGGGGAAGGGAAGGCGCTGGGGGACACTCGGGGAAGGGAAGGCGCTGGGGGCACTCGGGGAAGGCGCTGGGAGCACTCGGGGAAGGCGCTGGGGGACACTCGGGGAAGGGAAGGCGCTGGGGACACTCGGGGAAGGGAAGGCGCTGGGGGCACTCGGGGAAGCGGAGGCGCTGGGGACACTCGGGGAAGGGAAGGCGCTGGGGACACTCGGGGAAGGGAAGGCGCTGGGGGACACTCGGGGAAGCGGAGGCGCTGGGACACGCTCGGTGCCCCTCCCCGCAGCCCGGCCCCGCTCACCCTGCGGCTGCTCCACGGAGCGCTGGTAGAGCCGCTCGTAGTGCGGCAGCGAGGGGACGTGCGCGGCCGGCAGCAGCTCGGGCCGCGGCCGGTACAGCCGGGCCTGCTCGCCGGGCAGCACCATGGCGGCATCTGCGCGGGCGGCGCCCGCGGGGCCGCGGCACGGCGCGGGGCGGGGAGCGGGGCGCGGGGCGGGGCCCGTGGGGAGGGGCGGGGCTTGTGGAGAGGGGGCGGGGTCTGCGAGGAGGGGGCGGGGTCTGTGGGGACAGAGGGGATGGGGCGTGTCTCTGGGGGGCGTGGCCTAGGGGGTCGGGGGCGTGTCTTGGGCGGGGCCTGTGGGAGGGGCGGGGGCGGGGCCTGTGGGAGGGGGCGGTGCCGATGGACCGAGGGGCGGGTCTGGGGGCGGGGCCTGTGGAAGGGGCGGTGCCGTCGGGGGCGGGGCCGTCGGGGGCGGGGGCCGTCGGGGGCGGGGGCGGGGGCGGGGCGGGGGGGCGGGGCCGTGGGGGGGCGGGGCCGTCGGGGGGGGGCCGTCGGGGGGGCGGGGCCGTCGGGGCGGGGGGGAGGTGTTCGGGGCGCCGGGTGGGACGTCCCGTGCGCAGGCGGAGAGTGAGCGCCGACCCCAACCGGCGCCGGCCCCAGCCGTGCCCCCGGCAGCGGGGTGTCCTCCATCAGTGAGGTTCCCTGTACAGGGTCAGCCACGTCCCCGCTGTCACCCGTGACCCTCCATCAGCCGTGTCCTCTCCATCAGTGGGGTCCCCTCTGCCAGAGGGGTCCTCTATCAGCATGTCCTCCTGTCAAGTCCTGTCCCCTCTTCAGCAGAGTCACCGTATCACAAGGTTGGAAAAGACCTCTGAGCTCATCGAGTCCAACCTATGGCCCAACACCAACCCCCACTCGTCACACCTGTGCTCAGGTATGGGCTCATGCGGGAGCGCTGACCTTGCAGTGTGTCTGACCAGTGCTGGGGGCTGCACGTTCTGAACCTGCTCCTCTTCTTGAGGCCTGGTGGCACAGCTACTGCTTGAAAGCACCACATCTCACTGAGACCGTCAGCCGTCCTGCTGGCACAGCACCTTTCCATCTCATCCCCTCTCCTTCACATCGCTCCGCTTAGCAAGAGGCACTGAGATGTGGAGGGTCCGTGCGTCCCCCCTGGCTGTGACCAGGGGCTGCAGCAGAGCAGCTTGGTGGGATAAGCCATGTGGGTTTGGATGGCCTGAGTGACTCATGGGAAAGGGTATAAGGAATGAGGGAGAAGGAGGGATGCTACGGTCCTTAAACTATCATCACTCCTTCACAGTGGGCTGATGTATTTAGATATCACAGTATCACAAGGTTGGAAAAGACCTTTGAGATCATCCAGTCCAACCTCTGACCCAACACCAGCACCCACTCATCATTTAAACCATGGCACTAAGTGCCTCATCCAATCTGTTTTTAAACACCTCCAGGGACGATGACTCCACCCCCTCCCTGGGCAGCTCATTCCAATGGCCAATCACCCTTTCAGTGAATTTTTTTTTCCTAGTATCAAGCCTAAACCTCCCCTGACAAAGTTTGAGACCAGGTCCTCTGGTTCTGTCACTGGTCTCTGGGAGAAGAGACCAACCCCTGCCTGCCTACACCCTCCTTTTAGGTAGTTACAGAGAGCAATAAGGTCTCCCCTGAGCCTCCTCACCCAGTCCACTCTGTCACCCATGTCCCTTGTCAGCTGTGTACCCTCTGCCAGTGGGGTGCCCTCTACCATGTCCTCTTGTCAGTGGAGTCCGCTTTGTCAGTGAGGTCCCCTTGTCAGCCATGTCCCCTGTTAGCCGTGTCCCTCTGTCAGTGGGGTCCTCTCTGTCATTGGGGTCCTCTCTGTCAGTGGGGTCCACCTGCCAGCCACGTGCCCCTAACAGCCGTGTCCTTTGTGTCAGTGGGATCCTCTCTGCCATGTCCCCCCATCAGTGGAGTCCCCTTTGTCAGTGAGGTCCCCTTGTCAGCTATGTCTGCTGTCAGCAGTGTCCCTCTGTTGGTGGGGTCCTCTCTGTCAGCCACGTCCTCCTGCCCACCATGTTCCCCTGTCAGCCTTGTCCCCTTTGTAAGTGGAGTCCTCCTGTCAGTGGGGTCCTGTCTGTTAGTGGGGTCCCCCATCAGCTATATCCCCCCTGTCAGTGAGGTCCCCCTGTCAGCCACGTCCCCTCATCAGTCATGTCCCCCCCCACCCACTGTGTCCCCTGTCAGCCCACGGTCCCCCCCATCATGAGCCGTGTTCCCCCATGCCAGCAGTTCTCTCCCATTAACAGTGCTGCCCCAACGGCCACGTCTCCCTCATCAGTGGTGTCCCCCATGAGCCAGTCCCCAACAGGCACAGGGGAACATCATTAAGAACCTCCTCCTTCACCAGCCTCAAAACAGACCCAGCAGAAAACAGGCTCCTGCAGAAAATAACCTTCATTTTCATTCACAACACTCCATCTCCACTGGCTGGGTGAGCAATGAGCCACGTCAGGTCACTAAGAAGACATGCCCCTGCAAAAACTGTTACAGATCTGATGTAGTTCACGAGAAATTCAATCATTTTTTTCACCAAGAAAGCAGTGAAATGCTGGAACAGGGGCCCAGAGGGGCCTCAGCCCTTGGAGACAGTCAAAACTCAACCATAAAAGCCCCCAAGCAAGCAGCCCTGTTGGAGCAGGCGGTTGGACCTGGGGTATCCCAAGAGACCAGTGTGATTCCTTGAGTCTCTGCCCTTAGAGAAAGGAGCTGCCTGTGGTAGTACCTCCTGCAGGAAACCTCAACTCAACTCAACCCTTAATATTTCCTGTGTTGAGCTGGCCTGCTCTGATATTGTTGAACACTGCTGCTGAAACCTTGCACCTGCTCTGTGCAGTATTACCCCTTGGAGCAAAGCTCTGCTGTGCCCAGGAAGCCACTTGCTCTGGAGCTGTAGGCAATTTTTGTGGTGGTTTGGGCTGGGGCCAAGGAGCACTCAAAAGATAGAAGTCCATGAACTTGAACCAGGCTGGAGAGCAGTGGTCTGTCGTCAGTGAGCAGGTTCATTTACAGACAAAAGTGACTCGTGTTGGTGTGTATTTTCTGTTAAGTATGCTCCCTAGTTTTGAAGGGCACATCCATGCTGCAGCTCCCTGCTCTGCTGTTAGTCTGCTGGCTGCTCACACTGCTTGAGGGCAATATTTGTTCTGTGACTCCATTTGGGAAGACATAGATGGTTTCCTCCAAAATGAAACCTGGGAGTAATTCAGATGATACCTCTCTCCATGGGCTGCATCCTACAGGCAGCATCCCTCCAGAGATGCTCTCTACACCTCTCCAACACAGTCTCAGCAGGCTTTACACCCCAAATCAGTCAGCCACCCTCACACCACACTGCAACATACGTGAAAAAAACCTCCTTGGACACATGGTATAAAATCATTGCCCTGGAGAACTACGGCATGGGCTTATATTGTTCATTTAATTGTTATTAACAAAAAAAATCACAGGAAGGAATAATTAGATCTTAGGGTGCAGGGACTCCATCTCTACATGGATGAAGGCAAAGTCTTCAGCACAAGTCCACATCCACCCAGATGCCCAATTTTAGTACATTCTGTGCTGGAGTTTCAGCCTGGGACCACCAGGCTTGCTCTGTGAGCAGACACAGCATAGGTACAGCCAAACCCTGTACACTCCACCACCCAGCACTATTGTTGCCTCCAAGTTCCCCATTACAAAAAGAGGTTTTTGAAGAAAAATCCAATTTGGCCATTCAGCCTAGGCTGGCACGGGTATTTTTGAAGCTACTCCAGCACTTCTCTCAGAGCCATGGTCCAACACAGCTCCAAGAGTTTTGGGGTACACATGATACATCATTTAACAACCCTAACTGGAAAGTTCACTGATCCTCTTCTGCAAAGGGGGACAAACTCAGCACTTCTAAAGTCCTTCTAAAGACACCTTACACTGAAAATTTTCTATTAGAAGTTGCCAGTCCTTACTTTCAGCAGCCCATAGCTCACCCCAAAACAGGAGCCCAGGTTTCACCTCACTGCTGGGAAAGTGCTTCTTTGCTTTCCCTGTCACAGGACAGGTGCCCCAGCACCAACAAAGAGGTGGTTTGTAGATCAGTGATTTGTCCAGCTGAAATTCTCCACCAGGCTCACTGACAGCATGATTTCTCTCCAGCAGCTGTTGCCTGCTGCGGGCAGGACACACCGACCCACGAGGCTGGGGCAGCACTATCTCCCAGCAGCCACCAGCTGTCCTCCACCCAGCATTGCCCAGTATGCCCTGCCATGGCTGAGCGACTGTGTTGGTGTGTTTCAGCTGTCCATAGCTGTGGCCCAGGAAGCTGCCTGATGGGAAGCAATGCACCTGCAAAGAGGAGAACTCACAATAGCTTCCTGGATGCATTTTTCCATGCTCTCTCCTCTTGCAGGAGGCCAATAACTCTCCAAGCACCTGTGTGTAGGACTGCAGACTCTGTAGTTGGAACGATCAGTCAGACTCATGGTACAAACACAGCCCTTCTCAAACTTTCATTTCAGTAGCCTGCAGCTGAAATATCAACGTGTCCAGGCCTCTCTTCAGTGATTTTATGGGCTCTGGGGAAAGGGCTCCTGCTGCGTGCCCACGGTTTGCTACTTCAGCTCCCACCAGCCCAGAGCAGCCTGCATCCAGCTGGGCTCCTGCCCTGGCAGCTGGTGTGTGGTGGGGCTGGATGCTGCAGGGGTTGCTGTTTGGTGGGGCTGGATGCTGCAGAGGTTGCACCCAGCTTGCCTCCCAGCTCTGCTCCTGACTCACCAGGTGGCCCTGGAAAATCAGCCACATTTTGGACTCCATTTCCTCTTCTTGTAAAAGAATAAAAATATGTAAAGGGTACACATTAATGTATTTTAAGGTGTCTTGTAGAAACTCAGAGCATCAAAAAAAAATTACTGGTCATGCCTTGTTCACACTGTCTACTTGGGGCACTCTGGAAACAGCCTTTCTAGGTGCAGCACCCACAGCAGCTCAGTGGCCATGGACCTGCCCTGACATGCCAAGACCTCAGTCCTAGAGTTGCTGGAGGTGGGGGAGAGAAACTGGAAAACTGGAAATGGTCTAAGTGTCTCAGCCTTGTGTATGGCTGAGTGAGTGGGAGGCAGCCTCGCAGGGGAAACTTTTTTTAATTTGGGCAAAGCACTGCTGTGGCAAAGGAGCTGATTACCTGGGGGTTCTGGCTGGGGTAACAGGGCACTGACTGGGCTTATTATCAAAATAATATGCTTGTGAATAACATTGGTGTTCATGAAAATAACGGAGCATATCAGGTGTGTGGCAGCTTGACACAAACATGCCTTGCAGGGACCATGAGCAGCACCATGACCCCTCTGGGCTATGCTGCTAGCAACCCCCTTCACCCATGCGTGGTGGTACCGTTTGGTCTCAGGCAGTGTGGATCCCCACAGCAGCATCCTGGGACAGTAAGGCCACTGCAAGCCAGAAGAGATGATGTGGGAGGATGGGACTGGGCTGTGGAACTTCCTTTTTCTATGCTAATTTTCAGCACATGGCCAGGCTGGGCAGCCCTTCCCCTGCCCTGACTGAATCAGCACATAGCAGCAACAGGGTTAAACATTGGATTGCACGGGTCTCCCCACTGATGACACTTCTCCTCTGCTGACTGCAGAGGAAATTTTAATTAGCACCGTGATAACAGCCTTTCAGTCCTCCTGGGAGTTTTCAGCTCCTTTGTTTGTAAATGTAACTGCTCAATACAAATACCTCTCTAGTTCTGGCACATCCAGGCTGCACAGCCCTTGGGCTCAAGCAGCCTCTCTCCTCTCAGGCTGCCTGCTCCCAGCCATCAGTGTGTGGGGGTGTTAAAACAGGCCAGGCTGTGCTGAACACAAGGGTCAAACCTGAACTGTTTCCTTTCTTCCTCTGCCGTCACTGGGAGAGATATCTCTGAATTTCAGGCTGTTCTAAGCTTCAAAGAGTAGCTGATGGATATCAGGGCCTGGCAATCCAGCCCTCTGCAGAGTACAGACAATATATTCATTATCATTTTACGTGTAGATGAGCTGGTAACACAATCAGGGTTATGAATCAAACCCAGGGGACACGTTATTGCTGTTTGCCTGCGCTTTTTGAGGGATCTAACTAGAAGAAAATGTCTGTCTGATTCCTAGATGGGGTCAATTAACCTTCTAAAGATGTTCTTCCTCCTCATAGCAACTCATTTGTTTACTTGGGCTCTGCTGTTTTCGTTCTGAAAGAGGGGCCAGGTCGGTAAGAGATTCAGTGGAGGTCAGGGCTGCAGAGGAAGGGATGCTGGGCTCAGGAGATGTGGTGCCATTACCAGCTGCACAGCCCAGGAGGCTGGGGTTTAATAAGTGCCTCCCTGTGTGGCTTCACAGCTGTCCCCAGGCTTCAGAGTATCCTTGTGCACCCATAAACGTAGCCACCTTCTTTTGTGCCTGTTTTATTGAGCATGAGGAGACAGCTGGAGCTCTGGGGTGCCCAGGGACTGTGGGCCCGTGGAGCAGCCGTGCCCTGCAGGCTCCTGCCTGCACCTTGGCTCTCACAGCCCTGGCAGCTTGGGCGGGCGGGCGGCAGCGGCGTGCCCTCTGCTGATGAGCTGCCAGCCAAGCAGGGCTGCTGTGCCAGGGCGCTCAGCACCAGCAACACGGAGTTATTGGTGCAAGATCTGCAGTGGCAGCAATGCAGGGTCTGCAGCAGCAGGGATGGGGGGTCTGGGATGCTGGCAATGCGGGGCCCAGAATGCCACCAACGCAGGGCACAAGGCGCCACGGATGTGGGGTGAGAGGTGGCAGCAGTGCAGGGTCTGTGGTGGCAGAGGTGCAGTGCCCGAGGTGCCAGCTACGCAGGCTGCAGAGTGCCAGTGGTGAAGGATCCAGGCTTGAATTCACTGCAGCCAGGCCTCACGGTGCAGCACATGGGCTGGCAGTGCTGGGTCTCATCCCAGCCACGGAGTTTGGGCACACACATCCCCCCGCTGCCCCCTGGCACCACCTGCTTCTGCCCAGAGCCTGGAGCAGCCAGAGGTTGGGCTGCACAGGGATGCTTCTCCAGTATTCAACAGCAAGAATGCCATCACACACCCTGCCCCACACCCTTCCTATCTCACTCGGACATGGAGCTCAGGCAGGGACGAGGGTGTGTGTAGGCACAGGAGCATGTCACAGACTCGAGTATCTTGGGGAGTAGTGGGACTGCACCAGTGCTCACCAGTGCTTGGTGGGACTACGAGGGCTGATGACAGCACCCAACAAAGCGGGTCTGCTTTGCTTCTGTTTTGCTTCCTTCTGGCTTGGCCATGTCCTGCCCCACACCATATGGGGATGTCTGTGTGCTGGGAGCAGGTTTTGGAGTGATGCACGGATGTGCTGGTAGCCAGGCAGACCTGGGAGCAAAGGGACACGGCTGGAGCAGGGCTAGGGCATGGCTGAGGTCAGGCCTGACACCAGAGGGTGGTGTGGTCTCATGCATCCCTAGCACCAAACCCTCTGAGATGCTCAGGCCTGGGGGCTGTGATTTCATGGAATCATAGAATCTCCCGGTTGGAAAAGACCTTTGAGATCATCGAGCCCATCGATTTGGCCCAGGAATTGGCCATTTACTGTGCAGACCTGTTGGACCTTGCAGCACCATGGGCCAGGGTGAAAGGCTGACAGGGCTGGTGGCTGCCTCTGGATTCAGTGGGACAAGCAGCAGCCTGTCCCACCCCAGCCATGTCTTCAGTATCCAGAACTCCAGAACTGGGCTCCAGGTATTGCTCACCTTGACTGTGCCCTACCCTGTGGTGGAGACAAAACTTTTGGGGACCTGCAGGACCACTGACAAACCCCCCAGGCTGCCTCGCACTGGGGCTCAGACTTTCCACAGTCAGATGAATGCTGCAAGATGGGGGCTTTTTCTTTCATCCCCCAGGACATTACAAAACCACAGGGGCTGCATCTTTGGGCCCCTCACTACAAGAAAGGCATTGAGGGGCTGGAGTGTGGCCAGGGGAGGACAATGAAGCTGGTGAAGGGTCTGGAGAACAAGTCCTACGAGGAGCAGCTGAGGGACCTGGGCTTGTTTAGCCTGGAGGAGGCTGAGGGGAGCCCTCATCACTGTCTACAACTGCCTGAAAGGAGGCTGTGGGGAGGTGGGTGCTGGTCTCTTCTTCCAAGTGACAGGGGATAGGACAAGGGGAAATGGCCTCAAGTTGCACCAGGGCAGGTTCAGATTGGACATCAGGAAAAAATCTCTTCACTGCAAGGGCTCTCAGGCACTGGAACAGCTGCCCAGGAGGTGGTTGAGTCCCCATGTCTGAAGGCTTTCAAAAGACAGGCGGATGAGGTGCTCAGGGATCTGGTTCAGTAGTGGACAGGCACGGTTGGACTTGATGATCCAGGTGATTCTATCATTCCATGATTCACCATAGCTGGTGTCCCCAGGGGCTGTGGCAGGCAGGGGACAGGCAGGGCTGGGAACAGGAAAGCCACTGTTGGAGACAGTGGGATATGGTTTCTTAGGGATATGGTTTAGTAGGGAGCCAGGCACAGTTGGACTCGATGATCTCAGATGTCTCTTCCAACCTTATGATTCTGTGATTCTGTGATTCTATGAGACACATCACTGCTCTGACACATTTGGAAGAAGAGGACTTGGAGACAGCTTTTATTTATTTTTTTCATAGAGATTTTTAATGTTTATTTTGTAACAGACTTGGTTTAAATTTTTGTTTTCTACAATAATTAAATGTAAAAATCCCAGTACAATATACAACAGTTTGAACATTTGGAATAAGAAATCCAGCTTGGGAATACACGTAAGTTCAGCTAGTTTCTAACACAGGTAGTAAATTCCCTCCACCCTCCCCCAAATACACCAGCCAGGAAGGCATATGGAGAGGAATGCTTTACAAACGTCACCTCCACCCCACCAAGACACTGCCTGCCCTGTCCCTGCCTGTGTTGCAGTGGGATGGTCCCTCAGAAACATCACCTTGGAAAGGGCAGGGTCCTCTCCACGAGATGGCTGGGAGTATCCAACATTGCAAGGCAAAGTCTTGCAGCAAAGTGAGGTTGGGCTGGCCCTTGTGCCTGGGCGATGGGGGATGCTCTGAACAGGCCCTGCATGTAGGTCCTTCAGGGCATGGGGCTCCCTCAGGATGGAGAGGAGACCTGTCCTCCCCTTGGCAGCAGTGCCAGCAGCTTTGTGCCACAACACAGCCATAAGGTTGTTGGAAGGGGATGGTCTCGTCCCTGCATGGCCCGAGGGAAGGAAAACAAAGATGATCCAAGTGTCCCAGGCTCTAGGGTTTGAGGGGTCACCTCAGGGAGTTTTCACTGGTCTGGGATCTGGCAGTCTTTCAGGAAAACACTTTGGCCTGGCCCATGGTACTCAAGCAACCTGGATGGTTCCGTTTGAACAACCTGGAATGTTCCTGCTCAAGCTACATGGGGTGGTCCTGCTTGAGCAACATGGGAAGGTTCTGCTCAAGCTACATTGGATGATCCTGCTCAAGCAGCCTGGGGTGTTGCTGCTCATGCAGCAATGTGGGATGGTCCTGCTCAAGCAGCATGGGATGGTTCTGCTGGAGCAACATGAGGTTGGTCCCGCTCAAGCAGCGCCGAGTGCTTCTGCTTGAGTAGCACAGAATGGTCCTGCTGGAGCAGCATGGACTGGTCCTGCTGAAGCAGCATGGACTGGTCCTGCTGGAGCAGCATGGACTGGTCCTGCTGAAGCAGCATGGACTGGTCCTGCTGAAGCAGCATGGAGTGGTCCTGCTCAAGCAGGCTGATGTGATCCTGCTCAAGATGTGTAAGGTGGTCCTGCTCGCACAGTGTGGGGTGGTCCTGCTCAGGCAGCATGGGATGGTTCTGCTTGAGCAGCATGTGGTGGTCTTACTTGAGCACCATGGAGCAGCCACAAGTGGCAGGGATAGCTCCTGATTGTCCTGCAGCATCCCAAGCACTGCATTCAAAGCCATGCCTTGCCTTTCTTTCCCCTCCTTGGAAACCCACTGCTTGGAGAAGTCTCTGAAAGATGTTTGAAGGGATCCCAGGAGGCTCTGGTTGAGTTTCATGTTCCAAAATATTTATTGCTAATGCTAAATCAGGCTATAAGTGACTTTCTCCAGCTGATTGTGAAACCTTCCAAGGGAAGAGACCCTCCCACTTCCCCAGTGACCAGTTCCAACTGTATGAGCCCTAGGAAGTGATTCCCAGTGTCCAGCATGAATCTCCCTGCCTGCAAGTTGGGGCCATTACCTCTACTATGAAAGTGCCTTGAGTAGTGGGGATGGGGTGGGAGGTTGGTTCTCCATCTAACGTGGCCCCACGCCCCACCACTAACAGCAAAGGCCCTTCCTGCTTACATCAGGGATGGCTGTGCTGGTGGTGGCTTTCTCGGGCTGGTAAGGGATGGGATACAAGGGAGGGAAAGGAGGAAGAGAAGGAGAAAATAACAGCAGGAGTCAGACGTGCTGGGAGCAAAAGAATGCAGGATGGAGGAGAGGACAAATGGGAGAGGTCAGGCTGAGAGAAGATGGGAGTTGAAGGAGAATGAAAGGACAGTGAGAGAGGGAGGTGTGATGTAAGGGAAGATCAGGAAGATCAGGAGATCAGGAAGAGGGGAAGGGGAAATTGGGGACATCTGGAGGATAAGGAGGGATGGGGAGATGGGGAGAGGTGGAGGAGTATGAGGAGAAACAGAAAGTCTGTGGGAGGTGAATGACAAGGGATGGTGAGACAGCCAGAGACTGAGTATGAGGCAGGAGAGGGCAAGAGGTGAAAGCATGAAAATCATGAGGAACAATGGGAGGTGGAGGTTCACAGGAAGGACAGAGAGAGTGGAGGAAGATGTATGAGACAGAGGATGAGGAAGGAGATATGGAAGATGGTGGAAAGTGAAGGACAATGAGGTAAGGGCAATGGAGAGGAAAAGAAAGGCTGGAGGAGGATGAGGAAGACTGGGCAGACAGTAGGAAGTGGAAGATGAGGAAGAACAGGCAAATAGGAGGCTGTGCTGGGGCACAAGGAAGGATGGGGGACAGTGGGAGGTGGAGGAGGATGAAGAAGGTGGGCAAAATGGAAGAGGAAAACAAGGAGAGATGAGATGGCAGGTGGTGGAGGACAAAGAAGGAAGGGGAGATAGAGATGAAGGAAGAGGAGGGATGAGAAGACAGTAGGAGGTGGATGAGGAAAACAGGAGTGATGGAGAGACATTTAGGGGTAGAGAAAGACAAAGACTGGAGGGCAATGAAGAGGATGGACAAGGAGATGGTGGGAAATGGAAAAACACAAAGCAGGACTGGAAATGCGTAGGTGGAAGAGAGGCAGGATTGGGTGATGTTGGCAGCTGGAGGGATGGGACAACGGTGGAAGGTGAGGGTGGATTTTGGGATGGTGAAGCAGAAGAGGAAGAAGGAGATGAGACAGGAAGAGGTAGGAGAGGATGAAAAAAGATGGGGAGAAGATGAGAAGTGGAGAAAATTGAAATGGTTTGGGGTGATGGTGGGAGCTAATGGAGGATAAGCAGGGATAAGAAGATGGTAAGATGTAGAGGAAGACAGTGATGGTGGGAGCTGGTGGAGGATGAGAAGGAATGGTGAGATGTTGACATAAGAAGGAATATGAAAGGAAAAGTGAAACTGGAGGCAAAGCAGGATGAACATGGATGGGATAGGGTGGAATTGGAGAAGGAAAAGACATGAGATGGTGGGAGGTGGATGAGGATAACAAGGAATGGGATCTGGTGGATGAAGATGCAGCAGGTGAGAGGGACAGGATGCAAGTGAGAAGGAAGATGGGATACGAAGGGAGGAGCATGGAAATGGGAGGTGGTGGGTGCTGAAGAGCACAGGAAGAAGGGATGGGGTGTGGTGGGTGATGGAGGAGAACAAGGAGGGATAAGAGGTAATATAGGAAGCAGGAGCAGAAGAGGGTGGGAGGGAACATGGCAGGGAGGGATGGGACAGTGGGGGACGGTGCACTCTGGAAGGAGTGTGGAAGGAAGGATGGGATGTGGAGGGGGTGGAGGAGAACAGGGAAGGATAGGAGGTGGTGGGTGGATAGCAGGGAGTGACAGGACACAGTGGGTGACAGAAGCACAGGAAGGAGAGATGGACAACAGAGGAGCAGCAGGGTGGGTGGGACATGAAAGACAAAAGTATACAGGGAAAAGGATGGAACAGGGTGGGTGCTGGAGAAGGGAGGAGGGCTGGGTTGGGTCAGGGGGGTGATGAAAGAGCAGAATAAAGAGGGATGGGACGTGGTGGGCAATGCAAAAGCACAGGAATGAAGAAAGGAACGTGACTGAGGATGGAGGATAACAAAACAGGACAGGAAATGGGGAAGAAAGAGCAGGGATGAAAGGGACAGGAGATGAAGAATGATGGAAGAGCAAAAGGAGGAGGAGTGGGACATCATGGGTGATGAAGGACCTCAGGGAGGGACATCATGGGTGATGAAGGACCTCAGGGAGGGACAGTTTAATCCTGGAGGAGGCTGGGAGCTGCAGGTGACAAGGGGCACAAGGGCAAGAAGCCAGAGGCAGTGATGGGAAAGGGGATGAGGGGCCTGTGTGCAGGCTGGGAGGAGCTGCTGGGGAGCACGGGATGGGCCAGGGGAGGTGTAAGAAACACCAGCACCTCAAGAACAATGCAGAGCCCAGAGAAGCCTTGTGTGAGGTGACAGCCCTGGCATGGAGCACCCTTGGGTGATGACACAGAGCCCTGGGGGTATGGCACAGTCGGGGTCAGCACACGGGGACAGTGTTGGGGAGACACAGGCAGGTGATGAGAGGATGGGACACTGTGTGTGGGCTGGGCAGATGGCAGGGTGGTGGAGACAGAGGGACAGGATCTAGATGCACCTCTCCACCCATGGGTGCCCCATCCACAGCAGCACCCCCAGACAGGACAGGCATCATAGTCCACCCCATGGCAGCCCGGGAAGGCAGCACCAAGGGTGTGAGTTAGGGGTTGCAGGGCCTTTATTCATCACAATACAAGCAGGTGTGGAACAGGGGGGGCAGGATAGGGTGGGCACAGGACCTGTCATCGGGGCAGAAAGTGCCCTTCATGCGACCTTGGCATGGGCTGGCGAGGAAGCAGAAAGACAGGGCAGGGGCAAGAGTGGCTTTGCCCTGGGCTGGACAGTGGTGGGTGGGGAGGACAGGACAGAGGTTGCGCAGGGGCCAGGGCTGAATCAGCCACCTCCAAGGCTCAAGAAACTTTTCCTTGTTGCCTTTTGCAAATCCCTCACCAGCCTCAGCCCAGCCCCGCTATTTACAGAGTGAAGACGGAACTGACCCATATTACAAACAATTAAAAGGCAGCTGTAAAAATGAGAAACCACATTCAAAAAGTAGTCTTTAAAACAAAAAAACAAAAGAACAAACGAAACCAGAACTTCCATTATCAATGAAAATGTTAAAAACCACCCCAGAAAGGATCTATATACAGCAGAGGATTGCCCACGGCAGTGCTGTGCGTGCTGGGGCACAGGGACCCGGTTTCTCGGCGGCAGGCAGGGATGCTGGTGAGGGTGGGCACACCTGCCCTGCACACCCCACACCTGGGTGACGAGGGTCCCCTGGGGCCAGACAGGCGCCGCAGGAGCAAAAGGCCAACGGTGTTGGGCCTGCTGGGCCCTGGCTGATGCTGGAGTGTCTGGAGACACAGGCAGTGAGTGGCCATCGCGGAGATGCTGACGGAGGCTGCGACGTGGCAGTGCTGCAGCCTGCCTGCTGCGGGCAGTGAGTGGCTGGACAGGAGGGGGCAGCAGCTTCGGCAGCTGGAGCAGTTTTTTAAGTGAAGCTGCAAGATGATAGCAATGCAGGGAGCCCCCAGAACAGCATACGGAGCCCCAGGGCAATGCACAGAGCCCCTGGAGCAGGGTACACAGACTCAAGAGCCATGTACAGAGCCCCTGGAGCAGGGTACACAGACTCAAGAGCCATGTACAGAGCCCGTGGAGCAAGGTACAGAGCCCCTGCAGCAGGGTACAGAGCCCCAAAGCAATGCACAGAGCCCCTGGAGCAGGGTACACAGACTCAGAGCCATGTGCAGAGCCCCTGGAGCAGGGTACACAGACTCAAGAGCCATGTACAGAGCCCGTGGAGCAAGGTACAGAGACCTTGGAGCAGGGTACAGAGCCCCTGGAGCAGGATACACGAACTCAAGGGCCATGTGCAGAGCCCGTGGAGCAAGGTACAGAGCCCCTGGAGCAGGGTACATGGACTCAAGGGCCATGTGCACAGCCTGTGGAGCAAGGTACAGAGCCCCTGGAGCAGGGTACACGGACTCAAGAGCCACGTGCAGAGGCCCTGGAGCAGGGTACAGAGCCCCTGGAGCAGGGTACACGAACTCAAGAGCCACGTGCAGAGGCCCTGGAGCAGGGTACAGAGCCCCAGTGCAGTGTACATGGACTCAGAGCAATGCACAGAGCCCCTGGAGCAATGTACACAGCCCCAGAGCAATACACACAGGCCCTGTAGCAGAATACAGAGCCCCAAAGCAATGCACAGGGGTCCTGGAGCAGTGTACAGAGGCCCAGAGCAATTCATGGAGCCCCTGGTGCAATATAAAGAGCCCCCAGGGCAAGGTACGCAGCCCTAGAGCAATGCAAGGAGCCCCAGGAGGGGTTGGCACCTGCAGGCAGCTCCATCTGGGTGAATGGCTGGCTCAAAAATAGGTCAAAGAGCCACCTCAAAAACTGCTGGGCTGGTCTCTCCCAGGGCTGCACAGGGGCACCAACGCTGCTCTGCAAGGGCTGCGACGCAGCTCCCCGGCCCCAGGGGCTCTGCAGCGCCGCGGGGGCTGCGGCCTCTGCCCCCCTCCCTCCCCAGATAAGGCTTTTTCTGGTGGTGACAGAGCAGGCCACGCTGCAGCCTCCCAACCCACAATCTCTTAATCCAATTGGTGCATCTCCAAAGCAGCTCGTTTCGGTATTTTTAAAATGCACTTGGTTTTACATTGCAGGCTGTCCAGAGTGGGGCAGAGCCAAGAGTAGAGACAAAAAAAAAACACAAAAAGAAAAAAAAAATAATAAAAAAAAGAGAAATATGTATATTCAGCACTTGAAGGAGCAAATAACTACAAGTGGCCCCAGGTAAGGAGGTGGGTGCGATGCAGGGGGGGCACCACAGCCGTGGTCCCTTGGGATGGAGGCACCGCCCGTCCCCACGCTGCGCACCCAGCAACCCCGACTCTGCAGCTGGAGGGGCCGGGGGGGGCCCCTTCCCAGCGGTGAGGGGGCTCAGGAGCCCCCACCAGAACAGAAGGATGGCCAGGGAGGGCCCCCCCCCACACACACACAGCCTGGGTGACCGCAGGGACCCTCCCCGCCTCCTTCCTGCCCGGGGAAGCACGTGTGGCCCCGCGGCTGATGCAACCGCGCGGCAATCGGCGCTGGCAGGGATGCGCCGGGGCACGGCGGGCAGCGCTGGCAGCGGCCGCAGGGGACAGAGCCAACGGCCTCTGCCCACAGGGGCCAACACGGCCTCCCATCCACTGCATCCACACAGCATCCCAGCTACGCTTCACCCCACCCCTGCCCCCTCCCTCGAAGTGTTTGCCCCATCCCTGGGGGTGTTCCAGGCCAGGCTGGATGGGACTTTGTGCCCCCCTGATCCAGTGGGAGGTGTCCCTGCCCATGGCAGGGGGGTGGAACTGGATGGGCTTTGAGGTCCCTTCCAACCCAAACCATTCTGTGATTCTATGATCTACACCTCCCCCGGCTGCTCTCCCCTTCTCGGGGGGGGGAACCCTTGGCATGGTGGGGTCTCAGCTGACATTCCCAGGGCACTGGTGAGGACCCCCCAGCGCCGGCAGCGGCTCCGACAGAGCAGATGGTGAAGCAGGATCTCCCCGTGCACCCGGCAGCCTCAAACGCCACCTCCACATCTGCTTCCTAAGCGTCCCCGGGGGCGAGGGGATGGTTAGGAGACAGATGCGCCCGTGCCGCCTCCGAGAGGGGCCCCCGCGGGCGCTCTTCCAGCAGGAGAGTGGAAAGCAGGCACGCTGCGTCCCCCGGCCCCCCCAGCCTCACTCACACGAGGCCCCCAGCTTCTCCTCTGCCCTGGGGGGGTCCGCAGGGTGCAGTTTGCACTTGGAAGGGGAATGGCGGACGGCAGAGCGGGACGGTCGGGCAAAGCAGGAGGTGAGGGACTGGGAGCTGCAGTCACACGCCGTGTCCTGCAAAGACAAGACAGGGCACAGGGGGGTTAGAGGGTTCGGGCACCCTGTTCCCCACCATGGTGGGACACCCCACGGGGGCACCCTGCCTCGTTACCTCGCTGGCTATGGCTGAGATGAGGTCGGGGTCCCGCAGGGCTGTGTCCTTGCTCCCCTGCCCAGGGGATGAGGGCTTGGGGTCCTCGCAGCTGCTCTGTTTGAGGACTTTCTTGCTTAAGACACGGGAGATGTTTTCTGGCGGGTGGTGGGTGACCAGGTTGGGGTGCTCAGCTCTCTTACTGCTCTCCTCCCCAGCTGTCTCCTTCTTCTCCAGAGGGGCGGTGGGGCTCTGCGCCCGCCCGCAGACGTTCCTGAAGAACTCCTGCACGAGGCCATACTTGGGTGCTTCGGGCTTGGCACGGCTGCTCTCAGGGCAGCCTGGCTTCCAGATGGACTCGGTGCTGCCCGTGTGCTCCACCACGCTGAACAAGCTGGACAAGCCATCGTTGATGTTGCTGAGGACGGGGCTGTCACGGGTGGTGGTGGAACGGGCCCAGGCAGAGCCGTTCTGCTTGCTCTGGTGCAGGTTCCAGAGGCTCCTGTCCTTGGAGGCGTCCAGCTTGGAGGAAGACCTCCTCTGGAGCTTTGGAGAGCCGTATTTTGGGGAGCAGCACGGCCGCTCGATCCTGGCGTGGACCTTATCCAGGGAGGAGGAGATCTGCTTGCTGCGCACGGACACAAGGGAGGAGCTGCGTGGGGACCAGCTCTTGCCGTGCACGCTGCTGCCGCGGGGCAGGTCTGTCTGCAGGCCAACGCTCACCGTCTGGATGGTCTGTGTGCCCACATGGGCCAGCCCCACCGTCTGGCTGGAGGTGCTTTTCACCTTCCTCTCCAGCGAGCTGGAGCGGATGGCCTGCCGCACGCAGTTGGTGATCTCCTTCATGTCGTCGCTCATGTTGCCAGAGATCTCCAGGTCGTGCAGCGACGAGGGGAAGCGCGGCACTGGTGGCACCGCGCTCTCCACCGTGCCACCATCCAGCAGTTCCCGCTGCTGCTTGGAGAAGTTGCACAGCCACTGGCTGTAGGTGCTCTCAGTGCTGGCTGACTCCTCCGGCTCCTTCGGCTTGGCCATAGTGAACAAGAAACCGGGTTCGATCATGATCTTCCCCTCCTTGTTGTGCACCAGAGGTGCCTCCAGCCGCCGCACCACTGGTGGGCTGTAGTAGATGCGGATCCCCGTCTTGTCAGGTGCTGTGTAGCTCCTCTGCATTTGCTTCTGGGATGGGTCGTGCCCGGAGAGGCTGCTTGCCCGTGAGTAGTCCCAGGAGGAGATGCCCAGCTTCTCCTTGGCCAGGCTGTCGGGAGCAGGTTGCTCAATATTCACATATGTACAGTTTGAGGGAGGAACGCCACTGCTGTCCCGGATCCCATTGGGCAGCAGCTGAGCGGCTGCAGATGCCTTTTTGCCTTGGGAATGGTCGCCCAGCCCCGGCGCCGTCTTTCCAGGGAGGTAGGGAGAACAGTTGAGCAAGCTTTCAAACTCTGACATGGAGGAAACAGACTTGGTCCTGTGGGAGAAGAAAGGACAAGGAGCACAATAAAACAGGGCAGCAGGTTGGGGGGTAGCTGGAGGCACCCCACTCCCACCCCAATGAGATCCTCCTGGGAACCCAGTCCTGCTCTCCATGAGAGCCCTTGGCATCCAGGACAACTCTGAATCACGGCTGCATCTCTCCCAGGCTGCTGGGACTGCCAGGTCTAGGGACAGCCCTGCACAGCCTTCTCCATGCCTTGGGGACCATGCAGGCACCAGTGCACTCACCTTTTGAGGTTGGTTCCCCTGGCTTCTGCTTCAGAGATTGTCTCTTTGTCTGTGATCTTCTCATTGAGAGCCTAGGAGGGCACAGAAGAACACTCTGGTGTCAGCAAGCACAGGACCAAAGTATCCTACTCCTCTCCAGCACCACCACATTACTCCGTGCACCCAGGCTCAGCACCCCACTCCCAGGGCTACACGGTGCTCACATCTGTTTCAGAATACCACTGAAGCCCTTGTGGGGTTCAGTGATGATCTACACGCTCTCCTCAGTCCCTGGTGTTCCTCCTTACAACCTCATTTTCTGTTCAAGGGGGTTTTATTTGGTGTTCACACAGCCTCCCACATAACCCTTAGCATAGACCTGAGCCCAACAAGCACCAGGACAGACCTCCACCTTCTCTTGCTCACCTCTTTCCAGTTGCTGCCATGCTTCTCCATTTCAGAGTGCTTCAATGCCCATGGGTTGGCTCCTTTCTGCAACTGGAGAACATGTTGGCCACTCAACACGTGCAGTAGGTGCCCCTCTGGGCAAGCAAAACCATCTGCCACTTGCCCCAGGGCACACCCCGAGAGTGCTCTCGAGGCATGCGCCGGGGGCAAGTAGCAGAGGCTGGAGGACACGTCCATGATGGGGGACATCATACCTGGTTGATTTTGTTCTGCAGGTCCTTCGCTTGCTGCTCTGCCTGCTGCTGCTCCTCCTTGAAGCGGGTCAGCAGCTCCACCTTCTCCTGGTTCCAGTTCTTCTCGCTGATCTGCAGCTGCTTGGTGAGGTCCATGACAGCGCTGTAGGACTCGGCTAGGAGATGCTGGTGCTCCTCACGCTCCCTCTTCAATGCCACCTTCCAGTCTGGC
Source organism: Tapera naevia (assembly GCA_033556795.1). Classification (NCBI taxonomy): domain Eukaryota; kingdom Metazoa; phylum Chordata; class Aves; order Cuculiformes; family Neomorphidae; genus Tapera; species Tapera naevia. The sequence continues at coordinate 1,728,231 of JAUMJJ010000085.1, forward strand.
AGCGCACGCTCCGTGATCCCTTTGCCTGCCTTCGACTCCAGCTGTGGGGACACGGTGCTGGTTGAGGGGGGGACACTGGTGGCTCCAGCGCGGTGCTGGATATCCCCAGCAAAGGGGCAAGGCTGTGGGCATCCCGGTTCCCAGTGCAGGTCCCACGTTGCCCAGGCAGGGCAATGAGCCAAGGCCTGGCTTGCAGCCGTGTCGTGCCAGCCGGCCCGGCAGACGGTCACCCAGTGGGGCGCAGGCTGAACGTGCTGTGGGCTCGGCCGGGCTCTGCCGCCGACCCTGCCTGCTGGGGCCAACTCCTGGGCAGGGGCAGCATCACCCGTGAGGCTGACATGGCCATCCCTGGGGATGCTGCTGCTGCTGGCAGGCAGGAAGGCACCTGCAGTCAGGATGCTGACACCGTGGCAGCTCTGCTCTCTTTTGTTGGGGACAGAGAGGATGTGGGGACAACTGCTGAGCTTTCACAGAATCATAGAATCGCCTGGTTGGAAAAGACCTTCGAGATCATCGAGTCCAACTGTGCCTGTCCACTGCTGAACCACCCCTGAGCACCTCATCCACCCATCTTTTAAACACTTCCAGGGATGGAAACTCCACCACCTCCCTGGGCAGCTGACCCAGTGCCTGAGAAGCCTTTCAGTAAAGGCATTTTTCCTGATGTATAGTCTGAACCTCACCTGACACAACCTGAGGTCGTTTCCTCTCATCCTATCACCTGTCACCTGGGAGAAGAGACCAACACCTACCTCGTTACAACCTCCTTCCAGGGAGTGGAGCTGATGTACAGCCACAGCACAGTGTGAGGGAGTGGAAAACCTTCACTGCTGTGAGGGCAGGGCTGGAGGATTGATGGGACTGTTTCTGCGTGCAGGAGCTTCCCCCATTCTCAAAGCTGCCCTCCCTCCACCTCCTGCCCTCGCTGCAGTCGGGCATCCCTCCTGGAGCATCCACCAGGGTGCAGAGCACCCCCTAAAGTGGAGAGGAGGGCTCTGATGCCACTCCCAGATGCCTGTCCTGGTGAAGGATGCTGAGCCCCAGTACCATCCTCCCCGCTCCAGACAAACCCAGCAGAAGAATAAAGAGCATCCTCTGCTGCTCCACAATCAGATTTCTGTGCCAGCCCCGTTGCTATAGAAACTCGCCTGCTGGAGTGGCTGCTAATTGAGATTCCCACCGTGCCACCCTGCCTCCCAGCCCTGCCCAACAGCCAGCGCTTGGCACACGGGCATGGGCACCCCCAGCCCCACGTCCCCACCAGCCCGTGGAGTGTCAGGGGTTCCCACCTGGGCGATGTGGCACTTGAGCTCGGCGCGCTCCATCTCCCAGGCTGCCTTGGCCTTGGTGAACTGCTGCTGCAGCTCGCCCGCGCCGCGCCGCTCCTCCCGCAGCTCCGTGCACAGCTCCTTCAGGGTCACCTTCATGTCTGCCAGAGTCTTGATGCACTCGTTGGGCTGTTGGGGCATCGAGGGTGAGTGGATGGACCCGAGGCCCCCTCGCTATGGGGAACCCAACGAGGTGGGACCCCATCTGTGTTGCCCTCTCTGCACCCCATCCCTGCAGGCTGCCCACCCCCAAGGTGACAAGGGGTGTCACCAGGGTAGGCGACCACCCTGGGGTGACATATCAGCAGGGTGCATCCCCTCGCAGCCACACACCCTGAGAAGAGCAGACACCTCATACCACACAAACGGAGTGGGGCCTGATCCTGCACACCCCCTGGCCTTGTAGGGACCCTCCTCACCGTGTTGGGGGTCCACGCATCCCCAGTGCACATCTTGTTGTCCGTCTGCTGCTGTGGGGTGAGCTCCTCCTCCTCCAGCAGCAGGTACAGCTCCTTCATGCTGTTCACCTGCAGAAGAGAGCATTGCCGAGGTAATGAGGTGACCCACAGCCCATGGCCAGGGATGGGCGACACCCGAGGAGCCCTGGGTGGGCAGGAGGGACAGTCCCAGGGATGCCTGACAGCGCTGCCCCTTCTCCACAGGTGGTGAAAGCCCCCCACAGCCCACATTACCTCCAAAAAGTCCTCGCCCTCGCTGTGCACCATCTTGCCCTGGCGCCAGCGCTTGAGGAACCACTTGAGCTTCATGAAGAGCAGAAGGAAACTCTGCCTGAACTGCTGCGACTCTTTCACCAGCAAGTTCTTCTCCTGGCTCCAGAACTTCTGCTCCAGCCGCCTCTGCAGGTTCAGGCTCTGCAGCTCGAACTCCCGCCGCAGCAGCGCTTTCTGGTGGTCCTCCTTCAGCTGTGGAGAGAGGCGTGGAGGGCTCCAAGACAGGGGCCAGGGGTAGCAATGTGCTGCCTCTGCCCCGGGGCCTGGGCTGAGCCTGGTGCTGGCCCCTCATTTAACACCACATTTAGCACAAGCCCTATGAGGAGCGACTGAGGGAGTTGGGGCTGTTTAGCCTGGAGAAGAGGAGGCTCAGGGGAGACCTCATTGCTCTCTACAACTCCCTCAAAGGAGGTTGTAGTCGGGCAGGGGTTGGTCTCTTCTCTCAGGTGACCAGTGACAGAACCAGAGGGCATGGACTCAAGCTTCGTCAGGGAAAGTTTAGACTTGATGTTAGGAAAAAGTTCTTCACTGAAAGGGTGATTGGCCATTGGAATGGGAGGGAGTGGAGTCACCGCCCCTGGAGGTGTTTAAGGGGAGACTGGATGAGGCACTGAGTGCCATGGTTTAGATGATGGTTGGTGTTAGTGTTGGTGTTAGGTTATAGGTTGGACTTGATGATCTCAGAGGTCCTTTCCAATCTTGTGATACTGTGATACCTCTGGGGAACTGCAACGCTGCGGCTGCGTGCGGGGGACAGCGGGGCCATCGAGGTACCGTGGTGGGTCAAAGCCCTGCACTGCTGCACACCCACGTGCAAGGAGGAGTGTGCTCAGCCCTGCTGCTCCCTGAAGATGGGATGTGCTGTGTGTGACCCTGAGTGACATTGGGGTCCCCAAGCAGATCATCAGCCTGGGGTTGGAAGTGGCATGACCATAGGCAGAGGGACACCCACTTCCCAGGGATCGGGGCTCCAGCCCGCTCACCTGGCAGATCTTCTGAGAGAAGTTGTCCACCTCGTCCTTCCTCAGCTGCCTCTCCTGCGAGAGCTGCTCCTGCAGTCCCCGCAAGCTCTCGTTGGCCTCCGACAGCACCAGCTGCAGCTCCTTCATCTGCAACGGCCCAAGGAGGGGATGGGAAAGGTGAGCTGCACCTGCCCATGGCTCCCCACGTCCCTCCCAGATGGGATTTTGTGGCTTCCCTTGTCGCCAGCTCTCAAGAAGGACAACCCTGTCCCTGAAGCCCTGTCCCCACTGCCCCCCTGGCAGTGTCGTACCTCGGTGGCGTAGGAGTCGTTCTCCTCAGGCCGGCAGGTTCTGTAGCTCCGGGGATGCGTGGGGTCTGAGTCCTTGGCGTGGGGGATGCGGTAAGGGTCGGCGTCCCTAAAATCAGGCTGCTGCATGCGTGGGCAAGTTAATGAGAACAAACCAAAAGGTTGGGAAGAAAAAAAAGCCAGAAAACAAAACAATGGGTCTCCGAAACAGTAAAGAACTACAAGACAACAAAAAGGATGAGGAGGAGAAGGAGCTTCATCACCATGGCGGGAGACAATGCGGAAACCAAAAGGAAACACAGGATGAGGAGACACGTGGCCTGGATTGTTTGGGGAAATGGGGAAAAAAAGAGAGAAAGAGGGAAAAAATGTGCAAACACCAGTTACGGTGCCATGCAGTGACTGGGGGAGACTGGGACCTGGGGCTGGTGGGACAACATGCAGAAAAATAGGACTCTGAACAAGTGAGTGTGCTCCAGAAAGAGGCTTGTGCCCACAGCCCCAACCACCACCGACGCTGAGCTGGGCTGCCTGGAGAGGAGGAGGGAGAGCAGGGCATGGGCTGCTCTCTGCTGTTCCAAAGGTGCTCCTCATCAGATGCACCTGGAAACTTTGCTCTCCCAATTACCCTGCCTGGGTACCACTAGGGCGCTGGGGCTTCTTGAAACCAGGGTCCCTGCAATTTGGGCTGCTTTCAGGAGGCCACAGGCACCTCTCCTCCCAGCCAGCTCATGCCCAATAAACAAAGAGCCAGTGATGCTGGGCTGAGCTGGGAGAGAGCAGCCGAAACGTCAGCCCTTGCTAAGGTGGGTTTGCACCCAGGAGCTCCTGGCCACGGGCAGGGCAGCCTCAGCACGACTGGCAGGTCCTGTGATGCCTCAGGATGCCCACCATCTCCTGTCCTGGGCACACTCTGTTGGAGCAGAGTCCTACCTTGTCCCCAGTGCCACTGACATGCAGTGAGGTGTTAGTCTGGGTTTCGCTCTGGTGAGGCAGAAGGGAGGTTACGCTGGGGATCGGGGTTTGCTCCGTTAAAGCAGGAGGAAATAGGGCAGCAAATAAAGCGGTGGCTGCTGCAGGGTTGGTGGGAAGAAGCCCATACCTGGAAGTCAGAGGCACGTTCCTTCTGCAGTCCCTCTTTGGTGGCATCATGGCTGCTGGGGCCGGAGAAGGGGAAAGAGTCCGTGTGCTCCTTGAGGCCGCTGGTGAGGTTGTCCACCTTCCTCACAAAGCAGCCCAGGTCCTGCTGGAGCACGCCCAGCCGCATGAGGAGCACGTTCATCAGCTTGGCATCACTGGGGCTCTCGTTGCCACCACCCAGCGCCTCGCCCAGAAGCCCCCCTATGCACTCGTTGTCCAAGCAAGCCTTCAGCCCGGAGGTGAAGCCGTTGGCATCCGAAATCAAGATATCGATCGCTTTGTTGACAAGAGCCGCCTGGTCTCGGATGCTAAGCAAGGTCTCCAGGTCCTTGGGTTTGAGCAGCTTGGTGGGACCATCAGGCACCTTCCCACCGCTTCTCTCCTGCCCGTCAGCTTCGCTGCTGTCCACCCCATCCCTCCAGCCCGTGGTGGGGACGCACTGCGCCGAGTCGCCGGCCTCGGCGTCGGTCTCCAGCATGGGCCGGGTGGTCTGGCAAGAGGCAAGGTCGCAGCGCTGGAGGTTGGAGAGCAGGACACGGTTCTCATACTGGAGCTTCTTCACCTTGCCGCTCAGCTCGCTGATCTGCACCTTGGCCGTGGCCAGCTCCTCCTGCGAGGGCTCGCTGACCACCGAGCAGCTGTCCTCCGACAGCGTCACGTCCAGCTCATGGTCTGACTTGTACTTGGTCAGCTCGCTCAGGAGCAGCTTGTTCTGGTCCTCCAGCTCCAACAGCGAGCGCCTCAGCAGCTCAGCCTCCTCCTCCACAAACTGCAGGTGCCGGCGCAGCTCTGCCACCGTGTCCCCTGCGTCCCCACAGCCCGAGATGCCCACCAGGAACCGTGTGTCCTGCCCTGGCAGCTCTCTATCCCCCTGGCCCTTCATGTCGTCCATCTCTGCCCGCAGCCCACGGTTTTCCACCTCCAGCTCCACTATCCTCCTGCTGAGGATGTTGGCTTCCTCCTCCACCAGCTTGAGGTGGACCTTCAGCTCAGCCTCCCGGGAATGGGGAGAGTCTGCCAGCTCTTCCACAGAGAGGGAGCTGTCGAGGTCCCCGTACAGGGACCTGTACTTCAGCAGCTCCTCCTTCATGCCGTCGTTCTCCTTGGCCAGCTTGGTCAGCTTCTTGCACATCAGGGCTGATTCCTCCTTGGCAAAATGTAGCTGGCACTTCAGGTCTGCACTGTCCTCCTGGGGACCCAGAGGGTGTAGGTATTAGAAACGTGCTCCCAGCCCAGGGGACATGCCACCCTCCCATCCTGCTGACCCCCCAGGGAGCTGCAGCCTCCAGATGTGGAAGAGGAAAAAAAAAACTTGAGATCCATCCTGGAGGTTTTCAGAGAGTCCAGAATCTGGGCAGGATGCCCAGGTGAGGATGCCTCTGGCTCCAGTTCCAGGAAGGACACAGAGCATGGATGGACAGAGCCCAGCCCTGCTGTAGCCTCATCCCCTGTGGGGAGCAGGGGGAGGGAAAGCCAAGCCAAGCCAAGACTCCACAGAGCAAAATAAAAGCCACAAACAAGGCTCCATCACGGGTGGAGAAGCACTGGTTTCAAACCTCCTGAAATCCCAGCCCTTGCCCAGTGCTCATCCTTGCTGCCACCACCCTGCAAGAGGACAGAAATCCCAGGCAACACCCAGCTTCTGGTGCCCTCCCAAGCCCCTTCGCTTCCTGGGACTGGACCGTTTCTCCATGTGCTTTTAAATTTAGCAGTTAGGGCCTCGGCTGTTTGCCCAGGCAGACCGTTTCTCTGCTTTGGAAAGCTTTCTGGATGGAGGATCAGGATTTCCTGACACCCAGCTCATGGCTTCCTGTGCCGTGGGGTCATCTGAGTCCTCCGAGCTCCGGCACGGTGACTGTCAGGAGGAGACCTGCAGGGCTGCCACCCTCATCCCATGGCACCTGATGGAGCACAGGGTGGCTGCCAGAGGTGGCCAAGTAGCTGCTGGCCCTGGCAGCCTTCACCTTGGCTGAGCTCATCCCCTTTCTGTTCCTTGGATGGTAGAAACAATCCATCCCCCCTCTCTGGGACACCCCAGCCATGCCCACGCTCACCCCCTAAACCTCGCAGCAGCCTTTACTCCACAAACTTCTGAGGCTGCTTATGTCGAGGCAGGGGGTGATGGGGGGGCATTTCCATGAGCCTGGGGCCATTTCATCCCCTGAATACCCCACCGTGCCCACAGGGACGAGCCTGCTGCTCTGAGCCTGCTGCTCTTCCGTGCCTGCACACGGAGCCGTGGCCTCGCTAAGGCGCATTAAGGCTGTGCCCCCCTAATTAGCTGTGGTGATTAGGGGAGGGCCTCCCCGGGCCAGACATGACCTCAGTTCCTGTTTTTCCAGGGGAAAAAAAAAGCAGCAGTTTGATGTGTCCTTCTGCCCTACGGCATCGCTGGGGGGACACACATGTCCCCAAGACTACCTCGAGTGCTCATGGGGTGCAGGGAAGACCTCAGTGTTGAGTTTGTCCCCCTCCAGGTCCATTTTTGGTGAGCATCAATGCTCACCATGCACAACCAGGCAGGATAGGGGCCCAGGAAGCCACCAATGAGTCAGGAGCATCTGTGCCCAAGGGGCCACGGGACACAGCTGTGTGGGAGAGGGATCGCCAGGGGGAGGGGATGGCATTTGCACCCAAAAGCTCGGGGTTTGCTTTCCAGCACTGACTCTTTCCTGGAGCTTCGGTCCCACTGCAGAGCTGGGGCCACATCCAGCCTCGTGTCCCCACGTGTCCTCTCCTGGGGCTGCAGGAAGCAGAGGGAGGTTTTACTGTGGCCAGAGGCTGGGGTTTGTTTCCTGCCCTGGGAGGAGGGTCTGTATTTCAGCCTCAGGGAGGAGGGATGACGGAGGGGCTCCTGGACAGCCCCCGTGGCTTGGGTACAGCCGGGTGGAGGGGCAAAGCCATGGTCTGCTCTTTGGGGAAATAGGGGTAGGACTCTGGGACCATCGGCTGCCCTGAAAGGGCTCTCAAGGACAAGGATAGAGGAAGATGATAAATAAGACTGACATGGAAAGTCTTTAAGGGCCTGGGGATCTCTGTCCTGATGCAGCACAGAGCAGGCTGTGCCAGGAATGACACAGGTCACCCAGAAACCCTTGGGGTCCCTGCCATGAGATGCTCTCAGCAGGAGTGGCTTTCCAGGGTCTCCCTCCCTGTGCTGGTTTTGGGGGAGCAGATCTCCTCCTCCCCAACATAGACCTTTCAGGTCTTCCACCTCTGCAAGAGGATTTTTCCAGTATTAAAACACTTGCCTTTCTATTCCCGCAGCGGCAGCTCTGCCCCTGGAGCCCGGGTAACAGCATTAATGACTCACAGCAGCTCAGCCCAACTGCAAGTGACAGCTGAAATCCCACTGCCGCCGGCAAATCCCCCCTTGCCCGCGCTGCCCCAGAGCCTGGCACGAGGCAGAGACAGCTCTGGCCCACGGGGACCCACAGCTCCCCCAAGCCCCGTGGGGTTCCCACCCCGGTGGCACGGGCAGGAGAGGCCCAGGCTGCAACAGCCACAACCCAAGAGCAGAACCCAAGAGTGAAAGCCAAAGTCCTTCAGCTCCTAATTGACACCTGGAAAGGGTTAAAGCCACCCGTCAGCCACTGATGCTCCATTGATAAAGGAGACAAGGGAGGGGCTGAGGACAAAGAAGATGGCCCAGGGATCAATCCCTCCCTTATGCAGGGTCTGGAAGGCAGGAAATCCCTGTAAGGGAGGGGGTGGCACTGCCATGCCCAGATTTACTTCTGGGCCAGGCTGCTCTCTGGCTGGCACAACCACCACGACCCGGGGTGCCCGTGGGCCACCGTGCCATGCCCTGGACACCGGTGCTGGTACCTGCACTGACGGCTTCTTCTCAGTCTTCCCCAAGGAGCGGGACCCCCGCTTCTTCAGGGAATTCTGCAGAGAGAAGAGAGAGCTGTCACCCGCAGGGATAGCACAGCACCCCAGCAGAGACAGACCCACCCAGCACAGATGGACATCAACACTGACTTCTCCAGCTGCTTGTGAACCCCAGGAAAACACCAGAGCCTCAGTGCACTGAAGCCCTTTGCTTTGGGGGAGCTGGGCTGGCAAGCATCATACGGTGAGGTTTGGCCAGAAATTCCCCCTGCAGGCAAGTGAGCAGTGAGAGAGCAGGAGTGAGCAGGAAATGAGCCGTGGAGAGGCTGAGTCATGGTCCTGTTGGGGCTGGATGGAGTGGGGAATCCAACCCCCAGGCCAAAGGACGGCTCTCAGGCCATCTCAGTGTGAGAGCAGCAGCAGATGATGTTCCCCATCGCCTCTCCCCAAAGCACCGGATGCATCCTCATCCCTCAGCTATGGGGAGGGCTCCTCAGCAGGATGGTGCTGGCTATGCCCTCGGGGTCCCTGGGGACACAAGGGGCCTTCAAGAAAGCTGGGGAGGGACATTTTACAAGGCCAAGTAGTGATAGGACGAGGGGGAATGGCTTTAAATTGGAAGGGGGAAGAATTAGATGAGATATTAGGAAGAAATTCTTCACAATTAGGATGGGGAGGCCCTGGCCCAGGTTGCCCAGAGCAGTGGTGGCTGCCCCATCCCTGGAGGTGTTCCAGGCCAGGTTGGATGGGGCTTTGAGCCCCCTGATCCATTGGGAGGTGTCCCTGCCCATGGCAGGGGGGTGGAACTGGATGGGCTTTGAGGTCCCTTCCAACCCAAACCACTCCATGATTCTATGATCTCCAGTCTTGAGAGGACAGCTGGGAGACGGGGAGGCCAGATGGATTAATAAGGAAGATCAGAACAGGGCAGGGAAAAGCAGGAGCCCACAGCAGGGCCCGTTATCTGGGGAGCTGGGGGAAACCCTCAAGATCACCCAGGCAGCACCCCATGAGTGCTGGCCGATCCGTGCAGCTGTCCTGGCTGTATTTCCAAGCTGGTGTTGAGCCCCAGCAGCCAAAGAAAGCAGCTGTGAAATGTAAGCTGCTGCCTGTGCCAAGGTGCTGGGCTCCAGGCTTTCCTATTAAGGCCACGACCATCACTGGAGCTGCTGCTGCTGCAGAGCCTCTCCCAGGGGCTGGCTGTGCCACGTTGGCATCCCTCGTCCCCACCACACTGGGGACCAGGGCTGGCAAAGGGCATCTCCTGGCCCCAAGCACAGCACCTGGGTCAGGTGGTGGCTGCCATTGCTCCACCTTGGGGTGGCTGTGCCTAAGGGTCTCGATGGGGAAGGTTTGTGTGGGGCAGCTGGACCCGACCCACTTTTTCCTGCCTCCCAGGAGATGCCACGGAGGTGCAGAGCTGGAGAGGCAAATTCAGGCATCTTTGGGGATGATCTGCCTATCTCAACAATTACCCAATTACAGGAGAAAACTCTTGGAAGGGAAAAATAATCAGCCCTGGGGGTAAGCTTAACCCTGCTGCTCCACCTCCGCATTGGCTTGGCTGCTAACAAGCTCTGCCACGCTCTGCACCCTCCAGCAGCAGGGAGGAGGTGGAAGAGGGCTGTTAGCTGTTGGTCTAATTAGCACTCTGCAATCAGTGAGCAACCCCAATGCCCTTGGCTAGCTGGGGGACCCAAGCTCGGAGCTGTGCTGGGTCTCCTGGCAGCCCGCAGCGTCCCCTTTGGGCTCACACAGCTGCAGAGCTGGGCCGTATCCTGTCCCACGCTCTTTTGCCAGGGCAAGGCAGCAGCTGGTGCTCCATTCTCCCTGCACACTGACCAAGAAACCATTTTCTCTGCTTGTTTTTCAAGCACCAAAGCCCTCCAGCCCAGCTCCTGCTGCTGCCATTTGTTATTCAGCCCATGCTTGCAGGTTGCAGGGAAACCCATTTCACGCCTGTTAGCAGAGGCTGCACAGTGCAGGGAGAAGACACCTCTGTGTGGGGTGATGCTGCCCCGTGCCACCCTGGGAGAAGGTGGCTGGGGTGATGCTGCCCCGTGCCACCCTGGGAGAAGGTGGCTGGGGTGATGCTGCCCCGTGCCACCCTGGGAGAAGGTGGCTGGGGTGATGCTGCCCCGTGCCACCCTGGGAGAAGGTGGCTGGGGTGATGCTGCTCCGTGCCACCCTGGGAGAAGGTGGCTGGGGTGATGCTGCCCCGTGCCACCCTGGGAGAAGGTGGCTGGGGTGATGCTGCTCCGTGCCACCCTGGGAGAAGGTGGCTGCAGAGGAGTGGGGGTGCAACTGCGCCCGGTCCTGAGGCTTGCGAGGAGATGGACCCAGAGATCCCAAGCCATGTGCTGGCTTCCGGAGCACGGCTTGGGGGCAGAGAGAGCCCTCCCTGCGTCGTGTCCCTGTGCTGTCCTCTGTGGGATCAGGGCCAGAGCTCTGCCACAGCACATCTCCTCCCACGCGCTGCCCTGCCGGCTCAGCCAGCGATGCTTCCCGAGGCTCCCCGGGGACCGAAGGCATCCCGGGCAGTAGGGAAGTGGGTTACAAGTGCTGTGATAGACAACAAGCACATGATGTCACTGGGATGCCTTGACACTGCTCCTGGCCAGGAGCTGGTACCAAACCAGAGCCCTGGACCTGTGTGTAAGGGTCTGTGTATGGCACACGGTCTCCCAGGACACAGATGGGACCATGCATCCCCCCCAGTACTGCAGCACCACTGGGACACTGGTGGGACACTGCCAGGACATCGCTGCCATGCAGCCCCCGTGGCCCAGCCCCATTAGAACCAGCAGCACGTGGTCAGGATGCGGCCAGCACTGGGCTCTGTGCCAGGGACACGGTGGACACAACACATCGTGCAGAGCTTTGGCCAGTAGGAGTTCAGCATGGCACAAATGGCCAGGCTGAGCAAGTGGCCGAGGACACATGAAGTGGCTCTAGGGCAGGGGGGAGGTCCTGTAGCCCCCCCTGGGATGGGGTAAAGCCACCCCGTGCCCGCAGGGTGGATTGAAGCACGCCTTGCTGAGGATAGGCACTGCTCGGGTTTCGCAAGCATCTGCAGCATGGTTTGGGTTTCAGCAATGTGAGCAGGGATGGGGGATCCCACAGTGCAGGGCCAGGACACCTGCTACAAGCAGAGCTTTGGGGACACCCCCCCTGTTCCCCATCCCGTGTCCTCCTCACCTCTCGGAGCTTGTCCATCTCGTTCTGCACCACCTGCTTGGCCAGCTCTGTCTCAATGAGCCGTTGGCGTAGGTCCTCGTTCTCCTCCTCCAGCCGGATCCTCTTCTTCTCCACTGCCTCCAGCTCATTGTGGAGCCTAACAGAGACATCCTTGGCCACCTGGGGACACAATGGGGCTGTCATCAGGCTGGGCACAAGGTCGACCGGGACCGCAGTGCCTGGGAACCTACAATCCTCATGCAGAGATCATCAGGCTGTTACTGAGACCCTAGGGAGCAAACACTGTGCTGGGTGACACCTTGTGCCCTGCGTGTGTCCCCTCAATCGTGTGCTGTGACCACTGTTCCCCCTCCACCAGTCGCAAAGCTGCCTCATGTGCCCATCCCCTGGCCAAATCCTGCCTTCCCCAGCCCTAACACGATGCTGCAGGATGCTCATCACCTTTTTGCACTTTTTTTCCCCACACCCAAGGCTGGAAAAGCCCCCATAAGGCTGGAAAAGCTGGTGGGCAGCACCAGAGGAGGCAGCCTCTCACCAGAGGCAGCAGCTGTGCTGGTTGGGGAGAAAGGCATCGTGTTATGGAAAAAAGGGCAGCTGCCCCCGGGGTGAAAGGTGCCTCGATCCATCCCGGGCACAGCCCCAGAGCCCTCACTTCAGATCCCTCCAAGGGAGCATCCCTCAGCAGAAAAGGAGCTTAACAGCACAAAACATTTGCTCCTGCACCTGCAGGAAGGGAAAAACTGTCCCAAATCCCCTTGGCCCCTGCCCAGCCCAGGGTACCAGTGCCAGCCCAGGGTACCAGTGCTGTGATGGCAGCAGCAAGCCCCACTCTAGGGCTGGGGTTGAGCTCCTGCTCTCCCCAAGGATGAGCTGCGCTTTCTGTCCCAGCAAGGGAGCATTTTTGGCAGCAGCAGCCCAAACTGGGAGCTGCCAGGCTGATTCGGGTGGGGATCAGGCCCCCAGCAGGGATGGGTGGGTTTGCAGCCCCACGCTTGTTCCACATCTCAGTTCCAAGGCTGTCTGTTTTCTTCCTCAAGGAGGCTGTTGCCCACCCCGAGCCATCTCTGACTGCCACAGCTCCTCCCCCCTGGCAGCGCCTGTGTGGGCCAAGAGCCCTCAGCAAACACTCAGTGGCACCAGGGGCTCCTCGAGGGCCAGCAGCTGGTGAGGGTGAGGCAACGTCACCCTGCAGAAATCCCCTTCTCCTTGTCCCAGTGTGGTGTGCCACGATGCCTGGGGCTCTGCAAGGTTTCCCCGACAGCCGAGAGGAGCAGCTCCCAGGTCCTCATCGTTCTGGTCCACCAGCTCTGTCCCTGTTGCCTTGTGCTGCTCCAGCCTGGGGCAGTGGCCTCGTCCTGTCCCCATCGGTGCAGGACAAGGAAGATCGACCCCGAGGCTGCGTATGAACCTCACATATGGCACTAAGAGAGCCTCATTCTTGGCAACGCTGTCCCTCTCCACCCCCTGGGTCTCTCCAAGTGCCCCCACGCTCAGATCACCCATGAGCCAAAAGCACTGCTTCCCATTTCTTGAACCGTCACTAGTGGGGGACCGTGACACTCCCATAAGGGGCTGCACCCATCCATGGCACAGCCCCGAGGAGCTCCCTGCACCCCAACACCCCCTGCACCTCCTTCACGCCTCACAGCCACCGTGACCACCCCTCACTTCGGGGGGCCTGGCTGGGGACATCACCCTCCAGCCTCACCTTAACGTCCTGCTCGAGGCTGTGGATGAGCTCGCCGTCCACCTGGCCCGTCTGCGCCACGCGCAGGCTGCGGCGCTCGGCCTTGCGCAGCCGGTACTGCAGGATGCGGCAGGTCTTGCTGGCCTGGTCCAGCTGCTGCCGGAGCTCCTGCAGCTGGTAGACATCCTCCTCCATGTAGACATCCCTCATCTCCAACATCTCAGCACGCAGCTCCTCGATCTCATCCTGTGGCGAGATAGATGCACTGTTAGAGAGGATGGACCCCATAGCATGGTCTTTTTCCCCAAGGACACCTCCCCAGCACGGCTCCCCTACCCTCCTCCATCCCAGGAGCTGTTTCCATGGACATTCAACCCCTCGGGTCAAGCCCCATCCTTGCAGGAAAAGTGCTCGGAGCCAGCTGGGCACCATCACCCACCAGCAAGCCAGCCAGCCCAGGGGGAACAGCCAACACGAGCGCCTATAAATATTTGTGGTAAAAGAAAGAGGAAGGTGGGGGAGGGAGAGGAGCTGCAGGAGCAGCACAGGCGGCAGCCGAAGCAAGAAAAATGTAGGTCGTCTTTGGGAAAGATGTGTCAGGGAGGCAGGCGAGGGAAAGAGATGGCAAGCGAGGACAGGGAAGGCTCAGGGACACGAGCAAGATGCCACCAGCACTGGGGACCAGAGGTTGCCTCTCATTTTGTCACCAAGCAGCAATTGCTGGGCTGGGCCCACTTCTTCCTGATCTCAGCAGCTCTCACAAGCCCAGTAGAGCCAGGGGTGACATCCTGCTGGCACCAGCTCCAAACCAAAGCCTCCTCCAGGCCTGCAGCAGGACCACCTGCAACAGCCACAGCCCCAGTGCCACCTCCCTGCCCAGCACAGAGCTATAGCCACTGCGAATGCTCAAGGTCTGTCCCAGTCAGCCCCCGGGGACCCACACAGGCTGTGCCAGCCCAAAGCTCTTTTCACATTCCCATGAGAATGGTCTCAAACCACATATTCCATGGAACCACCCCAGCAGTTGCACTGGCTGTTCTCCTCAACAAGACCTACTGGACTCGGTATGCTCCTGGGAGAGCGTGGAGCAGGCTGCCCAGGGAAGTGGTGGAGTCCCCATCCCTGGAGGTGTTTAAAAGATGAGTAGATGAGGTGCTCAGGGATCCAGTTTAGTTGCTCACAGGTACAGATGGATTCGATGGTCTCAAAGGTCTTTTCCAACCACATCGTTCTATGATGTAGAGGACTCTATAGAGGGTTGCATAGGGGGGATGCTGGGCACCATAGGGGCTCTAAAAGAGGGGACCCAGGACTCTATAAGGGCTCTACAGGGGAAACCAGGGCACGACACGATTCTGTGATTCTTTTCTTCTCAAAAATCCCCTCCACTACACATCTCCCATGGCTGCCAAATGCAATTGAGAGCTCAGGGGCTCACGCTGCCAGCGCACACGGAAGGGAGAAGACGAGCACCCGGCACAGGCAGTGGGGTTGAACATCCCCAATTCAGCCCAGGCAGAGAGGGGACAGGACTCCAGTGCTCCCAACACCACCCGTAACTGTGTCCTACAGCCTGAGACAGCAGCACCGTGGCAGCTCCGCCAGGCACTGGCACGCTCTGCTCGCCCAGCCCGGACAAAGCCCCAGCTGCAAGAATTCCCCCAAAAAGCAAAGCTGAGCCCGAGGAGGGGGGGCAGCAGCTGTGGGGACAAGTCACAGTCACTCACTGTTGGCTTTAAACACTATAACACCAATTAGACAATCCCGGATTATCTCCTGGCCCAGGCTGCCAGAGAACAGTGGCACTGTGGCACCAGAACCCTGTTGCCTTCCACCACTTCTTTCCAGGGGGTCTTGAGCACAAGATACGACAAGGGGTAACAGTTTTAAGCTGAAAGAGGGGAGACTTACATGAGATGTCAGGAAGAAATGTTTTGCTGTGAGGGTGGGGAGGCCCTGGCCCAGGTTTCCCAGAGAAGTGTTGGCTGCCCCATCCCTGGAGGTGTTCCAGGCCAGGTTGGATGGGGCTTTGAGCACCCTGATCTAGTGGGTGGTGTTCCTGCCCATGGCAGAGGGGTTGGAACTGGATGATTTTCAAGGTCTTTTTCAACCCAAACCATTGTGTGAGTCTATGATTCTAACAGCAAGGCAGAAGCAGCCCCTGGAGATATCCAGCCAGGCTGCTCTGGGCACTGCCAGAGTCTGTCCCATGAAGGGACATTATTGCAGACACGTTTCAGAAACACCTCTTGGATAGTTCAGGCGTGAAAAACCCCAAGGACAAACTGCATGTGTCAGCAGACATCTCTGCGATGCACCCTGCAGTGATGAACCTGATGGACACCCCTGATCAGCACTGCCCACCCCAGACAGCGGTGCCACAGCCCTGGGGACAGCAGCAAAACCTCTGGACACCAAACCAGCCCAGGGAGCTGGTTTATGGGATCTATTCCTTGTGAGCTTTCATGGGAAAAAAAAATGCATTATGCAGGTGAGCAGGTGCTGTGCAACAGCATGGTGGAAACCAACCTTTCACCACCAAGCTCGGATACAACTGCAGAGGCATTGCCTGCACCCTGCTCCAGCACTGACCCCAACGGCTCCCATTTGCCATGTGGCTTCCCCAGGCAGCAGCAGGGCAGGGCAGGGAGCAGAGATCTTGGAAAAAACCCAACCAAACCTTGCATTTGCTGGAAGGAAGCCTGGGCTTGCCGTGCTGAGCTCTTGCTTGTTTATGCCTCGGGTTGTAGCAACCGTTATTTTAGGAAGAGGCTGCTTCCAGCACGAGCCACTGCCTGGGCAAAGCCTGCTGGAATAGCCTTGAGCTGCTCCTTCGCACCGTGCTTCCACAGGGAGTGGGACTGGGGGGTTTGCAGCACGCTCGGCACTGGGGGGGCTGGGAAAGCTCCAGTGACAGGAATTCACCCACATCCTGTGATGCCAATAAAACCTGTGCAGCAGCCACAGCCCAGCAGCCGCACAGCCCGCCCTGAGCTGGCCCCTCGGGGGCAAACCGTGCTGCTAAGCCCTAGTAACTGGATTAGGATTGGAGAGCAGGAAAGCACCAGCAAACTGGAAGGGAGCTGAGGATGGCAAAGCTGACCCCTCCACGGTCAAGAGAAGAGCCCTGTGGTGCCCAGAGGCAGCGCATGGTGGGCACAGAGGTTCCCAATGGCTTCAGGGGTCCACGACAGCCACTGACCCTCACCCTTTGCATCTGCATGTCTTCTGGAGCTGATGCTCAACTTAGCAAAATCAAAGCAAAAACTCCATCTGGATAAACGTGAGAGCAGAGCCAGCAGTAGGCAGGAACTCCCTACAACCACCCCAAACTCAGGAGTGGTGCAGCAAGCACAAAGCACCAAAAGCAATGTTAAATAAAGTGTAAACCAGGGATGAGATGGGCAACACTGAGGACGAGATAAATGACTTTTTTCCAACACAACAGCCTGTGGGGGATGCCAGGCTCAGTTACCTGTCCCATAAACAAAAAGTCACCCACTCCTACCTGGAGTCACAGCCTCCCAGCACCTGTGGGCTGCTCACCCCCTTCATCCTCCAGATTATTCAGCACGGCATCCCTGCTCACTCCATCTCCGCATCCCTGCTCATTCCATCTCTACAGCAGCAAAGATTTAATGGGTTTTTCACACCAGAAGTCACCTGTCTTATAAAAGACGTTGGCAATCTGCAGTCCAGGGAGATCTGTTTCAATGCCCAAGGGATGATCATGTGCAGAAGACAACACCCTGCTTGAGTTTGAAGGAGCTAGGCAATGTCTAATGAGAAGCAATAGCACAAATCTTCAACTTGCTCTGAGCAAACCTTGGAGACAATATCTCTCCTGTGGGAGATTATTAAGTAAAGGAGGAAACAGCAAGGTGGGATGCAAACTATTCCCGTTCAGAAAAACACCCATGCATTTTCAGAGCAGGAGAAGACCTAGAAGGCGCTGAGCTTTAGGGTGATGGCCCTGGATGTTGGAATGGCAGAGCACACCTCAAAATGCACATCAGACCCATCACAGGTTGCGGCAGAGTTAAACCCTGGGATCTCCTGTCCAAAGGGAGCCACACGCAGGCTCAGGCATCTGCAAGAATGCAGCAAGCTCAGACCAGACCAGGGCACTCGCGCTGTGCAACGCTCACAGCTCCTCAGCAGGATCCACTATCTTTTAGAAGCAGAAAGCAACAACGGATACAAAACAGGATCATGCAAATAAGGACATGGCTGGCTGTCACGCTGCTGACAGCGCGCACACCCGTGGCTTTGGCAGCCCCAGGCTCTGGGGTGCAGCCAAGCAGCAGCCGCCTGCCCGTGGGGGCCAGGCAGCCCTTTGGGGAGCACAGCCCTGCCTGCATTCGCACCCTCCACCACCCGCACCCCGACCCTCAGCACAAGCTGCAGAAGAGGAGGAAGGGTGGAAGCTGCCTGTGTTGTTTTGCATCAGCGCCTTTGTGTGGAGCTCGGGCGGCGCTGGCAGTGGGAGCGCCTGCAGCGATCACCTCTGCAAAGATGGGGATTACCATCCAGGAGCAACAAGCACAGCTTCCTCTGAGATTACAGGACAAAAGCGGCAGCTTTCAATTAAGTCTGAGTCCCAGCAGACAGAAGAGGGAATTAGAAATTGCTAGGGCAAGAATAAAATCAGATGGGATTTCTAAAGGAAATTGCCCCGGGGGAGCCCAGGCGTGTCCCCTGCCAGCAAGGTGATCCCAGTAAAGGCAGCTCACCCCGAGCCCACGTCAGGGTGTAATGGGTCAAAGGATGGGGAAGGCACACCCATGTGTCACACACAGAGGTTTCTTTATGCACATCAAGAGCAGCTCCAGCCCAGCTCTGACAGTAAACATCAGCCACCCTTCCCTCCACATCACGCTGGAGCTCAGCGCAGCAACCTGCGCCCTGCCCCTGGCCAGCGTGCCAGCTCCCGCTGGGCACAGAGCACAGCACGTTGGCAAGGGAAAAATCATCATTTCTCAGCTTTACACCTGCCCCCATAAATTAACAGGCAAACAGCTGGGGGCTCTGCAGTGCAACCCGTGTCACGCAGCATCGGAACAGGCGAGAGGCTGCAAAGCCCCTTTCCAGGGTGTCTGCTGGTGGGGTAACACTTGGCAAAGCCCTGTGCCCCAGCTCTGCCAGTGGTTACCATGACCCCTGGGCACAGTCCCTGACGCTGTGGCTCAGCAGGAACTGAGCAGCAGCAGAGCTGGGACCCAGCACCAACAGGGCTGCCCAAACGCACCCTCTGGGTCCTCCCTGGTGCCCCTGCACGATGCTGGCAGTAGGTGGGATGCTGGCAGCAAACCCGTTTTGGTGGCACGCACCGATCCCTGGCTGCCTCAGGGGAAATGATGCACCCACTCAGCCACCCTACGTGTTTCTCCACAGAGCTGGGAAACGCACCCAAACCCCAAGAGACGCAGGATGACGCAGGGCAGGGCATGGGGTGGGGGCTGGTGGGATTGCAGCATCACATGGCTCTCGCCTAAGCCCCTTCCTGCAGAGAGGAGAGGGGTTGCAGGCACCCCCTCCCTTCACTCCAAACCCTCTCCCATGCCCATTCTTTGTCTGCCTGTCCCTCCGCAGCTGCTGCCGTATCGCATCTCACATTTTCCAGCCCACTGAGCAGGGCTGGGAGTTGCTCTCCACCACACGGCTCAGCAACAGCGCGACGACAGGGCGAGGACACCCAAGACACCTCCTCCCTTGCTGGGCTGCCAACCTGGGCATGAAAAACAGCCCTTTTCTGGGGAAAATGCTTGAAATAACCCATTTACCGGGGGTCACGGCAGGTGCACGCACTCAAAAGCAGCATAAGTGGAGACACCAACCTGCTGTGCACAGAGCAGGAGGAGGAAGGCAGAGCCTTGCAAAAATCTGGGTTGCAAAGAGAAATGGGTGAAGTGTGCTTAAATATGTATATTTTTTTCTATGGCAGCCGAGGAAAGATGCAACGTGAGTTGGCACTGCTACAGAGGGCTGGGATGTGCTCACAACAGCTCTGCTGGGAAGCTCCAAAACCCCCCTGCGCATCACACACGCGTAACAGCACCACGCACACCTGGCCCATGCCAAAACGTCACCAAAAGCCTCCCAACCCTGAAAATCCTCACTCATCTTTAAAAACACACCAGGTTTTACCAGGCTATTATGAATAAATGAAAAAAACCACCATCCACTTGCTGCAATTTGGGTGAGTCCTAGGAAATAAGTCACCTGTGGTTAAGTCTGATTCACCCACAGCCGAGGGGAAGTGAGCTGCTGTGGCCAAGGGCCACCCCTGCAGGGTTCCTGCACTCTGCTCCTCAACCTGGGCTGCACAGCAGGGTGGGTGCTGCTGATTGCTTGGGTTAGGCCTTTGTTTTTGCCATAAGTCCCCACATCCCCAATCTTTTAGCAAAAGCAACACAACTCAGCACCTTGCTGCAGCCCAGCATCGGTTTCTGCTCCTTACTGGAGAAATTGGGCAAATCTTCCACCCTTCTTGGAGCACAAGGGGTGTGTGCATCTGGCTGTGGCTTTGCCAGGGTTACCAGCCCAGGGATCTCCTGTTTAGGCAGCAGGAGATGTGAGCTGCAACACCAAAATATGGTTACAGGCAGGATCCACGTCAGAGAGGTATAAGCAGAGGGACCCACGTGCTGGTGTGAGCGCACACGGGAGATGCCGCAGCAAAGAAGACTGTTTGCCACCAGCATCTCCATGGTGCTTCTCGGTGCACACCTCCAGCAGCTCTCCACTCCTCCCACTGCTCCTGGCCAGGGGATTTCAGTTGTCACCCATCATGGCAGGTAATATACTTGCACCCTGCACGCCTGTGGCTTGCTGGGAAGAAGATCCCGGAGGAAGCAATCGCGCTGTCCGCAAGAACGGCAGCTTTTGCACGTGCGTTCTTGGAAACCGGAGGGGCCTCATCTGTAGTTTTCCAGCTCTCAGTAAATCAAAGCCCTTAAGCTCTTGCTGCTAATTCTGGCAGGAGTTGGGACACCAGCTGTGAACCGGGGCTTTGCTAATGGACAAAGGGGCTGATTGAGCATCTTTGAGCCTGTTACCCAACGCCCAGCTCCCACCTCACAGCAATAATTACAAACTTTGGCACAGGTGGCTGTGAGCTGGCCTGATTCCCAACCCACCACATCTGAAGAGCAGCCAGCAGGATGCGGTACCTACCCCGAAACCCCCAGCTGGTGACTGCACAAGCATCTCATCCACAGCTCTACCCTGATGAGGAGCAGGGGGTGCAAAATGCCTGCAGTCCACCAGGACACAGCACGTGGTGGGTGTTTGTGCCCACCCCGCAGCACGCAGAGTGTGCCAGGGTGCATCAGGTTGATGTGTGACCCAGGGCAGAACAGCTCCGTGCCCCTGTCCCCACGCAGCACGTCTGCCCTGGCTCCACCATGTGCCCATGAATCAGGCAGCCACGCAGCCCAGGCAGAAAAAGGCCCCGGGGGAGCACGGGAACCATCGGAAAGAAACGAGCTGGAAAATCTCCCCAGGGTCTGGCAGCACCAGCAGGCAGGGAGGGCAGCAGGGAGCATCCACCCCTGTGCCAGGCTGAGCTGTGCCCAGCCGTGCAGGGTCAGGTTGTGCCACACTGTGTGCCAGGATGCCAAACTGGGCTGAGCCAAACTCTACCACACTCAGCCATGCCAAGCTGGGCTGAGAACGGCCACGCCACGCTGAGCTGCATCTTGCTAAGCTGTGCCAGCCCAAGCTGTGCTGAGCCTAGCCATGCCAAGCAGGGGCTGTGCTAGGCTTGGCCATGCTGAGCCATGCTGTGCTGAGCTGTGCCTGGCCATGCCACGCCAAGGCAATCCATGCCCAGCTTGGCTACAACAGGCTAAGTTGGCCCATGGTGTGCCTTGTGTCAAAGCGTGCCATGCTACGCTGAGACAAGCTGAGCTTTGCCCTATGCCCATTTTGGTCACGCTGGCCTGAGCCAAGTCATGCCCTACATCCACACTATGCCCAGCTGAGCCAAGCCCAGCCACGGCTTCCCAGCTGTACCGTGCCTGGCCATGCCAGGTGATGCCATGCTGGGCTGAGCCATGCCATGCTATGCTATGCTGTCCTACTGGGGCAGGCCATGGGGGGCTGAGTGGAGCTGTCACCTGTGCCCAGCCATGGCCAGGGATGTTAAGCCATAATATGCCAAGGGATGTTGATCCATGCTTTGGGATGCCGCACCATGCCCTGCCCAAGGATGTTGAGACATGGTAGGCCAGAGATACGCCAAGGGATGCTGTGCCATGCTGAGCCTTGGCCTGGGATGCCATGCCCACGTATGGTGACTCACACTATGGCCAGCGATGCTGTG
This sequence comes from Tapera naevia, assembly GCA_033556795.1. Classification (NCBI taxonomy): domain Eukaryota; kingdom Metazoa; phylum Chordata; class Aves; order Cuculiformes; family Neomorphidae; genus Tapera; species Tapera naevia. The sequence goes on from JAUMJJ010000085.1 coordinate 1,749,745, forward strand.
CCATGCAGACCCATGCAAAGGGATACTGAGCCATGCCCTGGGATGTTGTGCCATGCCATGCCAAGGGATGCTGACCCATGCCTGCTGATGCCCACCATGCTGTGCCATGCCATGCCTTAGAATGCTCAGCCATGCTACAACCAAGGAATGCTGTGCCATGCTGAGCCATGCCCTGGGATGCTGCACAATGAAAATGCCATGCCTATGTGCCATGCTGTGCCATGCCATGGCAATGCCATGCCCAGGGATGGTCTGAGCCACCTATGTCCAAAGATGCTGTGCCACGCCACATCATGCCAAGGAATGCTGAGCCATTCTATGCCATACCATGCCTCGGGATGCTGACCCATGGTACAACCAAGGATGCTGTGCCATGCTGTGCCATGCCCTGCCTCCGGATGCTGACCTATGCTACAACTAGGGATGCTGTGCCATGCCATGCTGCACCATGCCAAGGACTGCTGAGCCGTGCCCTGAGATGCTGCACAATGTCATGCCCTGCCCTGGGATGCTGTGCCGTGCCATGCCATGCCCTGGGATGCTGCACAATGCCCTGCCCTGGGATGTTGTGCTGTGCCACGCCATGCCCTGGGATGCTGTGCCATGCCCTGCCTCGGGATGCTGACCCATGCTACAACTAGGGATGCTGTGCCATGCTGAGCCGTGCCCAGGGATGCTGTGCCATGCCATGCTGCACCATCTGCTGAGCCGTGCCCTGAGATGCTGTGCCGTGACGTGCCATGCCATGCCCTGGGATGCTTTGCTGCGTCCTGAGATGGTGTGCCATGCTGTGCCGTGCCCTGAGATGCTGAGCTGTGTCCTGAGATGCTGAGCTGTGCTGTGCCCTGCCCTGGGATGCTGTGCCCTGCCCCGGGATGCTGTGCCCTGCCCCGGGATGCTGTGCCCTGCCCCGGGATGCTGTGCCCTGCCCCGGGATGCTGTGCCCTGCCCCGGGATGCTGTGCCCTGCCCCGGGATGCTGTGCCCTGCCCCGGGATGCTGTGCCCTGCCCCGGGATGCTGTGCCCTGCCCCGGGATGCTGTGCCCTGCCCCGGGATGCTGTGCCCTGCCCTGGGATGCTGTGCAGTGCCGTGCCCTGCCCCGGGATGCTGTGCCGTGTCCTGGGATGCTGTGCGGTGCCGTGCCCTGCCCTGGGATGCTCGGCTGTGCCGTGCCGTGCCCTGGGACGCTGTGCCGTGCCGTGCCCTGGGATGCTCGGCCGTGCCGTGCCGTGCCCTGGGATGCTCGGCCGTGCCCCTGGCTGCCGCACAATGCCGTGCCCCGCACCTCCCAGCCCCGCCGCGCCCGCCCCGCGCTGCCCACCTTGAGGTAGTCGTTCTCGGCGCGCAGGTCCTCCATGTCCCGCAGCAGCGCGTCGCTGCCGGCGTCGAGCAGGTCCTCGGTGAGGTCGGAGAAGGCGAGCGAGGTGCTGGGCTGCAGGCGGCTGCTGCCCACCGAGGGCTCCTCCAGCAGCGGCGACGACGCCGACCCTTCACCCCCTCCTCCTCCTCCTCCTCCTGCCCCCGCGGCCCCGCACGCTCGCGGGGCGCCGCCCGCCGCCTCCCCATCGCTGCCGCTCAGCTCCGGCAGCCTCGCCTCGTCCGAGGCGCTGCACTCCGAGCCCTCCGAGCTGCTGTCGGGGGGCACCGCCGCCGCCGCGTCCCCGGGGCGGCTCCGCGCCTTCCCCCGCCCCGCCGGCCCCTTCCCACCGCCCGCCGCCGCACGCCGAGGGGCCGCGACCCCCGCGCCACGCCGGGCCCTGCCCAGCGGCCACCCCGGCAGCTCCCGGGGCCGCGCGGGGGACGGGGCGCGGAGCGGCTTCGCCTTCTTCTTGTGCGGAGCCGCGGGCCCGGGCGGAGCGGCCGCCATGGCCGCCGCGATGGGGGAGCGGCTGCGGCTCCGCCCGCCGCGCGGGGCGGGGGCAGCGAGACAAAGGGCGGGGGAGGGGGCGTGCGGGGACCAGCGGGGGGGCCGCGGCGAAACAGCGACCCCCTCTGCCCGCCCGGGGCCGACGGCACCCGCACCCCCCGCACCCCCCGCACCCCGGGCGTCGCTGGAGTCAGGGGCGGCCCCGGGAGAGAGGGGTCTCCCAAGAGTGAGGGGCACCCCTAGGAGTGAGGGGTCTCCCAAGAGTGAGGGGCATCCTCAGGGAGTGAGGGGTCTCCCAAGAGTGAGGGGCATCCTCAGGGAGTGAGGGGTATCCCAAGAGTGAGGGGCACCCCTAGGAGTGAGGGGTCTCGCAAGAGTGAGGGGCATCCTCAGGGAGTGAGGGGTATCCCAAGAGTGAGGGGCACCCCTAGGAGTGAGGGGTCTCCCAAGAGTGAGGGGCATCCTCAGGGAGTGAGGGGTCTCCCAAGAGTGAGGGGCACCCCTAGGAGTGAGGGGTCTCCCAAGAGTGAGGGGCATCCTCAGGGAGGCGCCGCTGGGAGTGAGGGGTCTCCCAAGAGTGAGGGGCACCCCTAGGAGTGAGGGGTCTCCCAAGAGTGAGGGGCATCCTCAGGGAGTGAGGGGTCTCGCAAGAGTGAGGGGCACCCCTAGGAGTGAGTGGTCTCCCAAGAGTGAGGGGCATCCTCAGGGAGGCGCCGCTGGGAGTGAGGGGTATCCCCGAGGGGGCATCCCTGAGAGCGGGAGGCACCCCTAGGAGTGAGGGGTCTCCCAAGAGTGAGGGGCATCCTCAGGGAGTGAGGGGTCTCCCAAGAGTGAGGGCCACCCCTAGGAGTGAGGGGTATCCCAAGAGTGAGGGGCATCCTCAGGGAGGCGCCGCTGGGAGTGAGGGGTATCCCCGAGGGGGCATCCCTGAGAGCGGGAGGCACCCTTAGGAGTGAGGGGTCTCCCAAGAGTGAGGGGCACCCCTAGGAGTGAGGGGTATCCCAAGAGTGAGGGGCATCCTCAGGGAGTGAGGGGTCTCCCAAGAGTGAGGGGCACCCTTAGGAGTGAGGGGTCTCCCAAGAGTGAGGGGCATCCTCAGGGAGGCGTCCCGGGGAGTGAGGGGTCTTCAAGAGTGAGTGGCATCATCAGGGAGGCACCCCTGGGAGTGAGGGGTATCCCCGAGGGGGCACCCCTGAGAGCGGGGGGCACCCCTGAGAGCGAGGAGCACCCCTAGGAGCGAGGAGCTTCACTGCCTGTGAGGGGCAATCCCGAGGGAGGCACCTCTGAGACGGAGGGTTCCCCCGGGCATTTTGCAAAGCGTGGGTCCCGGGGTGATGGCATCGTCAGTGTGGGTCCCCCGGCACACCCCTGTGGGTGGGGGTTCCCTGCAGAGCAGGCATCCCTGTGGGGCAGGGTCACACTGGGGATCCAGGGACTGGGGGTCTCAGGGGCACACCTGAGGCTAAGGGTCCCCCAGGGCAAGTGTGGGAAAAAGGGTTCCCAAGGGCACCCGTGTGGGGCAAGGTCTCCTTGGGGCATCCCCAAGGGCAGGGGTCCTAAGGATACCCTTCTGGGGCAGTGTCACATCGGGACATCCCATGAGGTGGGAGTCCTCGGAGCACATCTGAGGGTAAGGGTCCCCCAGGGCAGGTTTGGAGAAGAGTCCCCAAGATGTTCTTGGCAGTTCAAGGCCCCTGGGAATCACTGCCCCTGGGAGCCTCAGGGTCTCCAGGGTACCCTGTGTGTGAGGGTCCCTGTGGCACTCCCATGGGTGGGGATCCCAGGGCACCCCTGTGAGTGCACGGCATCCCTGGATCCAGATGTCCCTCACGTACCCCGTGGGTGGGAGATCCCTGGGGCCTCTTGGCAAGGATACCCTGAGGCACCCCGTGTATGGGAGGTCCCCAGAATCCCTCATAGTGAGGATTCCCCATGAGTGGGGGTCCCCCAGGACACCTCTATAAGTCCAGGTCATCTTCAGAGGCAGTGGTCCCGCATGTACCCCATGGGTGGGAGGTCCAGGGGACCGCTCTTGGTGAGGATCCCCCGAGGCACCTGGTGCCCCCCCTACTCTCCCCTGGGCCAGCTCCAGCTGCCTGCCAAGCTGCCGGGGTGCGCACACCCTGCACGGTGCCTCTCCGGGGCGGGGGAGAAGCCGTCAGCAGCGAGTGGTTGTGCGGCGGCTCCCCCCCATCCGCCTGCCTCTCTCGTCCGTTAATCCAGCCCCAAACCCGCTGCCAGCATCATCCAAAAGCTCCGTTTGAAAAATGCTGCTGCGCGCCTGCCCCAGCGGCAGCGCCGCGGCCTCGCAGCGGGAAGCGATGCTCTGCTGCCTCATCCCGAGCCCCCGTGCCCCAACGCTGCTCACATTCGGATTTTAGCACAACCTGAAGGCAGAAATGCTTTTCTCCAGGGGCAAACAGGAGCACGGCTGAACACAGAGCCCGCCACGTGTGTTTAGCAGGGCATTTGTTTTATTATAGGGTTTATCAGGGCATTGTTCAACACCCCTCCCTGCTCAGCACCCAGTTCCCCAAGCACTGGGCACCCTCTGGAACATGGAGTGGGATTGCACCCCCCCCCCCCCCCCCCTGCCCTAGTCCAGCCATGTTATCTTGCACAGGAAAATCAGGATTGTACAAAAACCCCAGGATTTTTATTGCAGAAATAGCTCCGTGCTGCTCGTGGCCTGAGGAACGCTATAAATACGCTTTACTGGTAGATGAAGTGCCTTATGGGCAGATGAGGTGCTCGAGGGTGGTTTGGCAGTGGACAGGTATGGTTGGACTCGATCTCAAATGTCTTTTCCAACCAAACAATGATTCTGTGATTCTCTGAAATCGTGTGGGTGCCTTTGGTCACGGCTCGTTGAGCCCCTCCTGCAGCTCTGCAGACCCCTGGGAGGTGGCTCCAGCACATCAGCAGCTGATGACAGCGACGAGGGGGATGTGAGTGGAATAAGGGACCCCAGGAAGGTGAGAAGGACTCTGTGTTCCAGCACAGCCACTGCACTGGGACAAGGTCCCTGGGCACTCTTGCCCCCCCTAAGCTGAATCGCAGCCCCAGGCGCTGTTTTCCAGGCTCTGGCACATCACCTCATCCCACCTCTTGCTTGGAAAGCAGGTTGAGCTGTCACAAGGCCCATCCTGCAGCTCAGGGCGTGAGGTATGGAAGGTTGGCATGGAGCTGCCTTCCTGTATGTCCTGCACAGCACCGAGTGCCCAGAGCTAACGGGAAGGCTGCTCTTCCCGCGGGACTCGCAGCATCGTTAGCGGAGTTATGACTCAGCCCTGCTGCATGACTGCACATGCCCCTGCGCGGGACATCAGGCCCTGACCAACAAGTGCTGCACTCATTAAGGAAGATCATTATTTTCCCTCCGAGCAGTGGTTAATTGCGTCATGCAAAGCGTGCGGGCGCTGCCCCCACAGAGCTGCACGGCGGCAGGGGAGCGAGGGGTGAAGGCAGTGTGTCTCCAGCCTTGTCCTTGGGGACACCCCAGGGTGTCCTAAGGATGGGGCACGTGATGTGTGCCCAAAACTGCTCAGGGCTGAACATAGAGTAAAATGGCATTTCTGGAAAGTAGCCTGCTTCAGGGAAGCCCAGCTCCCAGGCTCTGGCCCTGGATCTGAGGACACATCTCTGCACTCTCAGCCTGACTCTGGCTTTTCCCCAGGCCTGTCCTGGTGGCCTCAGGCTGTTGCACCCAATGGAGGACACGGACCTCATCACGATGGGCCGTGCATCCAGCGGTGCGTGTGCATCCCACGACAGGCACATTGCCTCTCACTGACTTAGCAGGCAGCAAATTGGCAACAGCCTTTGGAGGGAGGCGGAGGCTGAGCCAGCCCTGTTCTGGAACTGCTGCCTGGGGCACAACTGCACAAAGGCAGAAACAGGTTTGGGGTGGAGGTGGGAGGGACATCAACAGACCTCAAAGTATCCCCTGGGGCTGGAGGCAAAGCAGGCAGCGAGGTTTTGAGCTGAGCCAACGTCGCCTTGGGCCAGGCGCCTGGTCCTGTGCTCAACCATCCCCTTGGCACGGCCATGGAGATGCATTGGAGGACACAGAGGCCTCCACGGCCGGGGCCGTGCCAACTGATCTCATTGATGATCTGCTGTAGTGGCTGGTCTTGAACTAGCTGCTCTCTGGAGAATTATTCAATAAATTTGAATTAAATGCGGGCGGGCGGCTCTCTGAAGCCTCTGAAAGAAAAGCGATGAGCTTAACCAGCCCCCTGGGCCTTTGGGAAGTCTGGCTGGCAGCCAGCCGGAGCCAGGATCCAGCACATCCCTGAGCAGCACAGAGAGAAAGGTCTGCTCAGCAGCCTCTGCGCTGCCAGAGACAGGGCTCGGGCAAGGCAGGAGTCCCTCTGGCCACCCAGCTCATCCTGGGAGCCACCAGGGCCTGGGAGAGGGGACACAGCGAGGTGGCCAGAGGGAACATCACCCTACTGCACCACACAGGGTCCCTGGAGGGTGCTGGCTCCCAGCACAGGGGCACCAACCCTGCCCATCCCAGCTGTCACTTCCAGGACCACTACCACCACCTAACAGGGGTTGCCCTGGAATTGCTCCCACCGTGCTTGGTGTGGACAAGGGCAGAGGAATGGAATCATAGAATCATGGAATGGTTTGGGTTGGAAGGGACCTCAAAGCCCATCCAGTTCCAACCCCCTGCCATGGACAGGGACACCTCCCACTGGATCAGGGGGCTCAAAGCCCCATCCAGCCTGGCCTGGAACACCTCCAGGGATGGGGCAGCCACAGCTTCTCTGGGCAACCTGGGTCAGGGTCTCACCACCTTTATTGTGAAGAATTTCTCCCTAATGTCCAATCTAAATCCTCCCTCTTCCAGTTTAAAGCTGATCCCCTCCTCCTGTCACCCCAGGCCCCTCTAAAAAGTCCCTCCCCAGCTTTCCTGGAGCCCCTTTCAGTCCTGGGAGGCTGCTCTAAGGTCTCCCTGCAGCCTTCTCTCCTCCAGGCTGAACAACCTCAACTTCCTCAGCCTGTCCTTATAGCAGAGGTGCTCCAGCCCTTGGATCATCTTCATGGCTTCCTGTGGACCTTTTCAAACAGTTCCATATCCTCCTTATGTTGGGAGTTCCAGAACAGGACATAATACTCCAGGTGGGGTCTCACAAGAGCAGAATGGAGGGGAAGAATCCCCTCCCTTGCCCTGCTGGCCTCGCTTCTCTTGATGCAGCCCAGATCACGGTTGGCCTTCTGGGCTGTGAGCGCTGCTCATGTCGAGCTTCTCATCAATCAGCATCCCTAAGTCCCTCTCCACACCCCAGAAGCACCCCAGGTGTTCACGGGCACACATCCCAGACTATGTCCCCTGAGTGCAAAGGGCAGAGCTCAGGTGAGCACTGGGCAGCAACAGCAGGTCTTCACACCTGAGCACCTTTCTGGATCAGGCCCTGGGCTCTGTCTGCTCCTGCTCCTCTGTCTCGGTGGCAGCGCTGGCTTCGCTCCAGAGCTCTGATGAGGCTGTCAGATCCATTTTGTGTTAAGATGCTTCAAAGCAAAGAGCAGCGAGCCCTGGAGAGAGTGGCAGGAGGCAGAGCCCGAGCCCTCGGCCTCTGAGGGTGCAGGAGGACCCAGTTAACTTGCATGTTGGCCCAAACTTGAATTCCTACCAAATTGACAAAAGCCAAGAAGACCCCATAAATCGGTGAGCCTGTAATTTCTTGGGGAAAATAGGTTTAGAAATGATTGTGATGCTTGGACAAGATTCAACATCCCCCTTACTGTTTCAGTATTTGAATCTGATATTAAGTACTTATATACATATATATACACACACTATTTGAATGACAAATATCCTGAATGTGTTATTTTTAAACACCAGCAGGCACTGCTCAGTGTAAGCATCCTGCTTCTCCCCCTCTCCCCAGCACTGCTTTCATTCATGGGTTTTTTTGCTGCCAGGGAGGATCCTGGATAAGGACAAGGATGGGGACACACATCCAAGGGCTCAGCAAGCATCCCAGGGGGACCACGGGACCAGAGGGGACAATGTGTGTAGCCAACCATGCCATGCTCACATCTGGGGGAAATGCTTTGCTTTCCAGCTGCAGCACATCTGCTTGCAGAGCTGCTTGATGTGATGTTGCATCGAGGCTGGTGTGCGGCAACCATAGCAACGGGGCTGCCTCAGTTTTCTGCTCTTCCCAGCAGCAATAATACTGATTTCTCCCAAATTTGCTGCTGCCTGAGAGATACCAACAAAAACACATGCCCAGGCAGCAGGGAGGGGCTGATCTGCCCCTAAGGAAGATACCTAGGTAGGGACTCAGCTGTCCTATGTCAGGTGAGGACCCTGATGTTGAATCCAGAGAGCAGTTCTGCAGGCTCCAGGCACTCTCACCTCTGCCAGCCTGAGCCCTGAGCCACATCCCACCCGGCATGAGCAGGGTGGGAAGCACTGCCTGCCTGCACCAACAGCTTGGATGTCACAAGAAGCAGGAGGAAGAGTAAGAGCCCAGCATCCAAATATCTCCGGGGTTAGTGGCAACCTGTAAGGAGGCAGCAGTGCCAGCACAGCATTGCACAACAGAGCGTGATGGTGCTGCACACCAAAATAGTTACTGGGGTTTGGAGATGGGGTACCTGGGTCCAGGAATGGTCACGAGGATTTAGGGTGTCAGAGTGGCCCTCCCAGATGCTGAGTGCACACTGGGATCTCTCGGTTTCCATGGTGCTCCACCAGCATCTCACTGACCTGCAGTAAGGTATTAAAAATACAAAGATGGACAAAACAAGAGGCACCTTGATCTCCCTTTCCCTGTCCCTGAGCTGCACCCACTCCTGTGCTGACCGGTGCCAGGGTTGCTGCAGTTGCAGCAGCCGCTGGTCCAGTGCCAGCTGAGCCTGGTCACAAGCCCCACAGCCTCAACCCAGGCTATAGCACGCTGTGTGCCCCTACAGAACCCCTATAGAGCCCTTATCACATCCTGTGTCCCACCTTCAGAGCCCTCTGTAGAGACCTCTATAGCACTTTTCTTCCTCCCAATAGAGGCCCCTTTATAGCCCTATATATTTTGCTGTGTTCTCCCTATGAAGCCTCATATAATGGCCTAATCGTGCCTTGTGTCCCCTATTTAGGACCCCCTCTAGTGCCCTTATTTCACCGTGTCCCCACTTTAGAGCCCCCTATAGCACCCTTTGTCTGATATTTAGAACCCTCTATAGAGGATCTCCCTATAGCTCCATTTGTCCCCCATAGAGCCCTCTCCAGTGCTCCTGTCGCGCCCTGTGTCCCCCCTTTAGAGACCCCTATAAAGCCCCCATAGTGCCCTTTTTCCCCCTACAGAGCTCCGTATATCACCCTCTGTCCCCCCATAGAGCCCCGTAAAAGGCACCCTATTTCGCTCTCTGTCACCCCTTTAGAGCCCCCCTAGAGTGCCGCTGTCGCACCCTGTGTACTCCTCAATGGAGCTGCCTATAGAGCCCCTATAGCGCCCTCTGTCCCTCCTTTGGAACTCCCTATAGAACCCCCTATCGCACCCTGTGTGCCCACTTTAGAGATCTCTATAGAGCCCCTATCACAACCCGTGTCCCCACCTTTAAAGCCTCTTACTGAGTCCCGTGTATCACCTTGTGTTTCCCCTATGAAGCCCACTATGAGGCCCCTATAGCTCCCAGTGTGCCACCTTTAGAATCCCCTACGGACCACCTATCACACTCTTTGTGCTGTTTATGGAGTCCCCTGTAGAGCCCCTATGGCACTCTGTGTGCTCTCTATGGAGCCCCATATAGAGTGTCCTATATCACTATTTCCCCCATTTAGAGACCCCAGTAGAGATCCTGTGTGTCCCCTTTAGAGCTCCTTATAGTGCCCCTATCATGCTCTGTGTCCCCCCTTTAGAGTGCCCTATTGAGCCCCTATTGTGCCCTGTATCCCCCTTATGGACTCCCCTATAGAGTCCTGATAGCTCCCCGTGTCCCTCCTTTAGAGCCCCTATAGTGCCCCATCACGTCCTGTGTCCCCCCCATCGAACCCGATATAGAGCCCCTGTAGTGCCCTTTGCCCCCCTTTATAGCCCCCACAGAGACCCAATCGTGACCTGTGTCCCCCATTTAGATCCCCCATAGTGTCCCCTATATCACTGTGTCCCATTTTAGAGCCCCTATAGCACCCTGTGTCCCTATAGGATCCTGTGTTTCCCACGTATGGAGCCCCCTGTAGAGCCCCCAGCGCATTCTGTGTCACCCCATTAGGACCCCCTATAGAGCCCTCTATAGCACCCTGTGTCCTCCCTATGAAGCCCCCGATAGAGCCCCTATAGCAGCTCCAACAGAGCCCCTAGAGCACCCTGTGTCCCGGCTATAGAGCCCCCTATAGCGCCCTCTGACCCTCACACAGCTCACTAAATCCCATGGGAATAAAACCCTTCACGGGCAGACACCGCCTCTCTTCCCTGAGATCCTTACATGACTCTGTCCTCTCTTCCTTTGTTCCTGTTTCCCTCACCCACCCAGCCACGATGTGTAGATTTTCCATGTTTGGGGTGGGCGGAGGATAAGATCAAAGCCCCCTCTCTCTTCCCTCTTCTCCTCTTTCTAAAGCAGCTGTTCAGACGGGGAAGGTGAAGATGCTGTTCGTGGCAGTTTGGGGTTTGCGATTCCTGCTGGCAAAGAGCATCACCTTCAGTACGATCCCGAGTATCAAGCTGCTGCTCTTCCGAGGGGAGAGAAGCCTCCTTCAGTCCCTGGGAGCACAGGAGGCAAGTGCACGGCGTGAGCAGTTGGCTTTGTGTCCTTCTGTAAACCCACGAGGAGTGACATCGGTTCAGCCGTCCCTGTTGCCCCTGGATCAGTCAATGCAGCCCCAAATTTGCCTCATCCCAAATTGCCTTTGTGTCAGGCTGGTCCAGAGCATCTCAGGTTCCATCAGGAAGCTCCTGCTGGTCGTTTTAAGCGGCAGAGCACAAAGCCTGGGTCAATGTCCAGGTCATCAAGTACAAGAGAGGGAAAATCCCAAAAGCCAGCAAATGTGAAAGGGGAAATGGGAAAAGGAGGAGAGAGAATCCTGAAGATCAGGCAGTCAAAATGACAAAACCAGTTTTCCAATCCAGTCCAGATTAACAGCAACTCGACACCACCTCATTACATGTGAACAAGAATTTAAAACAACTGTTGTTTGCTCTTTCAGGTATGGGGTCAGCGAGCCAGTGCTGGGCTGAAGAAGGGCTGGGAAGAACACACAGAGGGATAATTGAAACACCAGGGGTCAGCTTTGCTGCCAACAAACATCAGAGAAGCAGCAAAACCCCAGTTTCCACAGATCTAGGAACCTTTTTACTTCATCAAGGTGCTTTTCAGTTAACACCACCTGGAAGCCTTCTGAGAGAGAGAATCATGCTGAACTCTCATCTACCTCAGCTTCATTGATTGTCAGAACCACTTGTGTTATTCCTTATAAGAGCTTTCCCTTGACCCTCAGCTACGCAGGACAGGTTCATTCTACTCCTCCTGTACCCACTGCACTGAAGCATCCAAATTGCTGAGGAAGCTTCAGAAACTTAAAATTGGACTTTACACTTCCTATCATTTAACAATATCATCTCTGGTTGTATCAAATTGGTGTCTGCAGAAGTAACACTTTTCTTCTTGGGGATCGCAGGAACAGAGGGAGAGTCATATTGTTTTCATTTTTAGAAGATTTTATTAGTGGTGGTTTCCACTGGACCTGAAGGAATCCAGTCCAGACAGAGATACAGGAGTATTTCCATTTCCACTTCTTCTTTAGGACATTCTTCTCTTTAATTAAGTATTGGTACCTGCAGTTCAGGCTTCCTTAACAGACACCAAAATACAGATTTCTCACACTTGTGTTGCTCTGTGCCCTTTCTGCTGAAAGCTTGGTGGAAACTGCTGAAACTCCACTGTCCTGTCCAGTGGCCACTGAGAACCAGAAACCCACCTATTACAGCCTAGACTCATTTTATGGAATTTGTCTTTCTTGGGCTTTCCACGGGGAAAGAAAGAGGCTCTCTGGCACTTTTAAGAGACTTCAGGAGGGACATGAATTCTGACCCTGCTGGGTTTAAAGGAAGTTTAATTATTACGCCCTTTTCAAACTACTCAGGCTCAAAACCGATCTGAGGGCTGGAGCACCTCCATCCGAGGACAGGCTGAGAAAGTTGGGCTTTTTCAGCTTGGAGAGGAGAAGGGTCCAGGGATACCTTAGAGTAGCCTCCCAGGACTGAAAGGGGCTCCAGGAAAGCTGGGGAGGGGCTCTTGATCAGGGAGTGCAGGGATAGGACAAGGGGGAATGGTTTTCAGCTGAAAGAGGGGAGACTGAGATGAGATCTTAGGTGGAAATGTTTTCCTGTGAGGGTGGTGAGGCACCAGAGAGGTGCTTGCTGCCCTAGCCCTGGAAACGTCCAAGATAAGGTTGGATGGGGCTCTGAGCAACCTGGTCGAGTTAAAGATGTCCCTGCTCCTGCAGAGGAGTTGGACTGGATGACCTGTAAGCGTCTCTTCCAACCCCAACCATTCTGTCATACTATGACTCTATGATATTCAGAGTCTACTATGAACTACTCTGCCTGCTGACCTTGAGTTCCCTGTAGGTTGTGCCCAGCACTCTGGTCCCCTCCTGTCACCAGGCACAGTGCTGTCCCCAGCAGCTCTTGAACGCTCTCCTGTAAGCGGGGCAGCCCCGGAGCAAACCAGACCAAGTGACACAGAGCGTGTAGAAGGAGAGAGCTGCCCTGCAGCACCGCTGGTTGTCACTGGAGCCGCAGGAGCTCTGCAGCAGTGTCTTTGCATGGTGTGGTTGTTACGCCCCTCATCCCGTAGGCAGCTTCTCCTCATGACTCTCTGATCTCAACTGCAAGCACTGACCCTTTTTGCTTCTGTGGAGCAGGTGCACACTCTAGGGGTGGAGGGCTGGAATCGCAGAATCATGGAATGGTTTAGGTTGCAAGGGACCTTAAAAACACCCATTTCCACCCTCCCGCCAGGGGTCGAGACACCTTCCACTGGATCAGGTTGCTCCAAGCCCCATCCAACGTGGCTTTGAACAGCTTCAGGGATGAAGCAGCTATGTATGACTTCTGTGGGAAACCTGTGTCAGTGTCTCACGACCCTCACAGGAAAACATTTCTTCCTGATGTCTTATATAAATCTCCCCTCTTTCAGCTTAAAACCTGGGTTTCACCGGGCCTGCCAGCCACAGGCAACTCTTGAAGAACCCGTTCTCACCACGATCCTTGGCCGGACTTCCCTGGCAATTCAGGCATAGCCAAAGCAGACGCATCTCCAACTCTGCCTGCCTCTCCTTGGGGCAGATGAGGCTCTCCCAGTTGCACACAAGTCCCCAGGTGGCTGTGACAGTGATGACAATTTCACCTTCCTTGTGGCTGCAGGTCAGGATGAAGCCTCGCACTGCCTGGTTCATCACACCAGTGTGGGACTCCCATGGGATGATTCAGGCACCTGTGGTCAGTCAGGGACTTGGGAAGGGAGAGGCTCTGCTCACAGCAATCTCCTGGCATTCCCTTACGAGGCTGCAGGAAGACCTGGTCCTTGGAGATGCCCCATTCCCTAAAAGATGTCTTCCAAGCCCACTACAGCAAGCGCTGGCAGCACAGGATAGGGTGGGGAGGCACTGACACAGGTTGCCCAGAGAGGTTGTGGATGCCCCATCAGCTGATGAAGGCTGATCATGTGTGGTGCAACCCGGGGGTCAGCAGCTGGCCTGATCCTCTTCCTTTCCACTTGGGATCTGCATGGTGGGCACAGTGCACCCTCAGCAAGTTTGCTGTTGATGCCAAGCTGGGCAGAGAGGCTGAGACCCCAGAGGATCATTCTACCGCCCAGAGGGACCTTGACAGGCTGGGGAAAAGGGCTGAGGGGAACTTCCCGGAGTGCACCCAAGGGACACACATAGAATCATAGAATCACTAGGTTAGAAAAGACCAACCATACCTGTCCACTACTAAACCAGACCCCTGAGCACTTCATCTGCCTGTCTTTTGAATGTCTCTGGTCCCCAGGGATGAACAGCTCTCGGCACCAGGACAAGCTGGGGGCGTGTGGCTGGGAAGTGGCTCTGCAGAGAAGGTGCTGGTGGCCACCACGTTGAAGCTGAGCCAGCAAAGGCAGCCAGAGTGTCCTGGGCTGCACGAGGAGGAGCGTTGCCATCAGGTCAGGGAGGAGATCTTGCCCTCATCAGGGGTGAGGCCACGTCAGGTCCTGAGGGCAGCACATGGTCCTTCGAGTCCTGCCAGCGGCACCAGACATCGTGACCTGCCAGCAGTGAGGAGCCCAGAAGCTCAACCCCTGACCCTCGAGTCCTGCCTGTGGCCCCATCCAGTCCTGCCCGCAGCAGAGGAACCACCCAGTGCTGCCAGAGCGCAGAGGACAGCACCTCCTGGCACCCAAACTGGTGAGATGCCCCGGCAGGGAGGTCCCTGCCCGATCTGCTTGGGTCCCCTTCAAGAGCACGCTGTGCAGGGCTGCGCTGGCACGCCTTCTGCCAGGGCTGCATCCAGCGCTGGGCTGGCACCGCCGCCCGTGCCACCCGCCCGCTCTGCCGGCGGAGCATCCCGGCAATCCACCTCCTGGCACTGGAGAAGGCCCGTGCTGGGGCCGCCCAACAGCCTCGATGCCACTCCCAGCACTGCCTGGGGCAGCCGCAGCCACAGCCAGAGCTGCAGGAGCAGCAGCCGCAGGAGCAGCAGCCGCAGCAGCCACAGCTCCAGGGCCCCAGAGCTGCCCGCTGCTGCAGATTCCCAGCTGAGGAAGAGGAGCGCAGCCCCACTGTGCCCCGGCAGCGTGCCCGGAGCCTGCAGGAGCAGGAGGTCGGCGCTGGGCCCTGCTGCTCGCAGGACATTGTCCTGCAGCCCTGTACCTGGCTGCACAGGAGGATCCAGGAGGAAGAGCCGGGCTCAGGGGACCGCACGCGCCGCCACTCTCTGCGCTGCGTCTGGCGGGGTGGCCGGGACCCCGGGACCCCTCTGCAACAATAACCCTGGGGATGCCGAGAGCTTCCCAGAAGCAAATTCCCTCTTTCCAGAGCCGGGCTCTTTGTTTTACTTCAGCACCAACACTGCCAAAGTCTCCAGTAACGTTCTGCTACGCCACTCCATCACAGCGTAGAACCAATCTAGAGAGGGACTGGAGAGAGAAATGAGGGTGGGGCCATTCCTGCTCTCCAGCTTCGTTGACACTGTCAGAGAAGGGATTTCTCCTCGCACTTGCCAAGCCTGCATCGCACCCCAGCCTACATCAGAGACCTTGTTGCTCTCTGCAGCTCCCAGAAAGGAGGTTGAGGTGAGGTGGGTGCTGGGCTTTTGTCCCAAGTAAGAAGGGATAAGAATGAAGGGAGATGGCATCAAGTTGTGCCAGGGGAGGTTTAAAATGGATATTGGAAACACTTTCTTTATTGAAAGAATGATGAAGTACTGGAAGAGGCCACCCAGGAAGGCGGTGAAGTTCCCATCCCTGGAGAGGTTCAAATGTGTAGATCATAGTATCATGGAATTGTTAAGGCTGGAAAACACCTGTAAGACCATCCAGTCCAACCATCAACACACCACCAACATACCACGTAGATGTGGTGTGTCAGGACATTGTTTAGTCTTCACGGTGGGGTTGGGCTGGATGAGCTTGGAGGTCTTCAATAATTCCATGATTCTGTGATTCCATGACCTCTGTCCCTGGAGGCACCACCAGCTCCTCTGCCTGGCTCAGACATGCCAGCAGCACAGTGCTTGCATCCTGTTCTTGGCTGCTCCCTTAGAGAGCTCGGGATGAGCACGGTCTGTGTTGCCAGGGAACAGACCAAGATGCCACTGTCTTTTGTTGCAGGTTCAAGGAGAGTGATGGAAACAAAGAGAGCTGCGACAAAGCCCCGTGTCTGAAGAGATGCCCAAGCATCCCCTTCAGACTCCACCAACCCCGGCCAGGAGAGAGCTGCTGTGCAGGAAGCCACAAAACATCCCAGTGGTATCAGTACAGGTTTTGGACACAGCCAAAACAGCAAATCAATATTTTGAGCACAGCGAGAACATCAACTCAGTACTGATTTTGGACATGGCCAAAACAACAAACCAGAACATGGCATGAAATACTCGGGTGCACTCCAAGGTGCAACTTTTTTCTGTGGTCAGTTCTGCCTCTGGCAACATCAGGCTCTTTGTACCTTTCTGGTTCCTTGAGCAGGTTGGTACCAGAGTTACCAGTGATTCTGAGCCGCGGATTGTTGCGGTGACACCAGCTTTTGTGGTTTCTTGTCAGTGCTCTATCACATATGGATCACCAGTTGTTTGGATCCAGTGTTTCAGGGCATGCACTTTTTTAGTAAAATATTGTTTATACCCTTCTCCTGAGGGACTTGGGACACTCGACATTGTGTTGGTGATTCCAAGGAGCTCAATTTAATTGGGACATGACAGATGCTCCAGGCTTGGGGAAAAGCAGCTGGAAGGCTGCCTGGCAGAAAAATGGCTGAGGGTGCTGGTCAACAGCAGCTGAACATGAGCCAGCAGTGAATTTCAACCAATTTGGATTATCCAAGCCCCATCCAACCTGCCCTGGAACACCTCCAGGGATGGAAATTCCACGACTTCTCTGGGCAACCTGGCCCAGGGCCTCCCCACCTTCACAGGAAAACATTACTTCAAAAGATCTCATCTCAATCTCCCCTCTTTCAGCTGAAAACCATTCCCCTCATCCCGTCCCTCCATTCCCTGATCAAGAGCCCCTCCCCAGCTTTTCTGGAGCCCCTTTCAGTCCTGGGAGGCTGCTCTAAGGTCTTCCCACAGCCTTCTCTTCTCCAGACTGAACAACCCCAGCTCTCCCAGCCTGTCCTTGTATGGGAGATGCTCCAGCCCTTGGATCATCTCTGAGGTCTCACCAGAGAGGAGCAGAGGGATGGAATTCTCTCCCTGACCCTTGAGTCGAGCCCTGCCCACCAGGGCCCCTCACTCACCAGTCTTTATAGGCTGGTCCATGTGGACCTCATGGGGCTGTGGTGCAGAGTTGTGCTCCTGGGGAGGTACATCCTCCCCCAAAGCCACACTGGGGTGGCTGGGAGCTCTCTCTGCCATCCGCTGAGATGTGAGCTCTGCTCAGGAGCTGCTCGTGCTGCTGCCTCTCCCGTCACTGCCCTGGCAGACACTGAGGGCTGGGGCTGCAGCCGCTCTGACCACGCGCAGTGCAGGGTGGGGTCCCAAAGTGAGGTTCACAAAGGGTCTCACCGTGGCCTGGCAGCTGGGCACCAAGGGGCAGGGTGGCCCTGGCAGGGCGTAAGGCACATGGAAGCAGAGCCTCAGGAGAAAGGGGGAAAGTGAGGAGAGAAGGTCTTCTCTTTCTCCAACGCAGCAGGACAATAAATCATTGAATCGTGGAATGTCCTCAGTTGGAAGGGAAAGGATCATTGTGATATACAGGAGTCTATACTGGGCTTTAAGGGGTGAAACCAGGTGCAATCGGGGCTCTATAGGAGGCTCTATAGGGGGCTCCATAGGGGGAACACAGGGTGGTACAGGGGACTCTATAGGGGGCTCTAAAGGGGGGACAGGGGATGTGATATGGGCTGTATAGAGGGCTCCATATGTGGGACACAAGAGTGTGATAGGGGCTGTATAGGGGGCTCTACAGGGGGGACAAAGGGAACTATATGGGCTCTATAGGGGGATCCATAGGGGGGATACAGGGTGATATAGGGGACTCTATATTGGGCACCATAGGGGGCACAGAGGGTGCGATAGGGGCTCTTTAGAGAGCTCTAAACGGGTGACTCAGGGCATGATAAGGGGTCTATAGGGAGCTCTAAATTGGGGACACAGGGTGTGAAACTCACCTGGTCTGGATAATCCACTCATTTTATGGTGTGTTTTGACCTGAGTGAGGTCTTCTTGATCCTAAAAACTCACAAGAAGAATTGGCTGAGGATGGTAGAGGGTTTAGGACATCATTTAAAATAAGAGTATTTAGCAAGGTGAAGAGGAGAATCTCAAGCCCTGGATGACAGGAGAGCAAATGAACTCCTGACCAACATCAGATCAGAAAGGACATACATAAAATGTGGATGAAGAATAGCAGGATAACAGGACAGATGCCACACTCACCAAAGCCACAGTCAGCATGAAACAGAGGAGGGAATGGCCGTATTAACCCTATTAATGACTTGCCCTGGTTGTGCAAAGGAGAGGTTTTGTTGCATTTATCTTAATGACCATTTGAATTCCAACTTATTACACTTTTTCCTGGCACTGCTGACTTCCTGTTTGGTCACAATCATGGAATCGTTAAGGTTGGAAAAGACCTCTAAACTCGTTCAGTTCCACCATCAGCCCAACCCCATGGTGCCTGCTAAATCACATCCAAAGTGCCATAACCACACATTTGTTGAACCCCTCCAGGGATGGAGACTCCACCACTGCCCTGGGCAGCCTCTGCCAGGGCTTCACCACTCTGTCAGTAAAGAAATTTTTCCCAATATCCAACCTGAACGTCCCTGGGCACAATTTGAGGCCATCTGCAATCAGCAGATTGCTTTTATGTTTAATTCATTCTCTAATTCTTGTTTCCAGAGCAGATGTGGATGTATAAAACCCTTATTAAAAGGAGAGTTAATTAGAAGAGCAACTCTAAAGAAGCGCTCAGTGAGACCTTACTAGAAGGTCTCTTACCAGGTCAACTGAGACCCATGGTCCTTTCCATCAGCCACCAGGGCTCTGTCTCCCACCAAGCAATTCATTGTTGATCTATTTCCACCCCAGCATCTAAGAAGTTCCTGAGAAATCTCAAAGCCAGTTGAGGACAGCCTCATGACCTATCTTTATCTTGAGCCCAGCTTCTTTCTTGTTTGGCTGTTCTGAGGTTTGACCCTTAGAAGACATACAGTGAGCAGTTTCAGCTCCTGATAACGCGATGTTTTCTGTTCAGTTGAAACTTTAAAGTCTCTATGAGCCTCCTGTTGTGGTTTAAGATAAAGCAGAATCAGTTTTCTAACTTCAGCTCAGCCTCTTTGTTCAGTAACTTTGTTTTCTGAAAGTTAACTGCATGTTTTTCAGACAGTGTCTGTCTCTGGCAGTGATCACACGGGGCACTGGGATGTAGAAAGGCCAGTGCTGATACTTATTCCTATAGAAACCAAGGCCATCCTGGAGCTGGTGGAGGTGTAAGTCAAAATGACAAAAAAGAGTCGCATCTGCCAGGAGGGGTGGACAGGACATGGGACCCAAACCTGACCAACAGAGGATTCCATCCCATAAACATCATATTTGGGATAAAACTAAGGGGTCACGAGGGTCAGGCCTCTCCTTTGATGGGTGATGTCCAGTGAGGACCTCGTCTGTCCTTTAGCTCTGATCCCAGATCCCTGTGTTCCTGACTGGTTCCTGAATGCAGCTCCCACCTACCAGTGAGTCCAGCCTGGGACTTTTCATTAAAGCTGCTTTTGTTTTTGTTTCCAACCCACAAGTTTTTGTCTCTCATTTCCCTTTCCTTGGGTGGGGAGAAGGAAACTGGGACCAGTCCCAACTGCTCAAAATTGGCTGCTGGTTCAGGCTGGCCTGAACAGTGACTCTCTCCACAGAATAAATTGAACAAGGAAGAAAAGGGAGAGTGGAAGGAAAGTTAACTCATTGCAAACAAAACCTAAACCTGCAGTTTGCAAAGGTTAACAGCAAACAGCAACAACAAAAAAAAGGGAGTGGTGGTGAAAAAAAAGCTGCTGGGAACTGAGTTTTAAAGGTGAGTGGGTGGTGGAGAACAGTTTGGCCTGGTTTTAGTAAGAGTTGATGCCAAAATCATGTTCAGAAATAGTGCCCTGGGGGTCAGGCACCAACTGTAAATTGAGGCAAAAGGGGTGTCGGGCTGGGGCGGGTGGGAACCAGAGCAAAAGGAGAGGGGAGGGAGATGAAGAGGGAGAAGGGAGAAGGAGAGAAGGGAAAGAGAGCATTGCCCCCAGAGAGCAGCCAAGATGAGCAGCAACTGAATTTTCAGGTGGGTATCCTCTCACAGGGATCCTCTCTGCTGTGGCAGGCGGTTCCCAACGCTCTGCATCTTCTCAGACACCCCAGTAACCACTGCTCCAATGATGCTAATCAGAGTTAGGCCTTTTCAGAGGCAGGTGGGCCTTGCTGATCAGCTAGAAGAGGGCCCAGATATCCAGAGCCCTGGGGAGGACACAGGTGACCAATACATCAGGATATGCTCCCTGCTCTAACTCCTGGACTACACTTCCACAGACAGCAAATGCAGGTGTCCAGGTTTGCAGGCACCCTGCCCTTCACTTTCCACTGTACACTGCTCACAAGCTGTAGGAGCAACCAAACATCCAGGACATAAGGAACCTCCTCCCTGCAAGCTAGAGGAGGACCCAAGCATTCAGGACTTCTTCAGCCCTCCACTTCCCTTTACCCATGGGACAATAAAGGAATGCAGGGTCAAAGCATCCTCTTCCTGCTCTAAGGTCAAGGATTCCACCAAGCTGGGAGGAGAACCCGGAGCCCAGGACACAGGCTCCACAGAGGAATCCTGTGATGGACCCTGTTGAGGACCCCAGCTTCCATGTTCTGGCACCAGCCTCCACGGGAAGCCACCACCTCAATGCTTGTCCTGCCCGTGCAGAGGGCCCTGCTGAGTGGCAGCACTGCATCTTCCTGCTTGGAGTCTCCTCATTTCTATGGTCCCCAGAGGCTCACAGACGCGCTGCCCACTGACATCATGCCTGGCCTCATCTCCTTCTTGAACCTCTCACATTGACCAGGGGAGAACCACACATGAGAAGAGCAGGAGCCACGTGCTCAGTCTTCCCAGCTTTGAAGGCACATAAAAGCCTCCACCTTCTACAACTGTTTAAGGGTCAGGGTGTTCAACAGTGAGCCTTCAGCGCTCAGCAATGGTATCCTAGTCATGCACTCTTGGCCCAGTTAGATGATCTGGTCTCCCCAGGAACTGCCCTTTGTCCTTGTGGTAGGAATCATTCAACACTTGGAGATTGATACCATGGCAGCTTGGCCACCCGGGACCCATGATGCCCATCATGACATTTCACCTCAACATACCAACAGAATCAAACTTTGACTTTGGTGATGGCCTCTGGGCCTACAGCAATGACTCCAGCTTATTGAAACTTTGAGCTCTTCTTGCTACTTCACCTGCCTCGTGCCCTCTTGAGTGACCCATTCTCCCTTTGACACCACCTCATCATCTTTGTATTAGGTTTATGTGGCCTTCTTTTGGAAGTGGCAAGGCTGCAGGGGTGGTTTGTGTGAGAAGATACCAGAAGCTGCCCCCATGTTGACCAGAGACAATGGCAACCAGCTTCAAGATGGACCCACCGCTGGCCAAGGCTGAGCCCATCAGCAACGTTGGCAGTGCCTCTAGGGTAAAGTATTTAAGAAGGGGTAAAAACTACTGGAAAGGAGCTGGGCAGGAGTAGTGGGAACGTGTAAGAGAATCAACTCTGCAGACCCAAGGTCAGAGAAGAAGGAGGGGGAGGAAGTATGCCAGGTGCCAGAGCAGTGATTCTCCTGCAGCCCATGGAGCAGATATCCACCTGCAGCTCACTGATGTTGATGGCAGAGAAGATATCCACCATGCAGCCCAGGAAGTTTAATGGCAGAGAAGATGTCCACCTGCAGCCTGTGGAGGTTAATGGTGGAGCAGATAAGCACCTGCAGCTCATCAAGGTTAACGGTGGAGAAGACACCCACCATGTGGCCCAGGAAGGTTAAGATCAGAGAAGACACCCACCATGTGGGCTGTGGAGGGCCCCACAACACAGCAGGTGGAGATATCCTGAAGGAAGCTGCAGCCAGTGAAGAGCCAACAGCAGAGCAGGTTCCTGGCAGGAGCAGTGGACTGGGAATAGGAGTCCACATAGGAGCAGCATAGGACCTGTGGCCCTGCAGAGGACCTGTGCTGGTGCAGTCTGTTCCTGAAGGACTGCAGCTGGTGTAAAGGACCTGTGCTGGAGCAGTTCATGAAGAACTGCAGCCTGTGGGAAGGACCCATACTGGAGAAGTTAGTGCAAGGCTGTCTCCTGTGGGAGGGACCCCACACTGGAGCAGGGGAAGGGTGTGAGGAGAAGGAGCAGCAGAGGCAAAGTGTTATGAACTGACCCCAACCCTCATTCCCCATCCCACTGAGCTGCTCAGGGCAGGAGGTAGAAGAGTTGGGAGTGAAGCTGAGCATGGGAGGAAGAGATGGGTTGGAGGAAGGTGGTTTGATGTTTGTGGGTTTTTTTCATATTATCCTACTCTGTTTAATTTGCAATGAAATAAATCAATTTCCCCCAGCTGAGTCTGGTTTGCCTGTGGCAGTAACTGATGAGTGATCTCCCTCTCCTTATCTCAACCCAGGAGGTTGTCACCAAATTTTCTCCCCACATATGATCGAAGAGGGGGAGAAACAGAGCAGCTTGGTGGGCACCTGGTGGATAGCCAAGGCCATCCCACCACTGTCCACTAAACCCCCTCATGGCTGCTTTCACCCTCCACACGCCCCCAGTCACTGGTGACCTCTCCATGCCCCTGACCACAGTTAGTGAAGGGTCCACCACCACTGCAATATTTATTATTGTACTTTATTTCCCAAGCTCTCAAGACATGAAACAGTACCTGCTGCCCCATGACTTTCAGTGGCCAAGGACCTCCATCTGCCCCAACCCCCTCCTGCAGTCTGGAATTGCCCGTGGCAGGGCTGGGGCAAGTCCACAGTGAGTCCATGGCAGGGCTGTGGTGAGTCCCTGGCAGGTCCCTGGTGGGGCCATGGTGGTCTCGTGGCCCAGCTGCCAGTGCCCCCTTTGTGGGAACGTCCTCACACTCTGTCCACGTGGTTCTGCAGCCTACTCAGCACTCCCTTCACGCACCTCAGCACCTTCGTCTCATCCACATTGTGGAAAGCCTTGCTGGGGATGATAGGGAAGGGGTGGTAACTCGGGTACTGTGTGGCCTTGTCATCCATACCACAGCAACGCAACCACTCCACCTCCTCTGCCAGGCCCTTGAGCTTTGGCTCCACCGCCTCCAGCCACTGGGCCAGCTCCATCAGCCCCACTGGGGCCTCAAAGGCCTCGCCATGGCAAAGTGCAGCAGCCACCAGCGCCTTCTCCAGTGCCTGGTGCCCCTTGAAGAGGACCCAGTTGGGGCAGCAGTGCCTGATGTCATTGTGGGCTGCCTCTAGGTCACTCTTGGCCTGCTGCAGCCACCGCTGGGCTTCTGCGACGGAAGGAATCGGGGCTGTGGCCTCCTCATTGCACAACCAGGAGCCACGGCCTTCCTGACCTGGGTTGTGCTGGAGAAAGAGGTCCTGTAACACCTTTGGCTGCTTAACAGCACGCAGCTGCGAGGAGGTTGCCAGGCTGCGATCCGTGTTGTCGTTCACCTCTGGCATCAGGCTGCGCCGGTCCTTCCATGGCTTCCGCTCTGCCACAGCCTCTTCCTCCTGCTTTGGTGCCATGACCTCCTCTGGCTCTGGTGCAGCACCCACCAGTGCCACATCATTCTCCTCCAGAACAACGGCCACTTCCCGTGGCTCCTGGCAGACCAGCATTTCACGCAGCACTGACAAGGCAGGTGCCTCCAGCTGTCCCCCCAGGATGGCGTTGATCTCCTGCACCAGCATCTCCAGGACCCTCAGCTGATGCCGGTCCAGCACCATATCCAAATGCCGGATGTAGAGGAGCTTCTGGGCACCATCAGCCAGAGACACATGGATGACCCGTGATTGGGAGCTGCCCTCCACCTTTGCACCACAGTGGACCAGCACAGTGCGGATGTCCTCGCAGCACTGCACTTTCAGCTGCTCCACTGCAGAGACACTGCTCCCCTCCATTTTCATCACAGCCTTGTGGCTCTGCCACTGCAGCAGGGCCTCCAGCCCCATCCTAAACCATGGTGACACCAGGAGGGTCTGCAGATGTGTCTGCACAGGGCAGTCAGGACTGTAGCGACACATCCGCAGGCTGCCCTCCTCCAGCTTCTGTTCTGTCACCTCCGAGAGCGCCCGCGGCCGCAGGCGCTGGGGGAGCATTTGAAGCAGCCACCAGGTGTTGCACCTGATCCCTGGCAGGTCAGCCATAAACAAAAAGGTCTTCCCCAAGGCCCTGGAGGTGCTTGAGGACACGCAGTCATTGAAGAACAGCTCTTGGGATGGCTCTAGGCGGTCAGCAGTGCTCAGCAGGTACAACTCGGACACCGTGGAGAAATCAAGGGGCTCTGGGGGCTCCTGCAGCAGCCGGAAGAAGTGCTGAGTGGCCAGCAAGACTGTCTTCTTCTGGTTAGCATTGAGGGTTCCACTGCCAAGGCTCTCCTTGTGGATTTGGGCCAGGACATGGCTGTAGTGAGTCAGTGTGGGGAACAGGGCCACCCCAAGGTGCTGCAGAAGGTCTCCACAGGCAGCTATGTGGGGATTAGGTGTGAAGAGATAGGGATAAAAGTCAGTCTCATTTGGGAGTGACGTCACCACTTGCCGTGGCATGGCCATGTCCCCTGACTTGGCCAACACCACAGGCAGCTCAGCGAGGTGCCCTGCATCCACCTCCTTCAGATGGGTCTGCAAGAAATTGTACATCTTCTGGAGCACGCTGGCCCGTGTGTTCACTTGCTTTCGCGTCTGGCAGGTTGCCCTGCATACCTGCTCCAGGTTGGCCACCACCAGGGCAGTGGGTATCTCTACGAAGACTCCCATGGACTCCAGGAGGTCCCTCTGGAGTACTAAGGAATTCGGCAGGATGGTAGCTGATGTCCACAGGAGCTCAGCCACATTTGGGCCATGGTAAACGCTGCCCTTCAGGGCCACGGGTTTTGTGCAGGCTGCAAAAGGGGGATGGAGATTCACCAGGTGTTGGGAGATGTCCAGCGGAGGCAGGAATCGGATTGAGGCAATTTGTCCCAACGAATCCTCTGACAAAGGCTTGTCCAACAGGGTGCCAAGCATATTGAGCATCTCCTGCTGTCGTGCCAGCAGGTCTTCAGTGTGGTGCCTCGCCTGAATGGCTTCATGCTCTATCTCCAGGGCCAGTGCCACAAAATCCTCCACAGAGAGGCTGGTGCAGACACCTGCCTGAAGCAGGAAGGTCTTAGCAGCTAAGTGGTTGGAACCCAGCTTCGCCAAGAACGACTCAGGCACAAAGCGGTGTTGGAGCCGCAGAGTGCAGAAGGAGTTGGTGTTGTCGTAGAAGTAGGAGGGCAGGTGCAGCACACCGTAGACATCAGGTATAAAGGCCACTGACTGAAAAGCTGCCACAGCTGCTTGGTTGAACTTAAAGTCATAGGTGTTTTGCTCTTGCAGGGCAAAGAACAAGCGCACAGCTTCCACCAGCTCTTGTGCTGTCAGCTTGGAGAGCCGGGGCAGCACCATAGTCATGAAGAGCTGCTTCTCATCTGTGAGCTCCCACTGCAAACACGGGGCCAGGTTCTGGTGGATCTTGTTTGCTGTGAGCAGCACCGTGTCCTTCTCCAGGCTGTAGAGGGCTTGGGCACCCGGAGGCAGTTTTGAGCACTGGCTGTTGAGTAATAGCACCTTGCTGTAGGATGCCACAGCTATGTAGCCCCCACCATACTTCTGGAAGAGAGGCAGGAGCCGCAGCTCCTTCACTGGCACCGAATTCAGGTTTCCCTGCACGAAGCGCAGCAGGTCATTGACATCCTCCTCGTTTAGGTCCCTCCAGCAGAGAGAAGCTCTCCTGTCTGCCAGCTGGATCACCACATTCCTGGGCTCTGTGGTCTGCAGTGCCCTTGTCTGCAGGCACTTGTAGGCAAAGACAGTAGGCAACAGGGACAGCTGGAGCATAGGGATGCCCAGTTTGTGCAGCACCTTGGCCACGACTGTGTTGCAGTCAAAAAGAACTTTGGGGAGGGAGGATAGCGGAAGAAGGTGCTTTGAGCCTGCCCGATGGCCCTGAACAGGCAGCACTGCCACATCCTGGAGATGATGCATGAATGAATCCAGTTCTGCCTCCTGTTTGGTCGTTGTGACCTTGTAGATCACAATGTTGAAGAAACTCCACAGCTCCTTGAGCCAATTCTCCCCATCTCTGGTCCACGTCAGCTGATCCAGTACCTCCTGAATGAGTGGTGTGGCCTCCAGGAGGCTAAGCTTCTTCACAAAGCAAGGCAGGGTCAAGTCAGAAATGAACCTGTCGGCAAAGCGGTTGGAATGGTGAGGGAAGAGGTGGGCAAAGGAGCTGTCAAAGACTGGGTGGTTGACGCTGAGGACATTCAGGCGGCCGTCTTGTGTGGCCAGCAAGGGCAGGCCTTCCAGTTCTGCCTTATTCTCACCCACGGACTCCATGCAGAGTTTCAGCAGGATGGAGCAGTTCCTTGGGGTCCCCAGGGGTGTCTCAGCCAGCGTGCAGGGCACAGGGAGTGCCAGAGCCTTGAGGAACCGCCGGAGAGAGTCTGGCTGCAAGGCAACAGCCTCTACATTGGCTTCAATGAACGCCTCATAGATGTGCTGCAGGTCAGGGAATGCTGGCACAAGGTTCATGTCCAGGCGCTGCAGCACCTCCTGGAGAGCTGAATCAGGTGTCACCTTGAGGAAGTACGGCTCTGTTAGCGTATCCCCACCACCTGGACATGCCCAGGTTATTGTCACCGTGCTGCCAGGGGGCTTCACCTGGTACAGAGGCACCAGGGGCAGGCATGCATGACTAAGGTGCCTATATACATCCTTCACCAGGTCCTTAAAGGCAGGTAGCACCTTCTTTACATCAGGGAAGAACCGGAGGTAGTGTAAGGCCAGGTGCTGCTGGCAGGTCTTCAGGGAACTGAACTGGAGCCCTTCAGGCCCCAGGGCTCTCCACTGCTTGGTGAGAAAGGTACAGTATAGTGGAGCCACCAAGCGCTTGAGCACGAAGGCATTCCAGGCTGCCTCTTTGCTGCCTGGGTCCTGGCAGACATTGCGTCGGGCTGCATCCACAGAGAAGTTGGCATTGATGTGCACAGGCAGCCCCGTGGTCAGTGGCAGTGGAAGGGTGCAGAAAGCTTTGCCCATGACTTTGTCCCAGTGCAACGGCTTCAGGCAGGCAGCCACAGCCCCGCAGGGCAGCTGCCCGGGCACCGGAGACTCCTCAGCCCCCTCCCGTACCCCAGCTTGGGAGATCACTCTCCACACAGTGCTGGCCTTGGCCTTGCTGGTTTTGACTGTCATGATATAGGAGACAGTGGTGGGGCTGTTCCTATCCATGGCGTGGCTTAGCCTCGCTTGAAAACTCCGTCTTAACTCTGCATCACCATCTGTCAGCTCTGTGGTCACCCGCAGCTTCTCCAACATTTGATTCCCATTTGGGGGGATCTCAGAGAAGACCACAGTGTGGAGATGCCGGAGGAAAAGCACTAAGTGCTCACCTTCCTCAGACAATATTGTCACCATGTCCACAAGGTCTTGGTCCCGCACAGCCATGCCAGACACCCTGGAGATGACAGCCCCAGCTGCAGTGCGGAGGGGCAGCCGGAAAAGGACACCCTGGTTCAAGTTGAAGAGGGAGGGTAGGAAGGTGCCATAAACATCTGGGAAGGTTCTCTTGAATTCAGGGTTGACAGCAAACATCCCACCAGGACTCTCAGTTGTGGCTCCAGGCACGTAGCGGAGGTGAGGATCAAAGACACACAGGGCACTGTCTCCAGTAAGGAAGGCTGGGCAGTCAGTAAAGTGGAAGACAGTGTTGAAGCCAAGGCCATATTTACCTGTGACATCCTGCCGGCCTTGCTTGCCCCCCACTCCCAGCTGCTGAATGCCTTCGATGTCCTGCTGCTGGAAGGGGCAGTCATTGTAGATGCAGAGGGCAGGGCCCTGTAGGGATTTCCAGTTGTCACTGAATGTGGACTCCACTGGGTGCTGCCGGCGGTCCCACACGAAGTGCAAGAGCCCTGCACCAGCATCGTCTGCATTCTGGAGCAACTCTGTCACCAAATCGCGAGCAGCTGCTCGGTACTCACCCAAGATGTTCTTCAGCCGTGTAGGCAAGTCTTCGCGGGCACCAAAGGGCTGTGCCCAGAGGCTCAGATCTGCAGTGTGCAGTCGGCTCCTCTCCAGCGCCCAGTGCCGCGTGGTAGGCACCCCACAGCGCAGGGCTGTGTCTCGGGGCACCTGCCCATGGCACAGCAGGACACCTCTGTCCACGGGCATCCACGCCGTATCATTGAAGTGCAGCTTGTCCCGTGGACGCAAAACGCCCTCTTGGTCAGGCAGAAAGAGTTGTTGGGTCTGGTAGGCATCTGGCTTTTTGTCATCTGCCATCAAGCCACAAGACACCAGACGCAAGGCCAGAGCCAGCTCGGTGGCAGGCAGCGGCTTGCCAGCATGCATCTCTGCCAGGCTGCAGAGCACTTGGGCATAATCATCCCAGCTGAATCTGGGCCGTAGCCCCACGCACTCCCAGAGCTGGCTGTAGGGTTGGTACTGCTCTGGGAGCTGGTGAAGATATGGAGCAGCCTCGAATGACAGCGTCTTAGCCACAGCCATGACTGACATAAAGCAGGAACCCACCAAGATGAAGGGCTCCCCTTGGGCCACTGCAGAAGCCACCTCGGCCCGGATGGATCCAGAGTGATCTCTCTGGAGCAGTGTGTGCAGGTACCTGTAGCAGCAGTGGGTGCTGTGCTGCAGCCTCTCCAAAGGGAGAGCGTTGGAGCTACAGCTCAGTGCCCGCAGCTGCTCAAGGACTGTACCTGCTGATGGCTGCCGGTCCAGCCCCAGGAAGGACACAACTCCATTGGAGAGGCTGAAGTTTTCTCCCAGCATTTTAGGAGCCAAGATAGGCTGGGTGAGCTCCACTAGTGGGGCATGGAGGTTATGGTAGAGCTGGGCTGCTGCCAACAGCACGTGTTCTCCAGTAGGCAGGGTACCAGGGAGGAAGGGCACAGCCTGGAAAGCTGCCTGCATGGTGTTGCTCACCCTCTCCTCCACCACGTCCTGAAGCAACTCAAGGATGCAGGCAGCCCTCTGGCAACCCTGGGCACGGTTCTTAGTCCAGATAAGCTCCACTGTCTTTGCCCGCTCCAGCAGCTCTGGCAGAGTCGTTGTGTCCTTCACCATGCCCAACCTCTCCAGCTGGCTTAATCTTTCTGGGGAAAGAAAGGCCTGCCCAGTGGGGAAGCGCCCATCCTTAGGGTCATACAAAGAGGCAGTGAGGCCTTTGGGATGCACCAGGCAATTGATGAGCTGCAGGTGGCCATGAGGGGTGGCTGGAATGCAGGGCACTGTCTGCAGCATTTTGTCCACAGCACCATGGGACATATCCAGCGCATGGAGAATTAGCACGTCCCGATCAACAACAGAGAGCTCTTCCAAATTGGGAAGCACAAGCTCACAGTAAAAGCGGGGCCAGTCATAGGTGCCAGCATCCACTGCCTTCCCAAGGCCCCTCCGCACCTTCTCTGGCAAGGCCACAGCTAAGAGAGGGTGGGGCAGGGTGGTGGCAAAGACACGCTTTGCCATGGCACCCAGCTCAGGGTGTCTGACCACAGCCTCGTGCAGGAAGCGGGCGTCCTGCAGTGAGCACCATGAGCAGCCATCAGAAAAGAGCCTGGGGGCATTCCTGGCTGCCACAGCCTTGTAGAAACCAGTCACAGCCTCTGTAAAGGGGTAACGGGCGGTGTTTGTGTCCGGCCAGAAGTCGTGATATTCATAGCTCACCAACTCACCTGCCTCGTGCATGGTGCGGAGATGGTCCAGCGCCCGGAGCCAGGCAGCTGGCACAGCACTGCGGAGCAGCACGCGGTTCCACTTACCCCGCTCCGCCGTGTCCCACAGCCCCTTGCGGTTTGAGAGGATGCTGAAGGCCCCATGCACGTGTATTGGTAGCCCTGAGACAACTGGCATGGGAAGGTGGCAGAAGACTTGCCCCTCCTCAGCACCTGTGTGTGGCACCCACTTGCCATCTGTAGTAAGGTTAAGAGGAAGGGCCACACCAGCCACGGGAGGCAGAGGATTCAGTCCTGCCTGTGTGTTCTGGTGAAACAGCTCCAGAGACTCCCCATCACCCTGACACACCACAACTAGGTAGTGCAGTGTGGTCTTGGACATCTCCTCGCAAGCTGTGAGCTGCTTGATGGCTGCCCAGCTTAGGGGGTCCCCAGGGGCCCCCAAGTCTCGGATCTCCTTTCGCCGCAGCACAGCCAGACGCACAGTGTCCTTCGCAGAGGTGGCCTCTTCTGGCAGCGTGTCCAGGGACATCTCCCTCACCCCCCGCAGGAAGAGCAGCAGGAGCCGGTTAGAGCCAAGGAAACTGGTGCCAAGGGACTCGATACGCTCTGCACCAAAAGCCTCTGAGCAGATCTGAGATGTCACAGCTTCCTCTTCAGTACGAAAAGGCAGGCGGAAAAGGCTCCCTGGAAAGGGTCCTGGCTCAGGCAGGCGGCACCCGAAGATATCATGGTAGGGCCAGAACTGCTCAGCAAAGGCGCGGAGGATGCGTGGTCGTTTTGAGAAGTCCAGGCGGATGCCAGGGCAGCCAGCCTTGGGGATGTGCTTGCCCAGGTGGGTGCCGTTGGGATCAAAGATGAGCAGAGTCTCCCAGCTCAGCACCGCCGGCACGTCTGTGACACGGTAGACAGAGCTGAAGCCCAGCCCGAAGCGTCCGATCTGGCCTGCCCTGCCCTCCTTTGTGGCAGCCCCAATCCGTGTGATGTTCTGGAGGTCATCCTCTGAGAACAGGGCGTTGTTGTAGGCCCAGAGGGCTGGGCCGTGGCAGGCAGCCATGCCGGGGTCCAGCAGCCCAGAGGGGGTCTTTCTTGAGCGTCGGAAGTCCAGGAGGAAGCGGCACATGGTAGCTCCAGCATCCTCTGCATTCTGGACCATCTCTGTAAAGAGGTCGCCCTCCTCGCCGTATTCCCGGAGGATGTTGCGAAGCCGCAAGGTGATGGGCTCCGAGGGGCCGCAGGCGGTGAACGGCTCTGGCCCCAGCACCCGCGTGCTGAGCAGCTCCGTGCCAAAGAAGGTGGCTGTGCTGGATGGCACTGCCTCATGCACCACCTCCTGAATATCCTCCTCTGCCTCCAGCTCCATGTCCAGGTACACAGTAGCGGCAGCTGGGCGGAGGGCAAAGCCCGAGCTCTCCGGGACCCTCACAGGAATGGGCACCGTGCCCTCACCGTGGTGCCCTCTGCTCTTAAGCCACTCCAGGACAGCTAAAACCACCTTCAACTCTGCTGCAGTGCCAGCTCCGGAGCTGCGTGTGTCTATGTCCTGGCCCAGGGAGCGCAGGGCTGCAACCGCCCTCTCCTCGCTCACCCTTGCCTCCACCCCCCAAGCCCTGAGGAGGCAGCTGTAGGGTAGGAAGTCAGCGGGCACCCGGGGCACCAGCATCCCCAGCTCCAGCTCCGCTGGGTAGCCCAACACAGCATCACGTGGCACGACAAACCCAGACTCGGTCCACACCACAGCATCATTTGGGGCAGCCCCAAAGGTCTTCAAGTTTTCTTGCATGTGCTGGTAGAGAGGCCGGAGTGCGGGCCCTACCTTAGCCACGTCCCTGCACCCTGCCAGCTCCCTCAGCTGCTCCCACACTCTCTCTGCCGGTGGGGTCTGGCTCAGTCCCAGCTTCTTCTCTGCCTCTGGCACAAAGGTGTCAGTCAGGTGCATAACGAGCCCCACCAGGGGCTTGTACTGGATGGACCGCAGCTCCCTAGGGGGCAGGAAGGGCTTCCCAGGCTTCCCAGTGCACTTGGAGCGAGGCACCCATGGCAGCGCCTGGAGCTGCCTGAGCTCTGCAGCCGTGAAGTCAGCCAGTCCCTTGGGGTGGTTGCACACCTCAATCAGAGCCTCAGCCCTGTCCAGAGCAGCCGCTTCCCCCCGACTCACACTTGCTGCAGCCTCTAGGACGTCCACAGGCACCAGGCACCCGTCACCGTGCCGCAAGCCCAGGGCTCTCAAGGCACGGAGGACGGGTGGTGAGCAGAAGGCGGCAGGAGGAAAGTGCTCAGGGCCCAGCAGAGCCTTTAAGGAGCTCTCGCAGGGGTCATACAGGTCTTGTGGGCATGCAGGGCCTTTGGGGGTCTCCAGGAAGTCCAGCTTGCTGCACGCCTGCTGGAGCGGGGGGCTCTGCGCAAAGAGGAGGTCTCCGTGCTGCAGCACCCAGAGCAGCAGAGCCTGTGTCTCGGTCGCCCGCCCCACGTAGGCACCGCGGGCCACGGCTTTGATGGCCTCCAGTGCCACATGGGCTGCACTGATAAGAGAACTCTGGAGCCTCTCCAGGAGCCGTCGGTCAGCTTCATCCCGGCACCGCAACACGGCCTCTGGGAGCACCACGTCTCTGGGCAGCTCCAGCTCTGGCTTCAGCGCTGGGGTGGCACCGGCCGGGACCAGTGCCGTGGGCTTTGGGGTGGCCAAGCAGGGCAGTTGGACAAAGAGGGGCAGAGCAGCCAGTGTGGCCCTGTCTCGCTCTGTCAGGGATGGGACATCTGCCAGGTAGAGTCGGAGGGTGAGCACATCCGCAGCAGGCAGCGAGGCCAGGCGGGAGGACACAGCTCCAAGCTCCTGCCTGCCCAGGGCCCGCAGGGCATTGAGCGGGGATGGAGGCAGGACATAGCGGGACAGGGAGCGGTGCCACGTGCCTGGCGGCACCACTGCGCAACCCAGGACCTCCAGGACAGAGGCCACAGCACGTGGCAGGCATTGGTCCTCCCATGCCTGGAACATAAGACTAGATTGGGGTAGTAGTGGAGCCAGACGGATGCTGGGGGCATCCAGTGGGGTCAGGGGGATGAGAGGGAGTCCCTCCAGAGGGCCCAAGTCTTTCACGTGGTGGGCCAGGAACTGCCACAGCGCTGGGAACCAGGAGGCTGGGGGCTGAGGGGGACCTTGGGCTGGGCACCAAGTCACTGGGGTTGAAGGCTTGGACATCCAGCTGGAGGGTAGAGCCAAGCGTAGTGTCTGGATGGTCACAGCTGGGTCCAGCAGAACCAGGTTAGGGAAGAGACCTGTGTGCGAGAGGCAGAGGCTGGGCAAGGAGCATGTGGGTCCTGGCACCTGGCAGGCAGACCCAGGATGTGGGAGAAAGAACCTGAGATCAGCAGGGGATGGGGAGCCCCCCAGCACTGGGGATGGTGGATACCCTGAATAGGAGGTACAGGGGAATCCCACCTTGAAGGGGACAGAGATCTGAGAGAGAAAGAGTTGTTAGGGGCACCAGTACTGGGAGGCACAGAGCACCTCAGAAAGGGGAACATAGGGAGACCTGGGATCCGAGGGAGCACAGACAGGACAGGAGAATGTGGGAAGAACATGAAGGGCAGGAGTGTTCCTGGAGACACAGGGAGAGGCAGGATAGGAGAGGTGGCCCTGGGCTCAGACAGTGCCCCCCAAACTGGACAGACAGTGAAACTTGTGATACACTGCGTTGCCCAATGGATGGGGGAAGCCCACAGAGGGGTCGTACACAGGGTCAAGGGACCCGAGGGGTGTAGAAGGAGTACCAGCATGGTACAGGGGCATAGTGGGGCTACAGAGGAGCCTGAGGGTGCACAAGGGTACCACAGGTTGTTGGGGTATAGAGGGATATCAGGGGACCTAAAGGTGGCCCTGGGACCCCTGTCTCTTACCCTCTTTGGCAATGCCTCGCAGGAGGCTGTCCAAGCCTGCCTCCAGGTCCGAGGGCAGGAAGGACCCAGCCAAACCAGGCAGGAGCTCCCTGTGGGACAAACGGAGGTGTTAAGGGCTAGAGGAGCAAAAGGGGGGAGGCAGGTGCCTGGACACGTGGTGCAGCTCCCACTCAGTGAGACTGGGGCTGAGGAGGAGGGCAGTGAGGTGACCAAATGTCCAGGTTTGATCCTGCCCTTCCTTTCATCGAATCACAGAATCGATCGGTTGGAAAAGACCTTTGAGATCATTGAGTCCAACTGTACCTGTCCAGTACTAAACTATCCCTGAGCACCTTGTTTATCAGTCTTTTAAACACCGCCAGGTAAGGGGATTCCACCACCTCTGCCCAGGGGGCAGCTGTTCCAGTGCCTGAGAGCCCTTGTGGTGAAGAGACTTTTCCAGATGCCTAATCTGAACCTCCCCTGGCGCAACGTGAGGCCATTTCCTCTCATCCTATCGCCTGCCCCTTGGGAGAAGAGCCCAGCACCCACCTCCCTACAACCTCCTTTTCAGGAGCTGCAGAGAGCGATGAGGTCTCCCCTCAGCCTCCTCTTCTCCAGACTAAACAGCCCCAGGGCCCTCAGCCACTCCCACAACCCCTGTTCTCCAGACCCTTCCCCAGCTCTGTTCCCTTCTCCAGACACTCTCCAGCCTCTCAAGGTCTTTCCTGGACTGAGGGGCCCAAAACTGAACCCAGGATTTGAGGTGCAGCCTCAGCAGTGCCGAGTGCAGGGGGACGATCCCTTCTCTGCTCCCGCTGCCCACCCCATGGCTGAGCCAAGCCAGGATGTTGGTGGCCTTCTTGCCCACCTGGGCCACTGTTGGCTCATGTTCAGCCCCTGTTGACCAGCACCCCCAGGGCTTTTCCTGCCCGGCAGCTTTCCACCAGCTCTTCCCCAAGCCTGTAACTCTGCACGGGGTTGTTTCAGCTCGGGAACGGGGCTGCGGGCTCACCTGGGGCAGTCAGATGTGTCCACGTAGACGATGTCTGATGAAGTCCCGAAGGCCACGAAGGTCCCATCAGCGCGAGGCAGGAGGGGCAGACCCTGCAGCTCCGCATGGCATCCATCCGCGGTCACGTAGCGCAGCAGGGCGAGCCGCTCGGCAGCCGTGAGTCCCGTGGCTCTGTGACACCGCAGCACGCGCCGCACGTGGCCCGCCGTGGCCTCCCGCACACCCTCCGCCATCCCCAAAGCCAGCGCCCTCCACACGTGGGCTGGCACCTCGGCCACCGGCTCCCCAGCTGCTACCAGCAAGGCTCGGACCACTCGCCGTGCGGCTGCATCCCCTGCAGTGTCGGGCAGCAGCACGGCCTCAGCTGCCCGCAGCCGCCCTGCGCTCCCCTCCGTGGCCGGCACCAGCGTGCGGGCAGCTGCCAGCTCCTGGCAGACACGGGTCACCCAGCGGTGGACGCGGCCGTGGCTCGGCGTGTGCCTGGGGTCTGGCCAGAGGCTGTAGGGGTCTGCGCCGGGCAGAGCCGTGGCCACGGCAGCCGTGTGGCTGTAGACCCGTGGCAGGAGGTCAAGGAGCAGGAGCGCGTTCCAGCGAGCATCCTTCTCACCCTCCTCACCCTCCTCGGGCCAGCGGAGATGGCGGCGGTCGTCAGAGAGGGCAAAGGGGGCACTGACGTGGACGGGGAGCCCTGAGGCTGTCTCGTCTGTGGCTGGCAGGGGGAGGAAGCAGCACAACCGCCCTCGGCAGGGTCCGCGCAGGGGGTGCGCCAGGCTCAGCTCGGGGCAGCACCCCAGCCTCGCGCCCAGCTCCACGGCTGGCCCCTCCGTGGCCTTGCCCGTGGCCACAAGCCACTCGCTCCCATCCTCCACCCCATCCCCATGCAGGGACACCAGGCACCACGCCAGGCTCAGTCCCTCATCCCCTGATGGTACTGGGACAGGGAGTGGCTGAGGAGATGCCACAAGGGTCCCCATGAGGGTCTGGACCCCATCAGGGGCCACACGGTGCAGGGCCACACGGCGGATGTGGCGGAGGAAGAGGAGGGCAAGGGGGGCCTCGGTGAGGAAGGTTTGGAGGAGGCTTCGGAGGCGCTCAGGATCAGAGACCCCTGCTGCGATTCCTGAGGGTCGCCGGCGCAGGGGAAAGCGAAAGAGGGTGCCACGGGCAGAGGCACGGTGCTGTCCCACAGCTTCCAGCCCAGCCCAGAAGGGCTCGAAAAGACCAGGAAGATCTTGAGCTGCAGAGATGTCCCAGCGAGCACCAGCACCTGGCAGGACCTGGCATTCAGGATCCAGCAACCCCAAGGATGGGGGGCTCAGCACACCTGGCAGATCTGGGGACATAGGAACCATGAGGCCATAAGGATGGAATGGACACCACTGCCTCCCTAGATTGTCCCAACCCATCAGTGCCCCAAGTGTCCACAAAAGACCCTCAAGCACAACCCCAGAGGACCACCCATGATCCCAAGCTGAATCCAAATTCATCAGTCCTCCCTCGGTTTGCCCCTGCACCCCTCCCCTCTATTGCCACCCAGCATCCCCCCAGTCTCCTGATGCTCCAGGTTTCCTTCACATCAGCCACAGCCTCTGTTTTGCACCCCCTCAGTGCTCCACAGAACTCCCCGGCACCTGCAGTTCAGTGCCTCCAGTACAACCCATGTGCCCAGTTCAATTCCAGTGGAGGCCCCCAGCGTCACTCACCGGTGAGGTGGTAGACGGAGGTGAAGCCCAGTCCGAAGCGCCCCACAGTGCTGGGATCCTCCCGCTTGTGTGACACCCCTGGGCGCAGGATCCCTGTCCAGTCCCGGGGGGACATCACGGCATCATTGTAGGCCAGGAGGGCTGGGCCTGGGGCGTCAGGACCATGTGTTAGGGGAGACTTGGGACACGTAGGGGAGACTGAGAACCACACTCAGTGTCCCTACAGTCTCATTTCCCCCTCCAGTCCCACAAAATCCCCCTCGGTGCCTTGAGTATCACTGAGTCCTCCCAGTACCTTCAGTGCCCTCAACACATCCCAGAACACCTCACTGGTTTCAGTTCCCAGCACACTCCGATCCCTCTTCAATTCTTCACCAGTATCCCCCAGTCCCTCCCAGTGCCACTTCTGCCCTTTGTCCAGTCTGTCCCGGTGCCCGTAGCGCCTCTCACCCTGGGTGCCCTCCAGCCCTCCTCCAGTGACATCGAACTCCCGCTCGTCAGACACAAACACGACCTCGTTAGCGCCGGCGTCATCCGCATTCTGCACCAGCTCCTGTGTTGAAGGATCAATACTGGACACCTGAGCCCCCCCAGCCCCCAGGGAAAAGTACCAGCCTACACTCCCAGCTGGCCAGCAAAGTCCAGGTGGGCAAGGACCACCAGCCACCTCTGTGGCCTGGGTCTCTCTGCCCAGCTGGGCAAGAGAGCCCAGACAGCTGGGCTCCCTGGGGGTCTCACCTTGAGGATCTGCCCCCCGTCAGGGTACTTCTGCAGGATGCTATGCAGGTAGTCAAGGAAGATGGGTGCCCGCTGGCAGAAAGCCTCCCTGCAGAGCAGACAGAAGGGTCAGGGGCACTGACCTCCATGGGTAACCAGGACCTCTATGTCCTCCTCTGATCCCCCAGTATGTCCCACTCCCTGCAGGGCAAGGAGCTTATCTCCTCCTGGGATCCACTGCAACAACCACACCCAAGGATGATGTCTCCACCTCCACAAGGCTCCCATCTCTTTCTGGGATCCTGCAGCAACCCTGAAACTTTCCCATATCCCCCAAAGCCCTCCTAACCTCCACATACCTGAGTAACACTTCAGATCCTCCCACTGACCCCTGAGCCCCTAGCCCCACCAACAGCCCCCAGTGACCCCCAGAACCCTCCAGCCGTCCCCCATGTCCTCCCGCCCACAAAGCCCCAGTAACATCCCATTGCCCCCCCCCCCCCCCCCCTCCAGCCCCACTCACGCATTTGGCTGCTTGAGGGCCATGATTGGCACTTCAGGGGGGACTTCTGGGTCCCTGCTGATGAGCTCCTGGACCCTGGGTTCCCTCTGATGAGCTTCTGATGCCTGTGTCCCCTCCGATGAGCTCTCGGTGTCTGGGCTCCCTCTGATGAGTTTCCGATGCCTGGGTCCCCACCGAAGAGTCCCCGATGAGGAGCTCCTGCACACCGGGTCCCCACTGATGAGCTCCTGATGCCTGGGTCTCCCTGATGAACCAGGTTCTGGACACGAGGTGTCCGCCAATGAACTGCTGGACACGAGGTCCCCTCCGATGAGCTCCTGATGCCTGGGTTCTCCCCGATGAGTTCCCAGTACCTGGGTCCCCTCCGGGGAGCTCCCGTGTCCCCGCGGTCGAGCTCTCTCACTGCGTCCCAGCTCGGTGGCTCCTCCCTCCCGGCTCCACCACTTTCGTTTCCCGGCAGACGCGGAACTCGGCGTGAACCGAGAAAGGCAGCGGGGGAGGAGAGGGCACTGCGCCGGGAGGAGGGGGCGATGGAGCCGGGGGGGGCGACGACAGAGGCCGCGGTGGTGGAAGAAATTGGAAAATCATGGAAGTGTAAAACTGCAAAAAAAGCCCCTAAAGTCGAAAGGGTTTTACAGGGAGCTCAAAGAAGCAGCTCCACGTGAGGCGGCAGAGTGCCCTCGCAGCCCAGAAAGGCAAACCCTGTCCTGAGCTGCATCCAAAGCAGTGGGACCAGCAGGGCAACGAGGGGATTCTGTCCCTCTGCTCCACTCTGGTGAGACCCATCTGGAGCCCTGAGTTCAGTTCTGGAGTCCTGAGCACAGGGAGGACAGGGATCTGTTGGAACGAGTCATAGAATCAAAGAATCGATTGGAAAAGAACTTTGAGGTCATCAAGTCCAATCGTACCTGTCCACTACTGAACCAGATCCCTGAGCACCTCATCTGCCTGTCTTTTGAACACCGCTGGGGTGGGGCCTCCACCCCCTCCCTGTTCCAGTGCCTCTGAACCCTTTCAGTGAAGATATTTTTCCTGATGTCCAATCTGAACCTGCCCTGGTGCAACTTGAGGCCATTTCCTCTTGTTCTATCACCTGTTACTTGGGAGAAGAGCCCAGGAACCATCTCGCTATAGCCTCCCTTCCAGGAGCCGCAGAGAGCAATTAGGTCTCCCCTCAGCCTCCTTCAGAATAAAACAGCCCCAGGGCCCTCAGATGCCTCTAACACTTGTTCTCCAGGCCCTTCCCCAGCTCTGTTCCCTTTCCCCTGATGCACTCCAGCCCCTCAATGTCCTTGTTGTTCTGAGGGGCCCAAAACTGAACCCAGGATTCAAGGTGTGGCCTCATCAGTGCTGAGTGCAGGGCACAATCCCTGCCCTGTTTCTGATACAGGCCAAGATGCCATTGGCCTTCTTAGCCACTTGGGCCACTGCTGGCTCATGTTCAGCTGCTGTTGATAAAAAGTCCAGAGTCCAGAGGAGGACACAAGGATGATCTCAGGGCTGGACACCTCTGCTATGAGGACAGACTGAGAGAGTTGGGGTTGTTCAGCCTGGAGAAGAGAAGGCTCTGGGGAGACCTTAGAGCAGCCTCCCAGTACTGAAAGGGGCTCCAGGAAAGCTGGGGAGGGGCTCTTGATCAGGGAGTGCAGGGAGAGGATGAGGGGGAAGGGTTTTCAGCTGAAAGGGAGGAGATTGAGATGAGATCTTAGGAAGAAATGTTCTGCTGTGAGGATGGGGAGGCCCTGGCCCAGGTTGCCCAGAGCAGTGGTGGCTGCCCCATCCCTGGAGGTGTTCCAGGCCAGGCTGGATTGGGCTTTGAGCTCCCTGATCCAGTGGGAGGTGTCCCTGCCCATGGCAGGGGGTTGGAACAGGATGGGGTTGGAGGTCCCTTCCAACCCAAACTTTAAGAGCTGAAAGAGGAAGAAAAAAGGGATAGGGAGGGTCTAGGGGGGAAATCATGGGGTAATTGAGATCCCTGGGTGAGTCCACTGCCCACTTCAGCTGTTCCCTAGGTCACAGCTATATAAGACACCATTGCCTGGCCCCGAGCGCTGTGGTTTTGTTCCTGCTGGGGCCATTTGTGGCAGAGATTGAGAGCAGTCTGAGGGTGGGATGTGTGGCAGCTGCAGATGTGGGATCCACGGGCAAGCTGCCACCTGTCCCACACAGCTCCAGTCCTTTCCCTGCTCTCCTGCAGCATCCAAAAGTGCAAGATCACTTGCTATTGCCAGAGGGAGCTGTCTCTACCCCAGTGGCCAGCCTGGACTAGATGGCAGCTGAGGAGGATGGAGGCCAAGCTCCAGGAGTGGTGGAAGTGAGCAGTTTGGAATGAAGTTCTTTATGTTGCTCCGGTGTAGGACCGGGGAGGCCTGGATGAATGAGGAATGGGGCCAATGTGGATCCAGACCTGCAGGTAGGAGGTACTGCTGTCCCTCATCCGATGAAAGATATTATAGACCAGGTGGGATGAAACAGCCCCTGAGGAGGCCAAAAAGGAAGTCGTTACTTCCCTCCTGTTCCACCAGCCTGCCCCACAGCTGTGGGGAAGAGCAGAGCCTGGACAGTCTAAGGCTGGACCCAGTGTCCTTTCCCCCTCCACCACTGTGACAGGGGGCACCGTGCAGGGCTTCTGGGCGTGGTAATGGGGCACAGCGTGGTGCAGAGGTCTGCCTGGGCCTTGGTGAGAAAGGCCCGACCACCAGTGGAGTCATAAATATCTAATGGCACAGAATAAAAAGGAGGAATATAGACTCATAGAATGGCTTGGGTAGGAAGGGACTTTACGGGTCATCCAGTCCAACCACACCTGCAGGAGCAGGGGAAAATCGTCAGCTTGATATGGTTGCTCAAAACCCCATCCAGTGTGACCCTGGAATACTTCCAGGGATGGGGCCTCCACTGTCTCCCTGGGCAACCTGGGTCAGGGCCTCCCCACCCTCATAGGAAAATTTCTTCCTAAGATCTCATCTCAATCTCTGATCTTTCAGCTCAAAACCTTTCCCCCTCATCCTATCCCTGCACTCCCTGATCAAGAGCTCCTCCCCAGCTTTCCTGGAGCCCCTTTCAGTTCTGGGAGGCTGCTCTAAGGTCTCCTTGGAGCCTTCTCCAGGCTGAACAACCCCAACTCTCTCAGCCTGTCCTCACAGCAGAGGTGCTCCAGCCCTCGGTTCATCTCCATGGCTTCCTCTGGACTTGCTCCAAGAGCCTCCTTCCTGTGCTGAGGAATCCAGAACTGGACATGGGGCTCTAGGTCTTGTACAGATATAGATCACAAGTAAATCTTAGGCCCTGTGGGGGTGCAATGGAAGATTGGTGAGGAGGAGCTGTGGACATGTTCAAGTGACTTTGCAGCTGGGATGTAGAAAACCACATCTATTGTGCTAATTGCTGTTTAGGCTGGTGTACTTGACAAGAAGAACTTCTGTGTTTAGATAACATAGGCCTGTGAAACTCCAAGATTCCAGCTGTGCCCTGAGAAAGATCAAAAGGCTCTGCTCTCCCCTGATGAGGAAGGGAAAAGCAGCAGTTTGCTCTTGCACTTCCGAGCCCTGCGGTGCCTGTGTTCCCGGTTGTGTTCCCTCTGCCTGGGCGCTGATTTGGAGCTGCCCCAGTTTGTGAGGTAACAGGAATAAATTTATTCTTCCCATGTTATTGTTGGCTTTGTGGCTGTTCCTGCGCTCGGCTCCCACCCCCTGTAGATGCTGGGCACGTCTCCACAGATGGGGTTTGTGCAGCATGTCCTGGGAAACTTGTTTGGGGTCTGTCAATGATAGAATCATGGAATCATTAAGGTTGGAAGAGACCTCTCAGCTCATCCAGTCCAACCATCAGCCCAGCCCCACGGTGCCTGCTGAACCCTGTCCCCAAGTGCCACGGCCACACAGGTTTTGAACCCCTCCAGAGATGGAGACTCCACCACTGTCCTGGGCAGCCTCTGCCAGGGTTTCACCACTCTGTCAGTAAAAGAAGTCTTTCCTAATATCCAATCTAAAGCTCCCCTGGCACAACTGGAGGCCTTTTCCTCTCATCCTTTCACTGCAGGGACACGGGATGCCCTTTCTCCAAAGGGATGTGGGATTTTCTTACAATCTATAGTCCTGATTTTATCCTTTGTTTTTAAAACAGCTGCTTTCTGACACCACTTGTTGGAGCTTTCTCACCGAGAGTGAGATAGAGCCTTGTGCTGTCTCTCCCCGCCCTGGTTGCAGAACACCATCCTATTTCGAAATGGCCATTTCCCCATCAAGTGACAAATGATAAAGAGAAACCACTCCCCCCACAGCTTCTCTCCAAAGGTCTGCAGGGTCCTGAGAGCAGGTCATCACAGTGCATGACCCTGGGCAGGTGACTGGGACGTTCTGGTTCCAGTTCAAGCACCCCAGCCCTGCAATTGCTTCTGCAGAAACCCAAGCTGTGGGACAGAAGGTGGTTTGTGGCTACGAGGTCATTAAGAGGACCCACGGGAAGTCACGCAGCTGCTCAGTGCCTCCAGTCAACGCCTTATTCTGAAGAAGCCCCGAGGACAGAGGGTGCCAGGAGGGACACGATGCTGCCCGTGACCCACGTACTGGCCTTCGGTGAGTGCCAGGCTCTGTGTGGACTCCCAGAGGTGGACTGGAGGCATCCGGAGACTCCACAGATGTGTTACACGGGTGTTTCTGTTGCAGGCACTTGGCTGGTGGCACAGGGCAAGGCTGCATCAAGTGAGTATGGTGAGGAGATGGCTGGGAGTTTGGGCTCCTGCCCATCTCCCAGGGCTCTTCCCCAAGCCCACAGAAGAAACTCCACCCTTGTGTGGAGCTGGGGCCTGGAGCTCCAGGCTCACCGCGGGGCAGCTGGGTGCTGGGCACTGGGCACTCCCTCTCTGTCTGGCAGCATCTCTCTCTCTCTCTCCCTGTGCAGGTCCCCCCCCAGTCTCCATCTTCTTGCAGCCACCTGGGGTGATCCCGGTGGGAGGCTCCACCACCATCTGCTGCAGTTGCCAGTGTGACAGTGGCAGCTTCGTGCTGTACAAGAGAGGTATAAAGTTCCATACCCAGGAGCTGCGTGGCAGCAGGGCTGAGTTCTCCATCTCTAATGCCACCCAAGATGACAGAGGTAGCTACAGCTGTCACTACCTGGGTGGAGGCAACGAGCTGGCTCGCACCGAATCCTTGGAGGTCAGGGTGGAAGGTGAGGGGAGGCTGTTACCCTTTGCCATGGGGGCAGACCGGGGTGCACAGAGCCATGTGGCTTCCCTGTCCAAGTGATGGGCAGGGTTCTTCTCTCTCTTCCCAGGCTTGGAGAGGTGGGGACTTTCTTCACCTCTGCCTGACCCATGTGATGTGGTCATGGAGATCCCAGTGGCTCTCAGCACCATGTCAAAGCACCTTCTCATGATCTCTCCACAGACTTCCATCTCCGCAAACCTGTCCTCTCCATCCTGCCTGGACAAGAGGTGGCTGCAGGAGCTTATGTGACTCTCCGTTGCACCTCCGAGGACTCTAATGTTGGCTGTTTCTTGTACCTGGAGGGCCAGGTGAAAGAGTTTGGCTTCCTCCCAAAGGGAGAAGACCATCTCATCCTCTCCCATGTGCATAAAGGCAACGAGGGCCGCTACAGCTGCCAGTGTTTCAGTGGGGTCGGTTCCATCAAATGGTCTGCTGCCAGCGAGACCCTGGATTTGGTGGTGAGAGGTGAGATGTCCCCCCAGCCACATCTGACTCTTCTCTTCCTCCCTGGCATCTGCCACATCCTGGGGAAACTAGAAAAGAGGATGTGGGGGAAGAAAGCAGCTGTAATAGGGGTTCAAGTGGAAGGTTGCAGCTTCAGGTTTGAGCCTACCCAGCTCCTTGGAGACCCTTCAGGTGA
Organism: Tapera naevia; assembly: GCA_033556795.1. Classification (NCBI taxonomy): domain Eukaryota; kingdom Metazoa; phylum Chordata; class Aves; order Cuculiformes; family Neomorphidae; genus Tapera; species Tapera naevia. Next base: position 1,792,920 of record JAUMJJ010000085.1, read on the forward strand.
CCCATAGACAGAGTGGCCACACAGCCTGCTGGAGGGGGCAGAGGACACCTATGGGAAGCCCCAGGGACAGCCATACAGCTGGTGGCAGCCCAGTGGCGCCGTCTGGCTGGCAGTGGCACAGATGGCCAGGTCCCTGTCCCTCTCTCCAACTGTGGTGCCACCAACTGGGGTGACAGGTCAGAGGCTGCTGACAGGATGTGTCCTGAGGGCAGGGATAACAGAATGTCCTGAGCTGGAATGAACTGACAGGGATCATCGAGTCCAACTCCTGTCCCTGCACAGGACAACCCCAACATTCCCACCGTGGGGCTGAGGGTGTTGGCCAAAGCCACCTTCAGATATGGGAGAAGAGCCAACAGGAGCTTTTGGGGCTCCCTTGAACTCCTTCCACCCCTCCTGAGCCCAGGAGCTCCCTGGTCCCCACACCTCTGGTTGCCCTGGGAGCCCCGTGATCCCATTCCATCCCCCGTTGCCCCCACGGTGTCCCTTGGCCGGGGGGGGCTCCCAGTGACCATCCCTTCCTGTTTCCCACAGATTACACCCAGATCAACGCGGTGCGCCTGGTGCTGGGGGCGGGGGTCCTGCTCCTGCTGGGGCTGATCGTGGCCGAGGCCCTGTGCTCCCACCGGCTGGGGTCCCCCTAGCCTGTCCCAGGCACCCTTCAATCCCACATGCTGAGCTGCCTGCAGCCGGGACCAGAGAGGGAACGCGGGATCCACCTGGAATGGGGTCAATAAACCATGGTCAATAAACCATCCCTGCCCACTGGCTGCTGCAGGAGACACTGCGGGATGGCATAGGGCAGGATGCGTTGGGTTGGGATGGGATGAGATGGGATGGGGCAGGATGGGATGGGATTGCTTGGGATCATAGAATCTGAGTTGGATGGAACCCACAAGGATCATCGAGTCCAGCTCCTGTCCCTGCACAGGACACTCCCAGCATTCACACCGTGGGGCTGAGGGCATTGTACAGATGCTCCCAGAATATTGTCAGGCTGGTGCTGTGACTGCTTCCCTGGGAGCTGTTCCAGTGCTCCATAATCTTCTGGGGGAAGAACCTCATCCTAGTATCTAACCGAAACCTCCCCTGGCATCTTCCTGCCATTCCCTTGGGTCCTGTCATTGGTCACCAGAGAGAAGAGCTCAGCGCCTGCTCCTCCTCCTTCCCTTGTGAGTCACCAAGTGACTTCAGCCTCTCCTCATACAACTTCCCCTCCAGACCAGCCTTGTGGCCTCCTCTGGACACTCTCCAGTAGTTTGATGTCCTTTTTATCCTGTGGTGCCCAAACTGCCCCCCATGCTCGAGGTGGGGCCACCCCAGTGCAGAGCAGAGCGGGACAATCCCCTCCCTCTCCTGGCTGGTGATGCCGTGCTGGATGCACCCAGGACCTGGTTGCCCTCATGGCTTCCAGGGCACTGTTGGCTCGTGGTCAATCACCATCAATTGCCATTGACCAGAACCCCCAGGTCCCTTTCTGCCGTGCTGCTCTTCAGCATCTCACTGGATGGGATGGGGCAGGAAGAGACAGAATGGGAGGGGATGGGACAGGACGGGATAGGACAGGACAGGATGAGATGGGCCTGGACTGGACTAGATGAGACAGGAGGGGGCTGGTGTTCCAGGAGGAGGGGGGCTTTGGGCTGGAGTCTGTGTGTCTGTCTCTGTGTGTCTGTCCATGTCAAGTGTCCCTGGCCTCCCCAGGGCCCAGTAACCAGTCTTGGCTGTTGCTCACATTCGTTTATTGTTTCAAACCACAGACAGCACACAGCACACCACGACCCGTATATATAGATTCACCGTGCCCCAGGTATCAATTTATATATACAGGACCTTTACACCTCGGTACACTCGGGACACGACGTTCCAGAAGAGCTTCACCGGCTACAACAAAAGTCTTTTTGTTATGAAAACACAGAGAGGAGGTGCCAATATCAAAAAACAGGGCGGGGGGGGGGGGGATGAATTAAAAACGAGTGCAAAAATGAATGAAAGTGCAAAAAAGCTTCTGTTATCGTCATCGCGCTCCTTCCAAAGCCCCTCCCGGCCCCACTCCAAGGGCGAGCGAGCCGCAGGCCCCGGCGGGAGCGGGGTTGGAGGGAGGGAGCCAGGCTGCAGCCGTGGGGTCCCCTTCTCCACTGCCCCTTGTTGCCCTCACACCCCAAGATTTACCTCTGCCCTCAGCCCTCCCAGGCAACTTGGAGGGTCTTCAGGTTTCCTTCTTTTCTAAAAGTGCTTGTGATCGGCACGGGATTCCCAGAGGGAAGGCAGTGGTGCTCCAGGGAGGGGGCACGGCCACCCTCCGTGCTGCCCACTCCCACAGCCAGGGAGACCTCACACCCTCACGGTGCTGCCCATTTCCACGTGGAACACCTTCCCGAGAGGCTCCAACTGCTCCCATGGACCCAGAGGCACCTGCGGACCAGCCGCCCCAGGAGACACCCCATGCCCAAGGCTGGGGCACTTGGTGGAACATCTCTGGTGACTCCAGCTGAGCCCTGCCACTACCACCTGCAGCCACAGGAGCAGGAAGGGCAGGAGCACCAGCTCGGGAATTCCACTCAAAACATTTGCCTTGAAATATCCTTCACGGACTTTGAAATTTTGGCTGCAGCCGCATCTCTCAGAAAGGCCTCCAAGAGGAACCTGTGGGCCAGACTCGGCCCCATTGTCCTCTCCAGCTTCTCGGTGACATGGCAGTGGACATCCCTGTGAGAAATTTGGTCAGGTAACAGGGGAAAGATCAAAAACTTTGGTGCTTCTGCCTTGGTCACAGCTGCTCCCTGAGGGGGGGACTCTGCAGCGATGCTCTGTGGAGAGGGAGGGCTGCCAGGGCCAGGGGTGCAGCAAACCTTCCTTCTCCTGGCTTCCCTGGTGGGACCACAGACAAGTTCTGCTCACGGAGGACACAACGTGGAGCCTGCTGCCTGTCCAGCCCAGAGCCTGGCACACGAGAACAGTGACACAGCAACAGCAGAGGGCACGGTGGCGTGGCACTTCCACACCCCTGTCCAGACACACACACACACAATGCTTTGGGCCTGGTTTGGTTTAAAGGAAACAAGAAGGTTAAAAGTGTAACAGTCAATAGCCCTTGACCACCTACGAGCCCTGTGACCCTCACACCCTGACGAATCCTGAAGCTTTGTACCCAGATGGTGGAGTCAGCCCTGGAGGCTGAAGAACCGGTGCTCGAGAGCAGGTGAGCGCGTGCGACAGCCCCATCGCCCTCCCAGTGGGGTCACTTGTCCTGGGAGCTGCTCCCCACGCAGAGCTCGGACCCAGCAGAGAACTGGGGTCCAGGCGAGCAGCCAGACCCCGTGGCCCTGGCAGTGCTGCCCAGTTTGACTCTGCTCTCGCAGAGGGCAGTGGAGCCCACGAAGGCAGCACCCCCCGGGCACTGCCTCCCGCCGATGCCCAGGGCCGCAGCTGCTGGTGTCCGGGCAGAGCACGGCAGAGCCTGTGGTGTTGGTTGTTCCCAGTCGTGTGGGGCAGCTGTTGCTCGGCTCACGGCTTCTCTTCCCCTTCAGCAGGGACCTCCTGTGCTCACCAGCACCTCTGCTTTCCAGAGCAGCCCGTGAGAGACAAGGCTCTCCATCCTCCACATGACTTCTGATCCAACATCTGGGTAGCAACACCTCTGCCAGCACCCAGGGACAGCGTTTTCCCTTTCCCAACAGGAGGAACGAGGAGGGGGTGGAGTAGAGGAGAATAGGATGCTTCCATAAGATGTTTCCTTATAAGCTCAATAACCATGTCCTGTCCAAGGTTACCAAGAGTCAAAGAGGAGCTGTTCCACTCCAGACCACACCTGGAGAGATCTCAGCACCGTTCACAGAGAATCTCACAGCTGAAGGTCCCAGAGCTGCTCCTTTTCTCCCCCAGCCCAACAGCCCAGCAAGAGACTCCCCATCACTGAAGAGACCAACTCCAGGGCCATTCACTGCAGACCAAGGGTCACCTGGGGAGAGCCTACAGAACCCAGGGACATGGTTGTTCCTTCCCACTCCCCCTCTCTCCACTGCAGTGCTTGAAGAGACGGAAGAAAACAAAAACAGAAAGGAGAGAGAGAGCTGCCTAAATCAAACCCAAGCATTGACAAAACACAAACACAGACTGGTCGCACGTCTTGCGTGAAGAGCAAGCAGCAGATGTTTCAAGAGCAGGTCAAACGTGACCCCAAATAGTCAATAAGAAAGAGTCAAAATGCTACATTTCCATGGGAAGCCAAGAACAGGTTGACCCAGGGGTGACGGCGGCTCCCAAGGCTGTGCTGCTCCAGGACACACAGCTGGTGCACTTGCTAAGATCCCATCATCTCTGTCTTTTGGCACTGGGAAACGGGGGCAAATTGTTTTGCTACTGATATGTCATTCTTGGGAATGGGAAAGAAAGCAGACATGGGACTTGGATCACATCATTGTGGACTACGGAGAGCCCTGGGGGCAGGAAGATGTCCTCCAGCACTGCCCGGCCACCCCACTGCTCCAGGAGGAACACAGAACACGGTGGGTGCTGCCAGGGGACATGGGGTGATCAGAACTGCCTGACAAACTGCTGGGATGCCCTGGCTTTCCTGGCTCCCCCCAGCCTACTCAGCCTCTCCTCTGTGACAAGGGACAGTGCAGCATGGGCATCCCCAAAGCACCTGCACTCTTGCTGGAAAGGTGCTACCTTACTAAGAGTCAACTGCTGAATTTCTTTTAGCTCTGCAGGTAAGGAATCCAGGGACAGCAAGATCCTGTTCTTCGGACAGCAAAACCTGGGGGCTTTGTGAGGGCAAAAGAGGGAGAAAAGGCGGCTTGGTGGGATGGAGGCAGCAAACTCTGGTGGGATGGAGGCAGCAAACTCAGGAATGCCTTCAGAAGTGAGAAGGATCTGCCTGGGGAGGAAGGGTGCTTCTTGTCCTTGACAGATATCCCCATTCTAGAAAGGGCCTTGCTCCTATTGCAAGGACCAAAGAGGATTCTCCTTTGCAGAGGATGAGATGTGCCGAGATGTGCCGGCCAAGACAGGCTGAAGCACAAGAGGAGATGGAGGTTGTTCTGCACCCAGCCAAGCCGTGGGGCCTCAGGCTGTTGTGTTGGAGAGGAATGAAGCACAGCTGCTGGTGGTGGGCAGAGCAGCAGCCAGGACACGTTGCTCCCTGGAAGGGGTAAGAGGTAGGCAACTGGTTCCCAGCGCAGGGAAGGGGCAAAGCAAAGTCGTCACTTGGCCTTCAAAGGGGAAGTGAAAAGAATTCAGAGGAAAAGGCAAAGTGAGCAGCAGCTCCTTGGGAATGATGTAAACACAAGCCTCTGCAGAGGAACACATTGAGGGAAACCCCAAATCCCTCAGCTGCTTAGCAAAGCCAAGACCAGCCTTTAAAGAGGGTGTGCGGGCAGTCGGTCCCTTCCCTTATCTCTGCCCCCACACACACCACACCCCGCCCGCAACACCCCCAAACTGGCACAGCCCCAGCAGGACACTGGGGGCAGCTGCCACATCAGGACAGGCTGGTCCCAGGTCCACCCTGTCCCTGCAGCCACCCCTGAGGCCTGGGCTCAGCCTGGACCCAGCGCTGGAGGAGAAGGAGCAGAGCAGAGGGGAGGGGAGAAGATGGGAGATGGACTGGTGAGAGAGAGGAGATGCAGCAGCCGAGAGGACATGAGCAGGACATGACAAGCTGCCGTCGGGCAGGGGAATCTCTGTCCTGACCAGACAGTTTGGCAGCCACTGGTGCTGAAGGAGGGTCCCGATGGGGCCAAGAGAAGTCACTTTAAGGTGTCATCAGCATTCTTGAACATGAGGATGGCATTGTAGATCTTGAGCGCTGGGCCCAGCTTGACACTCATAATCTTGACAATGTCAGCCTGGGTCAGCAAGAGGAACGCTTCGCCATCGATCATCTGGAGAGGAGAGCAGGGACAAAGGCACTCACCAAAAACCCAGGCGGTGACTTCCTAGGGACAGCCAGCACGGGCAGGGCTTGGGGACGGGCACAGACACGCAGGCCCTCAGCCTGCTGCCCCAAATAACCCCAGGGGCCACCCCCGGCACCACCACACTGCCCCAGGTAAGCCAGAGCCAGGAGCTGCTGTGCCCAGGAACAGGGTGGAGAGGGGGAAAGGCCCTTCCAGTGGCCACCCCAGGAGCTCACGCTGCAGCCACCCTGGGCTCGTGTGCCATGGACAGCGATGCCCCCGAAATGCTGTGCCGGTGGGGAAGGGTGAGTGGGTGAGGAGTAAGCAGCTTCACTCAGGAGGTGATGGATTGAAGCTGCAGCACCATCACCTCCCACTCCCCCATCCCAGCCTCCCCAGAGGGTTCTCCCTCAGCCGTGCCAGGAGAAGAGGGCAACCCAGTTCCTCAGGGCCAGCATCTCCCCACTCGAACGCTGCTGCCCCAGGGCTGCAGGGTGGGATCACTGCCAGGTGCTGGTCATGCTCTGGACATCCAGCAGCAATCTGCTGCAGGAAGGCCACTGGCCAGTTCCTCCCTGTCCTTGGCACCTGCACTCACATCCCAGCCCTTCTCACCTCATCCTTGAAGAGCTTGGCTTGGTCCTCACAACCCGTCAGAGTCTGAACAAAGCTAAAGACCTTGGAATAAACAGAGAAAAATGTCAAGATAGAAGCAGTGTTCCTGGTGGGAGATCCCTCATAAGCCACATCCTCACTTCCACAGACACATTTTGCACTCCACAAAGGTAACAAAGGGCTGTCAGGGCAAAGGCTGCAGTTGCAGCACCCTCCCGTGCCTAGAGATCACCCTTAGCATCCCAGAACCATTAAGGTTGGAAAAGATCTCTCAGCTCATCCAGTCCAACCATCAGCCCAGCCCCACGGTGCCTGCTGAAACCTGTCCCCAGGAGCCACGGCCACACAGCCTTTGAACCCCTCCAGGGATGGAGCCAGGCAAGCTCTCCAAGCCATGCCAGTGGGTTAGGAACCAGTACAGAGTCTTCAAACCCACGTTACCTCATCAATGGTCCACTTGGCCACTGTGGTCGCTGTGATGCCAGCCACTCCCGGCAAGAGTTTGCAGTGCTGCTCCCAGCAGAGCGACAGCGAGCGGTCGGGATGGGCCGACAGGGCAGACATGAAGAGCGACTGGTGGGAATTGTCTGAAGAAATAGCTGTCAATAAGAACACAAGACGTGATAAGAGGTAGAAGGACCAGAACATCCCATGCCATCCCATCCTACAAGCCCTTGGGAGGGCCCAAGGCTGGCAGCAGATGTCTGGGTACATCTTCCCCTCTACTCCATTCTTGTGAAACCCCAACTGAAGTATTGTGTCCACTTCTGGAATCTCCAACATAAGAAGGATATGGAACTGTTGGAGTGGGTCCAGATGAGACCATGAAGATGGTCCAAGGGCTGGAGCACCTTTGCTATGAGGACAGGTGAGACAGTTGGGCTTGTTCAGCCTGGAGAAGAGAAGGCTGTGGGGAGACCTCATAATGGCTTTCCAGTACCTGAAGGGGTTCCAGGAAAGCTAGGGAGGGACTTTTTCAAGGGCCTATAGTGATAAGATGAGGGGAAAGATCTTCTTCCTAATGTCTAATCTAAATCTTGGAAGGGGGAAGAGTTAGATTAGACATTAGGAAGAAATTCTTCACAATGAGGATGGGGAGGCCCTGGCCCAGGTTGCCCAGAGAAGCTGTGGCTGCCCCATCCCTGGAGGTGTTCCAGGCCAGGTTGGATGGGGCTTTGAGCCTCCTGATCCAGTGGGAGGTGTCCCTGCCCATGGCAGGGGGGTGGAACTGGATGGGCTTTGAGGTCCCTTCCAACCCAAACCATTCCATGATTCCATGACTCTATGATTCATGGATCGAGGTATTGAGCGCTAGGGGTTGTATCTTGAATTAACACAATATCAGTGTGTCCAAGTGTTCAGCTTGGTGGGATTGGGGATGGCAGGGAAAGAAGTTTAGAGGAAAGCTCAGCTTTCCCTTGTTCTCACCACATACTGAACTAGATTGCAATGCCAGATTTCACCTGCCATCCCATATCAGTTCATTTCATGTTATTAACAAAGCTTTTCCCTTGCTTTCTGCTCCAAGGAGTCAAGGATGGCTCCCAAGAAGAGAACCCTCTTCAGTCCCCCCAGTGCTGGCACAGGGAGCAGGACAGTGCCTGGTGAAACTGATACCAGCTGGAAGAAATGTCAGTCATAGGAACTAAATCCCAAGCAAACTGCTCAGCATCAGCAATAATTTGGCCCTTCACAACCACCACGCAGCCACAGGATGAGGGCACAGCATCCCTGTCTGAAGAGAGCCAGGGAGATGCCCTGCCAGAAAGAGAGGATCCCAATTCCCTGCCCTGAAGCACTCGGAGATTCACAGACATAAACCAAGAGACATGAGGAGGGGCCCAACAGAGCTCTGGTACGAGGCAGGGACGTTCCTTGTCAGATGGGCAACCACAAGCTCCTCTCTGGCGCTCACCTGTGTGAGGTCTGACCAAGTGTTCTACAGGACCTGCCTCCAGCAGCCCCCACCCCAGCTCCTCCAGCCCCCCTGCAATGACACCGTGGCCAAGGATGGCACTCACTCTGGAAGTCTTCCTGCTGGATCTTCCGGTACTTCGGAGGTCGCCCCCTGATAAAGAGACAGGAAGACTGATTTCCACCTGGGCTGGGACTGGCCCGAGGGCCCTGCTCCAACTCACACGGAGCAGTGACTCGGCCGTGGGAGCAAGGGCGACCTCTCGGACCCAAGGGGTCTGAAGATACAAAACATGGGAAGAAACACCAAGAGAGGCGCCCAACAGAGCTGGAAGGACCAACGCCAGCTGCCACCAACCATGCTCCCCTCTGGCCCAGGAGCCTCTCCAGCTGGGCCATCCCTCCCTGGGGTGGCAGTCGTGGCACAGGGGCTCCGTGGGGCTGTTCCTACCTCCCATGGTGCCGGGATTTCTTCCGCTGAGGGAAGCCCATCAGGTTCCTCTTGCGAGTGGAAGCCTCGCTGTCGGATAAGTCTGCCTTAAGCCTGCCCTGGTTCTTCTCTGCCAGCGGGCACCCTGAGAGGCAGTAATGGGCCGTGAATCGCCCGGTGACGTGTCCCGAGCCGTCGCAACCCGGCGTGGGGCACTTCCTACAGAACAGAGGGGAGGCAAGCGTTGGACCCGGCTCAGAGCAGCGTGGGGGAGAGAGCCAGCAGGGCCAGCCCCCGAGCACAGAAACCATAGCCCTGGACACAGAAAGCAGAGTAAAGATGTGCTGAACAAACTGACAAAAGGAGGTTGTGGTGAGGTGGGTGCTGGGCTCTTATCCCAGGTAACAAGGGATGCGATGAGAGGAAATGGCACCAAGTTGTGCCAGGGGAGGTTTGGATATTAGGATATTGGAGGATTGGCTATTAGGAAAGATTTCTCTACTGACAGAGTGGTGAAGTGCTGGCAGAGGCTGCCCAGGGCAGTGGTGGAGTCTCCATCCCTGGAGGGGCTCAAAACCCATGTGGCTGTGGCACTTGGGGACAGGCTTTAGTAGACACAGTGGGGCTGGGCTGACGGTTGGACTGGATGAGCTGAGAGGGCTTTTCCAACCTTAATGATTCTATGACATTCCAAGGGAGAGGGCACTGGAGGCACAGGCAGGGCATGTCCGGTCTCTCCAAGTACAAACACCCATCCCTCCTTCTCCACTGTAGAAGTCACCACAGTGCTGACCAAGCAGGTCACGGGGCTTCACAGAGCCTCCATCTTCCCTTCCTTGCCCACACAGGCATCCAGACCAGCCTGAGTGAGGAGGACACGACTGTCGTGAGTGAGACCAGTAGAGAATCCCACAGAAGCCAGATGTGCCCTCCCCATCCTTCATGGATTCTCCAGCACATGGCTCTTCTTGATGCAAGCCTGCAGTGCTGGAGTGGGCATTGCACTGTGCTGGGGTGGGTGCTACGCCGTGCCCTGTTTCCCCTGGGAAAGGTCACACAAGGGACTGACTGAGCTGGGGGAGAGGCACCGTTCCTTCTCAGAACTTGCCAGCTCCCAGCCTCACAGTGAAAGGCATCTCTGAGGTGGGAGCAACATTGCCCTCGAGGCTGATACCAGCCAACAGCATCTATGGGGCACTGTCCCCTTGGTAGCCCATGAGTTGCCACGGGCCGGTGGGCATGTAGGGCACCCCCAGGAGCTCTGAGAGGAGCAGGGTGAGAGCTCACAGGAGCTACACTGGCTGCGGGCACCGGGCGAGGGAGCAGAGCCAGGTGTGGGGTGGGTACAGGGTGCTGGTGAGTGAGGAGCAAGTGCCAGGGAGGGAAGCTGTGCCCCTCTGTGCTGCCCCTCTGTGCTCACCTGTGGTGAAAGCTGTACTTGGAGCTCTTGGTGTGAGGGATGCTCTTGCAGCCCAGGGTTGGGCAGCCCCCATGGGCAGAGGAGGCTGGTTCCTTTGGCCCTAGACCAGGAGGAGAAACAGGAGACAGATTGTCACAGCTGTGGCCCCAGGCAGAGCCAGGGCTCGGAGCTCCCTGCTTGCACCCACCAGGGAGGACTTTTCCACTGAAAAGCCCTTCCTTCCTGCCCACTCTCAACCAGCACCTGCCCTCCTGTTTCTGGGCAGTGGCAGGGCAGTGGGGATCTGGGGTGCCCTGGCCCTGGGATGAGGGTCTGACCCAAGCACAGGACTCACTGAGAGGAGGCTGCAGAGGGTGTCCGGTTTTTGAGCACCAGCCGATGGGGTGGATGTCTGGGTGATCCGCATCAATCCAGAAATCATAGACGTGGCTCCAGCCATCAAAATGGATCTGGGAAGACAAGGAGAGAAGTCACCTTGAAACCTCAGGGCACCTCCCTGAGGAGCTCCAGAGCCCTTCAAACTGCCAGCAAGCAGCAGGGTAGAGCTGAAGTGCAGCACAAGGCTCTGCTCCACTCCTGGGGCCTGGCACTGGGATCTGCCATCCTCCACACCGTGGGCTTCCACAGACCTCCACATGTTTTGACACTGCAACTGGCAGTGAGTTGGGAAGGGCAGGAGGAAGCAGTGCCCGGACACGGGCTCCGCACCGCGGCTCAGCACCCACCTTTATCCTGTAATCTTCCACATCTTCCACACTGGCCACTCGGATGAAGGAAGGAGTCCTCCTGTCCACTGCCTCCAGCTTCATGTTGACCAGGAAACCGTGGGGTGGGCGCTGGGGCCAGGAATAAACAGGTCAGTGGGGAGCAGGGCTGAGCTTCAGGGTCAGCACAGTGTGCTCCTCCAGCCCAGCTCCCAGCCCTGGCCTGGCCAGGTAAAAGTCATCCCAGCAAACAGTGGTGACAGGAGAGAGTTGGGACAGGCCCTCCCAGATCTGAGCTTTGTTTTAACGAGATGGGAAAGCTGTGCCCAAGGGGAAAACATTTAAGAGAGACATTTTGGGGATCTATATTGCAGCCACACTGCTGCTGTAGATGGAGACAACAACCATCAAGCAAGTCCAAAACATTTCCCATCTCCCAGCTTCTGTCTAGCCCAGGAGATGGTCACACTTCCCATTTTCCCCAGTTTTGAATTATTTCCCCAGGATAGCCCTGAGTTCTGAACCTTGAATGTAGATGCAAACCCCAAGCCTGTGGTGGGGCATCCTGAGCATCATCTGACTTCTCAGGAATGGAAAGATCTGACGGTGGAGAACCCCCAAATTCCTGCCCAGGCACAGTGGAGCAGGTGATGTGGCACTCACCACTTTAAAGGCCCAAGCTGGGACAGCGGATGCTCCAGTTTCCTTTAAGTACTTTTCCCAGGTGAAGTTGTCAGGGTCAGGATAATCTAGAAAGGGGGAGACGCAGAGGGTGAGATATGGCTGCAGGAAGATAGTAAGGACCTCAGAATGCCATGGAATCATGGAATCATTAAGGTTGGAAAAGACCTCTAAGCTCATCCAGTCCAACCATCAGCCCAACTCCACCGTGTCTGCTAAACCCTGTCCCCAAGTGCCATGGCCACACAGTTTATGAACGCCTCCTGCCTTGTCCTACTGCCTTGAAGGACCCACAGGAACCTGAGAGACATCAAGAGGTGCTATTTTCTCATGGACCATGAAATCCAGGAAGAAGAAACATCTGGGCCAGCACAGACAGCTTGGGTCCTGCTTGTGTGTCCACTCAGCCCAACACAACCACCATGCTGCACCTGACCACGTGTGCAGGAGTCTTGTCAGGACTGTGCCACCTCCCTGGCCGTGGCCTGGATGAAGGAAACTGCCTGGTCCTGCAGAGGAGCAAGGGCCATGGGGTTTGGACCCCCAGGCTCCGTGTGCCACCTTGAGAAACCCATCCCCAAGGGAACACGTGAGTGCAGACTGTGCTCCTGGGCCACTGACCCACCTTGAGGAGGGGTGAGGGGTTTGCCGTGCTCCTGGCACCATCCAACGGGGTGGATGTACGGACTGCTGGGGTCACACCTGAAAAAGACACCCAGACTCTTACACAGGGCTGAGATACCCAGCTCGTCATCACCAGACACATCACAGCTGAGGGCTTCTACAGCACCCTCATCCCTGGGAGACCCAGGGAAGGCAAGGGCTGGAGCAGGGGGACTCCAGCGCCAAGGGGCAGGATATAACCACAGCTGCAGAGCTGCCCAGGGACCAGCACCACTGCTGTGAGCGGGGAGACAGGCCCTGGAGAGCTGGGAGCAGGGAGAGCTGGGCAGGTGAGGGGGCTCATGGCCTGGTCACAGCTTCCAGCAGGTCACAGCAGACTCGGGTGCTGCTGCCCCGCAGGTCTACCCTGGACAGAGCCAGCAGCTGCCCAGCACCAGCGTGAGGAGCAGCTGGGGACAGAAACAGCCCCACAGCTCCTGGGGGTGAGGAGTGAGAGAAGGTCAGAGGACTCCAGCCATAAAAGAAACAAATGTTGCTTTCAGGACCCTGGTTGTGCTAATCAGCCATTTTAATTGGCCTTAACCAGCCTCAACTGGGACACCCCAGCCACAACCTCCTGTCTGCAGAGCCAGGAGGTCCTTTTGAGACCAGCCCATCAGTGTCTGCAGTGCAGGTGGCCCTGTCTCCCAGGTGGGTTTCAGGTAAGCCTCCATCAAGCAATCATGTTTGTCTTTGTCCCACATCAACTCCAGGGCCACGGCAGTGTCCCAGGTGATGACATGGAACAGGTAAATGTTTGTCCTCCAACCCGGGGGGGTGACACTGCCTCACTGGGCCACCAGTGGTCTGCCTGCAGCAGCGTGCTGGGATGGTCCCACACTTTCCTGAGCATCCCATCCCTCTGGCTCAGGCAGTGGCAGGGTGTCTCCCTGGCACAGGAGCCCCTCTGCACCTACCAGTAGTCGTAAGTATCATCCCAGTTGTCAAAGTGCACCAAAAACCGATTGTCCACCACGTCAGTCACTGTGGCAACACAGATCAGGGAGGGGTTCATGCGGTCCACGGCTTCGAGCTTCATGCCCACCTCGAAGCCTGGGGAAGCCTCGTGCTGGGAGGAGACAGGGGCAGGTTTCCATCAGAGCCACAGTCCCAGAGCCCTCCTCACCACTTCCCTTGCCTGACCAAACCCTTGGAAAACCAGATCCTCCCTGGCCTCCAGGGACCAATTAGGATCCCTGATAAGAGGCAGAGGGTAACTCGCTCAGCCTGGCCACACAAAGGAAGAGCAAAAGAAATCTTTGGACCCTCAGGATCCTCTAGCAGTAACCTCCAAGAGAAAACCAGCCTCTACCTTACATTGGTTCAGGTTTTTTCACAAAACTCTTGTTTGCAGTCACAGCCCTCCCACATGAGCAGTAACCAATGCCCAAGGCTTGGCAGGAGGAGCTGGGATGGCTTCATCCTACCTTGCCTTTATTTCTTAGATCCAAAATCTGTGCAAAATGCTGCATCACACACGCCAGTGGCATTGCTGCAGCAATGAACAGGAAGGAGTTTGGACACAATAAATAACTTGGAGAGGCTGATTTGTCAGTTCCCTCTGCAGCTGACAAAGAAACAGTCAGCATTTTCCCCCCGCTACATTCCCACTTCCCTTACCCAAGCTGCCACGTGAAAAATAAAGGCAGAACCAAAGAAGACAGAAAACAGAGACAGAAGAATTATACTTATTAAAAATTAGCTGAGGAGGGTTGGCAAAATAATTGTTGAGGGTAGTGGTTACATCTCCTCACCACTACTTGTGCAACAGATTTAACCATCTACAAGACCTGGATGGAACAGTGAATCAGACCAACCCCAAACCAGTGCCCAAGCTACAGATCCTCCGCAGTGAAGCCTGTCCCATCTCATGAAGCAATCAGCACACTGTCCTGGCCCTCTGCACTGGGGGCTGGAGAAGAATAGGGTGCACAGAGAAAAGCCCCGCACTGGTGGAGCCGTTCTCCTCAGCTGGAGGGACCTGCAGGCTCTGTCAGGAAGAAGAAGGTGCTACTCACCGTGTTTCGGACCATGAAGAGGTACTTAGGAGCTGCCTGAGCCTTTGTTATCTTCAGGTAGTTTGTCCAGCTGAATTCTTCTTCCTTGTAACCTACAACCCCTCAGGAGGAGAAATGAGAGCAGCGATTTCACAGAGAGCAGCTGGGAGGTTGTAAGGATGAGCCAGGCCATCCCCACCAGCCCTCACCCTGCCAGGGGTGTCCTGCTGGATGGGGTCTACAGTGGTCCTGAGAAACACAAAGCCAACAGCTTAGCCCAGTGGCTGATTCTGAAAGTTTGGAGGGCTGGAGCACCTCTGCTAAGAGGACAGGCTGAGAGAGTTGGGGTTGTTCAGCCTGGAGAAGAGAAGGCTTCAGGGAGACCTTAGAGCAGCCTCCCAGGACTGCAAGGGGCTCCAGGAAAGCTGGGGAGGGGCTCTTGATGAGGGGGTGCAGGGAGAGGATGAGTGGGAAGGGTTTTCAGCTGAAAGGGAGGAGATTGAGATGAGATCTTAGGAAAAAATGTTCTGCTGTGAGGATGGGGAGGCCCTGTCCCAGGTTTCCCAGAGCAGTGGTGGCTGCCCCATCCCTGGAGGTGTTCCAGGCCAGGCTGGATGGGGCTTTGAGCCCCCTGATGCAGTGGGAGGTGTCCCTGCCCATGGCAGGGGGGTGGAACTGGATGGGCTTTGAGGTCCCTTCCAACCCAAACTATTCTGTGATTCCATAAATGGGAATCCAGAGCTCAGCTCATCCCCGGTAAGCATCAGTCCCACCTGCCCTGGGGCACAGCTGTTGGCTCCAGCCCAGCACTGACAGGGATTTGCCCCAAAATGTGAGCAAACAGAGTTTTTCAGTGTGATGGGTGTCCGAAACATCCTGCAGAACCCTCCCGGGACAGCCCCATGGAACAACACTGTTGCCACCCCCAGTTCCATGTTTGGGGGCCCACTACTGCCCCCCTTCCTTCAACAGGACCCACCAATGGAGATGTGGTGTCCCTTACCTTTCGGGGGCTGCAGTTTGTGCCCTGTCTCCTCAAACCAGCCGGCGGGGTGGATGTCCGGGGAGTCCGCGTTCAGCCAGAAGTCGTGGCACTCGGAGTAGCCATCAAAGTGGAGGCGCATCCGGTAACCACAAACCTTCCAGCAGGGAGAGGGAAGGCCATTGGAAACCTCCTCCTGCCCCCGGCTGCGCGTCGCACGCGCCTCCCCTCCCACACTCCATCTCAGCACTTAGGGACACCGGGAGTCAGTCCCAGGTCAGTGCCCAAATCAGGGGGCACATCTCAGTCCCAAGAGGTGGCCAGCACAGAACAAGGTAAGAGCAAGGCCACCACAAGCCAGCCCTGAGAGGAGAGGTGCAGGCTGGTCCAGTGGGAGGTGTCCCTGCCCAAGGCAGGGGGCTTTGATCTGGATGATCTTTAAGGTCCTTTCCAATGCAAACCATTCGATGATTCTAAAGTGTGTGCGATGGGGCACCTGGCTGGGTCCAGCAAGTGCAAGGATTCCCTGGTTTTGCACCCAGGAGAGGTGCTGGTGCAGGGCTTTTGGCTGCTTTGGTGAAAGTGCTGCAGCAGCAAGAAGAGCAGCTGCCTGGGTGCCCTCCACCTCCCTGGGCAGCACGGCGAGGCGAGGCTGGTTCAGGTGCCACACGGCTCAGCAGAGAGGCCTTCACAGCAATGGGATGCTTCCATATCCTGCATCTCAAGGGCTCAGCCCTGTCTGAGGAGCATCAGCTCAAACACAAGAAGGTGTTGCCATCACCAGAGTGTCTCCCCCTGCGGCCCTGCTGTGTCAGGGGATGGAGAGAACAACTAGGCTGGGGCACCACAGCACAGCTCCTGCCCTGTGACTGGAAGGGAACTCCCTCTTTGCTTGACAGAGGTGCTTCCATGGGCCAGCTGGAAGCTCCTCCCCTCCCACAGAGCTTCCCACCGCAGGGGCATAAGGAGAAATCACGGAACACGGGAACTGGAGGTGCCTCACCTCAGCCACTGTCAGGATGAAGTACATGGACGGGTGCTGCGGATCGATCCCCTCCAGCTTCATCCCCACTTTAAAGCCATTCTTGTGCTGGGAAGCTACTTGGTACTGGAAACAAAAATTAAACCACAATGTAAAAAACGACACTGGTTGTTGGGTCTAGAACCATGCCAAGGAGCAACCATCAGGCAACGGGAGCTGCTGGGACCAGGAGACTGTGGGCCACAGGTTACGGTGTTGTCCGAATTTTAATTCTTTTCCTGTAGAAAAACACATTCTTCCACGTCCTTGTGGGTTTTATGTCTTGCTACAGGCAGGGCAGGGTGTCCCTGAGGAGAGTGGGGCACGGGCCTGGCTACTCTTGAACCCTGGCAGGGGCACAGCGCAGCAATGTGGCCTCAGGAGGACCCACACCTGAGTCTGAAGGAGGGCTGGAAAGGCTCCACCACCCTGCCAGAGCCACAGAGGTGTCCTGGGCAAAGGTGGGGTGCTTGGGGTGGGGGACAGCACCCTGCTGGGGAATGGGACTTGGGGAAAATCAAAACTGGAGGCCAACTGGTCACCTCCAGGTGAAGATGGGACCTTGTCTATCGCTCAGAGCCCCGCAAAACAGGGAAGTGAGGAAGAAAGGAGAAGGAGGAAGGGTGGGAAAAAAAAGGGAAAGAAAAGAGAAGATGAAAGAGGGAAAAAGACAGGAAAATCCCAACTCACATCCTGGAAGAGATCTAAAGGGGCAGCGACAGCTTTCTGCTCCTCCAAGTAGGACGCCCAAGACCAGCCTTCTTTCTTCTCCTCACTGGCACCTGAGCGCAGCACAAACGCACACACAAGAGGTGCTGCTGAGGGTCCACTCCAGCCTCCCCGGGGCTCCTTGCCAGCCCCATCCTACCTGAGCCCCCTCTCCAGGGGACCCCCTCCCACTCAGGTCCTCATGACCCAAGTGTCTGCTGTCGCTCCACAACGCTCCTCTAAGGTGCCTGCGGTACAAACCACCCTGGACCAAGCATCAGGGCTCCTCTGCAACCAGGCCTCCTCCAGCTGGGACATCCAAAATGGCCACAGTTTGGGAGCACCACCAGGATCCATCCAGAGATCCAGGAATTGCTCCCAGCTGCGAGGGACACCACAGTCACACCAGCAGCACGCTCACCTCCTGCCACCGCTCCAGAGGCACCAGCTCTGCTATTCTCAGCACTGAGACAAACACCTGAGCCCCCCGGCCCACCAGGGCCACCCTGATGCCCTGAAGAAGCATTTACCCTTATGGTAGCTCTGCAAACAAGCCAGCATCATCTCCTCACAGGCAGGGAGGTGGTTCTTCGTGCCTTCGACCCCTCGGGGAAGGCTAGAAAGGGATGCCTGATGCACAGGACACACAGCCCAAGTCTCTTGCTCTCCAGCCACTTTCCTTTCCTGCTTTGTAGCACCTGGAAGGACTCCAGGAGCCATAACTCCCAGCCATGGCAGAAAACCTTGGTCAGGCCAGAAACACAGGAGGAGATCAGACCAACTCCTGACTCCCTTGGGCTTAGGGGAAGGGGAGATAGAAGAACAGGAACTTGTGGAAGAAATTAAAGCCCAGATTCAGTAAGCAAGGCTACTAAACTAGATGCATCCTAACACTTTGTTATTCTTTAGGACATAGAAATAAAAGTGGCAGGCATGCTTGGGAATCCCTAAGTACAAGCTCTGGAGAACAAAATACACCTGGAGACAGAGCATACGCCGGCTCCGCCGCTCTGGAGGGCCCAGCTGGGTATTTTGTTTGCGGATGCACTTCTAAATTAAGAGAAAATAAAATGCTGAAATTACAAGGCTCAGCACTGCCTCCTCGTAATGTGTGAGGGGAGGTTACACGCTCAGGGCTCAGATTGTAGAGAAATGGACCTGGCAAGCAGGCATGAGACCCCTTTTTCACAGTGGGTGACAGTGTAACATCAGGGGTCAACGTCATCCAGCCCCGGCTTGGCTACAGAGAGAACAAAGCTGGAAGTTTCATTTTAACATTGCCTTGAGCATGACCTTTCACTATTCAAAGACAAAAGGTTTCCCATAAATGTTTATTTTCCGTACTTCTTCAAGTTTTCCTTACCCCTCACCCCCACCCCACTGCAGGGACAACCTGAACAAGCAAACACTGCATCCCTCAGCTCCTCTCCTTTCCATCTGTGTCGACAGCTCTGCGTTTGAGATCTCCTCTGACGTGGCCCAGGAATAGATCCCCATAA
This sequence comes from Tapera naevia, assembly GCA_033556795.1. Classification (NCBI taxonomy): domain Eukaryota; kingdom Metazoa; phylum Chordata; class Aves; order Cuculiformes; family Neomorphidae; genus Tapera; species Tapera naevia. The sequence goes on from JAUMJJ010000085.1 coordinate 1,811,457, forward strand.
GACGAGGCAACCCCAAATCACTCGGCTTCAGCAGCACCAGACCTACAGGAGCAGCTCCCAAACCTGTGAGCTCCCCATCACGTGAGGGGAGTTACCTGAAAGACCATCCAAGGTGGGGGCGAAGCCAGACACGGCACAGAGCCACGTTATTGCTTGGACCTCTTTGCACCTCTCAGAGCAAACACAGTATCCACAAGCAAGTAATGAATTCAGCTCCCAAGGGGAGGGACCAGAAAGCACTGTACAGTACAGCCCAGTGCCTGAAGAAGACACAGCCGTATCTGTAAGGGTGCACCCATGGAGAGAAAGAGAGGAAAGCAGAGAAATGGAAAGAGACAGAGAACAGGATCAAGCACACAGAGGAGCTCTCAAGCCTCCAGGAACGTGTACCAGTGAGTTGCACTGGGTGTTTGACTCTACTGGAACATCAAATTGCTGGCCCAACCCTGCAGTAGGACCCCACAAGCTGTGGGAGGAGTGCTCACCCCACCACCCGGCCCCTCCATACCGTGCTGGGTCCCGTTCCACACATCAGGATCTGGATTGCTGATGGCAGAGTCTCCCACAGAGTTATTCTTCTCTTCCTGCTTTTCCTCCTAGACATGAGAGCAGACAAAACAGAAACCCATCATGTTGGAGGTCTGCACAGACATCTATGCTGCGTGCTGTACCCTCTCACCAGTGCCAAGGGCCACGTTGTGCCTCTGCTATGTCCATGGACAAGTTATCCAGAGAGCTGGCGGCTGCCCCATCCCTGGAGGTGTTCTAGGCTGAGTGGGGCTTTAAGCACCCTTGATCCAGTGGGAGGTGTCCCTGCCCATGGCAGGGGGGCTTTGAGGTCCCTTCCAACCCATACCTTTCTGTGATTCTATGATTTGACTGATGCTTGGCCCAGAAATGGGTGGCCAAGAGGATCTGATGATGGCAGCCTGAGGGGGATTTTGATTGCAAGTGGTAACGATCACACCTGCAGTGGATCTGCTACAGTCAGGGCTGGCAAGCAGTGCTTCCTTGCCTCGTCAAAGTCACTCTCCCTTCCCCAGGACACACATCAGGCAGACAGACACTCTCTTACTTCAACTATTACTTTGGTGTGAGGGAGCAGTTGTGAGCGCTCGGTACCCACAGCCCTCTCAGGACGTGTCCAGCGGTGCCCGAGGTGCTCGGGATGCCAATCAGCCAGGTGTCCAGAGGCCCTGATACTCCACATATTTAAGTCCTTTTGGCATTAACAGCCACCAGGTTACCCCTTCATCGTACAGCTGACCCAGCACTGAGAAACACCGAGAGCCGTGCCCACCACGAACATGGGCAGGGATGCCCCACGGCCCACCCTGACACACCCTCCCTGCCCGCTTCCTACCATTTGCTCAGATTCATATTCTTCCTCTGAAGGGCTCTGGTAGTCCCTCCTCTTTCGTTTCTTCACTGGTTTGAGGATTTCGGTGGCATTGGTGCTGCTGGCAGAGTTTTCCACGATGACCGACCTGCACGGGGCAAGGGAGCGGCTGCTGGAGAATCCCACGCACCTCATTTCTTGCTCCCACACCTCCCAGCTGATGGTTCCAGCCTTGGCAAGAGGCTGGAAGCAGGGCACAGACCAGAATCACCAGAAACCTGAACCCAGGGATGGACCAAAGGTGATCTATTTTCATAGCAGGGCTCTAAGCTGCGTCAGAGTCACCCGGAGATGCTGGTAAACCGGTCCCAAGAGTCTCCCATTAGTAAGCAGAGGGGCTGGAAAGGCTCCTGTGGCCCACTCCTCCCACCACTGCTCAGCCTGGAAGCACCCACTGCAGCAACCTCCCCCTGTAGCCCTCCTCCAGCTCCCACACAAACTGGGCAGGGGAAAATCTGGCTCCTGTGCTTCCTGCTGTCCCCTGGGACAAGCCTTCCATCCCCCAGCTGCAGTCAGGGCACTCTGCCTACAGGAAAGAGGGAAACAAGTGGGATCCCCAGCACCCACCAGGGACAGATGTGGTTGTATCCTTTGCTGAAGCATGTGGACCAGGGGAGGGAGGGGAAACGGATGGATGGATGGATGGATGGATGGATGGATGGATGGATGGATGGATGGATGGATGGATGGATGGATGTGTGGAGAGACTTACTGAAACCTGGCTCACTGAAAGCAGACATGAGCCTGACAAAAGCAAGCTGCTTAGGCCTTGAGTGGGAAAATACTGAGCTAAGTGAGAAAATACTGACCAGCAAGGTCAGTGGGCCCTTGTTGTGCAGTGAAGCTTAGGCAAGGGAGATAACAGGATGTCTCCCACGGGACCAGATGGATTACTAAAACTACAGGAATGTATGTGACGCTTATGCAGTGATAAAGTCTGGAACCAATAAGGAGCTAAAGTTTTGCAATATGTATAACCTAATTATCGTACGACCAATAATGAGCCTGAGCTTTGCAATATGTATAACCTAATTATCGTGGCTATAAAAGTGATTGTAACACGACCAATAAACGAGTTCCACTGATGAACCATCTGGTGTCGGTGACTCCCTCCGTCTTCAACATGGATGGATGGATGGATGGATGGATGGATGGATGGATGGATGGATATGGTTCTGCATGGAGCAGACTCATAGAAACATGGAATGGTTTGGGTATGAAGGGGCCTCAAAGCCCATCCAGTTCCACCCCCCTGCCATGGGCAGGGACACCTCCCACTGGATCAGGGGGCTCAAAGCCCCATCCAACCTGGCCTGGAACACCTCCCTTTACCTCTCTTTGAACTGCTGGTGACAGTGCTCACTGCAGAAGCCCCTGCCTTCCCGGGCTCCATCTGACACGTGTCTCCGGCCACAGGTATCACAGTGGCACATGCTTTCTGCTGTTGGCAGCTTGGTCTGCTCTGGCACATCTGAGTCAGAGAGAAGACAAGCAGTGAGGCACAAGGTGCAGCAAAGAAAGAGAGCAGAAAGCAGGAAATGTTTGTCTTGCTCAAGGCCTGCTGGATGGTGGTACCCACCCCAGAAGAGCCACCATGGTGTTCTTACCCTGAGCCACAGTAGGATTGTCCCTGCTGGTGGGTGCCACCTCCGAGTCCCCATCTTTCTCTGTGTGACCCTCCTTTACAGCTTCCACTGGAGGCATCTTATCAGCACTCACCACCTTCAGTGTCCCATACTCATTTATTCGGAACTATGACAATGAACCAAAAACCAAGGGAAAAGAGTTATCAAGGAGAATAGAAATGCAGTTTGTTAGCTAGTGGGGACACGTGAGTGATGAGAATGAGGGGGACGTGGTTTGGTTGGTCATTAGTGGGTCCAACAAGAGGACAGCTCTTCTGATGGCAGAGGTGAGCACAGCACCAAGGCCACCTGTCCTGCTGCCCTCCCTGCAGTCTGTGCTGGTGGAGTCCTCAGCCCTGGAGGGGTTCAAAAAGTGTGCAGATGTGGCACTTGGGATATGGTTTAGCAGGCACGGTGGGCTTGGGCTGACGGTTGGACTCGATATGCTGAGAGGTCTTTTCCAACCTCAATGATCCGGTGATTCCACGTACCGAGGGGTACACCTGAAGGCACCCACTACCTGAGGAGCACATGGCCACTGCTGAGTGCAGGAGTTTGGTGAGAGCCAACTCCATGCCACAGCTTGGAAAGGAACGATGCCCTGCACAGCAGGGACCACCCATCTCTGCGCAGAGCAGAGCTGCTGCCACCCCCTGGCCCCACCTGTGGGCTCTCTCTGCTGAGCTTAGACAAAAGAACCATGGGCACGGGGCAGGAGAGACTTAGAGCTGGAACAGCCAAGAGATCCTCCAGCTGGGGTGTGGGTACTGCCAGGGATCATGTCCCATCCTTGTGGTGCTTCCTGGGGGACTGCACTCAGAAAGGCGAGGAGTTACGGGGAGCGGCAGTGGGGTCAAACACGGCGGCCCAGGGCTCCACTTACCCGCAGGTTACTCCCAGGCAAAGTGGCCACCCCATCTTTCCACTCGAGCACACGCACTGTGCTGCAGGCCTGCACCCCGCTGAGCTGGGGGATGACAGTAGCTGTGATGGGCTCGCTCCCCGCGCCCCTCTCCGGCCGCTCGGCCCCTGCGCTCCTCTGCGGCTCCCGGGGGAACCGCTGGATTTCTAAGGTGCTCGTGGGAAGGCTGATGGTGGTGGCATTTGCTTGAGAAGGGAAGAAAGGAAATAAAGAAAGGGAGGCAAATGCAGAAGACTTATTTGATGCAAACAAGGCTCAAAGGGAGCACAAAATGAGGGCTCAGTGACGTGGGCACCCATAAGCAGGTGTGACCCAACAAGATCTGCTTGTGCTGAGGGGTCTCACCAACACTACCCATGTTCAAGAGATCCTGCTTCAGCCTAACCTCGGGCTGTCCCCATGATCAGGATGCCCCAGAGTGGCAGAAGCATGCTGGTGAGCTCCTGGGCTGCATCTTCCAGTTTAGTTTCATTTCAAATGACCAGACTGTGCAGCCCAGGGCCTCTCTGTGGGGGAAATCGAGGCACCAGGGGTAGGAAAAATTGGGTGATTTTCTTCTAAGAAACATCCTTGGTGCCACCTAACACATATCCAAGCTTTGCTCACATACCAGACACTGGTCAGCAGGGCTGAAAACTGATGTCCTGACCTTCAAGAAGGCTCAGAAGGACAGCCCTGGTAATTAGAGGTCTGTCTGTCTCACTTCAGTGCCTGGTGAAGGGTCTAGGGCGCAAGCTTTATGAAAAGCAGCTGAGGGACCTGGGGTTGTTTAGTCTGAAGAAAACGCCACTGAGGGGGGACCTCATCAACTGCCTAAAAGGAGGTTGTAGAGAGGTGGGTGTTGGTCTCTTCTCCCTGGTAGCCTGTGACAGGATCAGGGGAAACGGCCTCAAGATGTGCTAGGGGAGAATTAGGTTGGATATCAGGAGGAATTTCTTTACTGAAAGGGTTGTCAAGCACTGGAAAAGGCTGCTCAGGGAGGTGGTGGAGTCACCATCCCTGGAGGTGTTTAAAAGGTGAGGAGATGTTGTACATGGGGACATGGACTAGTGGTGGACTTAACAGGGCTGGATCTATGGTTGGAGTCGATGAACTTAAAGGTCTTTTCCAACCAAAACCATTCTCTGATTCTGTGGTAGAATTGTGGAGAAAGATATTCTGGGGGTTACTAAAAAAGCACTTGAGAGACAATGCAGTCAGTCACAGCCAACACAGATTCATGAGGGGAAAGTCCTGCTCAACTAAATGTTGTTTTATGAAAAGGTCACCCATTGAGTTGGTGTTTGAGGCAGTAGATGTGGGGTTTGAGGGTTTAATCAAAGCTGTTGATGCTGTCTCTCACAGAATCCCACTGGACAAAATGTCCAGCGCACAGCTAGGGAAGTCCATAATATGCTGGGGGAGCAACTGGGTGATGAGTTGAACTCAAGGACTTACAGAACCAGGGGCACACCAGGCAGGTGGCCAGGCACAGTGGGGTTCCCAGGGCTTAATTTTAGGGCCAATGCTCTTCCATGTTTTTTATAAATGATCTGGATGCAGGAGGTGAATGCATATTAAGTAAGTTTGCCGATGACACTTATCTAGGAGGAGCTGGGGACTCCCTTGAGGGTAGAGATCCAGATAGACTGGAGAGCTGGGCAGTCGCTGAGCAAATGAAATTTATCAAGAGCAAATGCCAGATTCTCCACCTGGTTATCCGTACCAACTAGGGATGAGAGGCTGGAGAGCAGCCTCGTGGAAAGAGATCTGGGGTCTGCAGGGCCCCCTGATAGCCCAAAGGGCCGGGGTGCAGCGAGCACGGCGTCACGAGCCGCTCGAGGTCAGGGATTGTCCCACCCCGCGTGGTGCGGCCACCCCACCGGCACTGGGGGCAGCTCCAGGCACCCCAGTGGAAGGAGGACATCAAACCACTGGAGTGTGTCCAGGTGACACCGAAGGGGAAAGGCCTGAAGGGCAGGACTTGTGAGGAGCAGCCAAGGTGGCTTGGCTCGTTCAGGAGAAAAGACCACTGAGGGGTGCCCACATCGCAGCCTGCACCTTCCTTGAGGGGAGGTGCTGAGTCCCCTCCTGGTGACCAGGGATGGGACATGGGGGATGGGATGGAGCTGCGTCAGGGGAAGGTCACGTTGGACATTAGGAAAAGGTTCTTCACAGAGAGGGTGGTGTGAGAGGGTGGCCCTCAACAGGCTCCCAGGGAAGCGGTCACGGCACTGACCTGTGAGAGTTCACGGAGCGTCTGGACAACGCTCTTGGTCACACGGTTTAGCGTTAGGTGGTCCTGCAAGGGGCAGGGAGTTGGACTCAATGATCCTCATGGGTCCCTTCCAACCCGAGATACAATTCTGTGATAACACAGCAACCCTGGAGCCCCCATTCCATGCAGCACCCAGCACTCTGTGCTGCACTGGCACAGGGCCTCGGACATCACAGCTTTGGTTTAAAACTCAAGAGGTTTTCATTGGCCACAAATCACCCAAGTGATGTGGGATAGACACAGAGAACCTTGAAGAAGGCAACAGTGGGGAGGTTTGGGAGGAGCACAGACATCCGAGGAATGCAAGGTATCAGTGTCAGGGGAGAAGCGTGGGGAGGCACCGGATAGAGAGGATGGTCCCACACACCTGGTATGATGAAGGCAGTTGTGGGCAGGTGGGTGCTCTGCACAGTGCTCTCGGTGGTGACCACGTGGACGCTGACCTCCCCGGCTGCATTCCCCTTCGTGCTCCTCACAACCTCCATCTCTGCTCTGCTGTCCATCACCTCGCCCGGACACAGAGCGAGACACTGGAAGACAGCGAGAAAGAAATCGAGTTTGCAGATGACACCAAGCTGGGAGGATGGGTTGATCTGCTAGAGGGTAGGATGGCCCTACAGAGGGACCTGGACAGATTGGAGAGCTGGGCTGATTCTAATGGGATGATGTTTAATAAGTCCAAATGTCGGGTACTTCATTTTGGACACAACAATCCCATGCAGAGCTACAGACTGGGGACAGAGTGGCTGGAGAGGAGTCAGGCAGAAAGGGACCTGTGAGTGCTGGTGGACAGGAAGCTCAACATGAGCCAGCAGTGTGCCCAGGTGGCCAAGAAGGCCAATGGCATCCTGGCCTGCATCAGGAATAGTGTGGCCAGCAGGACCAGAGGAGTTATCGTCCCCCTGTACTCGGCACTGGTCAGGCCTCACCTTGAATATTGTGTCCAGTTCTGGGCCCCCCAGTTTGGGAAAGATGTCAGGATGCTGGAGAGTGTCCAGAGGAGGGCAACGAGGATGGTGAAGGGGCTGGAGCACAAGCCCTATGAGGAGAGACTGAGGGAGTTGGGGCTGTTTAGTCTGGAGAAGAGGAGGCTCAGGGGAGACCTCATTGCTCTCTACAACTCCCTAAAAGGAGGTTGTAGTCAGGCAGGGGTTGGTCTCTTCTCTCAGGTGACCAGGGACAGAACCAGAGGGCATGGACTCAAGCTTCATCAGGGAAAGTTTAGACTTGATATGAGGAAAAAGTTCTTCACAGAAAGGGTGATTGGCCATTGGAATGGGCTGCCCAGGGAGGGGGTGGAGTCACCGCCCCTGGAGGCGTTTAAGGGGAGACTGGATGAGGCACTGAGTGCCATGGTTTAGATGATGGTTGGTGTTGGTGTTGGGTTATAGGTTGGACTTGATGATCTCAGAGGTCCTTTCCAACCTTGTGTGATACTGTGATACTGTGAGTAGGGTACAAGTACAAACACAAGAAAGGAGTGAGGAAGAGACTGTGGAAAAAATCTCTCCCTTTCCACCATCTCCCAGCAGAAACCCCTGTAAGATATATTAAAGACTGATTGAATCAAACAAATGAAGAGCATGAAGGTCACAGGTGGTACCAACATGACCCAGTAAAGCCCCTGTTGTGAGATCCCAGCTCAGAGCCTGCCAGCACTGAAGGTTTTTTCCTACCTGGCACCACCATAAGACAGCACAGCAGGTCCACCACAAGCTATGGCTGCTCCTGGCTCCCCCGGAGGCCCACACCACTCGGATGCAGACTGGGACTGAGGGCTGGTCAATCCTACTCTGGAGAAGATGGAGGTCCCTGAAGTTCCCCTTTCAGTCCTCCTACTGGGCAGTCACCCTTGATCTTCTAACAGCCTGTAAAAGAGAATTTCACAAGTGACAGGAGTTAACCAGCAAGGTGGTGTTGGGGAACAAGAAGTCCACTGCACGTAGCCAAGATTTTGACAGGGCTGGTGATGTTCAACCCATTGAGGCAGGAATTTCAAGGAGCAGGCAAAGTGTCAGGGCCCTGACCAGCCTCCCTGGGACCTCCACCCAGAGGCTCCACGTCAGCCACCCCTCAGCCTGTCCTTGCTGTGCTGCAGCAGTGCTGGTCTCTGGCTCCTGGCTGGTAGCAGTGGGGCCTCACCTGCTGGCTGGCAGCCTGGCTTGATCTCAGATCTTGCCTGATGACCTGAGATCCCAGCTGGATCTGGCCACAGTGGCCCCACCTCGGTTCCCCTGGTCCCCTGCCAGGCTCCAGCATGCAGGATGGTGCCTACTCCAAGGTGTCCCCGGGCCAGGGCCTGCCTGCAAGCCAGAGGGAAGAACAGCACTGCTTCGTGGTGTCCAAGGTGCACTCCTGCTGCAGTGAAAACAGCAATGGACACATGGAGCTAAGCAGAAAACCATCAGTTTCTTTGCATAGAATCCTAGAATGTTTTGGGTCAGAAGGGACCTCAAAACCCATCCAGTTCCACCCAGACCCCTTCCACTTGATCAGGTTGCTCAAAGCCCCATCCAGCCTGGTCTGGAACACCTCCAGGGATGGGGCAGCCACCACTGCTCTGGGCAACCTGGGCCAGGGCCTCCCCACCCTCACAGGAAAACATTTCTTCCTAAGATCTCATCTCAATCTCCCCTCTTTCAGCTCAAAACCCCTCCCCCTCATCCTATCCCTGCACTCCCTGATCAAGAGCCCCTCCCCAGCTTTCCTGGAGCCCCTTTCAGTCCTGGGAGGCTGCTCTAAGGTCTCCCCAGAGCCTTCTCTTCTCCAGGCTGAACAACCCCAACTCTCTCAGCCTGCCCTCCTATGGGAGGTGCTCCAGCTCTCAGATCATCTCCATGTCCTCCTCCAGACTTGCTCCAACAGCTCCCTGTCCTTCCTGTGCTAAGGACTCCAGAACAGGATGCAGGGCTCCACGTGAAGTCTCCCCAGAGCAGAGCAGAGGGCAGAGGTGCCATACAGAGGTCTGTTTGTGGTTGGACCTTGTCAGCCTACCCCACCAGTCTGGACAGCAAGGTTTCATGTCTTTAGCAGTGGTTTCTATCAAAGTAAAGCCTTCAAATTTGGAAGGCCAAGTGTCTGCACAGCGAATGAGGTCTCTGCATTGTCCCTCACATGGCAGGGGAGGCACCGGCAGGGAGCATGGCCTGAACTTCCCCAGCCTCATGCTGGTGCTGGGGACAGCTGATCCATTCACACACCCACCATGCAGAGGGAACTGGCCACAAAACACATTTTATGGCCACCAGGCTGCACTGGTTGTGCTGCTCACAACGTTCTGAGCTCCTCAAACAAGAAACGCTAGGTGTGGGCACAAGCAGAGAGCTGGACCAGTGACACAGGGCTTGGAAAGAGAGCATCGCTACGGCTGCTCCAACTCTGCCACAGTCTGAGCCACACAGCAAAGCCAGGGAATGATGCACTGTTTGGAAAGAAGAGGGATGTGCTGCGTGCCACAGGGCATTGAGGAGCACAGAGAACAGCAGCTCCCAGCTCAGAAATGCTGCACAGCCCCATCAGCACCTTATAAAGCACAGTCTGGTCAAAAGATGCATTTCTTTTCATTACAAAATTGGCTTCAAATAACTATTTCAAACAATATTAATGTGTTTATGGGTTTTGTGGCTTCTCAGATTTTTAAATATTCTTGAAATCTGCACTGGTGTGCACTGGGGCTGCCCAGTGGGAGCATTAAAGCTTGGTGGGAAAGGCCCTGGGGCTCCTGGTGGGCTCCACATGGACCATGAGTCGGCAACGGGCTCTTGGCCAACAGTATCCCAAGCTGCATCAGGAGGAGCCTCACAGCAGGCAGAGGGAGGGGACCCTTCCCCTCTGCTCAGCACCCTTGGAGTGCTGGGCCCTGCGCTGGCCTCCCCAGGACAAAAGAGACTGGGAGAGACTTGGAGAGTCCAGCCAAGGGCCACGGAGCTGCTAGAGGGACTGGAACGTCTGTGCCAGGAGAAGAGGCTGAGAGAGCTGGCACCATTCAGCCCGGAGAGCAGGGGCAGGGGATCCCATTAGTATGGGTAAACCTGGAGGGAGGGCACAGAGGGCATGGAACCAGGATCTGCTCGGTGGTGCCCAGGGACAGGGGCTGTGGGAACAAAGTGGCCTACAGGAGGGTCCCTCCAAACATCAGGAAATGCAATCAGGGTGACCAAGCACTGGCACAGGTTGACCAAGGAGGTGGTGGAGTCTCCATCCATGGAGATACTTGAAAGCTGCCTGAACACAGTCCTGGCTGGCTCTGGGTGGCCCTGATGGAGCAGGGAGTTGGACAAGGTGATCTCTGGAGGTGCCTCCAACCTCAACCAGCCTGTGATTCTGTGAATTATCTTTTCAGGAATTCCCTCAGCCATAACAGAGAACTTCCCCATCCTTAACCACAGATGAGATATTCATTATTAATTACCTCCAGTGGCAAAATTGAGCCCTTAAGAAAAAGCACCAGCTGGGATCATGCTGAAACTGCAAGTGGCACAGCAGAGCCCTGTGAAGACATGGTGGGGTGGGATCTGTTCCCTTGTCTTCTGGCATGGCCCAAGGCAGGTGTTTAAAGAGACTAACAGCACTGCAGGAACTATTTGCTCCGTGGCCACCTGGGAGCACTCAGTAAGCTCTTCACACAGGCAGGTGACCCAGCAGAGAAAGTCCAATGCACACACCTCTTCCCTTCCAAACTTGAGTGTTCCCTTAGGTCTGGGAGGCAATGCCTCCTCTGGAATAAACCAGGGGCCACAAAGTCCTCCCAGGTTCTGCTGCAGCACGGGGTGAGGTTTGGAATGGACCGTGGGATTTATCCATAGCCGGAAACAAAATGGAATGTCCTTCCGTGCAGTCAGAGGCTGCTCATATTGCACATCTCAACAGAGTGAATAGATTCTGGGAAGTGAGAAATGGGAGGGAGAAGGGCAAGGGAGCAGCAGGCTGCCTTCAGCTTTGGGTTCAGGCACAGCTGAGATGCCTGGGCCAGTTGTCACCTGCTGGTCGCAGCAGTGTCACCGCCACCGGGACCAGCTCTTGGGCTGTGGGTCTGCTTCAACCCACCAGTGGGGAGAACCAGCCCTCACCAGTGTGTCACCAAAAAGGGCTCAAGGGGACACCATCCACGCCCCATAGAATCATAAGGTTGGAGGAGACCTCTGAGATCATCGAGTCCAGCCGTGCCTGGCTCCCTACTAAACCATATCCCTAAGAAACTCATCCACCCGTCTTTTAAACCCCTCCAGGGATGGAGACTCCACCACCTCCCTGGGCAATCTGTTCCAATCCCTGACCACTCTCTCAGTGAGGAAGTTCTTCCTGTTGTCCAGTCTAAACCTGCCCTGGTACAACTTGTGGCCGTTCCCTCCCGTCCTGTCGCTGGTCACTTGTGAGAAGAGCCCAGCACCCGCCCAGTCACAGCCTCCTCTCAGGGAGTGGTAAACAGGGATGAGGTCTCCCCTCAGCCTCCTCTTCTCCAAGCTAAACAACCCCAGTTCCCTCAGCCTCTCCTCATAGTGCTTATTCACCAACCCCCTCACCAGCCTCATTGCCCTTCTTTGCACACACTCCAGCCCCTCAATGTCCTTATTGTTCTGAGGGGCCCAGAACTGACCCCAGTACTCGAGGTGCTGTCTCACCAGTGCCCAGTCCAGGGGCACAATCCCTGCCCTGCTCCTGCTGCCCACGCTGTGTCTGACACAGGCCAAGATGCCATTGGCCCTCTTGCCCACCTGGGCCACTGCTGGCTCATGTTCAGCCCCTGCCAACCAACACCCCCAGGTCCTCCTCCCCCAGGCAGCTCTCCAGCCACTCTTCCCCAAGCCTGTAACACTGCAGGGGTTGTTGTGCCCCAAGTGCAGGACTCTGCCCTTGGTCTTGTTGACCCTCATCCCGTTGGTCTCAGCCCATGGATCCAGCCTGTCCAGATCCCTCTGCAGAGCCTCCCTTCCTTCAAGCAGATCAGCACTGCCACCCAGCTTGGTGTCATCTGCAAACTTGCTAAGGGTGCACTCGATCCCTTTGTCCAGATCATTGATAAAGGTGTTAAATAGGACTGGACCCAGCACTGAGCCCTGGGGGACACCACTCGTGATCGGCCTCCAGCTGGATTTAATTCCATTTACCACAACCCTCTGGGCTTGGCCATCCAGCCAGTTCTTCACCCAGCAGAGGCTGTGCCTGTCCAGGCCAGTTTCTCAATCAGAATACTGTGACAAACTGTGTCAAAGGCCATGCCAAGGCCAGAAGGCAGCCCAAAGCTGGGGTAGCTCCAACCAAGCCCAGACCTCAGCCACCACAACAGAGGCACGATGGGGACACCCGCATCCCACACCCCACCTTCCCCCTGCTGCCACAAGGCACTGCAAGCACCAGCCCTGCACCAGCCTCCAGCACAGGGGCAGGGCATGGCACAGGATCGTCTGCCACAAGTTATTCTACAAGTTCAATACTTCCATCGATGATATAGACAACAGGATCGACTGCGCCCTCAGCAAGTTTGTGGATGACACCAAGCTGAGTGGTGCAGTTGTCACACCAGGACAGGTTGTCATTCAGAGGGGCCTGGACAAGCTGGAGAGGTGGGGCTGTGTGAACTTCATGAGGTTCCACATGAAGGAAGTGCAAGGTCCTACACCTGGATCGGGGCAACCCCTGCTATCTATACAGGATGGGGGACAATGTGATTGAGAGCAACTCTGAGGAGAAGGGCTTGGGGTGTTGAGGGCTGAGAAGCTCATCATGTGCTGGCAACGTGCTCTCACTGCCCACAAGGCCAAACTGTGTCCTGGGCAATGGCTAGCAGGGCAAGGGAGAAGATTCTCCCACTCTACTCTCAGGCCTTCCAGTACTGAAAGGGGCTCCAGGAAAGCTGGGGAAGGACTTTTTACAAGGGCATGGAGTGATAGGATGACAAGGAATAGCTTTAAACTGGAAAGGGGAATTTTTAGATTAGACATTAGGAAGAAATTCTTCACAATGAGGGTGGGGAGGCCCTGGCCCAGGTTGCCCAGAGAAGTGTTGGCTGCCCCATCCCTGGAGGTGTTCCAGGCCAGGTTGGATGGGGCTTTGAGCCCCCTGATCCAGTGGGAGGTGTCCCTGTCCATGGCAAGGGGGTAGAACTGGATGAGTTTGAGAACCCTTCCAACCCAAGCCATTCCATGATTCGATGATCCTAAGTTACACCTACAAGCAGGCGGAAACATCCCAAGAGGATCGACACATGATCCCAAAATATTTCAAGATGTCCAGCCTTTTCTGTTCTTTCTTAACCAGTGAAGAAATACACCAGAAGCTGTCCTGCTCTGTGTGGAGCACCTTCTGCACAGCCTGGGCAGTTCATTCCGTGTCCTACCAGGCTGGGCTCATGCCCCCACATTGCAGGACCCTCTCCAGGGCTGTAGCCATGTAGTCTGCCGCCCTACACGTGCTCACGTGGGGTTTGAGAACCCCTGTGAGGAACATGGGCCTTGGAAAGGCCTTCCAATCTCTGTTCATCCCTTGGGAAAGGCAGGGAAGAAGTGTGCCATTCCCTGTCTCTGGTGGGGTGATGTCTAGCACCCAGCTGGGACTGGGCAGCCCCAGTGAAGACCCTGTGGACCCTGGCCAAGGAGCCAGGCCCCTGCATCCCCTGCATGGGGGGAGAACCTCCACCAGCCCCAGCGGGAGGGCGAGCAGCCCCTGCAGCCCCCACAGCCCCTGTGGCCTTAGTGTGGACCCTGGCTGAGGGGAGAAGCCCCCACAGCCCCTGCAGAGGCAAAGAAGCCCCTACACCTCTTGCAGCCACTACAGGGGGAGAGGTCTCTGCAGCTCCTGCGGCACTGCAGGGGGGGAGAAGCCCCTACAGCTCCTGTACAGACCCTGCCCAAGGGGAGAAGCCCCTACAGCCCCATCAAGAGGGAAGAAGGCCCTGCTGCCCTTGTAAGGGGGGGAGAAGCCCCTGCAGCCCTCACGGGAGAGGAGAGGTCCCTGCAGCTCCTGTAAGGGGGGCAGAAGCCCCTGCAGCCCCCGTGGTCTCGGTGCAGACCCCAGCAAGGGGGAGGCCCCTTCAGCCCTGGTGCAGACCACGGGAGAGAAGCCCCTGCAGGTCCTGTGGCCCCTCTGGGGGTGGGGGGGGAAGACCCTGCACCCCAAGTGCAGACCCCAGCCCGGGGTAGAGGGGTGCAGCCCTGGCACGGGCTCCAGCCTGGGGGAAAAGCCCTGCACGTGGGGAGAAGCCCCGACGAGGGGGAGGAGCCCCTGAACCTCCTGCAGCCCCTACAGGACGAAAGAAGCCCCTACAAAGGGGCAGAAGCCCCCGTGGCTCCGGGGCAGAGGCCCCCGCAGCTCCCGCAGCCCCCGGGGGGGGGGAGGCTGAAGCCCCGAGCCCCGGCACGGAGCCCCTGTAGCGGGGAGAGGCCTCCGCAGCCCCTCTGGCCCTGGTGCGGAGCCCGGCCGAGGGGGACAAACCCCCGGCACCTCCTGCAGCCCCCCCGGGGGAGCGCCGCCCCGCGCCCCGCGCCCCGCGCCCCGCACGTGCTGTTGGGGCCGGATCCCCCCGAGCCTCGCCCGGCAGCGCAGCCCCCGCAGCGCCCCCCCGGCTCTCCCGGCCCCCGCCCCGCGGCCTCACCTGGTCCCGGCCCGGGCGCGGGGCTGGCGGCCGCGGCGGGGCCCGGGCCGGGGCGCGGGGCTGCGGGCGGCGCTGGCGCGGGGGCGGCGAGCGGGGCCCGGGTGGGGGGGGCTGGGGGGGGGGGGGGATGCGGGCGGCAATGAGCGCCGTCGCCATGGCAACGCGCGTGTTCCCGCACGGCCCGCAGCGCGGGGAGGGGGAGCGCCATGGCAACGGGGGGACACGGGATGGGCGGCACGGGAACCCCTGGCCCGGCTCATCGTGTCCCGTCCCTTCCTGTCCCGTCTCGTCCCGTCCCGTCCCTTCCCGTCCCGTCCCTTCCCGTCCCGTCCCTTCCCGTCCCATCCCATCCCGTCCCTTCCCTTCCCGTCCCTTCCCGTCCCTTCCCTTCCCTTCCCGTCCCTTCCCTTCCCGTCCCTTCCCTTCCCGTCCCGTCCCATCCCATCCCGTCCCTTCCCATCCCTTCCAGTCCTGTCCCGTCCCTTCCCGTCCCACAGCAGGATATCCTATCCTATCCTGTCCTATCCTGTCCTATCCTGTCCTATCCTGTCCTGTCCTGTCCTGTCCTGTCCTATCCTATCCTATCCTGTCCTATCCTGTCCTGTCCTATCCTATCCTGTCCTATCCTGTCCTATCCTGTCCTATCCTGTCCTATCCTGTCCTATCCTATCCTGTCCTATCCTGTCCTGTCCTATCCTGTCCTGTCCTGTCCTATCCTGTCCTGTCCTATCCTGTCCTGTCCTATCCTGTCCTGTCCTATCCTATCCCGTCCTATCCTGTCCTGTCCTGTCCCGTCCTGTCCTGTCCTGTCCCACAGCTGGGGCAGCGGGCACAAAGCCCCCCCCCCTTCCTGTCCTATTCCATCCCACAGTGGGGGTGGTGGGCATGGAGGTCCCTGTTCGATCCCATCCTGTCCCATCCCACGGTGGGGGTGGCAGGCACAGAGCCCCCCATTCCTTCCGGTCCCATCAAACAATGGAGGCAGCAGGCACAGAGCTCCCCATCCCATCCTGTTCCATCCGATCCCGTCCCACAGCTGGGATGGCAGGCACAGACACCCCTCTACTGTCCCATCGTATCCCACAGCAGGGGTGGTGGGCACAGAGACCCTCATCCCATCCCACAGTGGGGGCACTGGGTACCAAGCCCTCCATCCCATCTCGTCCCATCCCACAGCAAGGGCGGCTGGCATGGAGGACCCCGTCCCATCCCATGGCAGCACAGGGCCTCCTGGTCCAACAGTGCCAACATCCCAGAGCCAGCACTGGTTACTCTACAGCACACCTAGAGCTCAGAGTGCCCCATCCTCACCAGGCTGCCAGCCAGCTGAGACACAATTTTCCACTGGTTTCCACTGGTTTTGGGGGTTCCATGGGACTGGGGGTGTTGAAACCCAGAAGTTGCTTTTTTCTCTAAGTCACTAATATTCCCTGACACCCTTGGATGGGTGGATGGCAAACGTGTCCTCCACAAGGACCAGGAGACCCAGCTGGTTCCCCAGGCAGTGTTGGATGTAGGTGAGGAAGCCACTGCTCCTTAGCCTGCTCGAAGAATAACTGGGAAAGGCTGGCACAAAGTCCTCAAGATCAGCTGGAAACAATGGAGGAAATGAGGATGTGGGCACAGTGCTGAGTAGCTTCCCACGGGCTCCGGTCAAATCCAGGGCAGCATCCCTGCCCACCCTCCAGCACTGTGTAGCCAAACAAGATGCACTTACCCAATGCATGTCCCACTTCTCCACAGAATGTGGGAGCAGAAGGACCCAAGACTGGAAGCACATGGACCAAAATGTCCCAAAAGCTGCCTAGAACGGTGCTCGATTGGTGTTGGAGCAGCCAGGGAGAGGCAGTTGCCAGCTCACCCCGCTGACACTGAGCCCAGGGCGAAGCAGGGTCTTGATTGCATCGTGGGAGGGCAAGAAAAAGATCTTTGTTTTAATCACCTTGAGTGTTGTACTCTAAAGTATGAAGCCAAAGACTAAGATGAAGCAGTTCAATCCTGAAAATCAGGAAGTGACTGCCAGGTCCTGCCCTTGCTGTAACAACAACCTTCTCCCTTACCACATAAACCTCCAGTGGCACAGAGAAGGTCTTCCCATGTAAATCCTTTGATGCCACAATGGATATGAACCAGGAGCAGAGTGAAACTTTGTAACTTGAAAATCAGCTGAGCATTCGCCCTGTCCCATTTTGTTCTGTGTTCCGGACTTGACATGAAAGTATCATGAGTTCAGAATGATGAATTCCTGGGAAACAAGTACTGTAGGTACAAAAGTGGAGGCATCCCTGGCTTCCCAGCGAGCCCTCTGGCTGATGGCACACTCCATTTCTCCTTCCTGTGCTTCAACTTCCATTTCCACAACCTCTGTTCTAAAACAACTTCTCTGTACAAACTGGGGATGAGAGGCTGGAGAGCAGTCTCACGGAAAGAGATCTGAGGTCTGGGGCAATGGTGAGATGAACAGGAGTCAACAGGGTGCTCTGGCAGCCCAAAGGGCCAGGGTGCAGCGAGCACAGCATCGCGAGCTACTCAAGGGAGGGGACTGTCCCACCCTGTGCTGGTGCAGCCCCGCCACCGGCACTGGGGGCAGCTCTGGGCGCCCAGTGGAAGGAGGACATGAAACCACTGGAGCGTGTCCAGGGGCAGGCGACCCCGGTGGGGAAAGGCCTGGGGGGCAGGGCTTGTGAGGAGTGGCCAAGATCACTTGGCTCATTCAGCTCAGACAGGAGAGGGTTAAGGGGTGCCCACATCACAGCCTGCACCTTCCTCCAGGGGAGGTGCCGATCCCCTCCCTGTGGCCGGCAACGGGAAATCTCAGCCCAGAAAGCCAAAGCATGTCCTGGGCTGCATCCAAAGCAGAGGGACCAGCAGGGTGAGGGAGGGGATTCTGCCCCTCTTCCTCTGCTCTGCTGAGACCTCACCTGGAGTCCTGTGTTCAGTTCTGGAGTCCTCAGCACAGGAAGGACAGGGACCTGTTGGAGTGAGTTTGGAGGAGGCCACAGAGATGATCCGAGGGCTGGAGAACATTGTTGAGAGAGTTGGGGTTGTTCAGCCTGGAGAAGAGAAGGCTCTGGGGAGACCTTAGAGCAGCCTCCCAGTACTGAAAGGGGCTCCAGGAAAGCTGGGAAGGGCTCTTGGTCAGGGAGGGATAGGATGAGCGGGAATGGTTTTCAGCTGAAAGAGAGGAGATTGAGATGAGATCTTGGGGAGAAATATTTTGCTGTGAGGGTGGGGAGGCCCAGGTTGCCCAGAGCAGTGGTGGCTGCCCCATCCCTGAAGGTATTCTAGACCAGGTTGGATGGTGCTCTGAGCCCCCTGATCCAGTGGGAGGTGTCCCTGCCTATGGCAGAGGAGTGGAACTGGATGGGCTTTGAGGTCCCTTCTAACCCAAACCATTCTGTGATTCTATGAATCTGTGATGGGAAGGGCCATTTGAAAGGGTCTCATTTGTGACAGCACCTTTTAAATCCTCTTATTGATCCATCACTTTCAAGGAATGCCGTCTGAACGCCTGGTCTGAAGCAGGTGCCTACGCCTGCCTATCAATGCATGCTGCAGTCTCATGGTGGCACAGGCACTTGCTGAAGCAGATCCGTTCACATGGACTCGGATAGCAGTGTGCTTTGAATCCACGTGTTGCGGATGGAAAGAGCAAGGCAAGCCTTGCTGGGCCTCGGCATCAATGAGGAAGTGTCCTTCAGTGGCTCTGCAGGCAATCGAAGGCTCTTCCTTGTCAGCTGGGTGATCACAACCATCCCCAGACCCTAAAGCACAGCCTCATTCCCTGTGTCAGGACTGCAGCTGGTCACCCTCCCAGAGCAGGGAGAATCACATTTTACTTCCTCACCAGAGGGATCTGCTCTCTGCCCCAGCAAAGCTGAGCTGGAAGCTAAAGCACAGAAGAAAACACCTCTTAGAGCTGGGAAGAAGCTTTATGGCCTCCTGGCACAGGCAGTCAAGGAGGTTCAGTTCCAAGCACACAAGCGATGGGTCAGACAGGACGCCTGAGTAAGAATGGCCTTGGTTTGGGTGTGACAGCCAGTGCCACCGCTGCCCGAGGGGAACAGCGTGAGGATTGAGGTCCACTTCCGAGGCTACAGGCGGCCTCAGGAAGGCTCTTGGACCACCCGCAGGAGCAGCGATGCTCTGCCAGGCCCTGCCAGTGCTTCAGGGAGACACCGACACACTTTACAGAACATGAATCACTGATGGAAGGCCAGAATTTGCATTTATGTTGAACACCAAAATACACGGACACTTTAACACAAGAAAAGGCAAGAAAGACTGCAAACACAGCCCCAGACTCCAAGCTTCACTTTTTTGTAGGGGTGGAATATTGATTTCTCCTTCACAATTTGCCGTGGGACACTGACACTGTCAGTCAGCCCTGCACTCCACATCTGGTGAGAGGGCACATTTTCCTCGTCTGTTTAAGAACTAATTTATGTAGGTTACACCAGACATAGAAGTCAGGATGCCTATTGCTAAAGAACATCCCTGAAAAGATGGTGGGTTAACAACTGAGATATGGGCAACACCTGCTGCTTTTGCCATCGATCACTGCTACTGCTGCAGGTCGATACAAAGCACACACTGTAGATGCAGCAAGCCTGTGAGTCTCCTACAAACCTCCAGCCTTCCACAAGTTTCAGATATTTACCAGAATCAAACTTCTGTGATCAGAAATACACAGCAGAATGACAGCCTTCCACTCACTCCTACAAAAATAGTGCCACAGGGATCACAGTGTTAGGGTCCTTTAAGGAGTTCTCTGCACTGGCGCAGTATCTGGCACTATTGAAACCCCACCAGCTTTCAAAGGAAAGAGAGAAGGATGCAAGTCAGGCCAAGGAATTCCAGCTTCATTTGCACATAATCACAGAGTGCCAGGTTAGAAGGACCTCACAGATTACCTGGTCCAGCTTTTTAGGTGATGTGTGGTTTAAGATGGTCCAGCACCCTGTCCAGCTGAGCCTTCAAAGTGCCCAGCACCAAGGAACCCACCCCTTACCCGGGGAGACTATTCCAGCATTCAACCGGTCTTACAGCCGTAAAGTGTGTCCCAGAATCTAACCAGAAACTCCCCAGCAGCAACTCACACCCATTGCCCCTTGCCTTTGCCTTGTGCCTCCTTGTAAAAAAGGAGTCTCTGCCCTCTCAGCAGACACCCTTTACATACTGGTACATGGTGATAAGGCCTCCCCTAAACCTTCTGCTCTCAAGACTTAACAAACCCAGCTCTTTAGCCTTACTCTGTATGGAAGCTGGCCCAGTCCTATCTCAGTGGCCCTTCTCTGGACTCTCTCCAGCCCGTCTGTGTCTATTTTTGTAGAGCAGGGACCAAAACTGGACTCAGCAATCCAGGTGCAGCCTGGTAAGTGCTGAGTAAAGTGGGATAGTGACGACCTCTGCTGGTGAGGCCATTCTTGATGCACCCAGCATCCTGTTGGCCTTCTTTGCTGCTCCAGCACACTTGCACAGCAAAGGGCCACTGCTCCTGCAGAGCAGCCAAAGGGATCCCAGAGCAGCTCCCAGAACAGGAAATCTTCCACACACTCATAGGAGGTGCAGGCAAGCTGGTTAAACCTCAGCTCTCCCTATAAGTAATGTGTGAATCGAGATGACTTCAAACATAACCTCATTTCAGAAAGCTAAGAATACAGTTGGTAAAAGCCATTGTTTACCAAGACAGGGGTGCTAAGGGCTACTGCAAGGCTGAGATATTCTCATGCTAGCACTGGAAATGGTTCAAGAAACAAGCTGTTCCTGTCTACAAGAATGTGCAAACCCAACACTTGTTAACATCTCGTTTTATTACTGCACAGACACAGAGACACTGAAAAGATGCATTTATACCTTCAAACCTACTGAGTGCCGAGCTCAACTCGCTTCCACGGAGTGTGATGGGTTTTTGCTGAAGAACCCTGGAGGCTCAGCAAAGAGGAGGAGCTCTCTGGTCAGACCTACTGCACCACCCACACCAATGACCCGAGGGGACACAACGCCCGTGTGTGAAGGGAGGTCAGCGATCCCACACGCGCAGCTTCCGGCTGTGAACCTGCGGTGAACCATCCTTGCACTGTCCCATTTCTGCAGAACAGAACCCAACGCAGAGAAGGCGCTGCCTGCAGTGCTGAGAGCTACAGTGACTTTTCTAGTCATGCCAACACACATAATTCAAGCAGCTTCAGTTCTTTAAAATCACTCACCACAAGTTAACAGAAGAGTCCCCTCGTTGCAGGTGCAGAGAGCTGCACTTGGTACTAAATGTGCTCTGCAGCAGTGTGGGTTCAGTAATCCCAGATACATCTGCAAGACTCCAAGGTTATACGAACAATCATGGGGAAGCTTGGCTTGACAGTTCAAATACAGCTGCTTTTCCACACTTGGAAATATGTACAATACAAAAGCAACCACAATCTGATCTTAAAGCAACACAAGCCACGTAATCACCTGCACACAGCTGCCATTAGGGACAAGGACTTACCAGGAAAAGCCAACCTTAGTGATCCCAGGATCCCTCAAACGAGCACAGCTACTCATTGGAAAAGCTCATGCTTTCCAGACAGCAGCAGGAAATGCAAGAACCTGAGTATTAATTTTAAAGAGAACTCTTCTGATCATAAAGCAATTCCAGGAAAGAACTCCTGGCATCAAGCTGCATTTGACCATGCACTGGACATGCTCCTTGTGCCCCACCCAATTTGCCTGAACAGACTGAGATGCTGCTTTCACCTGCAGATGGGACAATGCAGGGCTGATGGCACTTGGTAAGCTCCCTGGTCTCCTGCACAAAACCAAGAAAATCGAGAGCTTCCAAGTCTCTTACTGAAAACAAAGAATTAACTGCAGCAAAAGAGGCAAGCAGGATAAAATCTCATTTTCCCGGCACAAGAGGCAGAAAAAGGAATCCCATTACGTTGCAATGAACACAAGAGTCTGAGTCACCAGTTTAATTTTATACAAGTCAAACTACACGTTGTATAAAGAGTACAAGGCAGTTCTAATGTTCGCTATTGCATGTTACAAAAATCAATTTAGCTATAAAGGGGAGGTTTTGGGATGAGTCCTAGTCCACAATTTAAGTGAGTTGGCAACTGTGGTTCAGCAAAGCCTTTGTTAAGACTACAACTCTAGCTCAGAGATTACACTTCCAATAAAGTTTCAGACTTACACACAACAGGGTTATAGTTCTCCTAGTCTGAAGCAAAATATTAACATAAATGAGCCCACAGGGAGGGAAGACAGTTTATTTATCTAAGTTTTCATTTCCAATAGGTATTGAGAGGCTGACAAACCATACACGGTACTAGTGACTCAGACCACATCCAGGAGACACAGCAGTGTCCGACAGCTGTGACACTGCCTATTCAAGCAAAAAAGGGCCAGAAAGCTTTCACTCCTTCAAGTCTGAGAAGTAGGGTTGTTCAGAAATACTGCGTGAGACAGGTTGCAGAGTACCTTTATCATTTCAATACAGTCATCACAGGAGAGGGGAATGTTCTTTTGGCAAGTGAAGATACAACACAAAGCTCCAACTCGAGTTTATTGCTGGTCTAAAATCTCCCCAGTATTGTTACCGGTTTATACAGTTTGCAGCCTGCATCCATAAATGAAGATAAACCAGAGAATGATGTGAGCTGCCCAGAAAGGCAATCCTGCCTTTGGCAGCAAACTGTCACCTATTAAGCTAATTATAGCTCTAAAACCATGAAAAAAATAGGAAAAAAAGATACTTTCAAAAAAGCCCAGATTTAAGCCTGTTTATACTCAGTTTATTTTTTTAATATAAAACCCACTTTGCACTTAAGAGTAGTTAAGTTACTCCTGCAGAAATGCTATAAAATCAAACTGTTAGCTGAATTTCTACAAAAGGGGGACTTTTCCTGCTTTGTGCCACCATCCGATCTCGGATTTTCAAATTTGGGATACAAACTAAACCTTTATGCCTCATTACTTAGTTCTTAGGCCATTCATTCCTGCAAGAGAAAAAACCAACTTCTGAAGTACTAACATAACACTAATGGCCTGACAAGTAGGAAAGTGTTCCGCAATAGTGTGCAACACAAGAGGAGAGTTCTAGTCTTAATCTCTCGAACTAGATCTTGATCGTGAGCGGGATTTTGAACGAGACCTGGAGCGAGACCTCGACGCAGCTCTTTTGGGTGGTGACTCTGAGCGAGCCTTGGCAGATGGCTGCTGCTGCGGAGAATTGGAACGAGACCTGCTCCGTGACCTGGACTTAGACTTAGCATCTCCTTTACCATTTTCCTTGGGAGAGCGAGACCTGGACCTGGATCTGGACCGAGACTTCTCAGACTTCTCCTTGGATCTGCTGTGAGAGCGTGAGCCCCTGTCAGATTTGGGTTTCGATTTGCTCTTTGATCTTGACTTCCTGCTTTTAGATCTGGAACGTGAACGGTCTTTGCTTCGTGACCTGGATTTGGATCTTTCAAAGAGAGACAGAGTTTATTCTGCATGAACCAGAGTGCACATACAGCAGTTGTAAGTATCTATCAATTAGTGAGTAGTGATTCCCGTGCCGACAGAAAACAACGCTCTCACTTACCGTGACCGGCTTTTGGAGACGCTACGGGACCTGCTGCGGCTGCTCCGACTCCTGCGACTTCTGCTTCTAGACCGCCTTCGAGATCGTGACCTGGAAACATTGCAAGTGTTGTTTGTCCCTTATTCTTTATCTGTTGTGCCCAGCTGTGCAACCCAACAGAGAAGAGCTGCTAAAGACCTCCCAGAAAGCACTTCAAGACGTACTATTGATCCGCCTAGGCTCGATATGCTGCCAACGAATTACCTCTGACACTCCACATGTGACAAACAGTGAAGCCTTGCTCTGCCAGATCACACAAAGTTCACTCTACATTCTCAGGCACCACCCTCCTCCTAAAATATAGACTGAGAGCAACAAGCGTAGGCAGGACTACCCTCACCCACTCTATAATCATCTGGATGCAGAGACTGACACGTCATGTCCCAGCCATTACCTTGACCTGCTGCCGGAGTATGAGCGCCTATGGCTTGACCGCGGCTTGTCCTCAACCAGCCTGATCTTCCTTCCATTGATCTCCGTGCCATCCAGCTTGTCCAGGGCACGCTTCATGTCTGAGTACGATCGGAACTCAATCACTCCTTCATTTGTACGTTCTTTGTGGGCATCTGCATAGGTGACCTCCCCAGCTTGCCTCATAAAATCCTTCAGGGAGCAGAGGGAGAGTTACACAGCCATCCCACACGGCAAGTACATTAGCTATGGGCAAGTCTGAGCACGTGGCAAGGAGCATTAATCACACAAACTTTCATGCACAAACACTTCTCAATTATGTCTTTCCAAATCAGAATGAATACTGATATTAAAAGAACCCCTCCTCCCTGCGAGTCGCAACAGGCTCAGAGATAGAACGTCCATACGTACTTTCAAATCCTGCCAACTACAGCGACTGGAAAGGTTTTCAACAATCAGTCTGTACTCTGTACGAACAGGCGGTCCGTATTTATCTCTTCCAGATTGTCTCCGACTGCTATATCCGCCACCACCCCCACCTTTATTGTACAAAGAAATAAAGTTAGATTGTCTCCTAGCATGAAGGAAAGTAAATGTTCTGAAAAAGTTAGTTAAACAGTTATATTTACTGGAGTAGGACTTTATTTCTCTAAGCCTCCAATAAATTTTGCAATTTTTGCCATGATCTATATTAATGGCAAATCAAACAGACTAAAATCCTACAAGTCTGCGCTCCTAAGATCTGTTAGAGAGTGACTGCTCCTTATTAGATTCACCTTGCTAAGTTTTATTTTACAGAACATTGTAAAATATAAAACTTAACTGATTACATGCATTTCTACATTTTACAAAAACGTTTACTAGTTACACTAAGTACTTACATCACAGTATGAGGTTTTTGGTGGTGGTTTGGCCACAAAACACGCAAGGTAACAGTCACCTAGTTCAGTTTAACCAGTTTTGTCTAACCCTTGGAATCCTCACCATCACCCTGCGTCTAATGGCAAAAGGCTGCTGTCGTCATGGCTTCCGGTAAGGTCAGCCAAAGGGTCATAGGGCAAGGGTCACACAATGTATGGAAAAGCCATGGCCAATCAGGAAAGGCAGTCATCTTAGCCTCAGTGGACACAGCCTCAGCCCCACTGGTCACTTTTAAATTGAAACATCAAGGACTTGTTAAAAAGTTTGAATTGAACATGCAACAATTTTAAACAACATACATTTGATTCTTGTTAAAAAAAGACAGAAACCCGCCCCCTCCCCCACACACCACGCTTCAAGATTACTGCAAGATGAGCCAGAGTGCTTTTAATTACAGCATCAGGCCAGTTAAGCTCTACATAGCTCAGCTTGAGAAGCTGTAAGTCAGCCGAGCACAGAAATATTTACAATATCCCCCATTAGCACCACAGATTCCTGCTTGAACCTCCCCCTCCCCACCCCTTCTGTACATCCACATCACAGGTGAGCATTTCTACCCCAGTTATGCAGCACTATTTATTCATTAACATTAGTGATGCAACATCACTGTTTCAGCAAAACACTCCCAAGCGCACTGGAGCCCTTAAATTAGCAGAGCATATCATTTCTAATTAACGAGAAGCCCTTTCTAGAAGGCCACACTTTGGCAGCCAGAATGGCTTCACCCATGTGCCCTGGCAGTTTCTGGGGCGGGGGGGACCCCTTAGCGCAGGGCTGGTGCTGGGGAACGCGCCCGCTGCTCCCACTCCTGCGCCAGGCGCCCCAGGGTATCCCAAATATCCCAGTTATCCCACCTCCCTGCCCCCAGCCCAGTTTCATCCCCCACCCCCGGGGCCCCCCACCCCTCGCCCCGCTGCCCCCCGCGCTCGCCAGCCCCAGCAGCGCGGGACGCTGGGCCCAGACTCACTGCGGCTGCTGTAGCTGTAGCCATCGCGGTCACGGCGGGGGCCGCGGGCGTGCTCCACGATCACGCGCTCCCCGCACAGGTCCTTGCCGTTCAGCTCATAAACGGCATCGTCGGCATCGCGGGAGTCCTCAAACTCCACAAAGCCATAACTGTGGAGTGGGAGGACGTGAGACCAAAAATGTTGGCAAATAAACATTTTGGACTAATTTTGGAGTCTTAGAAAGCAGCATCCTTTATGTAAGCACTGGACGCATGAGGAAACGATTCCCATCAATCATGTTCAAAGGCCCATCCCTGGAGGTGTTCCAGGCCAGCCTGAATGGGGCTTTGAGCACCCTGATCCAGTGGGAGGTGTCCCTGTCCATGGCAGGGGGGTGGAACTGGATGGGCTTTAAGGTCCTTTACAACCCAAATCATTCTATGAGATAAGAGCTGGTAAAGAATATATTTCTCACTCACACACTTCTATATAAATTTTCCCAGAAATCTCACGCATATTCTATTATTTCCCAAGGACTAATTTTAATGTTATTAACTCCACAACAGCCAAATCTCTGTTAATTGGATCTTTGCAGTCACCTCTCTGTCTGACCTTGCATTTTAGATAGAGAAAGACTGCAAACAGAGGTGATTAGAGAAGTGTACGTTTCACACTTAATACGATATTATTGCTTCTCCCCGAACAATGTCTGAAAGACTTCTTGAACATGATACAGAGAGAACTGGTTACGAGAAGGACATTCTGTTTAACTTCCCAAAAAAAAGTTACTTCGATGAATTCTCTTACTTAAATAAGGTTTTGGAACCCCCAACATAAGGCGTCTATGGAACTGATGGAGCAAGCTCAGAGAAGGCCACGAAGATGCAGCACCTCTGCTATGAGAACAGGCTCAGAGTTGAGGTTGTTCAGTTTGGAGAAGGCTGCAGGAGACCTTAAAGCAGACTCCCAGTACTGAAAGGGGCTCCAGGAAAGCTGGGGAGGGTCTCCTGATCAGGGAGTGCAGGGATAGGATGAGGGGGAACGGTTTTAAGCTGAAAGATCGGAGACTGAGATGAGATCTTACAAGACCTTTGCCCAGACTGTGCTTTATAAATTACTGATGGGGCTGAGCAGCTCCTCTGCGCTGGGAGCTGCTGACTGAGATGAGATCTGAGGAAGAAACGTTTTCCTGTGAGGGTGGGGAGGCCCTGGCCCAGGTTGCCCAGAGCAGTGGTGGCTGCCCCATCCCTGGAGGTGTTCCAGGACAGGCTGGAAGGGGCTCTGAGCCCCTGATCCAGTGGGAGGTGTCTCGGTGGAACTCGATGGGCTTTCAGACGCCTCCCAACCAAGCGGTTCTATGACACTTCACACTACTTTCGCTCCCACCCAAGCGCCCCAGGGTGTGTAAGAGCCCCCACTCGCGCTCTCAGAGGGCGGCGGACAAAGCGCCCGGCGCCGCCGCAGCGCTCCCCCCGCCCCCCCCGCCGCCATCTTGAGGCCCCGCCACGCGGCAGCGCCGCCAACATGGGGGAGCGGGGAGCGGGGGGGGGCAGGGGACAGCGCGGGCCGGGGGCCCGGGCGCGGCGCTCGCTCACCCGTTTTTGAGGTCGACCTCGAGCAGGCGGCCGTAGCCGCTGAAGAAACGCTGGATGTCCTTCTCCCGGACATGGTAGCTCAAGCGGCCGATGTAGACGCGCGGCATCTCGGCGGGGGAAGGGGGAGGGAGAGGAGGAGAGGGAGAGAGAAAGAGAGAGGGGGAGAGAGAGAGAGAGAAAGAGAGCGAGGGGAGCGGCGCAGCCCGGTCAGAACCTCCCACCGCCGCGGCCCGCTCCGCAGCACAATGGCGCCCGCTGCCCGCCGACGCTTTTATAGCGGGGCGCGGCGCTGACGTCATCACGCTCCCGCGAGGCGGGGGGGTTGTGCGGCGTCCGTCCGTGCGTGCGTGCGTGCGTGCGTGCGTGCGCGGGCGGGCTGCGGCGGGAGGGGCGCGCGGCGCCGCCTGGGGGCGGGGCTTGTTACCGTGCGGCCGCAGGGTTTGGGTGCGCTGGGTGCGCTGGGTGCGCTGGGTGCTGCGCTGGGTGCGCTGGGTGCGCTGGGTGCGCTGGGGGGTGCGCTGGGTGCTGCGCTGGGTGCTGCGCTGGGTGCTGCGCTGGGTGCTGCGCTGGGTGCTGCGCTGGGGGGTGCGCTGGGTGCGCTGGGTGCGCTGGGTGCGTTGGGTGCTGCGCTGGGTGAGCTGGGTGCGCTGGGTGCGCTGGGTGTGCTGCGCTGGGTGCGCTGGGTGAGCTGGGTGCGCTGGGTGAGCTGGGTGCGCTGGGTGCGCTGGGTGTGCTGCGCTGGGTGCTGCGCTGGGTGCGCTGGGTGCGCTGGGTGAGCTGGGTGCTGCGCTGGGTACGCTGGGTGCGCTGGGTGCGCTGGGTACGCTGGGTGCGCTGGGTGCGCTGGGTGAGCTGGGTGAGCTGGGTGAGCTGGGTGCGCTGGGTGTGCTGCGCTGGGTGCGCTGGGTGAGCTGGGTGAGCTGGGTGAGCTGGGTGAGCTGGGTGCGCTGGGTGCGCTGGGTACGCTGGGTGAGCTGGGTGAGCTGGGTGAGCTGGGTGAGCTGGGTGCGCTGGGTGCGCTGGGTGAGCTGGGTGCGCTGGGTGAGCTGGGTGAGCTGGGTGAGCTGGGTGCGCTGGGTGCGCTGGGTGCGCTGGGTGCGCTGGGTGAGCTGGGTGAGCTGGGTGCGCTGGGTACGCTGGGTGAGCTGGGTGCGCTGGGTGAGCTGGGTGAGCTGGGTGCGCTGGGTACGCTGGGTGAGCTGGGTGCGCTGGGTGAGCTGGGTGCGCTGGGTGCGCTGGGTGCGCTGGGTGAGCTGGGTGCGCTGGGTGCGCTGGGTGAGCTGGGTGCGCTGGGTGCGCTGGGTGCGCTGGGTGAGCTGGGTGCGCTGGGTGCGCTGGGTGCTGCGCTGGGTGAGCTGGGTGAGCTGGGTGCGCTGGGTGCGCTGGGTACGCTGGGTGAGCTGGGTGCGCTGGGTGCGCTGGGTGCGCTGGGTGCGCTGGGTGAGCTGGGTGCGCTGGGTGCGCTGGGTGTGCTGCGCTGGGTGCGCTGGGTGAGCTGGGTGAGCTGGGTGCTGCGCTGGGTGCGCTGGGTGAGCTGGGTGAGCTGGGTGCTGCGCTGGGTGCGCTGGGTGCGCTGGGTGTGCTGGGTGAGCTGGGTGCGCTGGGTGCGCTGGGTGTGCTGCGCTGGGTGCGCTGGGTGAGCTGGGTGAGCTGGGTGCTGCGCTGGGTGAGCTGGGTGAGCTGGGTGCGCTGGGTGAGCTGGGTGAGCTGGGTGCTGCGCTGGGTGCGCTGGGTACGCTGGGTGAGCTGGGTGCGCTGGGTGCGCTGGGTGAGCTGGGTGCGCTGGGTGCGCTGGGTGAGCTGGGTGAGCTGGGTGCGCTGGGTGAGCTGGGTGCGCTGGGTGCGCTGGGTGAGCTGGGTGCGCTGGGTGCGCTGGGTGCGCTGGGTACGCTGGGTGAGCTGGGTGCGCTGGGTGAGCTGGGTGCGCTGGGTGAGCTGGGTGAGCTGGGTGCTGCGCTGGGTGCGCTGGGTACGCTGGGTGAGCTGGGTGCGCTGGGTGCTGCGCTGGGTGCTGCGCTGGGTGCGCTGGGTGAGCTGGGTGAGCTGGGTGCGCTGGGTGAGCTGGGTGCGCTGGGTGCGCTGGGTGAGCTGGGTGCGCTGGGTGCGCTGGGTGCGCTGGGTGCGCTGGGTGAGCTGGGTGCGCTGGGTGCTGCGCTGGGTGCGCTGGGTACGCTGGGTGAGCTGGGTACGCTGGGTGAGCTGGGTGCGCTGGGTGCGCTGGGTGAGCTGGGTGCGCTGGGTACGCTGGGTGAGCTGGGTGCGCTGGGTGCGCTGGGTGAGCTGGGTGAGCTGGGTGCGCTGGGTGCTGCGCTGGGTGCGCTGGGTGCGCTGGGTACGCTGGGTGAGCTGGGTACGCTGGGTGAGCTGGGTGCGCTGGGTACGCTGGGTGAGCTGGGTGCGCTGGGTGAGCTGGGTGAGCTGGGTGCGCTGGGTGCTGCGCTGGGTGCGCTGGGTGCGCTGGGTACGCTGGGTGAGCTGGGTGCGCTGGGTGCGCTGGGTGCGCTGGGTGAGCTGGGTGCGCTGGGTGCGCTGGGTGAGCTGGGTGCGCTGGGTGCGCTGGGTGCGCTGGGTGCGCTGGGTGAGCTGGGTGCGCTGGGTGCGCTGGGTCGGTGTGACACCAAACGTGCCGGCAGATAAACTGTGTGAGACTCATAGACACAGAATCATAGCGTCTTGTGCTTGGAAAAGACCTTTGCGATCATTGGGTCCAACCGTGCCCCTCTTCTGCTAAACTGCGCTCGCTGGGGAGTTCCGGAAAGCAAGGACCCTTTGGAATGATGGAGGGAGTCACACAGATGGAATTATGGATAGAATCGCAGAGCATAGAATCATAGAATCATCTGGGTCGGAAGAGACCTCCAAGATCACCAAGTCCAACCCTTAATCCAACACTCTCATGATTACTAGATCATGGCACGAAGTGCCACATCCAGTTTTATTTTGAAAGCCTCCAGGGATGGTGAATCCACCCCCTCTCTGGGCAGGCCATTCCAATGCCTGATCACTCGCTCTCTGAGCTTTTTTCTGATATCCAGCCTAACCCTTCCCTGGCAGAGTCTAAGCTCGTGCCCTCTTGTTCTGTTGCTGGTTGCCTGGGAGAAGAGACCGACCTCCACCTGTCTACAACCTCCTTTCAGATAGTTGTAGAGAGTGATGAGGTCACCCCTGAGCCTCCTCTTCTCCAGGCTAAACAACCCCAGCTCCCTCAGCCTCTCTTCATAGGACTTGTGCTCAAGTCCCTTCACCTGTTTTGTTGCTCTTCTCTGGACCTGCTCCAGCACCTCAATATCTTTCTTGAACTGAAGGGCCCAGAACTGAACACAATACTCAAGGTGTAAATCATAGATAGAATCATCCCCACCCACCTGCAAACCTAGAATCATAGAATCACAGAATCGCTTGGTTGGAAAAGAGCTTTGAGATCATCGAGTCCAGCCGTACCTGTCCACTGCTAAACCATCCCTGAGCACCTCATCTTGACTGTCTTCTAAACACCTCCAGGGATGGAGAGTCAAGCATCTCCCTGTGGGACAAACGGAGGTGTTGAGGGGCTGCAGGGGCAATGAGGGGCAGGCAGCTGCCTGGACACGTGGCACAGCTCCAGTTCACTGAGAATGGGACAGAGGTGGAGGCCAGTGAGGTGCCCAAATGTCTACGATTGACCCTGCTCTTCCTTT
Organism: Tapera naevia; assembly: GCA_033556795.1. NCBI lineage: Eukaryota > Metazoa > Chordata > Aves > Cuculiformes > Neomorphidae > Tapera > Tapera naevia. The sequence goes on from JAUMJJ010000085.1 coordinate 1,842,409, forward strand.
GATAGAATCGTAGAATCACTTAGTTGGAAAAGACCTTTGAGATCATCGAGTTCAACCGTAACTTTTCCACTACTGAACCAGACCCTGAGCACCTCATCTGCGTGTCTTTTTAACACCTCCATGGATAGAGACTCCACCACCTCCCTGGGCAGCTGTTCCAGCGCCTCAGGCCCCTTCCGGTGAAGAAATTTTTCCTGATGTCTGATCTGAACCTGCCCTGGTGCAACTTGAAGCCTTTTCCTCTCATCCTATTGATACTGTAAAAGCCAGTCAAATAAAACTCTCAAAAACTGATTTTTGCAGTATCTGAAAGAAACATTCCTTTATGGTACCAGGTGAGCAGGGGAATTTCTCCTGCCAAATGCTCACCCCCCGAGTTGGTGAAAGGTGCATATTTATAGAACGAGGTTTATGTTTATTCAACATATTTCCACGAATCTATTTACATTTTCATATTGCTGCTCAGAACTCCTGCACATTCTAATGTCCTTTGCACTTTCGTAGCCGCTCCTCCTGGTGGTCTCTGGTAGTCGGTACTTCATCTTTCTCTTCCTTAGGCCAGTCGTCAGTGAGGAGGAAGGCTCACCTCTCTCCTCTTCATCACTTTTGTCTCAGTTTTTTTACTCTCCAATTGTCATTCTGGCACCAGTTTCTCCTGAATCTACTTTTCAAGGTCCCTGTTATCTACTAGGTACAAACAAGCATTCGTCACTTTTAGCAATACAGCTCTTGTTACCCAGCACAATGTGCAGGCATAAGCCCTCCTCTCCAATGCAATGTGCAAGCACTACAATGCTATTACAAAAAAACCCTGTAAGTCTGCTAAGTTAATATGTTTCAATTAAACTAAAATGATTCAACTATTTCAATGCTTTTATGGTCTATCTTTAACATGCATCACTATCACCTGTTGCTTGGGAGAAGAGACCAACCTCCACCTCACTACAACTTCCTTTCACATAGTTGCAGACAGTGATGAGGTCTCCCCTCAGCCTCCTCTATCTCCAGGCTAAACAACCCCAGGTCCCTCAGCCGCTCCTCATAAGATGTGTTCTCCAGACCCTTCCCCAGCTCTGTTCCCATCTCCAGCCCCTCAATGTCCTTCTTGCAGTGAGTGGCCCAGAACTGAACCCAGAGTACGAGGTGTGGCCTCACTGATGCTGAGTGCAGGGGCACAATCCCTGCCCTGCTCCTGCTGCCCACGCTGTTTCTGACGCAGGCCAAGATGCCATTGGCCTTCTTGGCCACTTTATTTCAGGTGCACTGGAACAGCACCCAGGGAAGCAGTCACAGCCTGAAAATATTCCAGAAGCGTTTGGCCAATGGCCTCAGACACACAGAGTGAGTGTTGGGGTTGGCCTGTGCAGGGACGGCAGTTGGACTCGATGATCCTTTGAGTTCCTTCCTACTCAGGACATTCTGTGATTCTATGAATGTAACCTTATTGTTCATCAACTCTGTGCAGAGAATTCAAAAGCCTTTTCTTTAATCTGACCCAGAGGGGAACAGCACAAGATGTGTGATAACCTGACCTGAGCCTTCTGAAATAAAAGTTCTCCTGTAAGAGCTGGGATGTGTCTCACCCTCATGGCCTTCACCTTCCAGTTGTTCTGTTTAGAGAACAAGCTCTGAAGCACCAGTGCTTTCTCAGAAAAGGTAAGTGGGAAAAAAGTATTGCTGTTTACTGCTAAAATGCAATTGTATCTCTGAACCTCTCTCATGGACAGCAATGCTGTGTACACAGCACTAAAGGATGGCTTCTTCCACCGCAAATTCACAGCATAAAATAAATCCAATCATTTTAGTCATTTGTGCCTTCTTTAGGGTAACTGAAGGTTGTACCGGCTGATCATAAAAGTCCTCTCCCCACTAAAGCTATATTCTGTTATTTTCCACTCCTGTTCTCATATGAGGATGATGATTCACTGGCCCAAATTTTAAAAACCTTGAATATGAGCATTCATCTGAAATTATCTGTGCTGGCACCTATGGAATAGGAGAGCTGCACACTAAGACTTGCTGGAAACAGACCAATTTGATAGTTCTTGCTAAAACATCCTGTGCTCAGCTGAAGATAGTGCATAAGCCTGTTCTGAAGTTCAAGGATAAGGAAAGCTAAGCCTGTTTGTAAGGGCTTCCCTGCAAGTGCATGCTCTTCAGGATCAGAGCCTTAAATAACTGCCCCTCCTGAAAGATCTGCACTTCTGTACTTTTCTCACAGCTCATAAAACTGCTGTCTGGTAGATGATGACACTCATTTCAACATCTCTGCCTCTTGGTACAAGGAATTTACTTCCCCACTTCCGACAGGGAAAAATAAATTCTTCATGACAGAAGTGCTGTCTAAGTTCTGAGATTTCGGTTGGTGTTTATGTCACTGCCTTTTCTTGAGAAAATTTCATAGAAACAGAATCATTAAGGTTGGAAAAGACCTCTAAGCTCATCCAGTCCAACCATCAATCCAGCTCCCACCGTGCCTGCTAAACCCCGTCCCCAAGTGCCACAGCCACGTGTTCTTTTAACTCCTCCAGGGAAGGAGACTCCCTCACTGCCCTGGGCAGCCGGTTTCAGAGCTTCACCACTCTGTCAGTAAAGAATTTTTTCCTAATATCCAATCTAAACCTCCCTGAGCACAACATTTCCTCTTGTCCTGTCCCTTGCTAGTCAGAATCATAGAATGACTTGAGTTGGGAGGGACGAAAGAGGATCATCAAGTCCAACATCCCTGCATAGGACAGTCCCAACATTCACACTGTACATGGGAGAAGAGCCCATCACCCACCTCACCACAGCCTCCTCTCCAGGAGCTGCAGAGAGCCATGAGGTCTCCCCTCAGCCTCCTCTTCTCCAGACTAAACAGCCCCAGGGCCCTCAGTCGCTCCCAGAACCCCTGTTCTCCAGACCCTTCCCCAGCTCTGTTCTCTTCTCTGGACGTGCTCCAGCAACTTACTGTCCTTGGAATGATAAGCCCAAACGTGAACCCAGGATTTGAGGTGTGGCCTCACTGGCGCTGAGTACAGGGGAAGGGTCACTTCTCCACACAAAGCCCTAGAAATGGATGAGAACCAGTCTGCTCAGCTAAGGGCCACATGGAGCTTGTGTGCACAAGCACAACCTGCACTTTCCAGGGTGTTTTTGTGCATGCAAAGAGCTGAGCTTGGGCCCTGCCCATCCTGAGCACTGGAATGTCCAGCAGTGGCAAAAAGGGGCCCTGGGGAGAGGCACTGGGGACCCTCCCACTTCTGCCCATGTCCCATATGGTTTTTAGAACTATGTAGAGGATGTGACATCCTGTGTTCTGTAGGATACTGATACACCAGTGCTGGCTGCTGTGTCTTTCAGGCTTCCAAGGCCCTCATTATGTGAAGACCCACTCAGGGAGGACATCTCAAAGCTCTTGGCAAGTGGCAACAGGGAGAGATTTGCTGAGGCCATGTAGAAAGTGAGGGAGGATTCACATTAGGCTCTTGCAGATTTGTTTTTCTGTTCTTATATTCGAGAAGGGATGAAGGGGTTTTGTGGTTCTTCCTCACTGGCTGCCATGCTCCTTGTACCCTTCCAATGTCCCCTCAAGGCATTTTCAAATCCTGAATTCCCACAGCCCTGCCCATTGTTCACTGTTTTCCCCCTGTAATTATTTATCTGTTTCTCCCACCTGGGGGAGAGATGGCTGGGTTAGGACCAGCCTGGTGCCTAGATGCAGAATGGCAAAACCTCCCCCTATTCCATGGTCACTTAGGAACCTGCCTGACCAACCTTGGCTGTAAATAGAACGGCCTTAGCCCTGTGCTGTCTTATGCCTTCTCTCATGGTCCCTTGGTAACCCTTGAATCCAAGAAGTGGCTGTAAAACTGTGACACAGTGACCAGAGATGAACGTCACATCTTACACAGTCCAGGCAGGCTGGTGGGTGTTGTTTGAAGGGATGCAGATAGCATCCAATTATCTTCTTCATCCTTCTGGAACAGTGGTCCCAGGCCATTTCCCTGACCTCTCTCTGTTGTGTCCTATTATTCCTTGATTTCATAATCCTGTTCCTGGTGCACATGAGCGCATGCAGCAGCAGGTTCAGCATTTGAGTCGATAGCCTTCCTCTCACCCAGAGGGACCTGTATTCCTGACCCCTGGGAACCAGGATAAACATCTCAACTACATTAGTATTAGTACATCTACCAAATTAACTGGCACTGACGAACTGGAAACTGCAACTCTGGAGTTCAAACCTTTGATGCTTTTTCCTGGGCACTTAAGACAAAGAGAGGAATGGAGAAAGGTAAGTATCACAGTCTCTTTGTGCTGCTTCCACGGGGAAAGCTGGAAGGAGAGTCATAAGAAAAAATTGTGATTCATCTTTTTTCCTCCTAAGGACGAGAGTTTCTAATCTCTTGGTACACAGGCTCAAAGTCTGTAATTAGTCATAATCAGTGAGGTACAAAGCAGAGCTCTGGTAGCCTTTTGTGGGTCTTCTATTGTTAGTCCAATAAAAAGGATCACATGTAATTTGTCTGTCTTGTTGAGGGCTAATGTTTGGCTAGTGATTATTTCTTATGATCTGTTCTCAGAGGAGGCCTCGGTGTGAGATTCATGTCCTTTCTCTGGTCTTGCCCGCAGCAGGCACAGCCGTGGATGAGTGTCTTATGAAAACAGTATAAAATATGCATATCATGAATTTATTATGCACCAGCTGTTTGTTTCAAGACTGCTGGCTCAGGATGCTGCTGCTGAGTGTTTCTGTTACACTTCCCTCTCCCATCACTCCATCCTTGTCGCATCCCTCTGATGAGAACCAAGTTCTGAACACAGCTGCTGATCAAGAGCCCAAACGGGCAGGTTGGCTGGTTTCCTCACGTTTTCCCATAGCTCTTTGTGTGAGTCCCAAAGGCACAGACACTGGAGGGCAAGTCTGGTTTCACACAGGCAAATTCAGCTCAGGTCTTTGGCAGGTGAATCTGGGGTATTTTGCTGCTGTGATAACAGCCATCATCACTAGGTATTTTGCTGTGGATGTGCCTGCATCTTCTCTTTGTTCCTGGGGAAAGGAAACTTGTGAAGACCAGAGACAGTGAGGACCACCCATAACTGTCTGGCTGGCCCTGCCCACAAGGATCGCTTCTTGATCATTGAATCACAGAACGGTTTGGGCTGGAAGGGACTTCAGAGCCCATCCAGTTCCACCCCCTGCCATGGGCGGGGACACCTCCCACTGGATCAGGAGGCTCAAAGCCCCATCCAACCTGACCTGGAACACCTCCAGGGATGGGGCAGCCACCACTGCTCTGGGCAACCTGGGCCAGGGCCTCCCCACCCTCACAGCAAAACATTTCTCCCTAAGACCTCACCTCTTTCATCTCAAAACGATTCCCCCTCGTCCTCTCCCTGCAATCCCTGATCAAGAGCCCCTCCCCAGCTTTCCTGGAGCCCCTTTCAGTACTGGGAGGCTGCTCTAAGCTCTCCCTGGAGCCTTCTCTTCTCCTGACTGAACAACTCCATCTCTCACACAGGACTCCTTCTCCCTGAATTCAGGGTCCAGGAGCCTTGCAGAGGATAAAGTTCTCTTCTGTAGGGTGGGGGAAAGAAAGCAAACTGACAGAGAAGTGTCTCAGAGACAGGCTGCTGCAAATCAGTGTGCTTTAAATGGATGACTTCCTACAGATTTTCAGTCCTCCAGCTGCACCAACCTTTTAAAATATGGGAGCTCTGAAAGCTATCATCATCTCATCAAAGCACAAACTAAGAAAGATTGTAAGTGAGCAGAAGCACGGGATATTTTAACAACTCCCAGGAGTGTTGAAGCAGCTCATTCCCCTGCTGCACTGTCGCGGCTCCTGCAGAGCCACCATGCTAGGGCAGGGCAGCCACTGACTCATGAGCATCAGTCTGGACAAAAACAGGGCCTCATGATGGATACGTAGAGAGCTTTGGAACTCACTGTGGCTTTCTCTGTGTGTTAGTGGCCAGGATGTGACTGTTTTCTACATGAGCCAGGAGTGGCCCAGGTGACAAAGAAGGCCAGCAGCATCCTGGCTTGGCTCAGCCATGGGGTGGGCAGCAGGAGCAGGGAAGGGATCGTCCCCCTGCACTCGGCACTGCTGAGGCTGCACCTCAAATCCTGGGTTCAGGTTTGGGCCCCTCTGTCCAGGAAAGACCTTGAGGGGTTGGAGAGTGTCTGGAGAAAGGAACAGAGCTGGGGAAGGGTCTGGAGAACAGGGGTTGTGGGAGAGGCTGAGGGCCCTGGGGCTGTTTAGTCTGGAGAAGAGGAGGCTGAGGGGAGACCTCATCGCTCTCTGCAGCTCCTGGAAAGGAGGTTGGAGCAAGGTGGGTGCTGGGCTCTGCTCCCAAGTATCAAGTGATAGCATGAAAGGAAATACACTCAAGTTGCAGCAGGGGAGATTTCAGTTGGATATTGGGAAAGGTTTCTTTACTGACAGAGTGGCTGCCCAGGGCAGTGGTGGAGTCTCCATCCCTGGAAGGGTTCAAAAACTGTGCAGATGTGGCAACTGAGGACAGAGTTCAGCAGGCACAGTGGGGTTGGTCTGATGGTTGGACTGGATGATCTTAGAGATCTTTTCCAACCTCAATGATTCTATGGTTCCATGATTCTATGAATGTTCTTATGTGCCTTTTGAGTCCTCTCTGGGCACTGTCTTTGAAGAGCCAAGTTCAGGACAGCAGCCAAGCACAGATGCACATGGGCTTTAGTGGCTTTCAGTCTCTTGCTCTCTCTTCTGCAAATGAGTTTCATTCCCCTGTGGACCCTCCATGTGCAGGCACGGCCAGCATGGGTCTGATGGGTGCTTACACGGCTAGGACTTACACATACAGGGAGAAATCGTGCCCCTGGGCTGCCAAAATGTGTGTTCTTCTCCACAGTAGCACTGGCTGATCTTATGTGGACTGAATCTCCTACATAGTCAGAGACTCTAACAAAAATTCCCTCTCCACTCCAGATGGAGATCCTGCCTGCCCCTGAGGAAGGTTACTGAGGAGGAATGCCATCCATTTTGTGCCCGGACAAAACACTAATTACACTCTGAGCCCGAATTTCTTGTATTATTCAATTTGGGGACTGGATATAAAGGCCTGTCATTTCATATTATCCTATGCATATGTATATAAAATCAATCAATTTGTCTCTTCGAGGTGCCAGGTGTAGCTGGCACTGCTGGGTTCACAACCTATTGTGCTGGTTTGGCTGGGACAGGGTTAATGTTCTTCGCAGTAGGCTGTAGGGGCTGTGTTTGGATTAGTGCTGAGCACAGGGCTGATAACACAGCCATGCTGAGCACAGCACCAAGGCCTCTCCTGCTCCTCAGCCACCCCACCAGCGAGTGCTGGGGTGCACAGGGAGCTGGGAGGGGACACGGCCGGGACAGTTGATCCCAGTGACCCGAGGGATATCCCAGACCACAGGGGCTCAGCACATGGAGCTGGGGAAGAAGGAGGAAGGGAGGAGGGTGTTCAGAGTTATGGTGTTTGTCTTCCCAAGTGGCTGTTATGTGTGCTGAGCCCGACTGTCCTGGGGATGGTGGAACTCCTGCCTGCCATGGGAAGTGCTGAATCAATTCCTTGCTTTGCTTTGCTTGTGTGTGTGGATTTTGCTTTCCCTGCTAAACTGTCTTTATCCCAACCCGTGAGTTTCCTCACTTTTGCCCTTCTGCACCTCTCCCCCATCCCAATGGGGACAGTGAGTGTGGGGCTCAATCACTGGCTGGGTTAAACCTCAACAGTCTTTCTTGACACCCAGTGTGGGGCTTGAAGCCTTCGAGATAGCAACAGGTTTGCCTGGAGTGTGCTCAATGGAATTTATAGATGTTGTTGCAGTTTAACTCTTAGTTCACAGGCTCCTGTGCTTGCCAGGGGTCTGCCTTACTGTAAATCGGGTGCTTGGAAGTGGCTGCTTTTTGCTATCACTGCCTCTGTGCTGCGGCCACCGCCTTGCTGCACGGTGCCTGAGGACACTGATAACGGCCACGGGCGCTGGGGCTGGCGGAGGCCAGGGCATCGCTGCTCTGCCTGGGCTGTGGGCAGGCTGGAACTCCTGTGTGCACTCCAGTCAGAGGGACTGGGACCTGTGGAGGAGTCCAGGCAGGAGAAGGACACTGTGAAGTATCTGTGGCTGTGGATATGACTATGCAAGAGGAACACATTCTGAAGTGCCTGTGGCCATGGATAAGCCCACAGCAGAGCAGGTATAAATCAAACTGTCTTGGCCATGGGTAGGTCCACACCAGAGCAGGTATGACTTGAAGTGTCTATGGCTGTGGTTCTGTCTGTGCCACCACAGCTGTTCCTCTGAAGGTCCACCTCAAAGTGCCTGTGGCTGTGGATAAGCCCATGCTGCAGCACTTCAAAGTGTGTGGCCAGGGATAAGCCCTGGGGCAGTGAGTGAGCAGCTGTGTGGGGCTCAGCTACCGGCTGCGTTGAACCCTGACACGTGTATCATGGAATGCGGGCAAAACCTTTGGCTTGAGCTTGGACTAAAAAGCTCTCCTCTGGGGTGTCTGCAAGCCTGAATCCCCAACCTGTGCTGCCTTACAAGAATATAAAAGATGAGACAATTTTTTAAAATATGCCTCCTATCCAGCTGTTTCCGATATCCAGATATTGAGAAAAACAGAAAGGATTCCCAGCTTGTTTTCCTTTCAGTGAATCAATCTCTGCTTGATCGTATCCCAGGGGATGTTAGCATGGACTGGCCAGTGGAGATCTTCCACACTGGGAAATTTTGATGGAGTTATTATTCTTTCACTGGCATTTTAATTTTAAAACCACTTGGATTTTTGTTCTTTCCTACCCACCGCTGCTGTTCCCTGCCACATTATTTAGCAGTTGTCCTGGCTGCCCGGCAGAGGGATGTAGAAACCAACAAACAGCCAGCAAACTCCCTCCCACATTCCTGTTTTTCCATCCTGCTCTCTAGCAACTCCTGCCCTCATTTTAGCATGGGGAATCCTGGCAGTCTCAGGGCTGGTGTCCACGGAGTCGCAGGAGCCTGGAGAACTTTTCCACTGAGCCATGGGGCTGGAGCAGCCGTGGGGTGGCAGGGAAAGAGAGGAGGCAAAGAAGGAGAATGATAGAATGTTAGAATTATAGAATGGTTTGGGTTGGAAGGGACCTCAAGGCTATTTAGTTCCAACCCCCTGCCATGGGCAGGGACACCTCCCACTGGATCAGGGGACTCAAAGCCCCATCCAGCCTGGCCTGGAACACCTCCAGGGATGGGGCAGCCACCACTGCTCTGGGAAACCTGGGCCAGGGCCTCCCCACCCTCATTGTGAAGAATTTCTTCCTAATGTCTGATCTAAATCTTCCCCCTTCCAATTTAAAGCAAATCCCCTTTGTCCTGTCACTACAGGGCTTTGTAAAAAGTCCTTCCCCAGCTTTCCTGGAACCCCTTTCAGCTACTGGAGGGCCATGGAGCCTTCTCTTCTCCAGGCTGAACAAGCCCAACTCTCTCAGTCTGTCCTCATAGCAGAAGTGGTCCAGCCCTCTGATCATCTTCGTGGCCTCCTCTGGAACCATGCCAACAGTTCCATATCCTTCTTATGGGGATTCCAGAACTGGACACAATACTCCAGGTGAAGGAGAAGATGTGAAGCCTGTCAAACCACCCAGGAACTTGTGGTGCTGTGGCCCAGTACCACTGACCTGCTGTGGGCAGGACACCAGCCTGGCATCTACCAGCATGAGCGTTTCTTGGCCAAGAGTGTGAGATGAAGGAAACCCCTGGGAGGACAAGGCAGGCTGGCTCAGGGGCAGACAGGTCCCTGGCTTCCTTTTCTCAGAGTGGTGAGGGTGGGATTGCCTTCAGGAGCTGAGGAAAGCTGCCATCTCTGATCACAGAGATGAGTTGAGATGCATGGCATCTCAGGAGTGCTGGCTGTCCCTCAGCCCCACTGGTGGCTGAAGCAGGTTGTGACTTGCTCATTTGTGAGTGGTAGCAGTGCTTTACCTCCTCTTGCACCCTCTCCTTTCCACCTTTGTATTCCTGGCTGGCTGCAGGCTAACCTGCCCCTCCAGCAGCTGCCCATTATGTGTATTTTCCTAACGAGACACTTCGGGACCTACCAATTATGTCCAAATTTCCTTCTCTCCATCTGCTTTCCACCCTCTGTCCATCTGCTCTCAGATCATGTCAGGCCTGGCTGAATTGTGTCACTGTGAGATGGCTTTTTCAGGAGCACAGTGCAAGGACCCTGCTGGGATGCCCAGGGAAGCGCTTGCCTGCCCATGCCCAACCCTGCCGGGGCGCCTGGCAGATCCGTTCCAGGGTGACTGTCACTGCCTGGCCCCCAGGCAGGGTCTGTGTCCATGGGCTTGGGACGTGGGTGGCACTGAGCCCCGTGAAGGGCTCGTGCCCTGCTCTCCCAGCCCTGCAGAGATAAGGATGCTGGCTGCTGGATCATTGAGATCACGGGCTGGGAAGAGCCTGGTCTAGGAGTAGCTTGGAGTCTAGGAGAAGGTTTGGGCCCCTCACTACAGGAAAGACATTGAGGGGCTGGAGCGTGGCCAGAGAAGGGCAGTGAGGCTGGGGAAGGGGCTGGAGAACAAGTCTTACAAGGAGCCACTGAGGGAACTGTGTCTGTTGAGCCTGGAGAAGAGGAGGCTGAGGGGAGACTTCATCACTGTCTACAACTGCCTGAGAGGAGGGGGTAGCGAGGTGGGTGTTGGTCTCTTCTCCCAAGTGACAGGCGATAGAGTGAGAAGAAGTGAGAAGAAATGGCCTCAAGTTGCACCAGGGCAGGTTCAGATGGCACATCAGGAAAAATTCTTCACTGAAAGGGTTCTGAGGCACTGGAACAGCTGCCCAGGGAGGGGGTGGAGGTGTTTCAAAGATGGGCAGATGCGGTGCTCGGGATGGTTTGGTAGTCAACAGGTACGGTTGGACTCAATCTCAAAGGTCTTTTCCAACCAAGTGATTCTATGATTCTAGGTTTTCAGGTGGGTGGGTGTGGAGTCCAAAACCTGAAGTCTGGTATAAGAATGGTGATTTGCTGGGTCCCTCTGGCATCGTGGGGGGCTTTGATCCTCCCTCCAGCAATTCTCCTTCTCTGGGGTTCAGCACTTTCTATTCTGAATGAAAAGCAGGAATCCTCCCAACTCCCGGAGCTGAATGAGTAGAGGGACTTTGCAGCACTGTAGCAGAAGTGTTGACTCATTAAACTTACGTCACAGAAAATGCTCTTTGCATTAAGGAGATTAATCACAGCTCTTCTTTCTTTAAAAAAAGCCCTCTAACTTCCGCGAACGCTTCCTGTGAATCCTCCTCTCTGCTGCCCGTGGTACTTGGCCTCCTTGGCTTAGGCTGAAACTTATTTAGCATTAAAAATCCCACTCTCGATAGTATTAATAAAACCTAAATCCTTGTGGGCTGGAAAGTTCAAAGAGATAATCTCCCTAAGAGAAGCAACCTGTCAGAGCTCCTTCCAAACCACAGGGAAAGAGCAGGGTTTGCAACAAGGGGAGAATGAATAAAGATCTTTCTGGAAGGAGGTGGAGGGTTAAGGCTTGACAGCAAAATTCCTGCCCTGCTAGTGCAGTTGTCACGGAACTGGTGGGATGGAGGGTTCTGCACATGCCCTTCGGTTGCAGAACTGTGCTGGCCTGGTGGGTGGGAGACTCTCCTGGGGATATCAGGTGGGATTTCAGCTGGAGCACCAAAATGAAGCCAAGCAGGAGAATGAGACCTGCTGCCAGAGGCTCTGGAGCAGGGTGGAGCAGCCCCAGCTCTGGGAGGTCCGGTGAGCAGAGCAGAGGTGTTGGGGAAGAGCAGGCAGGAGACATAATGGTGGTGGATGAGGTGATGCCAGGTGAGTGGAGGCATCCTGGCACACAGGAGGGCTTGGCAACAGCTTTTAGGCAACAGCCTTTTACTGTCCAGGGAGGGGAGAAGATATTCCTCCTCTCTAGTAGGACCTCAGAGCATTTCCATTGAGTCAGGAGACCAGGAGCCAGTGCTCATCTGCTTATCCTGAAAGCCAAGCAGCTAATGAATGATACAAGACTTTCACACGTGTTGCAAGGATAAACATTATCAAATAATTTATTCTTAGATCTTTATACATGAGCAGAGATAGAGATTTATTCTCAGCAGTGCAAGCCGCTTTCCTTGAAGGTTAAATCTTTGGGCTTTGAATTAAGATGTCTTGAGTTTATTTTTCTCTGCCACAGCGTTACGTGATCAAAATTCTGAATTAACCAGCAAAACATCTCTGGGTTCTGCCATATGTGAGAGAGAGATCTGCTGCGGGCATAACTAAAGGCAAGAACAGCTCTGGTGTGGGTAAGTGCTTGCTCAACTGGGCAGGCTTTTGTGTTGGGCTTCCAGAGCCCAGGATGGAAGGTGCTCCTGAAACAAGACCAGTTTTGCACCTTTTAAATGACACAGAGTAAGAGATCACTGTGTTTGTGGATTTTTCAAGTCAGAGGATCCTCTGTAAGACTCGTTCATTAATTTGCCTCCCCTTAGATTTTATAGAGTGGATGGTTTTTAGTTTCCTTCAATTTTGAAGGATTACAGATTTTCATATGAAAAAAATATGTTAATTCATGGCTTAATTTTACCCTTTTCCCACCACTCGCTGGCTTGCTGGCAAGCCTGTCTAGAAGAATGGTTTAGTTTTCACTGAGCACAAACCCAGGTAGAAGATTGTTTGGAAGCCATTTAATAAGCTAAACGTTGGTTTTTTTTTTCATTTCAGTAAAACCTAAAATGCATCCATTGTTCCAGAAAAGTAAAAACTGGGTTATCAAGCATGCCTGTAGCATTTTCCACCTGGTGTGAGGACATGAGAGCTGGCTGTGCTCCTGGCACCGTGCTGGTGCAAAGAGCTTGCCCACATCCTCATGGCCACGGGCAGCAGATCTGGGGTTTCAGCTGAAATCAGGGGTGGATCTGGGATTTTCCATGGCACAGAGGAGTGGAGTGGGTGATGTGCTGCCTCCAGCATCCCATCCTGCTCCAACAAGGAGCTGCCATGGGCTGGGCTGAGCCCTAGGGTGAGATATCCTCCAGGCAATGGAGACATTGCATGAGTGACCACCACGAGAGCCCCGGGAAAGACCACATTGACCTGATTGAGAGGGACACAGACACAACCTTTTTAAAGAATCATAGCATCATGGAATGGTTTCAGTTGAAAATGACCTCAAAGCCCATCCAGTTCCACCCCCTGCCATGGGCAGGAAAATCTCCCACTGGATCAGGGGCTCAAAGCCCCATCCAACCTGGCCTGGAACACCTCCAGGGATGGGGCAGCCACCACTGCTCTGGGCAACCTGGGCCAGGGCCTCCCCACCCTCACAGGAAAACATTTCTTCCTAAAATCTCATCTCAATCTCCTCTCTTTCAGCTCAAAGCCATTTCCCTTGTCCCATCCCTCCACTCCCTGATCAAGAGCCGCTCCCCAGCTTTCCTGGAGCCCCTTTCAGTCCTGGGAGGCTGCTCTAAGGTCTCCCCAGAGCCTTCTCTTCTCCAGGCTGAACAACCCCAACTCTCTCAGCCTGCCCTCCTATGGGAGGTGCTTCAACTTAGGAAACCGGTATCTTTATCAGGGAATTGACCCACCAGCCACTTCAGAAAGCTTAAGTGGCTTGTGTTCTGCCTCTGCGTGGGAGCAGCTCTGCCAGCTGAATCGGAGCTGTCAAGCCCTTTCAGCAATCCAACCTCCCTCCAGCTGCTGCAGCCCTGGCTTGGAGTCCGTGTGTGAAACACCGCGCGGGAGGATGCGGCCAGGCAGATACAGGGCCGTGAGGAGAAAAAGGGTGTGCGGGGTGAGAAGTGATGGCATTAGAGCTGAAGACACATTAAGCTGTCTGCAGGGATTGCGAGAGGGAAAAGCTGTTCAGGCAATAGAGTGGCTGGAGCGAGTGGCTGCCTTTCAGCCTGGACAGGGAGAGCTGTGGGAAGGCAAGGCAGGAACTGGCCTTGCCCCAGCGTGTGATGTGCTCTCTCCAGGATAAGATATCCCTGAGGGGTACCTAAGAGTAAAGATGAGCACAGAGGGTGATGCTTCACAAGCAAAATGCCTCACTTGGCAAGATGAAAAAGCCATCAGCCTGTCTCTCTTGTGATTACCACTGACCTACCCTTGACGCTCCTCTGCTCTTGTTTACCAATCTGGAGACATCAGCATCTTCTAATAATGCTGGAGTTGCAGGGAAGGGATGGAAAATAGATTGTTTGACCTGGCACTGCCCCATTTGCAAGCATTTAACCTCCTCTGAGTCCTCCTGCAGGCACAAGGGAACTGGGCCAGCAGTGCCTGCAATCTGTGGTGCTCGTGGTGCTTTGGGCTTCCTCCCAGGACCAGCCCACGGTGCAGGACTGGACTCCTGAGATATGCACTGCTGCAAAAGCATTCACACTTGCACATCCTGTCTGTGCTCCTCAGGTTCCCTGGATGCTGGCAGTGTGCTGGAAGACCAGGCATGGGCTGGGACTTTGTAGTCCACAGTGCTAAACAACCACAGATGTTGCTGTGCAAGCTAAGCAGGAGAAACCTGACAGTCAACGGGCAAACACAAGTGCTCTCCTCCCAGAGATAATATAAGGGCTTCCTTCAGGTCCCTTTGCCAGCAAATCATTTCCTCTGTCTGTGACTGGGTCCTTCTTATTAGAGGGCTTGTGCTCTTCCTGAACTCTCATTGATCTCTTTGGAGTTCTTCTGTCCAAATTATTGTTTGCTGCTGGATTTAAGCAGCTGTCATATTTTTTTTTCTCTTTCCATCCCCACTGCTCTCCCTTGCAATGGGCTTGGAGCAGCGGCCACAGCGTTATCTCTGCAGCAATTTGCATGTCTTGGATTCTCCAAGAGCATCTCCCCAGAGGCACTGTTTGCTGACAGTGAACAGCATTGATTTCCCCGGTGACTGAAAAAAGCAGCGAGACCAGAGCAGCTCCAGCACTGATGTCCTCAGTACCAAGCAGACAGGACCTGCTAGAGGAGCCTGTGGTCCCTCCAGCCATCAGCTGGCTGATGCTGACTCCAGAGCATCTCAAAGTCTTTTAAGACATAGCAGCACATTAGATAGAATGCTTCTCATGAGTAAAAAGAAAGCAAGACAGGGTAAAGGCCAGAAGAGGTGGCAATCAAGGAGCTCTGCTATTCAAGATTCATGGATTACTGGGCTTGTGGCCTTCTGAGCATCTTTCCTACATCTCTGCCTCCTGAGGTGTGTGCTGAGGAGAGGAGGAGACAATGCAGAGTCTACTGAGGAGTATAATGGGCATGGAAGGCCACCACCATGCAGAGCTTCCCACTGGACTGGGGACACTGTAGCATCCCAAAACCCTGCTGGGGTGGAGCACATGGTGGGAAGGGATCAGCCAAGCACACACTCCTGATCTCACCCCAGACACTCACTGCCAACTCCACTCCAGCAGAGTGGTCCTGTTGGGTCTGTGCTGGGGGCACTGAGATGGAGCCAGAGCGAGAGGGAAGTCCAGACACCCCAGCAAGACCCCAGGTTCTCATTTGGGTGTCAGCAAAGCCCAGTGCTAACAATCCCTTTGCCTTCCTGCAGCAGAGGCGTTGGCAGGGGATGTTGGACTGTGGACCAGAGAGCTCCCAGCACAGCACCCTGGCTCTTGTGCCTCCGTGCACACGGTGGGGAGTGCTTTTCCTTCGAGTCTCAGCCTCCCTCTGTGGATGTCCTTGGGATGAGGTTTAAAGGTTGGTCGGATGGCTGGTGTGGGATGTGCTGAGCAGGATAGGGCTTGGATACTCTGCCCTCAGTTGCTGCTCAGCCATTGCTGGGGCCCTGCAGTCCCCTCTCTTCTCCTTTGCATTGCCCAAAACTTCTGTGCTGTTCCCAGCAGTGCTCAGGGACTGGTTTGGGACCTGCAGTCCCAGGACCTGTTTGGGAGCCGTTTCCTGCAGCAGGAAGAAGAGATGTCCTTCTGTCCCAAGTGTCTCCATCCCCAGCAGATGGAATGAAGGCCATGGTGTGCTCAGACACACCCACACTGGATGGCTCCAGAGGTCTCCATGTGCAAGTGAAGGATGGAGGCTCCCAGGCCATCCAGGGATGGAGATAAGCCCAGCACACCGTGTGTGCTCTCAAGGGCTGCAGGGTGTTTCCCATTCCCTAGTCCTGCCTGAGCTGGCACTTGCTTTTGGTCCCTGGACCAGTCACAAGCCTCAGTGCTCACAGCTGAATGCAACTCAAAAAAGCTCCTTGCCCAGGATGAGCACCCACATAACATCTCACAAGCTGCCCCTGCAGCCACCTTTGGCAACCCTTGGCCCTTGGAGGTGCCCACCAAGTCCCCACCATCTCACAAGTGCTCTCTGGAAAGTCCCCAGGGAAGGAACAGCCCCGTGGGGGCAGCCCAGATCCTGCAGCCAAGGAGAAGGATGCTGGGGCAGGAGGTGCTCCCAGAGAAGGTGTAGGTGTGTACTGCTGCTCCTAACCTTCAAAGCTGTCACTATCAATTCCCTGTGACTGCCAAACAGGGAAAACAGGAGGAACTAATTGCTGGGTTTCTGTTTGAAGTGCAGTAAATTTTCCCTGTGTGGAGACAAAGAAGAGCAATAAACCAACAGCTCAGTCTGTCCCATCCCATTGACACGTCGGGTCGTCGCTGTCACAGCCTGCAGATCCAGTCTCAGTGGCTGATCACGACCCAGGGGATTTCCCCAGCTTTATTCCCGTGGATGGATCACTGCAGGTGTCAACTTCTTTGGGAGAGATTTGGGATCACGTTATTTTTTCCAGTCTGCTTTTTGCCTGTTCCTTTCCACATCAAAGAGCTTGTCTGGTTGCTAATATTAGCTTGGCTCTGTATAATCAGCCTTACCAGAGAGCCAGAAGTGCTCTCCTGGCATCTCACATTCGGCAGCACTTGAGAAGACAGTGAGGCTTGGAGCATCCTCCGATGATCCACTGCTCATGAGGCAGTGCTACGAGGACATGCCCTGCTCAGCCTCCCCTTTGCCTCTCACCCCTGCATCCATCTAAACCTGCTTCCACAAACCTGGCCAGCACTTAGTTCAAAGGCCCCTTTCCTTGCTTGTACAAGAGCAGGACAACCCTTTTGCGCGTTGTCCCGTGGCCCCGTGTCAGGGGGGTGATGCGAGGAGCAGGCGCTGGGTGGCTCAGCTGGCACCCGGCCCCATGGGGTCAGCTGTGGGCACACCATCAGGCTTCTTGGGAGATCCTGCTCTCGAAGGATGATCGTCTCTCGTTAACATAAAGCTTCAGATAACCTTTGCAAACAACAGTTAATTTTTTGAAGACTGATTGCCCAGGGGTTGCTGAGGAGTAGGATGTGACTGATGTGGGATACAACAGGGGCACAGAATCCTGGAAATCCTGGGTTGGAAGTGCCCTTTGGAGCTCACCCAGTCCAACCTCCTGCAAAAGCAGGGTCACCTGCAGCAGTTACACAGGAGTGTGTCCAGGCAGGGCTGGATTTCTCAGAAGGAGTCTCCACACCTCCCTGTGCAGCCGGTTCCAGTGCTCTGGCACCCACACAGGACAGAAGTTTTTCCTCACGTTCAGGTGGAACTTCCCGTGCTCCAGTTTGTGCCCGGTGCTGCTTGTCCTGTCACTGGGCACCACTGAGAAGAGTCTCGCTCCATCTTCAAGCCCCCCACCCTTCACATATTGATAAGCATTGATAAGGTACTCTCTCAGTCTTCTCCAGGCTAAGCAGACCCAGGTCTCTCAGCCTAAGATAAAAGAGATGCTCCAGTCCCCTCATCACCATCTGGTCCAGCAGAGCCAGAGCTGTCATCACTGCAGAGGGGAGCTGCTGGTTGTGATGCCCAGCAGAGAGGAGCCACACGCTGCTTTTTCTCTCACATGAGGACCTGTCCTTTTAGCACGTAGCAAGGAGCAACATTTTCAGGAAGAAAAAAAGGAGTGTTTCCAGTATTTCTCAGCCTGGAGCACATTAGCTCTGGGGGGTGTCCTCCACGGAGTCCCCGTGTCACTGCACTGGGATGCTGCCCCCTCCCAGGGCAGGTCAACCACGCCGGGGCTCTGCTGGGCTCAGCGGATCAGGCACTGATGCCACCAGTTCCTGGGGACTTCCCACACCCAGCAGATGTCCTCTGGGGCAGCGGGGGTGAGTGCTCCAGCATCTACCAGTTGGGTTTCTCCAATTCATGCAAAGTTAGCACAAAATGATCAAAGCAGTCAGACAAAACTCTTCGTTTCCCCCTACAGATGAGTGGTGGCAGAGATTTTGATCACTTTCAAGAGAAGAGCTAATTAGCAACTCAATGAATTAAGTAGAAGGTGCAGCACATGAACTGACTTTTTGTGGCTGTCGTGAAGATTACTCATAGCAATGAAATAATTGTTTCCATAGCAACTGATGTGCTTCGTAGGGGAAGAACTGGAGACACAAATAACAAAGACAAAGGCCAAATCTATAACGCTGAGAGGCTTATGCAAACAGAATAAACCACCGCAGCGTGCAGCGTGCTGGGGTGGCTTCAGCCACCTCTGACACTCTACGGGATGGTGTAAGGAGAATCCCACCAGCAGAGAAGGGTGGGGAAGGAGCTGGGGAGGGCAAGGGGCTGTGTGGCTTGGTGCAAGGACCATCATCCCTTCCAGTCACCCCAGGTGGTTGTTGCTGCAGGATTCCTTGCTCAGCAATTGCCGCAGTTCCCCTGAAAAGCCTGGTGATTTTAAAGCTAAAGGAGGAAGTGCAGAGCGTTTGGAAGACGGGCAGGAATTAAATCTTCCTTTCACCTCCACTGTGCAGTGAGACCTGATTTATCCAGGTGAGCGATCCACCGGTCCTTTGCCTTATTCTGGCTGCCAGTTCTATTTTTTATAGCCCTGAAATCCAGTGATGCCACATGCAAGAGCAAACAGCCTCTGCCTGCCAGCACTGCCCTCCGTGCTGTTCACTAAATCATAGGGACTGCAGAGGAATGTGCACAGCCCACAGCACCCAGCCCACAGCACCCAGCCCCACAGCACCCAGCTCACAGCCCACAGCCCACAGCACCCAGCCCCACAGCACCCAGCCCCACAGCACCCAGCCCCACAGCACTCAGCTCACAGCACCCAGCCCCACAGCACCCAGCCCCACAGCACCCAGCCCCACAGCACCCAGCTCACAGCCCACAGCCCACAGCACCCAGCCCCACAGCACCCAGCCCCACAGCACCCAGCCCCACAGCACCCAGCTCACAGCCCACAGCACCCAGCTCACAGCCCACAGCCCACAGCACCCAGCCCCACAGCACCCAGCCCCACAGCACCCAGCCCACAGCACCCAGCCCCACAGCACCCAGCCCCACAGCACCCAGCTCACAGCCCACAGCCCACAGCACCCAGCCCCACAGCACCCAGCCCCACAGCACCCAGCTCACAGCCCACAGCCCACAGCACCCAGCCCACAGCACCCAGCCCCACAGCACCCAGCCCCACAGCACCCAGCTCACAGCCCACAGCACCCAGCCCCACAGCACCCAGCCCCACAGCACCCAGCCCACAGCACCCAGCCCACAGCACCCAGCCCCACAGCACCCAGCTCACAGCCCACAGCACCCAGCCCCACAGCACCCAGCCGACAGCACCCAGCCCCACAGCACCCAGCCCCACAGCACCCAGCCCCACAGCACCCAGCTCACAGCCCACAGCCCACAGCACCCAGCCCACAGCACCCAGCCCCACAGCACCCAGCCCCACAGCACCCAGCTCACAGCCCACAGCACCCAGCCCCCCAGCACCCAGCCCCACAGCACCAAGCCCCACAGCACTCAGCCCACAGCACCCAGCCCCACAGCACCCAGCCCCACAGCACCCAGCTCACAGCCCACAGCCCACAGCACCCAGCCCCACAGCACCCAGCCCCACAGCCCACAGCCCACAGCACCCAGCCCACAGCACCCAGCTCACAGCCCACAGCCCACAGCACCCAGCCCCACAGCACCCAGCCCCACACCACCCAGCTCACAGCCCCACAGCCCACAGCCCACAGCACCCAGCCCCACAGCACCCAGCCCACAGCCCCCAGCCCCACAGCCCACAGCACCCAGCCCCACAGCACCCAGCCCACAGCCCACAGCCCACAGCACCCAGCCCCACAGCACCCAGCCCCACAGCATTCAGCCCACAGCACCCAGCACCACAGCACCCAGCTCACAGCACCCAGCTCACAGCACCCAGCCCCACAGCACCCAGCTCACAGCACCCAGCCCACAGCACTCAGCCCACAGCACCCAGCCCCACAGCACCCAGCCCCACAGCACCCAGCTCACAGCCCACAGCCCACAGCACCCAGCTCACAGCCCCCAGCCCCACAGCACCCAGCTCACAACCCCTGGGCTTCACCACACGTTCAAAATAGCTTTTACAGCTCAGCCTGCCCAAGGGCCTTGTGGAGTCCATTAACTCCTCGGGTTTGAAGAACAGGTTGAACGAGCAGCCACCAAGGCTGGCCTAGATATATTTATCCTTTATCAGTGCAGGGGGGGATGCTCTGACCTCTGCGCTCCTGTAACAACCCATTAGGCAACCACTGCCTGCACTACATTTCTGCCTTTATCTTTGCACTCAGAGTAAATCTGGCCAGGGAAGAGGATTTACCTGTGCAGAAGTCCGGTATGAGGTCTTATTTAGTTGAAATGCACAAGCACAAGGTCTCAGCTCAGCAGGATCCCAGTTTGCTGTTGTATTTTTGTCCCAGTGCCAGAGCATCACCACAAGAAGGGATAAAGAAAACAAGAGCTAGGCAGACGTCTTTGCAAACCCTTGGTACAGATGCAGAACCGGGCACAGAGGGGTTGCAGGTCTGGTTTCCAAAGCTCCTGGCATCACTCAACCCCTCCCTGGTAAGAGTCCTGGGCCAGGCTGATGCCAAAGTGGGTGAGATTCCTGCTGGTTTGGCTGCAATAAAGTCAGACGAGAGGCCTGCAGACATGAAACTGAGACTGATCCCAGGAAATCTAAGTGCTGGAACCTGTGAACATCCTATAACCAATACAACCAGTCCTATAACCATGAAACATTCCTGCTCCACCACCCCCAGATCTGAAGGCGTGGGACATACCTAGAGCTTCTTCCACAGTTTCTATACCAGAGTCAACTGAAACACGGCAAAGATTTTATAGCAGTTGTTTAATAAGCCAGACAGGGCAGGTGGTGGCTGTTTTCTTGCAGTTCCATCCCTGCACTTACAGGGAACACAAAAGCCACAGGATTCTTCCTGCTGGGAAGGTGCCTCCAACCCAGCAGCCACGCTGCTGCCTGGAACATGTAGGAAGTTTGGTTGCAGGGATGGCTTTGGAAAGGAATGAGGAGTGAGAAGCTGTGATGAAGCAAAATGAGAGAGTTAATACTGATGATTCCCTTCGGGCTCTGGCTGTGAACTAAAGGTCCTGTCAGGTATCAGACAGACCCTGAGGTTTCAAGGCTATGACAGCCCCCTGTGTTCTTCCTCCCAGGTCTCCTCTGTCAGAGGAGATTCATAGTGCTCACTCTCTCTTCGCAGCAGCCCCTTTCCTCCATCCCCAGCCTGCCTGCACGGGCGTACGCTCTGTTACAAAACACACTTCCTGCATGCTCAAATGCCTTTGCCTGTTGCAAATATCCCTGAGGTCTCTTATATAAACCAGAGCTGGTTTGCTGAGGCAGAAGAACATTTGCAAGAAATATGAGAAACAGCATCAATTTTTTTCTGAGGTAAACCCAAACTCCAGCTTTTTGGGCAGGAGGAAGAAGAGCCGGCCCATCTTCATTCTCCCAGCACATACCTACCTGCTCCCCTGACCCCAGACTCTCCCCACACTCCTATTCCTGACTTCCCATGCTGGCCTTGGTGAGTCTGGATCTCCTGGGTCCCAGCCTCTTCTGTCCTGGAGACAGGACTGCAACTGCCCACAGCTGCTTCAGACCAATGCAAGTTTTCAGATGACACCAAGCTGAGTGGTGCAGTTGTCAGACCAGAAGCTGTCAGATCATCTGCCATCCAGAGGACCTGGACAGGCTGGAGAGTTGGGGCTGTGTGAACCTCATGTATTTCAGCAAGGCCAAGTGCAAGCTCCTGCACCTTGGTCGGGCCAACCCCTGCTATCAATACAGGATGGGGGATGATGTGATTGGGAGCAGCCCAGAGGAGAAGGATTTGGGATGCTGGGGGATGAGAAGCTCTACAGGAGCCAGCAATGTGCGCTCACAGTCCAGAAAGGTAACCTGGTCCTGGGCTGCATCCAAAGAGTGGGACCAGCAGGGACAGGGAGGGAGTTCTACCCTTCTATCCCTCTGCTCCGCTCTGGTGAGATCCCACCTGGAGTTCTGTGTCCATTTCTGGAATCCCCAACATAAGAAGGATATGGAACTGTTGGAGCAAGTCCAGAGGAGGCCACAAAGATGATCCGAGGGCTGGAGCACCTCCTGTACGAGGACAGGCTGAGAGAGTTGGGGTTGTCCAGACTGGAGAAGAGAAGGCTCTGGGGAGACCTTAGAGCAGCCTCCCAGTACTGAAAGAGGCTCCAGGGAAGCTGGGGAGGGACTTTTTCCAAGGACCTGGAGTGACAGAACAAGGGGGATTGGCTTTAAACTGGAAGGGAGAAGATTTAGATCAGACATTAGGAAGAAATTACTTACAATGAGGGTGGGGAGGCCTTGGCCCAGGCTGCCCAGGGGAGTGGTGGCTGCCCCATCCCTGGAGGTGTTCCAGGCCAGGCTGGATGGGGCTTTGAGCCCCCTGATCCAGTGGGAGGTGTTCCTGCCCATGGCAGGGGGTGGAGCTGGATGGACTTTGAGGAACCTTCCATCCCAAACCATTCTGTAACTCAGTGCCCCTCAGCCTCCTGCTGTGCATCAGCAGGCAGCGCTGGGGCTCACGCAGGAGGAGCTGGTGCCAGGCTGGCTGAGCTCTGGCAGGGTGGGCTCTCTGAGGGCAGATGGCCTCACAGGAGCGAGGAGCCTGCAGAAATCCCTGGCTGCCAGCTCTTGTTAAGGAACATCTCAGCAGAGATGCTGTGCCAAAGCAGCAAGGAAGATGCCTTTCCGTCAGCCATCCCCTGCATCAGAGCCACCAGTGACCCTCCAAATACTGAGTTGTACCCAGAGTGTTAGAGGGACTCAGAGAGTGATGACCTTCTGGCTGGTTGCTGTTATCCTCACTTCTTTTTTTTTGATGGGATATATTTTCCTCTTTAGAAAAAGCCTCTTCAAGACTCTTCCCATGGGGACCCCTCCAGCATTTTTCACTTCACACAACCCTAGCGTGGGATTCTCTTATGTCCAGAGCACACATCAAGCCTGGGGGGAGCAAGAGGGAGATGTGAGCTGGAGCTCAGTTACTTCGTTTTCTTATCTTGGTCATCCTTCTCTAGGCTGTTGTGCAGAGCATCTGCGGAGGACTGAAGGCAAAGACAGCACAGCGTGTGATTCTGGGGAAGACAGATGGTTCAGACATGATTCCTCTCAAATCTCCCTGATCTTTGGCCACCTCAGAGGTATCTGGGCACAGCGAGGGTTTTCAAAGCAGCCACTGATGCAAGATAGCTGAACATTTAAATCACCTATGAAAATGTGAGGCACAATGGGATGTAGAGTGAGAGTGGGTGCTCCCAGGCTCTGAGCCAGGGCCCTGGTGCTGCCTTCTCCTCTGGCCCCTCCCCTGGGCATCGCTGCCCCAAAACTGAGTTGGATCTTTGTGGAATCAAGGGAAGCAGCACCTTCCTTCAGAATGTCAGAGTAATTTTGTGTTCACAAATAATACAGGCAGTCATCGTGGCACAGTGGGATGGAGGTGATGACTGTAACATGCAGAGTTTGTAGCTTATGGAACTGGCTAACTGGGCAATTAGCAGTCAGGATTTACTGAACTTAAAAACTTGATGGACTTCCCTAGAGGAGCAGAACATGGTGGACTCCTGTGTCCAGTTATGGAGTCCTCAGCCCAGGAAGGACAGGGATCTATTGGAGTGCATTCAGAAGAGGCCACGGAGATGATCCGAGGGCTGGAGTACAAGGACAGGCTGAGAGAGTTGGGGTTGTTCTGCCTGGAGAAGAATGCAGGGGCCTGCTGGATTCGGCTTCAAGCAGGTCCCCCATAAGCAGTGGCCATGCCCAAGAGCCACGCGTGGTGCTGGGCAGAAGCTCCAGCCGTTCCTCTGCTGGGTGCAGAATGCCAAAACTCTGCCTTGGCTCCTGGGCTGAGTCTGTTCCTGGTGGGTTGGTGGCCTCAGGTTGCGTCTTCAGCACGGAGCCAAACCAGAGCTCCCACCCCCTTGGTCAACTGGAACACAAAGCTGTGCTAACGAGTACTGCTGACAAAAGGCTGTTGGCTTTCATCTCTGAACTTCATGTGGCAACTCCTCATCCCTCTTCATGAAGCACGAGGAGTGAACGGCCTCCACCTTATCACGGGGCTCACTCGGACAGCACCTTCTTGCCCTGTCATTTCCATTTTGAGTGATTTCCTCATGTTCATGGTCTCTGCCTCCCTGGTCCCCTCTGAGAGGAGAAAGAAATGAAGTATTGATTCACATGTGGCGCTCGGTGTTTCAGAAGGAGAGTGCTCTCCTGCCCTTTACTGCAGCTGGGAATGATCAGGATGAAGTGTTGTAGCTGAAGCTGCATCTGGCACTGATTTGGACGTGAGCAGGGGATGTAAGTTCCCAGCAGCAGAACTCATGGCTACACAGCACCGTGAGCCCTTCCCGTGAGCTCCTTGAGAGGGCTCTGCCGGTTCCTCCAGAGCTGTGGGAGCTTCATCCATGGATGAAGAGGAAGAGGTGACTGAGATGGAGTGGCTCATGCCAAGGCTGCTGTGCCTGAGCTTTGACCACCAGGAGACATTGACTCTCACCCAATGTCTCCTCTGTGTCACTGCTCTCCTGGTACCCAGCTGGAGCCCAGGGCCTTGGGTTGGCAGCGAGTCTGCTCTTCAGTGGGGTTGGGCAGCTTTTGGCGAGGAAGCCCCCTTTGCTGCCATGTGCTGTGCCCCTTTCCCACAGCCGGACACCTCGGACTTGATGTGAGGACCTCTTGGCCCAGGACAACCCCCCTCTGGGGAGGGAAACACTGATTTTGCTGTTTGCATCCCTCCTGACCGTCGTCTCCACACAGCCCACAGGAGATTTGCTCTTCCAATGTGGACCCCGAGATTTTCAATGTAATCTACTTTCCTCTTCCTGTTTCCCCATCTTTCTCCCTTCTGTTTCCCCACTTTTCTCCCCCGCTGATTATTCCAAGAATAAAATGATTTGCACCCTTTTCCCTGGCAGTGCCCCAGGTCTGGTGCCTCTCTGAGAGACAGGTGACTCAGCTCACGTCAGTTGAGCTGCAGGGCTTGGGTTCTCCTCTGGCCTCTGCATCCCCGGGGAGCCTTTGCCTAGAGGAGAAGCTGATCTTTGCCCACAGAGTGTCTGTTGCACCCATCCGTGGGGAAGCTCTGCTCTCAGCATCCCTTGTGTGGTCTCTCACCCTGTGCTAGCTGGGCTTCAGACAGAAGGAGGAGGTGGGAGAAGAGCGTTTTGCCCTGAGGGGGGCTGCTCGAGGGCCGTGACTCATTCTGCTGCTGCTCAGCAATGCTTTTGCCACAGACAGCCCACGATTTGACCTGGAGGACTGCTCTGGAGCATTGTGGAGCTTCACCTCCCCGGGGATGCACGGGGTGCTTAGAGAACCTGAGGAGGAAGGTGCTTGAGGAGCAGCCAATTAGCTCAATATAATAGGTCTTAAATACCTCCCTTGTCATCGCCCTCTTGAGCTGCTGCCTGTGTCTTTGTGCTCGGGGTGCATTCAGGTTTCTGTAGGCATTCACTCCCATTTCTTTGCTTGTGTGATTACTTATAATTCCTGTTTAAATTCTTCTCATTTTCACAGTGTAATTAGGCAGAGGAACGGCTTTTGTTCCGCAGTCAAAAAGCAATTAGGTGTGCTTTTTCTTCATGGTTGTTTTTTTCATTTGGACTTTGTTGATGGCTTTTGTCCTCAGCAGAAAATGAGGGCTGAGGGGTTTATGGGATGCAGCTGCCCAGAATGAGGGGGCTGCCCTGCCTGCCTGGGGGGTGGCAGCACCTGAGTCAATGAGCCAGAGATGCTCACTTTACTCCCACTGTGTCCCTACCCCTTCCTCCTGCATCTCCACCCCCTGCCTCCTGTGTCCCCATCCTCTGCCCACCAGGTCCTTATCCTCTGCCCACTGTGTCCCCATCCTCTGTCTGCTGTCTCCCCATCCCCTGCCACTGTATCCCCATCCTCTGCCCACTGCATCTCCATCCTCTGCTCTGTGTGTCCATCCTCTTCTCTGTGTCCCCATCCCCTTCCAATTGTGTCCCCATCCTCTTCTCTGTGTCCCCATCCCCTTCCCACTGTGTCCACATCCTCTGCCCTGTTGTGCCCATCCTCTTCCCACTGTCACCAGGGGCCTTTCAGCTGCCCTCAGGGTTGAGGTACCTTGTTAAAGTTTTACACAGGTGGTGATTCCTCCCTTTTCTTCCTTTCAGATGACTGTAAGTATTCCCTGGCACTTTCCTATGGGGCTGAGGCACCTGCACCATCACCAGCAGGCCCTGTCCCTCACTCCCAGCTGTTGTAGCCATGTGGCAGCTATCGAGGACCTGTCCCCAGGTGTTTGTGCACAGGTTGCAGCGAGCGGGTGGTGCCAGTACAGCCAAGGATGGAGACCTGTGCAGGAACTCCTGCTGGCAGTAGGCAGCTGCCTAGGGTTAAGATACACTGTGAAATCCAACTGCTTCCAAAGCTGCTTGTTATTCTGTAAGTGATAGCAACCTCCACGTGGGGCTGGGAAGGAAATGAGCACAGGTCGTAAATCCCCCCGAAACAAGACATGTGGAGCTGCTCTGTCCTTTGCAAAGCCAGGTCCCCTGCATCCTGCAAAGAGACAGCTTTGAGCAGAGGATTCATTTCAAATGAAGAACAGGAAAAGGGTCTCCAGTCAGGGCTAGGATAACATAGCTGGGCTGATACACTGGGGAGGAGAGCACCAACCCCACGCAGTGGGATCAGCCAGCAAGGGCTCTGGGCAAGGTGTGCAGAGAACCAGTTGGACTCTGTGGAGTTCCCAGAGAGGGATGGATCTGGAGAAGTGGGGCACAGAATCATAGAATCCTAGAATGGGTTGTGTTGGAAGGGACCAACCTTCAACCACTATCCCCTCCTCTCCCTCTGCAGCCCTCATTTCTGTGACCTGCATCTGCTGCCCACGGTTTCCATCCTTTACCCTCTGCAATGTGTTTAATGCAGATTGTTCAGCACAAGAAGGATCTTGAGGGGCTGGAGCACATCTGGAGAAGGGGAACGGAGCTGGGGAAGGGTCTGGAGAACAGGGGTTGTGGGAATGGCTGAGGGCCCTGGGGCTGTTTAGTCTGGAGAAGAGGAGGCTGAGAGGAGACCTCATTGCTCTCTGCAGCTCCTGGAGAGGAGGTTGTGGGGAGGTGGGTGCTGGGCTCTTCTCCTGAATAACAAGGGACAAGACAAGAGGAAACAGCCTCAGGTTGTGCCATGGGAGGTTTAGTTTGGATAGCAGGGAAAAGTGTCTTCACTGACAGAGTGGTGAAGCCCTGGCAGAGGCTGCCCAGGGCGGTGGTGGAGTCTCCATCCCTGGAGGGGTTCAAAAACCGTGTGGCCGTGGCACTTGGGGACAGGGTTCAGCAGGTCCCATGGGGTTGGGCTGATGGTTGGACTGGATGAGCTGAGAGGGTTGAAAACCTCACTGGTTCTATGATACTGTAATTATAATATCAGCTTCTCTGAGCCTTTGTCATCTTGGAAACAGGATATTTAGTCTGTGAGCCCTTCCAGCTGGTCGAGGTTTAAGCAGCCCTGCAGCTTTCCTTAGCTTGGAGGTGCTTCAAAAGAGAACCGTGGTGCTGTCTCCAGTCCTGTCTCTGTTTCTGTGGAGCAGAGAGCCCCTTCTCCTGTCAGAGCTCCGAAGGCTGCTAGATGAGTGTGAGACAAAGACACTGCATCCTGTCTTACCGTGTCTTTTGGGACTGCATGTAAATCACAGCAAATATTCCTATGGGCAGATCCCTCATCAGCAACCAGACATATTTTTAATTAATGATACCAACCAATTAATGAAGTTAACTCACTACTTTGGCCCTTTCTTCATTGCAACCTTCGCCTTTCCTTAAACTCTACCTTCCTAATGGCACTTAGGAATGGCCCCATGGCCCTGTGCCCCATCCATCACTGCACAGCCAGGCAGCCCTGTGCTCCAAGTGTTCAGACAGACTCTGAGGTGCCCATATGACAGCTTGATGGGTCTGTGCAGCCCCAGGAACTGCTGTAGCAACCCTGCCCTGGCTCTCCCGTGCCTTGCTGCCAGCTCTCTGGGGTTTTCCTCCTCGCACACAGGGTGCACCAGAGAGGAGCTCTGCACTGCTGCCCCACGCCCTCAGCTCCCCACAGTCCTGCAGAGAGTGCTGAAGAGCTGATGGAGAGGGCAGTGCTCTGTGGGCAGGTGGGCATCGGGCATGGTGGGCTGGCACAGCAGGGCACAGTGGGGATGGGGTCTCGGGGCTGCTGGAGGCGGTGGGTGGCTGTGGCAGAGGATGCTGTGGAAGAGAGCAGGGAGCTCACTCTGCATCCCAGAGCAGGGTCCTGGGCGGTTCCCAGCACCTTGGGACTGCTTTCTGTGGACACCACGTGTCTCCTTCCACGGTCAGAGGCTGCGGGCTCCAGCCAGGAGGGGGGTGGCAGCAGGAGGTCCAGTTTGAGGGTTAGGCCCCAGGGCCACCATCCCTGCCCCTGGGCAGAGCTGAGGCTGCCTCAGGGCGCGTGGCAGCCGTAGCAGGTGTTTGCAGCATAGCTCTGTGCACCTGTACAGTGTCAGAGAATAGGATGCAATAGAATTGTTGAGGTTGGAAAAGAACTTTAAGAACATGAAGTCCCACTGTAAACCTCGCAATGCCAACTCCACCACTAAACAGTGTCCCTGAGCATCACATCCACTAGGCTTTTAAATCCTTTCAGGGATGGAGACTCCACCACTGCCCGGGGCAGCTGTTCCAGGGCTGGGCAACCCTTTCAGTGAAGAAATTTTTCCCAATATCCAATTTAAACCTCCTCTGACAAAACCTGAGATTGTTTCCTCTCGTTCTGTCATTTGTCACTTGGGAGCAGAGCCCAGCACCCACCTCACCACAACCAACCTCCTCTCCAGGAGCTGCAGAGAGTGATGAGGTCTCCCCTCAGCTTCCTCTTCTCCAGACTAAACAGCCCCAGGGCACTCAGCCACTCCCACAATCCTTGTTCTCCAGACCCTTCCCAGATCCTTTCCCTTCTCCAAATGTGCCTCAGCAAGCATTTCTCTCTTACTTCAGCAAGTGCAGCCATATCTCAATGTGTTTTGTGATAGGAAACAGAGGGTGCCCAGCAGCATCTCAGGACCCGTGGTAGGTGCTGGTGGTGGTCCTCGGGCAGCCCTGGCACACACCTCCTGCTCTGCTCACGGCTGCTCTCCCTTCCCCAGCTCGGCCGACAGTGAGGGCTGGGTTTGGCTTTTCACAAGGCAGTTGGGCAATGGGAACTGCTAAGATGAGTCCAGCCTTCCTGCTAATCCTGCCCTCCCTGCGTGGTGCTGGGATTTATGGAATATTTCCCCTTCAGGAGCACTGTCAGCACTGTTAGGCAGGACAGAAAATGCAAGATGTCACGCTTGTATTGATTTGTTTACTGCACGCCGAATGCCCACTCAGGCACTTTTGGAGCCAGTGCTGTTGGAAGATGAGAGATAATTAGATGTTTAAAATCCTTTCGGGGGAGCTTGGGATGAGGCAGCTGTGGTGGCCATAGGGTAGGCAGAGCCAGCACGCCCAGCGTCCCCGGCTGCAGGCGCAGAGTGCGCCGATGGAGTGCGGGGAGAAGGTGCTGGAAGGGGCTCTCTGGGCTGGGCTCAGGGTCTCAGCTGACACCGATGTGACACTGCCAGGGAGGGCAACAGGGATGCTCCATGGCAAACCATCCTTTGGGGTTTTTTTTTTTGTTGTTTTCCTTCTTTTTAAGATTTCTCAGATAATGGAAGCGATCGGTAGTTGGTGTTGGATTCAACGTTACGAGCAGCAGGTACTTTGTGATGAGGATTATTTGCATGTAATAACACAAAGATCCATCCGTAGCCCGGCTCTCCTGGAGGATAATGACATCTTCTGCTGTGCAGGGAGCCAGGACAAAGCCCACCCCCTGGCTCTAATCCCCTGGAAGCCACTAAACAGCACTCGAGCGGGTGTGAGCTGGGCAGGGCTGTGTGCCAGACCCCTCCCTGCAGCAGAGGATGTTATCCCAGATGCATTATTCAACAAAAGGTGTCAGTCCAGCTTTTTGCACTAGCTGAAAGCAAAATCACAGCCATTTGAAGCAGGCTCTTGGAAACTAAAATTATCTTCACATCAGATTTCTTCTCCAGTAACGCCAGCATTAAATTTTCTCAAATTCTGAGTCAGACGTCAGGAAAAAGAGCAAAAAAGTAATTGCCTCAAATATCATAAAACTGAGAGAAAGATCAGAGTGTCAGGCTGATTTTCTCCTTTCTGCTCTCTCTAAGCTCTTAAGATGCTCTGGTGCTGTGGTTTCAGGGGTGGAGGTTTGCAAGGAGCTATAGAAATTTCCTCTTCCTTCATGTTTTAAAAGGCCAGTGCTCACCTGCTTCAGTGCCTTCGGTCGTCATTGGGCTCAGAGGGCACTTGCTGACACCACATCTGGTGAGGCCAGGGGTGCATGAACCCCTGCCTACCCCTTTTCTTAATGTATTCATAGAATCATGAAATGGTTTTGGTTGGAAGGGACTCAAAAGTCTACCCAGTTCCAAGCCCCTGCCAAGGGCAGAGACACCTCCCACTGGATCAGGTTGCTCAAAGCCCCATCCAACCTGGCCTGGAACACCTCCAGGGATGGGGCAGCCACCACTGCTCTGGGAAACCTGGGCCAGGGCCTCCCCACCCACACAGGAAAACATTTCTCTCTAAGTTCTCCTCTCAATCTCCCCTCTTTCAGCTCAAAACCTTTTCCCCTCATCCCATTCCTGCACTCCCTGATCAAGAGCCCCTCCCCAGCTTTCCTGGAGCCCCTTTCAGTCCTGGGAGGCTGCTCTAAGGTCTCCCCGGAGCCTTTTCTACTCCAGGCTGAACAACCCCAACTCTCTCAGCCTGTCCTCAGATCATCTCCGTGGCCTCCTCTGGACTCGCTCCAGCAGATCCCTGTCGTTCCTGTGCTGAGGACTCCAGAATGGAACACAGGGCTCCAGATGAGGTCTTACAAAAGCAGGGTAGGGTTGAATGTGCCATCAACGCTGGAAGCTGGCGCAGGGCAGTCTCTCGCCCCACATATGCTGCGATACCAGGGAGGGTTTGCTGTTGATAAAGCATACAAGAAATATTTATTTCATCAGCTCCAGCTGTTGTGGATGAAACCACGCCTGGCTCGACTTGCAAGTGATAAGTCATGTTGAGGTGTTTTGGGGGTTTTAGTTTTTTCCCTGTTAAAAATGAAAAGGAAGATGGTGTGATTGGAGATGTCAGGCTTTGTGTTGCGTGGGCGGGATGCCTGTAATTCCTCAGCCAGAGTAAAACTGTGTTATTGAGAAGCTCTCTAAAGGCAGACAAGCTGCAAACATTTTTTTTAAACAACACACAAGAGGTTTACAATCTGTCATATGCATCTAATTGGCTTTTATTCTACGTGCATGCTGATAGCCTCCAAATCCATGCCCCATCACTCACCCCAGTGGCTGAGCCTCGCGCGCCACCTCCCAGGATGCGCTGCCCGGCGGCTGCTGCCAGCTCTGCCCCTTCTCATCGCTCCCTTTTGGCGTGGAGACCCTCTTGCAATAAGACTGGAAGGCTGTGCTGTGCAGAGAGAGCCTTGGTTCTGGAAGAAGGTTGATATTAGGAAAAATTAATGAATGGTGAGGGAAATAATGGGAAGCCATCGGGTGCTGAAGGCATCAGCAGAGAGTTGAGCCAGCAACACTCGGCACAATCCCCTCTGTGCCTCTTCTGCTTGCCCACTTTTGGCCCCTGACTGCAAGAAGAACATTGAGGGGCTGGAGAAGGGAAGGAGCTGGGGAAGGGTCTGGAGAACAGGGGTTCTGGGAGCAGCTGAGGACCCTGGGACTGTTTAGTCTGGAGAAGAGGAGGCTGAGGGGAGACCTCATCACTCTCTGCAGCTCCTGGAGAGGAGATTGTGGTGAGATGGGTGCTGGGCTCTGCTCTCGGTAACAAATGACAGAACAAGAGGAAACAGCCTCAGGCTGTGTCCGGGGAGGTTCAGATTGGATAGTGGGAAAAAATTCTTCACTGAAAGGGTTCTCAGGCACTGGAACAGCTGCCCAGGGAGGGGGTGGAGTCATCATCCCTGGAGGGGTTTAAAAGATGGGCAGCTGAGGTGCTCAGGGATGGTTCAGTACTGGACAGGTAAGGTTGGACTCAACGAGCTCAAAGGTCTTTTCCAATCAAACGATTCTGTAATTTTCATGCCACAGCTGCAAAAGGCAAGGTGCAGATCCCCTCCCACTAAACTCTCACTCGGGGGCCAGGAGAGCTCCCCACAAGCTACCTAATTGTCTGGGACAACCCAGCTCAGACAAGAGCTGGTGAATATTTTCCTCCAGGACATTTCTCTGGAAGCAGTTTCACTGAAATCAGACTTTCTGTCTGAATTGTCAATGTCAGTGACTTCTGGCTTTGAAAAAACTTCTTAAAAAATCCTTCCTTCAAAGCACCTTTTATTCCAAGGCAGTATTTCAAATTGAGAATTATATTATAATGCAAAATTTTAAAGTATCCGAAAGAAATGTACCGACTTTATTGAAATGTAATGCTTCCATAAAAGATTTTTGGCATGTCACATATCAATGTGACTTTTTTCTCTTGCACCTGTCTGCCTCAGGAGGAATTTCAAAACGTCAGATTCCCCTAGAAAATGGTGCTCCTGCTGCCCTCCCTCCTCTGGCTTCGTGTGGGAAATCTCCGAGCCTGTGTGAGCTCCCCAGGTGTTGAAAGAGCGGCCACGCTTCAGCGGCCGATTGCGGCACAGGTCGCCGGTCACCGAGTGTGTCCTCCAGGAGGATGTTCAGATCTCTGCCGAGGGTGACAATCCTCCTCCTTGGGGGGCTTCACAACAAGGCTCTTGGCAGGGGCTCCCTGCAGCTCCCGGCCCTCGGGGGCAGATGTGCATCAGGTGTCCTCTCCAAACCTTTCCAGATATGGGGACAGAGGCTGTGAGGGCTAAAGGAGCAAACCAGGGCTTTGCCCATCTCCTGCCTCCCCAACGCCACAGAAGAAACCAGGAGCTCTGATACTGATTTTCCAGCCCTTCCTGTGCCTGTCTGGTTTTCCTCAGCCCCTTTTACTCTGCGTTTGCATCTCTCAGAAGCGGTGAGATTATCACATCAAAGGGAGCCCAAGCTTCCCCCACACTCCTGGTGCTGCCTGGGGACTTTGCTTGAGAGAGCAGTGAGTGACGCTGGCTCTCCCTCACTAGACAAGGCAATTAAACCTTTCATTAGCCACTTCACATCCTCCAGGACAGAGAGGATTTCTCCTTTGATATGAGACTTGGACATAAAGAACTGTGGTTTCATATCACAATCCCTGTTCACCTTGACAAGAGCCCAGATCAAAGAAGGATAGGGAAGGGGATCTGTGCTGCTCCTTGGAGAGAGGTCATCAGCCACCTGCCAACACAAAGAGGTGCTGAAAACTCTGGGAGCATCTCACCAATAGCACCAAGTCCTGAGCAGAAGTTCCCCTGATGAGGAGATGTCACAGGGTCCCTTTGCCCACTGCTCCATGCTGTCCCTTCGTGCTGCAGACTCAGGTTCTTGACTCAGGTTCCTAAATCAGAGTTATTCACCCTGCTTTCACAGAATCACAGAATCATGGAATGGGTTAGGTTGGAAAGGACCTCAAAGCCCATTCAGTTCCACCTCCCTGCCATGGGCAGGGACACCTCCCACTGGATCAGGGGGCTCAAAGACTCATCTAACCTGGCCTGGAACACCTCCAGGGATGGGGCAGCCACCACTTCCCAACCTCACAGGAAAACATTTCTCCCCAAGATCTCATCTTAATCTCCCCTCTTTCAGCTCAAACCCATTTCCCCCTCATCCTGTCACAGTATCACAGTATCATAAGGTTGTAAAGGACCTCTGAGATCATCAAGTCCAACCTATAACCCAACACTAACACCAACACCCACACTAACACCAACCCATCATCTCATGGCACTCAATGCCATGGCACTCAGTGCCTCATCCAGTCTCCCCTTAAACACCTCCAGGGTCGGTGACTCCACCCCCTCCCTGGGCAGCCCATTCCAATGACCAATCACCCTTTCAGTGAAGAACTTTTTCCTAACATCAAGCCTAAACTTTCCCTGACCAAGCTTGAGTCCATGCCCTCTAGTTCTGTCACTGGTCACCTGAGAGAAGAGACCAACCCCTGCCCGACTACAACCTCCTTTTAGGCTGTTGTAGAGAGCAATGAGGTCTCCCCTGAGCCTCCTCTTCTTCAGACTAAACAGCCCCAACTCCCTCAGTCTCTCCTCGTAGGGCTTGTGCTCCAGCCCCTTCACCATCTTCGTTGCCCTCCTCTGGACACTCTCCAGCATCCTGACATCTTTCCCAAACTGGGAGGCCCAGAACTGGACACAATATTCAAGGTGAGGCCTGACCAGTGCCGAGTACAGGGGGACGATAACTCCTCTGGTCCTGCTGGCCACACTATTCCTGATGCAGGCCAGGATGCCATTGGCCTTCTTCGCCACCTGGGCACACTGCTGGCTCATGTTGAGCTTCCTGTCCACCAGCACTCCCAGGTCCCTTTCTGCCTGACTCCTCTCCAGCCACTCTGTCCCCAGTCTGTAGCTCTGCATGGGATTGTTGTGTCCAAAATGAAGTACCCGACATTTGGATTTATTAAACATCATCCCATTAGAATCAGCCCAGCTCTCCAATCTGTCCAGGTCCCTCTGTAGGGCCATCCTACCCTCTAACAGATCAACCCTTCCTCCCAGCTTGGTATCATCTGCAAACTTGCTGATGATGGACTCAATCCCCTCATCCAGATCATCAATAAAGATATTAAACAGGACGGGACCCAACACCGATCCCTGGGGACACCACTGGTGACCAACTGGATGAGACCCCATTGACCACCACTCTCTGGGCTCGGCCATCCAGCCAATTCCTAACCCAGCACAGAGTGCTCCCATCTAAGCCACGGGCTGCCAGCTTCCCTAGGAGTCTACTGTGGGAGACAGTGTCAAAGGCCTTGCTAAAGTCCAGGTATCCCACAGCCACAGCCTTCCTCTCATCCACCAGGCGAGTCACATGGTCATAAAAGGAGATCAGGTTGGTCAGGCAGGACCTACCCCTCCTAAACCCATGCTGGCTGGGCCTGATCTCTTGGCCATTCTGCAGGTGCCGCATGATTTCACCCAGGATTATCTGCTCCATGATTTTACCTGGGACCGAGGTCGGGCTGACAGGTCTGTAATTACCTGGATCATCCTTACGGCCCTTCTTATGGATGGGCGTCACATTGGCCAACGACTCTTCTTACAACACACAGGGACAGCCCGCTCCTGCGCCTCAAGATTTCATTCTTGAAGTGCATCCAGCCTTCCTGGACCCCCTTGTCACTAAGAGCTATTTCCCAGGGTACTTTCCTGACCAGTTCCTTAAATAATCCAAAATCTGCCCGCCGAATGTCCAGCATCGATGTTCTGTTCCTGGCTTTTCTTGTTACATTGTTACATCTTGTTACACCTTCTTGTTACATTGTCCCTGCACTCCCTGATCAAGAGCCCCTCCCCAGCTTTCCTGGAGCCCCTTTCAGTCCTGGGAGGCTGCTCTAAGGTCTCCCTGGAGCCTTCTCTTCTCCAGGCTGAACAACCCCAACTCTCTCAGCCTGTCCTCATACAGGAGGTTCCCCAGCCTTGAGTCATCTCTGTGGCCTCCTCTGGACTCACTCCAACAGATCCCTGTCCTTCCTGTGCTCAGAACTCCAGAACTGAACTCAAGGCTCCACGTGGGACCTCACCAGAGTGGAGCAGAGGCAGAATCCCCTCCCTTGCCCTGCTGGTCCCTCTGCCTTGGATGCAGCCCAGGACACTGCTGGGTTTTTTTATGTGAAATTCAGCTTTTCCTTCCTGGGACAGAAAGCCTCTGCCGTACAAGCCGTTGCTGTGGGGGGTATTCATTCCACATGAGGATATTCAGGTGTGAGTAACCATCCCATTCCACCCAACCTCTTTTCAGCAGGCATAAGGAGTGGACAGGCTGGCAGGGCTCAGCCCAGCCCCTGGGCACACTGCGCTGCCGCCCACAGCGAACCCAAGCACCGCTGCGGCTGAGTCCAGCCATCCCACCTGCCTGCCCAGGCGGCTTCTCCCACTGGGACTCACTTTTTAAATGGCAATCTATCGATTTCTTTCCTGCCTGAGCTCTCTCCTCAGCCCTCAGCATCCAGAGCAGCCCTTTGGCAGCTGCTCCCTGCTGGTGACAGGCTCTGAACATCTGATTCCTGCGGCCACGGTCGCTGTTCTGTTTTGGCAGAGCACAAACCCACCTGGTGTGCACCAGGTTCGTGTCACCCTAAATAAGAGGTGCAGTGGGAGACTGGAGCCAAGTATCCATCCTGTCCCAGTGCTGCCGGGTGCTTCAGGTGCACTGGCCTGGGTGGGAGTGGGTCAGCTCCGTGGGAGATGCTGTTGGTGACTTGTAGGATTCCCTCTTAGGACAGCACGTGGACTCACAGAATGGTTTAGGTTGGAAAGAACTTTCAAAGGTCATTTAGTTCAACCTCTATGCCATGGGCAGGGACATTCCACGACTCAGAGGGTGGTGGAGCACTGCAACAGCCCTGTGGAGACACAGTTGAGGCACCAAGGCTGTCAATATTCAAAAGCTTTGGACAACTCCCTCAGCCGCACGGTGTGAATGTTGTGGGTGTCCTGTGCAGGGACAGGAGGTGGACTTGGTGATCCTTGTGGGTCCCTTCCAATTCAGTACATTCTATAATTCTATGATTTTTCAGGTTGCTCAAATCCATATCCAACCTGACCTTGAACCCCTCCAGGGATGGAGCATCCAAACTTCCTCTGGGCAACCTATGCCAGTGTCTCACCACCTATGACTATCATGAAAGATTCCTTCCTTTACAAGAAAAGACATCAAATGAGAGAGCAGAAGCAGAAGAGGAGTTACCCTGGACCCTTGGGGAAAAAGGGAGCCATGTTCCCATTCTCTAAGTGGGGAAACTGAGGCACAGAACATGAAGGAAAGTTACATAAACTCAGGTGGAAAGGAGGTCCCTCCAGGAGCTCCACATCTCACAGGCTTGTGAAGAGCTTGGCTTTCACACCAAGGCAGAACATTTCCCCCACTTGCTGTGGCAGAGGCAGGATGGTGGGAGGCTAGGGCAGTGTCCCTGGGAAGAGAGCCCCCTTTTTAACTGAGAACAAAGCGTGCCCGTTCTGAGAGCCCAAACAGCACTTGCTCAGGGCTCACGGTTGCGTTTTGCTCCATCTCCACATCTGCACCTCGGGAGAGCACTGCTGCCCTGTGCCATCCTGTCCTGCGGGCTGCGAGCTGGGATGCCCAGGGCAGGGACCACGCTGGGCTCTTCTCCGTGCTTGCTGAAAGCCTGGCACACTTTGAAGAGCTTTGTGTAACTATCAGCCCGCTGGCAGCGCTCCTAGGTGAGATGGGGACACGGCTGTCGGGGCCTGGCAGCGCTGCTGATGGGAAGCCATTCTTCCTGCAAGAAAAGCTTCCAGAGCAGCTTCCTCTCTATCCCCTCCTTTCTTTTGGAGGGTGATGCAGAGAGGTGTCCACGCTTTCAGAAACCGCCTTGGCTGGGGAGTTAACGTGAGGCCACGCTGAGCGCGGCTGCTGGCAGAGCCTTGGCAGGGCTCTTATCTGGCAGCTGCCAATCAGCTCTGGATTGAGATGGGAGGAAGATCAAGCAAACCCCACATCTTCATTGAATCATGGAATGCTCTGGGTTGGAAAGGACCTCAAAGCCCAGCTGGTTCCATGGGCAGGGACACCTCCCACTGAATCAGGGGGATCAAAGCCCCATCCAGCCTGGCCTGGAACACCTCCAGGGATGGGGCAGCCAACACTGCTCTGGGCAACCTGGGACAGGGCCTCCCCACCCTCACAGCAAAACATTTCTCCCTAAGATCTCATCTCAATCTCCGCTCTTTCAGCTGAAAACTCTTCCTAATGACCAGGATTTGCTTATGTTTTCTTCTTTCCAGGGTTCCCACAGATTTCTTTCCCTCTCCCCTCCCAGGGCAGACAGCTGTAAGGCAGTGCTGGAGCAGGCAGAGCAGTGAGGGTGCCTCATGCCTGGACATCACGTTTCAAGGGAACTGTGCCAGAAAAGAAGGAAAAAAATCAAATGGAAAACAAATCAAAGAGTCTGAGCACCCAGCTGTGTCCCTGGGGGTGGGCACTGCAGTGCTGGGATGATGAGGGGTGAGTTTGGAGCAGAAAGCAAGCCCTGCACCCTCACTCTGTGCTGGGCAGGAGCCCAGGCTGGGGGTCACCCCTTGTTTCTTCCAGGGCAAGGTTGCGGTGCGCGGTGCCGGCGAGGCAGAGCAGTGCTCACAGCTCTCTGCCTGTTAATGCATCTGTGGTGAAAATTGCCTGCCAGACACCCAGACAGGGGGCTGAGAAATGGACTGGAGAGCAGCCTGGGCTCATAGAAATGGAGCACTGTTTTAACCCCAATATCTTTTGCAGAAGGCCCCTTTCAGCTGGGAATGCCGACTCCTACCTGCTGGAGCCCATTGATCTCAGCCCAATGAGAAGACAAACCCCCTTCCGTCTCCCAGGGAGCTTCTGGCACCAGTAACAGCCCAGTAACGTGATGCTGGTACTGGCCAGCAATGGGCATTGCAGAAGAAGCTGTGGGCACCTCAGTTTAGCTGATGGGGAAAATATGAATTGGCCCTAGGTCTCCTCTTGACCCATGAGCACCACAGGAACTGGTTACGGGAGGGCAAGCACAAACACAACAGCAAATGGCAACCTCATTACCAGGGAAAGCAGAGGGACAAAGAACAACGCTCTGCTGTTAAGAGCAATTAATCATGGAATCCTAGAACAGTTTGGGTCAGAAGGGACCTCAAAGCCCATCCAGTTCCACCCCCCTGCCATGGGCAGGGGCACCTCCCACTGGATCAGGGGCTCAAAGCCCCATCCAACCTGGCCTGGAACACCTCCAGGGATGGGGCAGCCACCACTGCTCTGGGCAACCTGGGCCAGGGCCTCCCCACCCTCACAGGAAAACATTTCTTCCTCAGATCTCATCTCTACCTCTCCTCTTTCAGCTCAAAACTCTTCCCCCTCATCCTGTCCCTGCACTCCCTGATCAAGAGACTCTCCACAGCATTCCTGGAGCCCCTTTCAGTACTGGGAGGCTGCTCTAAGGTCTCCCCAGAGCCTTCTCTTCTCCAGGCTGAACAACCCCAACTCTCTCAGCCTGTCCTCATAGCAGAGGTGCTCCAGCCCTTGGGTTATCATTGTGATCTCCTTTGCACTCACCCTGTCCTTCCTGTGCTGAGGGCTTGAGAACTGGACTCAGGGCTCCAGATGGGGTCTCACCAGTGCAGAGCAGAGGGGCAGAATCCCCTCCCTTGCTCTGCTGATCCCACTGCTTTAGATGCAGCCCAGGACATGCTTTGGGTTTCTCATGTTGAGATTCTCATTCCCCAGCACCAGAAGTCCTTCTCCTCAGGGCTGCTCCCAAGCCATTCTCTGCCCTGTCTGGATTTGTGCTTGGGATTGCCCCAGCTCAGATGCAGGACCTTCCTTTTAGCTTTGTTGAACTTCATGATGTTCACACAGCCCCACCTCTCCAGCCTGTCCATGTCCCTCTGGATGGCAGCCCTTCCCTCCTGACTGGTGTCATCAGCAAACTTGTGGAGGGTGCCCTCAATTAATACTTTTCAAACACTTTAACAAACCCCACCTCATTAATCCAGCCCTCTCAATGAGCAGTTATATTCACTGTGATTTTTGTGCACTGCCTCCAACATTGCAGGATTTACCCAATTTCACTGCAAAACGAACGTCTCAACCTTGTAGTGTTTTACTCCATTTCTGATTTATGATACAATTCAACCACAAAAGGCAAAACTAATCTGGATTTTCCTTCCTCTTCAACATCCTACATATAGCAGAGGGCAGGTGGCATTGGCAGCACCCAACACTGAGCTCATCTGTCAAAACACAGCTGAAATGTCATAGAACCATAGAATCACCCGAGCTGGAAGGGACCCAAAAGGATCATTGAGTCCAACTGCTATCCCTACACAAGACACTCCCAACACTCACCCCGTGTGACTGAAGGCATCCAAATGCTTCTGGAATTCTAGCAGAGTGGGGGCTGGGACTGCTTCCCTGGGAGCTGTTCCAGGGCTCCACCACCTGCTGGGGGAAGAGCCTCTTCCTGATATCCAAGCTACCCCTCCCCTGGCACATCTTCCTGCCATTCCCTCAAGTCCTGTCACAGGTCACAGGAGAGCAGAGCTCAGCCCCTGTCTCCCCTCCCTCCCTTGTGAGAAGGCACAAACAGCTCTGAGAGCCCCTCTCAGTCCCAGTCTCCTCCAGCTGAACAGAGCATCACCACCCTGTGGCCGCAGGGTCCCTGCCCTCCGTGTGGCACTGCCAGCCTCACCCTGCAGCATGGACAGCCCTTGGGGCCATTTGCTGACCTGGTGTTAGGATCAAAGCTTCCCTGCTCATGGATTATCGTTCCTAGTGCACGCTGAATTGTCCAGTGCTCCCTTCAACGGGGAGAGAGTTATCTGTATCCTCCTGAGGTTGAGAGCCCCAAGGGTGGGCTTGAGAGCCCTCGTTCCTACAGGGAATGGCTGAGGGAACTGGGGTTGCTCAGTTTGGAGAAGAGGAGGCTGAGGGGAGACCTCATTGCTGTCTACAACTCCCTGAAAGGAGGCTGTGGGAGAGCAGTGTTGATCTCTTCTCTCAAGTGACAGGTGACAGCACAAGGGGAAATGGCCATGAGTTGTGCCAGGGGAGGTTCAGACTGGATATTGGGAAGAATTTCTTTACCA
The DNA here is from genome assembly GCA_033556795.1 of Tapera naevia. Classification (NCBI taxonomy): domain Eukaryota; kingdom Metazoa; phylum Chordata; class Aves; order Cuculiformes; family Neomorphidae; genus Tapera; species Tapera naevia. The sequence goes on from JAUMJJ010000085.1 coordinate 1,883,449, forward strand.
GAAGGGTTCTCAGGCCCTGGCAGAGCTGCCCAGGGAGGGGGTGGAGTCACCATCCCTGGAGGGGTTTAAAAAACAGGGAGATGAGTTTTTGAGGGACATGGTTCAGTGGATGATGGGTGTGGTTGGACTCAATGACCTCAAAGTTCTTTTCTAACCGGAAGGTTCTATGGTTCTATGATGCAAAGGCTTCCAATTTGATGCTGTTGGTTGCTGACTGATATTGGAGCCATTTCTATGCACAACACAGGCTCCACTTCCACCTGGAAACCCTCAGTGCCACTGGCTGAGTGACTCACAATGGTCCCTAATGGAGCCAATTAGCAAACAAACTGTGATCTGTTATTTAGATTGATGGGATGCTGTCAAAAGCAGTTAGGCTTCCAGCTTGACCTGCTTGACTGCTGCCAGCATATCTCCTCTCTCTCAGTGTGCAGCTGCGCAGGGCTCTCGGTGGCACCCACTCAGCTCCTGGTGGCCTTGTGCAGGAGAGGTTGGTTATCACTGCGTCACCGCTCAAAACCAGGGCTGGGTGAAGCAGCTTTGGCTGTGAAGGCAGATGAACCTCCAGGCAAAGTGTAAACCAAGAGCCATGTTTCCAGTTGATGATGGCTGTTGGGTCTTTGTGTTGCTGGGATGGAGAACACAACCTTTCTTGAGGGCTTTTCCTTAGAAAAAGCTTCTCCAGTGCTTGTGGGCTTGAACTTTCAAGGTGGCTGAAAACTGAAGGCTTGGAAATGAGAAGAGGAAAAAAGGGTTCTCAAACTACTCAGTTCAAAATAACTCACGTTTCGGAGGGCCTGGACCCTCACCTGGGAACCCTTGAAACCTGGAAGTACCACGAGCAGCCTCGGCCACCTGGAAAAGTGGATGTTTTTTCCAGAACCAGCTGGAGGTTCAGCACAAGCTCAGATGAAGAGAAACACGCTCTCCTCGGGGTGCTGGGAGGTGAGCCCCATCTTTAGCTTGGCCAGCCCTGGTGGGTGGCAGCTGCTGGGGTGCCCCTGGTGGGGACCAGCCCTGCTGGCTGCTGGGGGACTTTGCTCTGGATGTCCCTGAAGGCCAATTGGGATGGAGAGGTGCCAGAACTTTGCAAACATCACCTGAGGGCACAACCCCCAAGCCCCAGAGTGCTGTGGAAGCTCCAGCAGCAGCTTGAGCTGGGCCCAGGATGTCATAGGGGAGGCTGCTGGCCCTGGGGGCTATCATGAATATTTTGCTACCCTGGTACAGCTGAGAGACCCTGAAAGCCAACCCAAGTGAGGAAACTGGGGTGCAAGGAAGACATGCTTGTCCTGGCATCAAACTGGGGCTAAGGCCTTGCCTCTTGCATGCTTGGTACTGTGTAAGCCCACAGCCACGCAGTGTCCCTCCCAAAGGAGGTGGCTGGAAGGGCAACAGCCTGGTAAGGTTGCTAAAAATATGACTGTATGTTCTGGTTCTGTGTGCTCTGGTGTCACAGCTGAACACTGGTTTAATTCCTGTCTCCAGATCATCCTGCCCGGGCCAGTGCTCTTACATAGGGTCTCCCCTGTTATTCCAAGGGCAAGTAGCAATAGGATGAGGGGGAACAGCTTTGAATTGAAAGGGGGAAGATGTTTTTTGGACATTATGAAGGAATTCTTCACAGTGAGGGTGGGGAGGCCCTGGCCCAGGTTGGGAGAGTTCAGCCTGGAGAAGAGAAAGTTCTGGGGAGACTTAAAGCAGCCTCCCAGTACTGAAAGGGGCTCCAGGGCAGCTGGGGAGGGGCTCTTGATCAGGGAGTTCAGGGACAGGACAAGGGGGAAGGGTTTTCAGCTGAAAGAGGGGAGATTGAGATAAGAGCTTAGGAAGAAATGTTTTGCTGTGAGGGTGGGGAGGCCCTGGCCCAGGTTGCCCAGAGCAGTGGTGGCTGCCCCATCCCTGGAGGTGTTCCAGGCCGGGCTGGATGGGCCTTTGAGCCCCCTGATCCAGTGAGAGGTGTCCCTGCCCATGGCAGGGGAGTGGGACTGGATGGGCTTTGAGGTCCCTTCCAGCCCAACCCATCCTGTGATTCCATGATATTTCTACTGAAGCCCTGAGCACTACAACCTTGCAGCCAAGTGTGTTCACAGGAGATGGAGAGTGATCCCTGTTTTAGCAGCACCACTGCAGAGCAGTGTAAAGCAGGTTGCTGTGTCACTGCCCTGGTGCTGGTGCACATTGCCGTGGTGCTCAGGGGAGGGTAAACAGATCCCATTTACAAGTCTCCTCTATTGACAGAAGTGAGATCAAAACAGGCCAAAGTTCCCTGGTCTTCTCATCAGTATTTCCATTAATGACTGCAGTTAACCCCCTCTGCCCTCTCTCAAGACAGATCTGGCTTTTTGGATGTTCTTTTATAGGCCTTAATTACCTGTACAATTACCTGTACATTTCCTCTTCTCCCAGCTGGCAGGCCTGGCACATCTGAGCAGGCTTGACTCCTGTTTCCCTTCTCGTCCATCCTCACTGTCTCTGCTGTGTCAGCCCAAGCAGCAGCCAACCCAGCCCCCAGCCGAGGGCCAGGGCTGCTCCCTGAGCCTCTCCCTGCAGTGCAGAGCAGTTCCCCAGGGCTGACCTCTGCTTCAGCCCGGCAGTCAGACCATCATAGAATCAGAAAATCCTAGAACCATGGAACTACTGAGGCTGGAAAAGCACTCTCAGCTCACACAGTCCAGCCCCATGTTTCCTGCTGAACTCTAAGTGCCATGGCCACATGGTTTTTGAACCTCTCCAGGGATGGTGACTCCACCACTGCCCTGGGCAGCCTCTGCCAGGGCTTCAGTAATTATTCCCTAATATCCAATCTAAACCTCCCCTGGCACAATTGGAGGCTGTTTCCTCTCATCCCATCCCTTGTCACTTGGGAGAGGAGCCCAGTACCCACCTCACCACAACCTCCTTCCAGGAGCTGCAGAGAGCTCAGCCTCCTCCAGACTAAACAGCCCCAGGGCCCTCAGCCACTCCCAGAACTCCTGTTCTCCAGATCCTTCCCAGCTCCGTTCCCTTCTCTGGACACCCTGAAGGACCAGAGTCTGCAGCTGAGAACACCATTTGGGTAGGAAGGGACCTTCAAAGCCCATCCAGTTCCACCTCCCTGCCATGGGCAGGGACACCACCCATTGGATCATGGACTTCAAAGCCCCATCCAACTTGGCCTGGAACACCTCCAGGGATGGGGCATCAACTACTTCTCTGGGCAACCTGTGCCAGGGCCTCCCCACCCTCAGAGGAAAACATTTCTTCCTCATGTTCTTTTGCTACAGTTCTTGATAAAGAGCCCCTCCCCATCTTTCCTGTAGGCCCTCTTTCAGTACTGGAAGTCTGCCCTAAGGTCTACCACCAGAGGAGTGTCTTCTTTTGCAACACTGCAGAGAATTCGACCACCATTTCTTTCTGCATCTGGTGATGTTAAACAAATCACTTGACTCAACAAAGATCCACAGAATTGCTGAGGTTGGAAGGCATTGCTGGAGGGGTCTCATTCAACTCCCTGCTCAAAGAATGGTCAAGAAGATCAGATTAGTCAGGGCCATGTCCAGTTGAGCTTCGAGTAGCTGCAGTGATGGCAGCTCTACAGCCTCTCTGGGCAACCTACTGCTATGTTCAACCACTGCCACAATAAAGCAGCTTTTCCTTATGTTGAAGTAGAATTTTCTGTATTTCAGTTTGTGTCTGTTGCCTTTTGCCCTGGCACTGGGCACCGCTGAAGGATCCTGGCTCTGGCTTCTTTGCTCCCAGCTTCAGTTATTTATATACATCAATAAGGTCCCTCAAGAGCCTTCTCTTCTCCAGGCTGAACAGCCCCAGCACTCAGCCTTTCCTCCTAGGAAAGATGCTCCAGTCCCTTTATCACCTCAGTGGCTGCTGGGGTACCTGTAGAAGCCTTTCCTGCTGCCCATGTGTCCCTTGCCAGACTCTAGATGGAATTTGGCTTTCCTGATCCCATCCCAGCATACCTAGATAGTGTCTTTGCACCCCACTGTGTTGTCTTCCCTGCTTTAATCTCTTATAGACAACATTTTTATGCCTGGGTTTTGTTGGGAGTGCCCTGTTCAAGCCTTTGCTTGATTCCCAGTTTGTCAGGGTGAACAGGAGGAGCTGATCCTTGGAAATGAATTGCGTTTCCTGGACACTTTTCTCCCCAGGACTGCATCCCATGGGACTCTGGCCAAGAGGCCAAAGCCTGCTCTCCTGAATCCACGCTTGTGATCCTGCTGCTCTGCTCCCTGCTCTCAGGACTCTGAACTCTACCATGTCATGCTCGCTGAAGCCAAGCCCTGGTCCTTCACGTCCCTGACCAGTTCTTCTGTGTTCACAGGTGTCAGATCCATCACTGTCTTCAGCCCTTGACTCCTTGATCCCCTGTGTTAGAAAGGTGCTGCCAGAGCACTCCAGGAACCTCCTTAGATTACTTGTGCCCTGCTGTGCTGTCCCTCCAGCAGAGGGGTTTGAGGCTCCCATGAGGACCACAGACCTGAGGCTTCTTCCAGTTGCCTGAAAAAGGCCTCATCTGCTTCTTGATGAGGTGGTCCATGGCAGACACCCACAACTATGTCACCCACACTTGCCTTCCAACCCAGGTACTCCCAGCTGGCTCATTATCCATTCTAGGGCAGAGCTCGTGAACCCCTCACACATCCTCTTCTTGGTTTCTTCTAGGTGAGAAGACACCAGAAAAGAACTTTCCATCTGTGGAAGGCAGCAGGGATTTATGTAAAAAGTTAACGAGTGTCCCTGATACCATGGCAAAGTGCCAAGGGACCAAGTGGCAAGAGCTGACCCTTAGCCTGGCACATCCTGGCTCTGGCACTGCCCCTTCCCATCTGGCTGCATCTGGACCTGCAACTGCATTTCACATCGCAAAGGAATCGACTCTGGCAGCAGACGTCTGGCTCAGTTTCTCTTGCATCTCCCTCTGTTTTCTCTCTTTCTCTGGCCTCTCATTCCTGGCTGATATTTAACTCTTCCCTTGTTTTCTGACAGTTTTGATAGCTGCTCCAGGCCGGCCGGATTCCAAATGCTCTGTCTGCTCGCGTGAGGCCTGGATTTTCCTGCCAGATTTTGCCTTCTCTCAGTGGGATGCAGCTCCATGCAGAGGTTGCAGCTCCATGCAGGGGGTGCAGATCGATGCAGGGGGTGCAGCTCCACGCAGGGGGTGCAGCTCCATTCAGGGGGTGCAGCCTCACACAGGGGGTGCAGCACCATGCAGGAGGTGCCTCCAGCACCACAGCTGGGGGTGGGGCACTGCCCGGGCTGGGCTCCCCCGGGCACACACAGCCCCTGCTTTGGGGTAACTGCCACGGAAGAGAAAAGGCCACGAGTTTTGTGCCCTCAGGCTGTGGCCTGTGAACATGCGACGTTTACACAGCTCAGAGAAGGTGCTTTCCCATGCTTTTTAAAAGGAAGGCAGCGTTCTGTCTGCTGCTTTGTTCTGCTGGTGGAGAGAGCAATGTCCAGACCGGGGGAGCGACTTGGTTGAGCCATCGCCCCATCAGGTGCTTCCAGCCCCCAGCAGACCCCGTTATAACCTCATTTTTGCAATCAGCAGAAGCCACAGCATCCTGGCTGTAACACAGCAACCTTCACGCAGCCAGAGCGGCCAGGGATCGAAGAATAAATGTAATAAAGGTGCTCTGGGGACACAGAACCTTCCCCTCTTACCCACGCAGACACAGCTGGTGGCAGGGACCTGCTCGCCCCACTCTGCTCTGCTCTCCCAAGGGTTCTGTTTCCTGTTCTGGTTCCAGCTTTCCACAGCCAGATTGTGTGTTTTGCTGTTTTCCTCGTGCCATCTGTGCTGCTCTCTCGCTTCCCTCTGTTCGTGGCACACTCTGTGGTGAACGAGGGGTGCCTGGGCAGGCTCTGGGCAGGCACCCGGGTTTTCAAAGCTGGAGGGAGGGCCATGGGTCCGTGCAGTGGGGGCAGGGACACATGGACACACACGGACACATGGACAATGGATACAGTGGCTTTGCACACCTCTTGGCAGTGATGGAAGGGGGAAGAAATCACTTGAGACGCCTTAGGCTGCACAGAGGAGCTTGGGAAGGCACCCTGGCAGGGATCCCTGCTGCACCCGGGACCCTGGAGCCGCTGAGTCCTGCCTGTCTGGGAAATGCACAGGTATTGATTTGCCAAGGACCCTGCAGCTCCGCGGGCGTTTAGAAACTCACCAAGGTCAGCAAGGCAGGGAGCAACGCGACCCCTACTGCTCCAAGTGGCTGTACGAGCTGGGGCTCTCGCCTGGGCTTTGGGAAGTAGCAGCCAAGTTCCTAAAACTGGGAATGTGATGCAGTAGCTATTTAAAGGTCATGGACTAAGCCACACCTTTGAAAGGTTCTGCAGAGCAGCAGGTGTATGGAATACCTGAGGCACAGCAGCACTGTCTAGAGCTCAGGAGTCAGGATCTGTCCCTGCCTGTGCTGCTGATGCTTGAGGTGATTCTGGGCTTCCTGTTCCAGATCCCTCTGACAGATCCCAGTTGTGATGTCCCACTGTGATGGCACAACCATGCCCTGCTCAGGGTCTAGGATCTGCTGGGCTGCATAAGAGAAATAACAATTACAGGCTGCAGGTTATTTCAGGCTCATTCTGCTGCAGGTTTGAGGGGTAGATGGAGAGAGCAGGGTGGCCGGTGGGGCTGTGACTCCTCTCCATCCTTGCCATTAGCCAGGAGCACCCATGGAAAGTTTCGTGCATTGAAGTGACAGTGTAGGGTGAGAATTCAGCCCTGGAGATGGAACCAGGATCATCTTCTGCCATGAGCTGTGAAGGGGAAAACTGGAACCAGGCCCTGGGCAGGGAGAGTGTGAGCCATGCTGAGGCTCCGGCCCTCCCAGGAGCTGCCCATTGGGCACAAAGGTCACCAGCTGCCAAACTGAGGAACCCTTGGCCACCTTGTCCCTGTTAATGGGCACCCTCCAGGGACAAGGCCACGTTCAGATGATTCATCTCCCAGCGCTGTGCTGCTGGGACCACAGACCAGGGCCTTTTGGCGATGCCATCCAGGCTGCAGGCTGGGCAGCCTCCCCCTCCCTGGGTGGCACTGGCTCACCCTGCCTCTCTCCCTGCCCACTGGGAATGTCTCCCTGGCTCACAGGAGATGGATGCAGCTTAATGAGTGTTAATGAGGTGTTCAGGGTGCCTGGCTGGCACCACTCTGCGTGTGGGGCTGGTGACCCAGATTGGGCACCACTGAACCTACAAGAAAGACATCTCAAAACAAGAAAGACCTTGAGGGGCTGGAGCCCGTCCAGAGGAGGGAAGAGAGCTGGGGAAGGGGCTGGAGAACAACTCTAATGAGGAGAGGCTGAGGGACCTGGGGTTGTTGAGTCTGGAGAAGAGGAGGCTGAGGAGAGGCCTCATCACTGTCTACAACTGCCTGAAAGGAGGCTGTGGGGAGGTGGGTGCTGGGCTCTTCTCCCAAGTGACAGGGGATAGGATGAGAGGAAATGGCCTCAAGTTGTGCCAGGGGAGGTTCAGACTGGACATTAGGAAAAAGTTCTTCACAGAAAGGGTTCTCAGGCACTGGAACAGCTGCACAGGGAGGGGGTGGAGTCTCCATCTCTGGAGGTGTTTAAAAGACAGGCAGATGAGGTTCTCAGGGATGGTTTAGCAGTGCACAGGTGTGGTTGGACTTGATGATCTCAAAGGTCTTTTCCAACCAAGCAATTCCACAATTCTATGAACCACTGCTGAAGTGGGAGATGCTCCCAGCCTGCAGCTCCCATCGCACGGTGAAGGGGCCGTGGGACACAGCCTGGAGCTTGAATGGGGCCTCTTCAGTCCTCCTTCCTCCTTCATCAGATGCAATAGAGCATCATGATGGTCAGGCTCCTGGGTTTCTGCACAAGCTGTGGTTTTCCTTAGCCCCACAGAGATGTCCCCCAACCTTATTTGCTGTCTTTCCCCTCTCTCAACCCGGTGCTGAGGGTGGAGGGTCCATCCAAGGCACAGCAGAGCGAGGTCCAACCCAGAAAGAGAAAGAACTGTATTTCCCATGAAATCTGTCAGGGCATGTCAAGATGAACTGGTTTTGAGTGTTTCTCATCTGTCACCATCCCAATACATTTCTTGCTCTTTCTTACTGGTCAAGGTACTTCAAAAAAAGTTCTTGAGCATGCCAGAGTCATCACACCTTGCAGAACCTCCATGGATCTGGTAGGTATTAACTCAGCTTTTGCTGGACTTCACAAAAGGTTCCTGGACATTTCTGCCTTGCATACCATGACCTGTGTGACTCAGGAAATCTTCAATTTCCTAAAAGCAGGCTCCACCAGAGCTGCTGTAGGGACCAGGGCAAGTAGAGAAGGTAAAAGCAAGAAGGAGGAGGTGGTTCCTCCTTCTACAGGAGGAACTGCGGGAAGAAGCTCCTGCACCTGGGTCTGAAAAGGGACCTGCAGGAGGGAGAGGGACATGGACAGTGTGAAGCAGAGGGCCCTCAGGATGCTGGTATTTCCAAATACCTGCAGTTCCCAGTTGGTGTGGCCCAGAAAGGCCTCAGGGCTGCAGGTCCTCAGTCTCACAGCTCAGGTGCTGAGCTCAACCCTGGCAGCTGAGTTTCCCTGGGTCTGGGGGAGTTGCTGGTTGCAGCAGTGGGAACAGGGGTACCTCGGTGGCTGTGGAAGGACACGAGGAGCCAGGAGGAGATCCAACGAGGAGGAAGAATCCAGATTTCTAAGAGAATTGCTTTTGGTTGCTCCTAGAGTTTCAGAAGTGCATGCTTTGCTTCAAGAACAAGGCTGATATTTACTTTCTTTTTCCTCTGCCCTCAGCAATCACCAAAACTGGTGACATGAAAACCAGAAATCCAGGGAGGAAAGAGATGAGCAGGAGCCTGAGGCAGGAACAAGAGAGCAGGCAATGGGGAGAGAGGTGCTGGAAGATGGTAAAGGAGGAAAGCAGAATAGAGAGTGGAGGCCTCCAGCCAAGCCACCCAGCGCTCCTCTCAGCCTGTCTTTCACGTATCGAGGTGTTTGTGTTTCTCTAAACCAAGAAAATTCTCACATAAAGAATGTTTTATCTTATCTTCAAGACTGTGAAGAACAACCCAAGCTAAGAGACACTACACAAGAACAAATGCTTAAACATGAAACCCACAGAAATCACAAGCAAATGCTGCATTTGTTATTTCTACATCAACCCCAGGAACTCCAGTGGCAACTGGAGGCAGCACTGGGAGAGGAACCAGCAGAAATCAAGAAGAACCTGGTAAATTTGGGAGGAAGCCAAGGAGGAGTGTGCTGCATGGGTACAGGACTCACAAGAAAAGCAGAGTCAGGTTCCCATCGGTAGCATCCCACATCACTGGAGAGACATGGGCTTGCCAGCACTCACATAGCCTGGATTCTGACACTGCATCCCAATTACAGATTCCATTTCAATCCAGGAAATCTCTTTTTTTTCTAGCCTTAAAGTTCAGTGTTGTTCCCCAGCATTTCCTACCTTGCTCCACCTGGAGCTCTGCCTTTCCTCATGAGCTGTACTTCGATAGAGGCAGCATCTGGGTTTGTACCATGGATTTCTCTTGCCAAGTGGGAAGCAGTGCTATTTGAAAGATATCTGGGCCACTCTCATCCTGCAGGTTTAGAAACCTGTCTGACAGGTGAGGGCACCGGCTCCTGGGCTGGGCTTTGCGGGGGCTGTAAACGCTGCCTTTCCAGTCTCAGCCTGGGGGGAGCAGTGCAGTCTGGAAAATCTGGTCTCTCCTACAGGCACTAAGCCCTCAGTCATGACCTTTTAGAAAGTTTGCCCCAAGCATTTGAATTTTGCAGCAGACAATCTTCTGGCCTGATTCTGCCATCTTTATCCATTTTCATGGAATCACAGAATAGTTACAGTTGGAAAAGACCTTTAAGATCATTGAGTCCAACCATAGATCCAGCCCTAAGTCCACCACCAGACCATGTCCCCAGGTATAACATTTACTTGTCTTTTAAACACCTCCAGGGATGGTGACTCAACCACCTCCCTGAGCAGCCTTTTCCAGTGCTTGACAACCCTTTCAGTAAAGAAATTCCCCCTGATATCCAACCTAAAACTCCCCTGCTGCACCTCAAGTCCATTTCCCCTTATCCTGTCACTGGCTGCCAGGAAGAAGAGACCAACACCCACCTCACTACAACCTCCTTTCAGGCAGTTGTGGAGAGTTTTGAGGTCTCCCCTCAGTCTCCTCTTCTCCAGAGTAAACAGCCCCAGCTCCCCTCAGCTGCTCCTCATGAGGCTTGTGCTCTAACCCCTTCCTCAGTTTCTCTGGATGTGCTCCGGCCCCTCAATGTCCTTCTGGGAGGGAGGGGCCCAAAACTGAACCTAGGATTGGAGGTGTGGCCTCACCAGCAGTGAGTCCAGAGGCAGGATGCCTTCCCTTGCTCCTGCTGCCCACACTATTCCTTTCATAACGCCTCTCAGCCCAGTGGCTGGCACAGCTCCCTGGCACGGCTCTGCTGTGCCCCATCTCCTGCTCCACATCCTGCCGAGCCAGATGTGATGCAGAGCAGATCATGGATCACCAGCCTGGCCAGGCAGTCACATCGATCCACGGGAGGGGGCTGCAGCTTCAGTCTGGGGACAGAGTCTCTTTGCCACTGGAGCTGGTGACAAAGTGGGGAGAGGAAGGGTGAGGGATGACAGCAGAGCTGGGGAGGGATGACATGTCCCCTAACGTCTGCCAGCCTGGCCATACCTGCACCACCTCCTTCCGAATGTCTCAGCTGTGCTGGCGCCTGTCCCTGCTGCCTGAGCCCTGGCTGTCACAGCTGCCTGCGGTGGATCTGGAGGGGAGCCTGCAGCGGGAATGACTCATCAGACAGCCAACTGCAGAGCTAATTGCTTCCTCTCCTGACTCACACGGTGGCCGGGAAGCAGGCTGGAGGTGCACAGCTCAGGCGCAAACCCAGCCTCGAGCCTCCTCAAAACTCGAGAGTCAAGACCTGAGGGTGCACAGGCTGGACCAGTGAGTGGCTTCCTGGCATCACCAGCCTGGTGCAGCCTTGCTGGGGGCCTGATGGGGTCAGGGAGATCTTCCCTCTCCCCCTCTGTCAGTAGCTCCACAGCAATCAGCCACCAGTACATAGAAAAGCCCAGCCCTCCAGAGAGCAGCCAGAGATGGGACCCCCCACTTTGCAGCCAGCAGGACCCCAGATGATGAGTGGGAATGGGTTTGCTGTTGTCTCATACACCCCCTCCCCCCCCCCATTCATTTACTGGGGAGCAGAAAATATATCCCACTCCACGCAGGCAGCATCCCCTGCTGTGCCCAGGTGCCAGAAGGTTTGCCTGTGGGAGATCAGTGCTCAGTGCTGCATTGCTGGGCTGGTGCCATGGGCAGAGCAGCCTTTGCTCTCCTGCCTGCCAAACAGCAAGGCTGCCCTTGGGGCCTCACAGCCACCCTTCTCCCCAGCTGCTGGACCTCTTGTGTGTTGTGGTGCATCATGGAATGGTGTGGGTTGGAAAGGACCTCAAAGCCCATCCAGTTCCACCCCCTGCCATGGGCAGGGACACCTCCCACTGGATCAGGGGGCTCAAAGCCCCATCCAACCTGGCCTGGAACACCTCCAGGGATGGGGCAGCCACAGCTTCTCTGTGCCAGGGCCTTCCCACCCTCACAGCAAAACATTTCTTCCTAAGATCTCATCTCAATCTCCCGTCTTTCAGCTGAAAACCATTCCCCCTCATCCTATCCCTGCACTCCCTGTTTAGGAGCTCCCCAGCTGTCCTGGAGCCCCTTTCAGTACTGGGAGGCTGCTCTAAGATCTCCCCAGAGCCTTCTCTTCTCCAGGCTGAACAACCTGAACTCTCCCAACCTGTCCTCATAGGGGAGGTGCTTCAACCCTTGGATCATCTCCTTGGCCTCCTCTGGACTCTCTCCAACAGCTCCATGTCCTTCCTGTCCTGAGGACTCCAGAGTTGAATGCAAGGCTCCAGGTGATTGAGGGGCCTCAATGGAAGAGGTAACCTCTGAGTATCCTGAGAGCAAGTTTAACACTATTGGGAAGCTCCTCAGTGCTGGATTATTTCAGCATAACCAGGACCTGAAGCCATCTTCACATGCCGCTGTGGCAGTGCCAGCCAACACCAGGACCTGGGCTGGGCAGCACTGCAGCGACAAAAGGAAGAGACAGGAGCTGAAAGAGTTTGGAGTAAAAATGTAGCCGTTGCTTTGGGTGTTGAGGACAAAAGGACTTGTAGAAACCTTTCAATTCTATGATTCTATCCTATGATTCTAACCTCTGCTGTGCCCCTGTGCTGGGAGCAGGGAGGCCGTGTGGCCCCAGCAAGGGCAGTCAGTGCAGGGCTGGGGCTGGCGGGCAGAGCGCAGCGGCTCCAGGGATTCCTCCCAAGCATTTTACTCATCTCCATACAGCCTAAACCCATCTGCAGTGAGGGGGTGGAGAGCCTTAAGCACAAGCAGGAAGCACTGTCAAAAAAAAAGCCTCTTTAGTGTTGTTGTGCTGGTACAATTGTGTCAAAGAAACCCCCAAAAAGGCATCACCACCTGCAAAAGAGCAGGCACTGACAGCCTCGGCACCGCCACCCGCACCGCCAGCCCTCCAGGAGATGAGCTGCTTCCTCAGGTCCCTGCTCGCCGTCTGGACCCACCTCAGGGGACAGAGCAGCTCAAAGCCTCCTCCACCCACCCACTCTGCAGCAGCTCCCCAGGACCATCAGCAGCCCAGAGCCACCAGTGCATGGCTCCAGCATGGACTCGTTCCTGGTGCTGCCAGAGGCACAGCCAGGGAGAAGCTCCTGCTCCATCGGCTGAGCCGTGGTGGGACCAGTGCCTCAGGCTCCAGTGCTTTCCCCTAAGGCCTCCTTGTAGCTTCAAACCAGGTGGAGATCTGTAGTCCACGGGTAGGGTTTCTGGATGTGCCACCTGCATCTGAAGAACATCGCTGCTTGTTGCCACCAGCTCTCTGCCTTCCCTGCCTGTTTATCCATACAGGCACCTCTGGGGAAAGGAAGGACACTCTGAGAAGTCCCATCCTGAGGCCTGGATGGTCTGGAGGAAGACAAACTTGCTCCCTGATGCTGTCTTTTCCCCTAGACCTGCCCAGAGACCCAAGCAGGCTGCGGGCAGCACATTGGCATATGAGGGCTCCAGGTCCTTGAACAATCATGGAACCATAGAATGGTTTAGTTGAAAGGGACCATGAAGGTCATCCAGTTCCTCATCAGTACTCCTTCCTCATCCTGCTGGCAAAGCACTGCCTACCAGGCTGAGCCACTGCCCAGCCACCCAAACTCTCCTTGTGGTGGGTCTCCTAACACCACCAGCATCCTGGAGGTCCTGGGGGACCCAGGGAGTACGATGGGTACGTCCCTTCCTCTCTGCCAGCCAGGTTTCAGAGCACCTGTAGAACATCACTTCAAACCTGACCTGGCAGCAACAGGCACAATATGTGCTCCATGCACAAATCCAAAGGGATAACAGTCCCTGAGGGAGAGCAAAACCCTGATGACAGCTGGCATGGCCTGCAGGAGCAGTTCCTGCCAAGCTGCTCATCTCCCCAGAGGGGGTTTTCACCGGTGTTTTCTGGCATCCCTGACCTTGGTGTTACCTGCCACGGGCTGGCGAGCTGCCTGCAGGGCCCGTGTCCTCATTTCCCCATCTCCCACAGCAGTCATCACCTCATTCCTGGTGGCCACGGCTAAGCTCTCTGCCTGGCATCCCTGGCATATCCTCTTTGCACTACCCACTGGACTCAGGAGATAGAGTGCAGAAGATGACTTCAGGAGTGAGCTGAGGATGGTTGCTGCACCCAGCACCAGGGAGGCAGCACAGCCCCAGAGAGAAATAGAAGGGTCCCGTTGAACTGATCCAGTTTTGGATCTGCTTATCCAATGACAACAGTTCTTCCCATGTTGCCAATAGTTAGAATCATGGAATCATTTAGGTTGGAGAAGACCTTTAAGATAATGAAGTCCAACCATTAACCCAGTCATTCCAACACCACCACTAAACCACGGCTCTAAGCACCACATCCACACCTCTTTTAGATACCACCAGGGATGGGGACTCCAATACTTCCCTGGGCAGCTGGTTCCTTGCTGACTACACAACAATAAACCCCCACCTGCTTTGCTTTTCCAGAAGTGACATTTCTTGGTTTGTTCTTTGCAGCGTTCCACTTAATGACAAAATCTGGGGTTTCTCTTTTTGAAATGTGATTAAATTGGGTAGAGGAAGTTTTGTGTAGGAAGGATAAGGTGGCCTTTGCTGGCCTCAGCTGCCCTTGCTCCCCTGCTCCATGCAAGGTGGTAACTGCAGTACTCCAAAAGGATTTGTGCCCATCCTCTGAGCTCAAGGCACATCCCTGCTGGGGTAAAGTCACCAGTTTGGGCAAGTGCTGCAGAAAGGGGGGTTTGGTTTCCTTTACAGCACTGCTGGCCAGAGGTGGACCCTGCTTGGTGAAGAACGAGGCAGCATCCAAGGACCATGTTGGATCTGTTCAGTGAGGAGAGATTGATCTCCTTTTTGAAAGGATTAATGACAAAAAACAAAGGGAAGATACAAGAAAGCTGGATAAAAGCCTCCAAGAAGAGTAGGAAGATGCCAGTGGAGCTGGAAGTGGGCTGAAGGAGGGGGCACAGAGCAAACTCCTGCAGTCTGCACAGAGCAGACACAAACAGCAGCAGCAAGGGGGGCAGAATGGGAGAGCTGGGAACATCCCCTGGGAGCTGAACATCACAGGGACGTGGTGGGACAGCAGAGACTGGGTATGTCAGTACAGAGGGCAGAATCTGGGCAAAGGGAATAAGGCTGCTTTGCTGAACATCAGAGATGTATAAAGATGGATACAGAGGAGAACACAAACACAGAGAGATAAAATCAAGCAGAGTAAGGCAGAAAATGAGTTCTGCCAAGATGTGTGAGCCTAGAAAAAAAAAAATCTGTATGTCCAGGGAAGTGTTGGCTGCCCCATCCCTGGGGGTGTTCCAGGCCAGGCTGGATGGGGCTTTGACCCCCCTGATCCAGTGGGAGGTGTCCCTGCCCATGGTAGGGGCTGGAACTGGATGGGCTTTGAGGTCCCTTCCAACCCAAACCATTCTGTGTCCAGCAAAGTCTAGATTAAGAAAATGGGGCAGATAAGGAAATATCAGATGATATGTGAGATGGCTGGATTCTTTGATATCTTTCATGCTTTAAAGATTTGCAGAAGAGTTAAACATGAGCAGATCACTACTAGCAACAAGGGGCTAGGAACAAGAACAGAATAACAAAGTTGAAGAATATAGCATGGGAATATTGAAATTGTAGAGGCCTGATAAAAATTTACTCTGGAGGACATAAGGAATGAATTGCAGTAATCTCTGACCCCATTAGCAATTATCTCAGAGAACGTAGGGAGCACGGGTGAGGTCCTCATGGGCTGGAGCGGGACAAAACACAGTGCATGGCGTTGCAAAGGGAGAGGGGGAAATACTCTGGTCAGAGCAACTTTGATGACCAGAAAGATACAGAACAAAATTATTAGACAATTATACAGACCCTGGGGGGCTGGAGAGCGTCTGGAGAAGGGAACAGAGCTGGGGAAGGGTCTGGAGAACAGGGGTCGTGGGAACGGCTGAGGGCCCTGGGGCTGTTTAGTCTGGAGAAGAGGAGGCTGAGGGGAGACCTCATCGCTCTCTGCAGCTCCTGGAGAGGAGGTTGTGGGGAGGTGGGTGCTGGGCTCTGCTCCCAGTAACAAATGACAGAACGAGAGGAAATGGCCTCAGGTTGTGCCAGGGGAGGCTCAGACTGGATACTGGAAAAAATGTCTTTACTGACAGAGTGGTGAAGCCCTGGCAGAGGCTGCCCACGGCAGTGGTGGAGTCTCCATCCCTGGAGGGGTTCAAAACCCATGTTTCCATGGCACCTGGGGACAAGGTTTAGCAAGCACAGTGGGGTTTGTCTGACCATTGGACTGGATGAGCTGAGAGGGCTTTTTCAAACTTAATGACTCTGTGATTCTATGAAGTTTCCAGGCTAAGCATCTCAAGCACGACACGTGATAACAAACAGAAACCAAGGATTTTTCCAATAATCCAACATGTTGAACCAATCTACTTCCCATCATTGATTGGGAAGCAGCTCAGCTGACAATGGGAAGCGGGAGATGCTGGCTTGACTTTCAATAGCATTTGTGTGCGGCCCCATGGGATGTGTGTTTCAGGAAACACAGCAGATGGAGTACAACTGAAGTTGCTAAGGTGGCTGTCTGACTGGTTAAAAAACACTGCTCAGATGCTATCAGACTGGGAAGAAGTGCTACATATGGTCTATTTGGCCTGTCCTGGGCAGATCTTGGACAATATTTTCATTAGCAGCCAGGCTGATGAAATAGTTCTTAGGCTTCTGACCTGCTGAAGTAATAGCAGATTGCAAAGGGTTGCAACTGTTTTGGACATGGTCATGAGCTGTGAATGTGTTCTCCCAGCCCAGAGAGCCAAGCCACGTCCTGAGTGGAGGGACCAGCAGGGAGAGAGAGGGGATTCTACCCCTCTACTCTGCTCCGGTGAGACCTCACCTGGAGCCCTGTGCTCAGTTCTGGAGCCCTCAGCACAGGAAGGACTGATGGAGTGAGTGCAGAGGAGGACATGGAGATGATCCAAGGGCTGGAGAACCTCCCCTACAAGGACAGGTTGGGAGAGTTGGGGTTTTTCAGTCTGGAGAAGGCTACAGGGAGACCTTGGGGCAGCCTCCCAGTACTGAAAGGGGCTCCAGGAAAGCTGGGGAGGGGCTCTTGATCAGGAACTGCAGGGACAGGATGAAGGGGAAGGGTTTTGAGCTGAAAGAGGGGAGATTGAGATGAGATCTTAGTAAAGAAATATTTTCCTGTGAGGGTGGGGAGGCCCTGGCCCAGGTTGCCCAGAGCAGTGGTGGCTGACCCATCCCTAGAGGTGTTCCAGGCCAGGTTGGATGGGGCTTTGAGCCCCTGATCCAGTGGGAGGTGTCCCTGCCCATGGCAGGGGGGTGGAACTGGATGGGCTTTGAGGTTCCTTCCAACCCAAACCATTCTGTGGTTCTATGATCAGAATTTAAAACATAACTCAATCACTTAGAAATTACTTGCAATTGATTCAACACATTTTAGCAAAGATGAGTGCAAGGCAGACAACTTGAAATGCAGAAACCCCATGTGGAGGCTCTCGGGCTGGAGAGCAGTACTGCTGCTGGGAGGTTTTGATGGGTACGTGCTGGTGGAGCTGAGCAACGTCTGCTGCTGGGTCAAGGGAAGAGCATGCTGGGCATTGCCACCACCAGCAAGGTGGCCCTGGTCAGGCAGGGACAGCCCCAGTGCTGCTCTGTTTGGCCCGGGGGGAATTTCAACCTGAGATTTGGGCTGCTCGTCGTAAGAGGGAGGTAGCAAACAGAAGAAAGTCCAGAGGAGATGCTTACAAGGTTGATTAGAAGTTGGAAAAACACAAGCTGCAAGAAGAGGAAGAGTAAACTGAATCTGTCTGGGTTTGGCAGGGTGAAGCCTGAGCAGGGATATGAGAACAGATTTCTATAATGCTAAAAATCACTAGAAAGAGATTAGGGATCATTTATTTTTGGTCTACCAGGGATATCTTATGCAGTAATTGGCTTAATTTGCATCTGGAGAGATTTGGGGTATTAGGATTGCAAGGAGATTTTCCTCGGGCTGTATGACGGTGGATGGAAGGCTGGATGGGATCCGGCTCCTCTGGAACAGCTCCTCGCTCCCGTTTGCCCTTTGGCGCTCCAAGGCACCCTGGAGTGACCCCCTGTGCCTGGTAAATGAGTGCTGGGCAGGGAAAGGCTGGGCAGAGCCATCTCTGAGCACCCAGCGCTGGCGCTGAGGGAGCAGAGGACAGGGAGTGAAGCTCCCTTCCTCCTTGCGGTGGGACCAGGAGCTCTGTGCCCGGTGGCAGAGGGTGGAAACTGTCTTGGTGCCACGGAACAGGGAAAGCAACTCCATAACTGTACCTCCAGTTCTCCCCTCTTGATCACTCCTCTGCCGCAGCGCCCTCTCCTCTCCCATCTCTCTAAGTCTCTGTTTTGCACCTCCTCCACCACCTCTCTCCTGCCGTCCCCCTCCTCCTCTCCATCTTTCCCAGCCCTCCAGCTGCGCTCCTCCTCCTTTTACTCTCTCCCCCTTCATCCTCGCTCCTTTCTCACACCAGCTTTTCCATTCAGCAGCCCCACATTTCCATTTGAATTGCTTTCCCGACTCCATCCAGGGCAGGAGCTGAGCCAGGGCGCTGCATCCCGTCCTGGCCCCGCGTTCCTCAGCCTCCCGTGGCGGTGCTGCCTGTGCCCGGCAGCCCCGCTCTCTGTGCGTGGCAGCGCCCCCCGCGCCCCCCTCTCAGCCTTCCGCACCGCACCGCACCGCGGGACCCCGCAGCAGAGCGCCCCTCGGTGCGTGCGGAGGGAGCGACGGTGACAGCTGGAGAGCGAGCGCGCCCCGTTGGCATCCCCCGAGGAGAAGAGGGCATCGGCAGCCATCCATTGCCAGGGTGACTCTGACCTCCCCAGTCCCTCCCAGGGCCTCCCGTCCATCCCAGTATCCCCGGGACCTCCTTGCAGCGCCCCAGGAAGGTCACTCTGATCTCCCCAGTCCTTCCCAGTCCATCCCAGTATCCCCGGGACCTCCTTGCACTGCCCCAGGAAGGCTGCTCTGATCTCCCCAGTTCCTCCCAGTCCATCCCAGTATGCCCAGTAACTCCTTGCACCACTCCAGCAAGGCTGCTCTGATCTCCCCCGTCCATCCCAGTATCCCCAGTAACTCCTTGCAGCGCCCCAGGAAGGTCACTCTGATCTCCCCAGTCCTTCCCAGTCCATCCCAGTATCCCCGGGACCTCCTTGAACCACCCCAGGAAGGCTGCTCTGATCTCCCCAGTTCCTCCCAGTCCATCCCAGTATGCCCAGTAACTCCTTGCACCACTCCAGCAAGGCTGCTCTGATCTCCCCCGTCCATCCCAGTATCCCCAGTACCTCCTTGCAGCGCCCCAGGAAGGTCACTCTGATCTCCCCAGTCCTTCCCAGTCCATCCCAGTATCCCCGGGACTTCCTTGCACCGTCCCAGGAAGGCCTCTCTAATCTCCCCAGTTCCTCCCAGTCCATCCCAGTATGCCCAGTAACTCCTTGCACCACTCCAGCAAGGCTGCTCTGATCTCCCCCGTCCATCCCAGTATCCCCAGTACCTCCTTGCAGCGCCCCAGGAAGGTCACTCTGATCTCCCCAGTCCTTCCCAGTCCATCCCAGTATCCCCGGGACCTCCTTGCACTGCCCCAGGAAGGCTGCTCTGATTTCCCCAGTTCCTCCCAGTCCATCCCAGTATGCCCAGTAACTCCTTGCACACCTCCAGGAAGGCTGCTCTGATCTCCCCCGTCCATCCCAGTATCCCCGGGACCTCCTTGCACCACCCCAGGAAGGCTGCTCTGATCTCCCCAGTTCCTCCCAGTCCATCCCAGTATGCCCAGTAACTCCTTGCACCACTCCAGCAAGGCTGCTCTGATCTCCCCCGTCCATCCCAGTATCCCCAGTAACTCCTTGCAGCGCCCCAGGAAGGTCACTCTGATCTCCCCAGTCCTTCCCAGTCCATCCCAGTATCCCCGGGACCTCCTTGAACCGCCCCAGGAAGGCTGCTCTGATCTCCCCAGTTCCTCCCAGTCCATCCCAGTATGCCCAGTAACTCCTTGCACCACTCCAGCAAGGCTGCTCTGATCTCCCCCGTCCATCCCAGTATCCCCGGGACTTCCTTGCACCGTCCCAGGAAGGCCTCTCTAATCTCCCCAGTTCCTCCCAGTCCATCCCAGTATGCCCAGTAACTCCTTCCACCACTCCAGCAAGGCTGCTCTGATCTCCCCCGTCCATCCCAGTATCCCCAGTACCTCCTTGCACCGCCCCAGGAAGGTCACTCTGATCTCCCCAGTCCTTCCCAGTCCATCCCAGTATCCCCGGGACCTCCTTGCACTGCCCCAGGAAGGCTGCTCTGATCTCCCCAGTTCCTCCCAGTCCATCCCAGTATGCCCAGTAACTCCTTGCACACCTCCAGGAAGGCTGCTCTGATCTCCCCCGTCCATCCCAGTATCCCCGGGACCTCCTTGCACCACCCCAGGAAGGCTGCTCTGATCTCCCCAGTTCCTCCCAGTCCATCCCAGTATGCCCAGTAACTCCTTGCACCACTCCAGCAAGGCTGCTCTGATCTCCCCCGTCCATCCCAGTATCCCCAGTACCTCCTTGCAGCACCCCAGGAAGGTCACTCTGATCTCCCCAGTCCTTCCCAGTCCATCCCAGTATCCCCGGGACCTCCTTGCACCGTCCCAGGAAGGCCTCTCTAATCTCCCCAGTTCCTCCCAGTCCATCCCAGTATGCCCAGTAACTCCTTGCACCACTCCAGCAAGGCTGCTCTGATCTCCCCCGTCCATCCCAGTATCCCCAGTACCTCCTTGCAGCGCCCCAGGAAGGTCACTCTGATCTCCCCAGTCCTTCCCAGTCCATCCCAGTATCCCCGGGACCTCCTTGCACCGCCCCAGGAAGGCTGCTCTGATTTCCCCAGTTCCTCCCAGTCCATCCCAGTATGCCCAGTAACTCCTTGCACCACTCCAGCAAGGCTGCTCTGATCTCCCCCGTCCATCCCAGTATCCCCAGTACCTCCTTGCAGCGCCCCAGGAAGGTCTCTCTGATCTCCCCAGTCCTTCCCAGTCCATCCCAGTATCCCTGGGACCTTCTTGCACCACCCCAGGAAGGCTGCTCTGGTCTCCCCACTCCCTCCCAGTTCATCCCAGTATGCCCAGTACCTCCTTGCACCGCCCCAGGAAGGCGACTCTGGTCTCCCCAGTCCGTCCCAGTTCATCCCAGCCCCCATGGCACACAGAGGCTGTGACAGCCACACGGGCTGGGGTTGCTCTGCTTCACTCAGCTGGGTGCTGAGCCTCACCAGGACCCCGAAGCAGGGGCAAACGGTGCCTTGTCTCTGCCTCCTCCAGTCTTCCCCGAGCCAGGCTCTTAGGCTGAGAGGTGCCCTCCTGGTTCTCAGCTGGCTGTGTGTTTACCTCCAGATCATGGAACCACAGAATCATTAAGGTTGGAAAAGCCCTCTCAGCTCACCCAGTCCAACCATCAGCCCAGCCCCACGGTGCCTGCTGAACCCTGTCCCCAAGTGCCACGGCCACACAGTCTTTGAGCCCCTCCAGGGATGGAGACTCCAACACTGCCCTCTGCCAGGGCTTCACCACTCTGTCAGTAAAGACATTTTTCCTAATACCCAATCTAAACCTCTCCTGGCAAAAGGCTCACACACACATGAATTCCCTTCTTGTACATCAGCACACACAAACATCCACCAGTGACCAGCACACATCATGCAGGGGCCACTGTACCAGGCTTGGGTCCCACTGTCACAGGTCCTCAGCCTCTCCTGTCCTCCTGGGGCTGCTGGCTGAGGTTCTCTGACTCTTTTACCTGCAGGACAGAGAGTCAGAATCCTGCAGAATCCTGTCCTCTGGGCCACTTCTCCATGGATGTGAAAGGTCCTGCTGTGAAAGTCCCCAAGACTAGGACACATTTCTATCCCTAGGTGCTTGTCCCCTGGGGTCACTTGGCCTGGAGGGCAGGCCTGGGGGCTTGGGGGCTGCCCACCCTCCTCACCTCCTTCTGTCTTCTCTTGAGGCTCATTTGAGTGCTCAGCCTTGCAGAGATCTGTCTCCCTCCCTTGTAATCTTGCAGTCTGCCCAGGCCAAAAAAGATTTATTATCTCCCCAGCAGCAGGTGAACACACAGGCAAACAGCTTCCAGCCTCTCCGGGTGTTTCTTTCCTTCTCTATCAAGTATCAGTTAATGGTTAACTTTCCAGAGCTTTCCTCCTGGCAAACAGGGAGCCCTTCGACATTTTCTGTAACCTCTTGGTTAAAGAAAAACCAAGAGCATGTTGGTACCTAGTGAACTCCTCTCCATGCCAGGTGGAACTGGTGCCCACTTTGCAGATGTCTCCGTGTGGGTGCAGCAGCAGAAAGGCCGGACAATGCTTCCTTGCCAGCTTGGGCTGTGGCAGCCAGTGGCATGAGACAGGAGAGGGACTGGGGAGGGTTCTGTTTCACTCAGAGGGTGTAGAAGCCTGGTCTGATGGAGGGCTACAGGTGCAGCTGAGGATGGGGAGGGCCTGCAGCAACGTGGTCACTTGCCATCAGGAAAACGGCTACGGTGCCTATCAGGCTGCAAGTCAAAATCCTGACCATCTCCTTCTCCAGGGGCAGAGCAGGTGGGAACAGGGCTGGTGCTTGACATCCTCAGGGAAGCCTCAAGCCCTACACCACCAAAAGCACAAGGCACCCTCAGCGTGTGGGTGGTTGGTGCTAAGGCAGCAGGTGCTGGGAGCTCCCCGAGGGCCGCAGCCATCGGCTCCTCACCGTGGAAGGGAAACGGGGCACAGGCTGGTGCTTGCTGTCTCTAAAGCAGGGCTGTCACCCAGAAGCTCATCTATTTGAAAGCAGGTCAGGTACTGCAGGTATAAGTGCAGAATGGAATATTTGGCAGTCTTGTTTGCATTCCCCTGATGGCTATTCATGAGCCACCAACACGAGGTGACCTTCAGACCTCGGGGGTGGCAGCACGACACAGCTCCTTGGCCCTTCACTTTTGGACCGGTGTGATAAAACAGCACAGGGTTTCCATTCTCTGTGCTGTGGTGGAAGAAAAGCAAACAGGCAAAGAGGCTTTGCGCTTGGGTTGTTAAATGTTCATGGCAATTTAGCAGGGCTGGTCGAGAGTCATTTTCCAGCTAATTTCAGTTCCTTCGCGCTTCTCCTGGGCTGCAGGGCCTGGGCTGCAAAATGGGACAGCAGGGAGCTGCTCGCTTGCTGCTCGGAGTCTTCTCATGGAAAAAAGATGATCTGGTGAAACGTCGTTATCAGCATTTGATAGGAGATGATAATGCTAATTTCAGTCTTAAAACCTTTCCTTAAAGCAATGATCAGCTCATATTTATCCCAGCAATTACAGCTGCAAAGAGCTCAAGCAGTTAGAGAACATCCACCTGCAGCTTGGGGCAGAAGAGAGGTTTACATGGATCATGGGAACTAAAGCTAACGTGGCTTTTTGAAGGGAATTCTCCTTTTGGAGGATAAATCAGCATCTGGCTTTAGAAATCAGGCCCCGTTTTTAAAGAATCACAGAATGGTTTGTGTTGGAAGGGACCTCAAAACCCATCCAGTTCCACCCCTCTGCAGGGACACCTCCCACTGGATCAGGGGGCTCCAAGCCCCATCCAACCCGGCCTGGAACATCTCCAGGGATGGGGCAGCCACCACTGCTCTGGGCAACCTGTGGCAGGGCCTCCCCACCTGGATGCCTCCCCAGTCCCACTGTTGCATCTGGCTTTTGTTCTTGCAGAAACTGGGAGGCAGGGCCTGACTCTGCTCCAGTGCCCAGTGAGGGCTTGCGCTCAAGGTCTGACATTCTGAGTGGTATTTTTAAGGATGCCTGCAAGGGACTTTGGCCAGAAAATGTCCCTTCCAGGGTGTCAGGTCTAGGTGGGCACATGCATCCCACCCTACGCTTGATCCCTGAATCCTTCTGAAGGGCAGCTATGTGCAGAGTGACCTGCTGAGGCACCGTCATCCACGTGCCAGGGCGTGACCATTGCTTGCAGATATTGGCAGCCCACAGTTTGCATCCAGCATGTGTGGCCTGAAGGCTCAGCGGGACGCGAGGCAGAGCACGTACGGCTCCACAGTGGGGATGCTGGAGCTTCTGCCAGGGAGCTCGTGTGTCAGGGGCACGGGCAGAGCTGCAGAGACTTTGCAGGGCGTATTCTTATGCTTTGCAGCAATGAGGAGAGTGTTTTCCAGCCAGCTCCAGCCCTCGCAGCACTGCAAAGCTGTCCTTGACTCAATATAGCTCACCGACTGCTTTCCATAGCACCAGACACTGACCTTGCTCCTCAACCCAAACGAGGTCTGCAGGGCCTGTGGAGCTGCCGAGTGATGCCAACCCATGCTGTGTGTGGACCAGGAAAGAGAGGAGCCTGGTGGTGCTGCAGAGGAGAGCATCAGCCTGGTTCACTCTGGGTTTCATAAGCTTGCTGGACAGTGGGATTGAGGGCACCCTTGGCAAGTTTGTTGATGACACCAGGCTGTGTGGTGTGGTTGACACGCTGGAGGGAAGGGATGCCATCCAGAGGGACCTGGACAGGTGGGAGAGGTGGGGCTGGGGATGCCCAGCCTGCTTGTTGGGAAAGACAAGGGTGTGCCCCAAAAGCACCCATTGGCTGGTGGTCCCTGTGCCACCTGGGTGCAGTAGCAGCTCTGCCACCTGACTGGACTCCTCAGCAGGCTCCAGCATCTCAGGTCAGTGATCAGTGAGGTAAGTGCTGAATACCCATGTCCATCCCTCACACTGGCCAACTGGAGCGTTTCACTGAGCCCAGGGCCCCTGTGGCCCCACATCCAGAGCATTTCAGGCAGAACCAGGGATCAGGAGAGGTTTCTCCTGCACTCCTCACCTTACTCATGGTACCCTGGACCGTGGCCTCCTGGCCCCTTGCTCGTGCCAGTGGGGTGTTTCTGAGGGGGACGATGCAGCGGTGTGAAGCCTCCATGGCTCTGGTCCTTCCCTGACAGCCCCCCTGCTTTCCTCCCTGAGCCTGTGCTTGGCCTCCATCCCACGGGGCTGAGGAAGCCTTGGGCAAGCCCTGCTCCATCTGTGAGGAGTCCAGCAAGACCACAGCAGCCCTGGGAGCCACAGCCAGAGAGTAGAGCTGGTACCAGGACAAGGTGACCCCCACGCTCCTTTCCTTCGCCTCAGCTCTGGTGCCTCCTCCTCGCTTCTGATGCTTCTAACCAGCCTCCACTGAAGTTGGCAGAGAGGTCTCAGTGACACAAATAAACAGTGTGGAAAGACGACCCCACCTTTGAGTCTGATTGCTGTGCTGCTGGGGGAGGTTCCAGCTGAGTGCTGGACACCCCTGGCAAGGGCTGCTTGTGCACAGATCTCTCTTTTCCAAATATTATTCATGAGCCCGCATACGATGAGCAATAACAAGGCTGGGACCTCACTGTGTGCTGCTGCCAGGGGGCCTGGGCCAGGGAAATGGACCATGGAGGGGGTGGAGGGGCTTTTGCAGCGTGCGGGGGGCTGAGCCCTGGCAGCCCCGTGGCTGCAGTGGGGAGGCTGCTCACTGTGCCCTTGGCCGTGGCGTCGGGGCAGCTCGCGCCAGAAGCTGCACTGGAGGTTGCTCGGAGTCCAGGGAGGCAGGAATCTGGGACAAAACAGAGTTTGTTTCTCCAGCCGTGACTTCTCTCATCAGCTCAGCTGCCGGTTTGTGTTCCCACGTCTCAGTGGGGTTGCATCCCATGAGGAGACTCCTCTTGTCCCATAGCATGTCCTTTGGCAGAAGCCAAAGGTCCTGTGTCCTCAGTGTAGCCTTGCTGAGGACCTGATGGCCCCCTTCTCGTGCAGGTTGTGGGACTGGGCCCCGTGGGGAGAGCTCCAGGGCTGCAGAGGAGGAGAGTTCAGCAAGACCCTGCAGCATGGATCGAATCCTTCAAGGGGCTGGGGTGGACCGAAGCAGGGAGAGGGAGGGTCAGTGCCTTTCTGAGGCCAACACTGCTGAGGGGCAGCCTCAGTGATGCCCAAGGTGGGTACCACACTGGGGAGGTGATGCTGCAGTGCTGCACCAGCCCCACACATCTGGGCCTCTGTGGCTCAGAGGATGCAGGAGGGTGCAGAGCTCCCTGTGTCGTCCTGCGCATGGGATGCTCACAGGTGATCGGAGGGTCCTGGCTGGGGCTGTTGGGCTGAGGATGGAGCATGGGGCACACATCTTGCACCACAAGAAGGAGAGGAGAGCTGCCCCTCAGGTTTTGGCAGTGCTAGGCTGGGCTCTGGTGCGATCCCTATGCTGCCCTCCCACCCGTGGGCACGGCCAGCACTGGTGGCACAGCCACAAGCCGATTGCCACGGATTTGGCTGCTAATCCTCTCTGGAAGAGGAGGCTGTAATCTAGCAATATTGGCTCAGGCTTTCCTTATTAACTTCTCCCATGCTGCCAGATGCTTCTGGCCAGCACATCCAGGGGTGAGGGTCTGCCATCCTCACACCTTCCTGGGCATTTGGGGTGGGGAAGGGGCTGTGATTCTGTGATTCCAAGAACTGCACAGCCCTGGGCAGGTGTCGGATCAGCGGGGCAATGCTGGAATGGGTTCACAGGAGGTTGCACCATTTGGAAGCAAAGCCTTGTGCCCCAGGGCAGGACAGGAATGAGAAAGAGCCACTTGAAGAGGGCAGTGAGGAGGCAGGTGCTTGCCTGGTTTGGGAGGCTGGAGAGGGCCATGGCCTCTGACCCTTAACCAGCTTTTGCTCCAGGTCTCTGTGGAAATGTGCCTGCTGGTGGGGGCAATGGTGCCTGGGCAGGACACTTGTCTTGCTGCCATGGGCCAGGGCTTCTCAGGATGCCTGTGGGCATTGGAGCAGCCAGGAGAGGCAGGAGGGTGGGCATGGGGAGTGCTGTCAGGGGCAGGCAGGACTTTTGGGGCAGGAGGCCTTCCCTCACCCTTTGGGGAGCCACCCGTGTGGGTCCAGCCAGACACCCTGCCCATCCTGCTACCAGCACCAGCAGCTTCCCATCTGGCAGTGCTGGAACCTCTGTTCCAACCAGGTTTGGATCCAGCTGCTCACAGGCTCCCTGGTGTCCCTGATGGTCTCCTCCTTGTTAGTTATGATGGAGAGTCTCTCCTGTCCCAGGAGCTGCAAAGCCCCAGTTTTCATCAGAGATGGGCCAAAGGCTGATATTCCTGTGGGCAGGGACCAAGCAATAGGAACTCAGCATCTCAGAGACTGCCTGGGATCCAGCAGGGAGTGAGTTAGGTGCCCGTCAAGGAGAGACACTGCCTGCCATCTGCCTTGCCTGGCCCCCATAAGCCCTGGCTCACATGCACAAGACTGGGCAAAGCTAGTCTCAGTCCAAACTCATGCCTGCAGAGAAAATGAAGCTCTCATTGTGCCTCCAACAAATCCCATACCAGAACAGTCAATGGCACTGCCTGATCAAGAGCCCTTGCTTCCTGGGAGGCTGCTCTAAGGCCTCCCTAGAGCTTTCTTTTCTCCAGGCTGAACAACCTCAACTCTCATTGGAGGTGCTGCAGCCCTCGGATCATCTCTGTGGCCTCCTCTGAACTCCCTCCAACAGATCCAGGTCCTTCCTGTGCTGGAGACTCCAGAACTGAAGACAGGACTCCAGGTGAGGTCTCACCAGAGCAGAGCAGAGGGGCAGAATCCCCTCCCTGGCCCTGCTGGTACCACTGCTTCGGATGCAGCCCAGGACATGGTTTGGCTTTCTGGACTGTGAGCGCACATTGCCAGCTCCTGTTGATCTTCTCATCCCCCAGCAACCCAAGACCTTCTCCTCAGGGCTGTTCTCAACCCATTTTCTACCTGTCCTGTGTTCGTGCTTGGGATTGCCCTGACCCAGGTGCAGAACCTTGCATTTGGCTTTGTTGAGCGTCATGAGGTTCATGTACTTCATGCTCCTTGTGGCCCACTTCCCTATAACAAATTTCACACCTCTCTGCATCAGCAGGGAATGAGTTGTGCCCACTTCTTAGCTAAATTCAGCCCAGGTACAGAGCTCAGTCTCCTGGGAACCCTTGGTAAACTGTGTCATTCTGCCTGCACCCATCCTGAACCCTTTCTACGTGAATCTGAGTCTTATGTGTCTTATAACCACAAACATTCAACAGCATCCTTCATGAAGCTGAACGAGGTCCAGAGAGGGCTGCAAGCCCAGCCAGGGTCAGAAGATCCTGCCTGGCAGCAGCAGACCAAAGAACCTCAATTCCTTGGGTTTCTCCAGAACACCCAGATGTGTGCATGGGACCTATAGGCACTGCTGTGGGTAGAGGTTTGTGTGATACAGAGCACTCCGTAACCACATTTCTGCAGCAAGACTGAGTAGTTGGTAAGTGGAGATACTTAAACCATGGCTGAGATGCTGCTCATAGAGCAGAGGTCACTGACTTCCTTCAGGCTGTGGCCACCAGCCACTCACCATCACTCCTCAGCCTGTTGTCCCTACCATGGTGCTCAGCCACCAGGCCCAGGCCTCGTGGGTGGTCGTGGGGGTCAGTTCTCCAGGCTTTGCTGTGCAAGGCACCACGCTGGATGACTGCAGTAGTCCCACATGGCTTGCTGCCTTTTCCACCTAAGCAGATCCTTAGATCATTCTTGACTCTTGACATTCTTGACAAGAAATCAGGCCCAGCCAGCACGGATTTAGGAGGGGTAGGTCCTGCCTGACCAACCTGATCTCCTTTTACGACCATGTGACTCGCCTGGTGGATGAGAGGAAGGCTGTGGATGTGGGATACCTGGACTTCAGCAAGGCCTTTGACACTGTCTCCCACAGTAGACTCCTAGGGAAGCTGGCAGCCCGTGGCTTAAATGGGAGCACTTTGTGCTGGGTTAGGAATTGGCTGGATGGCCGAGCCCAGAGAGTGGTGGTCAATGGGGTCTCATCCAGTTGGTCACCAGTGGTGTCCCCCAGGGATCGGTGTTGGGTCCCGTCCTGTTTAATATCTTTATTGATGATCTGAATGAGGGGATTGAGTCCATCATCAGCAAGTTTGCAGATGATACCAAGCTGGGAGGAAGAGTTGATCTGTTAGAGGGTAGGATGGCCCTACAGAGGGACCTGGACAGATTGGAGAGCTGGACCGTTTCTAATGGGATGATGTTTAATAAGTCCAAATGTCGGGTACTTCATTTTGGACACAACAATCCCATGCAGAGCTACAGACTGGGGACAGAGTGGCTGGAGAGGAGTCAGGCAGAAAGGGACCTGGGAGTGCTGGTGGCCAGGAAGCTCAACATGAGCCAGCAGTGTGCCCAGGTGGCCAAGAAGGCCAATGGAATCCTGGCCTGCATCAGGAATAGTGTGGGGAGCAGGACCAGAGAAGTTATCGTCCCCCTGTACTCGGCACTGGTCAGGCCTCATCTTGAATATTGTGTCCAGTTCTGGGCCCCCCAGTTTGGGAAAGATGTCAGGATACTGGAGAGTGTCCAGAGGAGGGCAACGAAGATGGAGAAGGGGCTGGAGCACAAGCCCTATGAGGAGCGACTGAGGGAGTTGGGGCTGTTTAGCCTGGAGAAGAGGAGGCTCAGGGGAGACCTCATTGCTCTCTACAACTCCCTAAAAGGAGGTTGTAGTCGGGCAGGGGTTGGTCTCTTCTCTCGGGTGACCAGTGGCAGAACCAGAGGGCATGGACTCAAGCTTGTCAGGGAAAGTTTAGACTTGATGTGAGGAAAAAATTCTTCACTGAAAGGGTGATTGGTCATTGGAATGGGCTGCCCAGGGAGGGGGTGGAGTCACCGACCCTGGAGGTGCTTAAAGGGAGACTGGATGAGGCACTGAGTGCCATGGTTTAGATGATGGTTGGTGTTGGTGTTGGTGTTAGGTTATAGGTTGGACTTGATGATCTCAGAGGTCCTTTCCAACCTTGTGATACTGTGATACTGTGATACTCTCTCTCGACATGTTTTCTGCCATCTCAGCCTCTAGGTTGCACTTTTTCCTGCCTTTGCCGTTCCCAGAAGTGTCAGAAGCTGAAATTGTCACACAGTCACCCGGCTTCCTGTGCTGGGACACTGGGGGTTGTAACTGGTAATCTGAAATCCAGAACAGATGGATGGGGTTTTTTTTGGGCTGTTCCCTTCATGCCTGTGATTCTTAATGGAAAAATCCATATGGGCTCAAAATGTTTGCAAGAGAAGTAATAGCTTGGGCAGCAGGGGACCTTACGCAGCGCAAAGTCAAGCTCTTGGGCAGAAATGCCATTTGCTGCTGGTGCAGTCCCAAGGGTCAGCACTCCTGCTGCAGCCCTGTGATTAATGCTGCACCCTCCCCTGTGGCTCCCCCAAAGCAGAGAGATTCAGGACAGTCAGTGGCAAGGAGCATCCTCCTAAGGAGGGCAGCTGAGGGATGCAGGACAGGGGGAGATGCTTCCTTGGGGGGATGCTGCAACATCACCCTGTGCTTTGCTGCCGCGGGGTGGGTTAAAGGAGCAAAGGGGACCACACCCACTCCCCACTTTACACCTTGCTCTTCACCTTTCCCTGTGTTGGTCGCATGGGTTTTGCTGGGGGTCTCAGCTGCTCTCAGTGGGGCAGGCAGGTGTCAGGCTCATCCTGTTTCAATCTCTGCCATTTTCAAGCTAGCAGTTAATTAAGCTGTCAGAGCCTTCCCTTTAATCAGAGCATGTCAGACCTGTGCCAGGGGCTCCCCTCAGGAGGACTGTACTTTCCTGGCAGCCTCAGGATGGAAAGACACGAGACATCCCATTGCTTTGCCTGCCGCCCAGTCGGGGGCAGAGCCGCGACCTCACTACATTCCTAGACAGGACGGGACAGATGCTTTCCAAGGACTCGCAGCCCAGGATTACATCCAGCTGGGCTGTGCAGAACTCCCAGCTAAAGAAGGAGGAGCTCCCAGAGGGCTCTCGCCTGCATGGAGCAGGATGTGCACAGAGGGCTGGGGCTGGGAGAGGGACCTGCCCATCCCTTCATCCTTCTGCTCACAGCTTCCAGGGCAGCCGTAACCCGTTTCCAATATTGTCACTCCTAACCCCATCGCTGGCTCGCTGGGGCCCCCATCTGCCCCACAGCTCTGCCGACGTGGCTGTAGCACAAATGCTCTCTGTGGTTGCTTTGCAGCTGGTTACAGCTCTGTTGGGTGGCATCAGCCAACCCACGTCCTGCCCTGGGGCTCGCGTCCCCTGCCTCTACAGCAGGCAAATATTCCTTCCTCTATGTCTCCTGGGGGTGCTGCAATGCTTTCGAGTGCAATCCTCCTCCTACTGCAAGGTGTCAAGGTGGGGGGTGTCATAAATCTTACGTGGACTGTTAATGTCTTTGAGTTAACTCAAAAAATGCCTAATCACAGAATGCCAGGTTGGAAGCGACCTCAGGGATCATCTGGTCCAGCCTTTTAGGTAATAAATAGTTTAAATGAGATGACGCAGAACCTGTCAAACTGAGCCTTAAAAGTGTCCAGTGATGGGAGAGGGAGGGCTGTAAGCAGGGCTCAGCTTTGTCCTGGCCTTTTCCAGGGCAGTGAACTTGATTCCTTGATCACCCCCAACACCTACAAACCTTGACTTTCATTTCCTGTATTTATGTAGTTTTTCAAATGACACATTTTGCTTCCTGCTTATGAAATGCAGATCCCCCCTTGGCAGACTGGGACTGACACTGGAACTAACATTCTATAATAAAGAGAAAGAGAAGCCTCTCTCAGGTCCCCTCCTAAGGCAAGAGAGCTAATTTTTAGGGTACAATATTTGAATATTGTACTGCAGCGACAGAACATGCAAAGTTCCTACCCCTCTTATTCCTAGTTCTCCACCATGTGCATAACTGAAGGTAATGCCCACCTGTCTGAAGGTCAACAGGCATGGGGAGTGGAGAGCATTTGGGTACTGGGTCCTCTTCCTTGGGAAGCAGAGGATGCAGGCAGTGGGCAACCTGCTCATCCCCCAGGACTTCATGGTTCCAGACACACAGAGATAATAAGCACTTGATCTGATATCTCTGATGACATCTCAGTCCCAGGGACTTCTTTGAGCTTTGGATCCCACTCAAAAAGCCTGCAGGAAGATGGCACCAAGAGCTGGAAATGTTTTCTAGGATGGAAACATTTACCTGGAGCTCCTGGAGGTGAATCAACCCAAGCCCTCTGCTGTGTTCCTATCCTCCAAAACGTGTGATGGGCACAAAGTGCTCACAAGCTCCACGTGAGGAGCTGTGCTCCCTCTCCTATGGGGTGGCTACTTCTGTGGGCCCTCCTCAGCCCGCGGGCACCTCCACACCTCCCTGCGGGCACAGCTTTGCCGAGGGGGATGGAGCCGAGGAGCACACAGGGAGTGTCTCACTGATCCCAGCTGGCAGCCAGCTCCCCGAGCTGCACAAAGGGCCTTTTCATGCCCTGCATAAACAAGCGCGAGGCATGAAAGGTTGTTATCGCAGAGCATCAGCACCAGCAGCAGCTCAGGCAGGGATTCCCAAAATAGCCTCCTCCCAAAAACACACAGACATGCCCACCCCCTTTTTCCGTGCTGCTGGGCTTTATGGAATAAAGGGTTTGGGGGCTGAGCCGTGTAGGCAGAGAGCTGGCTCACAGTCAGGGCTTGACCCCTGGTCCTGCCAGTGCTTCCTGCCAGGTAGGGCAGAGCTGGTGGTGCACCAGGATGCACTGGGAGGCACCTCTTCCCCTGGTTTTGGAAGGGAGAACACAGCTTCTGCAGTATCCTTGTGTTTGTAAGGCTGATGAGGTCCCTGGCAGCAAGGTTGGAACTGGATGGGCTTTAAGGTCTCTTCTAACCCAAGCCATTCCATGATTCTATGATTCTGTGATTATTAATAACTGGTGATGTGTTTCCTGCCACTGGTAACGCAAGGGCTGAGCATCAGTTTGCTCTGTGCTGGAAGGTGGAGCTCCAAGAGCTCCAAGGTGCTCTTCCTCAAGGAGGTTTCCTCTTCATGGCTGCACCTGTGCAGCTGAACCTGTACCTGCACCCCTATCTCGTCTATCTTCTCCAAAGAAGGGGAAGGTTGCCACGTTAGATGTACATTCAGTGGTCCCTGTTAAAGGATGTGCTGATCCTCTTTGCCTTCCATCCCAGAAAAACAGGCCAGGGTTGCTGCAGATTTAAAGAGGAAAACTGGCTGAAATAAAAGAGCTTGGATGCTCTCAAGGAGACCTGGCAAGGGCCTGGTGGCTGAACCTGTCCTAACATTGAACCATGAAACTTCTGCAAGCCCTTGTAATTTATAGAATTATAGAATCATAGAATCACAGATTCATTAAGGTTGGAAAAGACCTCTGAGATCATCCCGTCCCACTGCCAGCCCAATCTCACCAGGTCAGTCCCTGTTTATTTTTATGGACAACTCTGTTTTCTTATGTTGTTACTTCAATTGGATTCTGCTGGACAATGGGAATCTGCCCAGAGATCCTCACTTGGGTTGCAAAGACGCCCTGACTCCCAAGAGAGGGTTTCCTGGGGAGCAGCAGGGTTTGCAGACCTCTCCATTTGCATCCCCGTGGAGGGAGGCTCAAACATTTCCCTACATAAGCAATAAGGTCTCCAGTGTCCAGGGGCAGGCAGAGGGGGAGTTCCACCCAGCTGTGGGGTGATCAGCATCCTACAGGGGAATATATTGGAAACTAAGCTCTTCTCCTCATTTCAGAGGGCAGCTATGCACATAGATCACATTTTCTATTGTCTTCAAGGCTGTTGAAGAGGTTCAGGTTTCAGCTTGGTGGTAGCTGGAAGATGGTTTTCACCAAGTACAAGAAGAACAGTGAAGAATTCACTGGCAGAATTTGTTCTACACGTTCTTCCAACTCCTGGCTTTTGCAAGGGAAATGCTCCCTGCAGTGGGTGCTGGGGAACCGTACCAAAGATATCTGTACTCATAACTGTGCCTATGTGGTCACCCACTGACTTGTTCGATGCAAATTCACTGAAAAGTGAATTTAAAATTTGGATTTCCTAGATTTCCTTTTAGAGTATGACAGAACAAAACCCATTGAGCAGAAATTGCTGTTTTTCCTTTGAATGGATTGAGAGCAGCCCTGAGGAGGTGGACCTGGGATGCTGGGGGATGAGAAGATCTACATGAGCCAGCAACTTGTGCTCACAGCCCAGAAAGCCAAACCATGCCCTGGGCTGCAACCAAAGCAGTGGGACCAGCAGGGAGAGGGAGGGGATTCTGTCCCTCTGCTCTGCTCTGGTGAGACCCATCTGGAGCCCTGAGTTCAGTTCTGGAGTCCTCAGCACAGGAAGGACAGGGATGTGTTGGAGCAAGTCCAGAGGAGGCCATGGAGATGATCCAACGGTTGGAGGATCTCCTATTCAAGGACAGACTGAGAGAGTTGGGATTGTTCAGCCTGGAGAGGAGAAGGCTCCAGGAAGGCCCTAGAGCAGCCTCCCAGTACTGAAAGGGGCTCCAGGAAAGCTGGGGAGGGGCT
Organism: Tapera naevia; assembly: GCA_033556795.1. Lineage (NCBI taxonomy): Eukaryota > Metazoa > Chordata > Aves > Cuculiformes > Neomorphidae > Tapera > Tapera naevia. Next base: position 1,917,417 of record JAUMJJ010000085.1, read on the forward strand.
CTGGATCAGGGAGTGCAGGGACAGGATGAGGGGGAACAATTTTCAGCTGCAAGAGGGGAGACTGAGATGAGATCTTAGGGAGAAATATTTTGCTGTGAGGATGGGGAGAGGCCCTGTCCCAGGTTGCCCAGAGCAGTGGTGGCTGCCTCATCCCTGGAAGTGTTGAAGGCCAGGTTGGATGGGGCTTTGAGCCCCCTGATCCAGTGGGAGGTGTCCCTGCCCATGGCAGTGGGGTGGAACTGGATGGGCTTTGAGGTCCCTTCCAACCCAAAATGTTCTGTGATTTTTTTTAATGACCTAAAAGATGAGAACAGGCAGTAACTCTCCTGAAAACACTGCACAGAGCTACAATTGTGATTACTTTTTGCAACAATACGGCACAACATTTCCCCCCATAGGAGTTCCCTGCACATTCAGCACAGCCTGACCCACGAATGATCCCACTTGCAGCTCAGCCACTCCTGCAGCGAGGAAAAGCACCCATTCAGCATCACCCCTTAAGGATGAAGGGCCAGGATGAAAACCATGCCTGCAAGGGGAATCTGGGCAGCCAGTGGAAATGTCTTTTACTTGTAAATGAATGCCCTCCCTCAAGCTTGGCTCCAATGCAGTGGGGTTTTTTTCCAAGAGGTTCCTACTATTTACCCAACTTTCCAGCTGGGCTTCTCCGAGGCACAAAGAGGCAGGACCTGCCTGAGTTTGTACAGTGAGTCAACAGCTCAGCAGGGGATTAGAGCCCACAATCCTGCTGGCACCGCTGCCTTGGCTCGAGCCACTGGACCATGCAGCCTCATTTTGTTCCTGGTACTTTCTACTGGAATGTGGTTTGTCAGGAAAAAAAAAGCCTCAGTGTGGTTAATAAAGGAGGCACTTTATAAAGCAGTGAAAAAAAAAAAAAGCCTGCCTGGTTCCAGTGCTTCATCCCTGTTGTGGTGGTGTAGGGGTCAGGATCCCTGTGTGAGTGGGATCGGCAGGTTTCCCGAAGGCTGGTGGGGAGGAAGCTGAGGAGCAGCACCCGGAGGCAGCCAGCACAGAGCCCTGGCACCCAGTGCTGCCAGGCAGGCGACTGTGTGCTGACACACCGTGACGAGGCACCCCAGACCAGCCCTGGCTTGTGGAGGACAAGCAGAGACAGCCAGGGCAGAGCTGCCCTGCTGGGAGGGTCCCCAGGCCTCCCCCTCGCCGCTGGGGTCCTGGGGTCCCATGCAGAGCTGCACCCAGCGACTGCAGGGGACCAGCCCAGTACCCGATGGCAGATGTGCTACAGGGTGAAGCTCAGGCTCCACAGGGATGTCCAGGGTCATGATCTGCTGCTTGGAGCCCAATGTGACGCAGCAAGTGCCAGTGGGCAGTGGGTACCACGTCAGGACCAACCACAGGCTCTGGGAATGAGGAAACCAGACCCAGCACCAATGTGTGTGTGTGACACATCCCCTCCGGCCTTTGCTGCTCAGCGCCTGCGAGGCAAAGAGGGCTGAGGGCACAGCACACCTCCTGTCTCCTTCTGCCTGTTTGTGAGCACCAATGCAGCTTCCCCCACAAGTTTTGCCTTTGGCCTTAATGGCCAGTGCATCCATGCCCTGTACCCAGTGCATCCATGCTCCCAAGGGCACCCAAGCTCTGTTCCCAGTGCATACCTGCATCCACTTCATCCCTACACCCAGTGCATCCATGCACCCAAAGTCATCCATGCTCTGTTCCCAATGCATACCTGCATCCAGTGCATCCCTGCACCCAGTGCATGCATGCACCCAAGGGCATCCATGCTGTGCACCCAGTGCATCCACGCAACCAGTGCATCCAGGCCGTGCACCCAGTGCCGCCGTGCACCCAGTGTCTCCATGCACCCAATGCATCCATGTGATCCACCCAGTGCATCCACACACCCAGTGCATCCATGCAACCAATGCATTCATGCTGTGCATCTAGTTCATCCATGCTCTGCCTCCAGGGCGTCAATGCACCTAGTGTATCCCTGCATCCAGGGCTTCCACACTGTAATGCCCAGTGCATCCCTGAACCCACTGCATCCCTGCTGTGCACCCACTGCATCCCTGCACTCAGTGCATGAACACACCCAGTGCATCCATGCTGTGAGTGCACACATGCAGCAGGAGTAACTGCTCCCCCTTTTGATCTGCATCTGCTGGAGGGAGCTGCTGGCCTGCTTTGGGACAAACCCAAACACAAAGTCTGACCCCTTGATGCTGTGGAGCTCTCCTAGGACTGGCTTATGCTGTCACCACAAACACCACTCGCAGTGGTCTTGGGCTGTGGGCAGCGGGTGGGCAGCCCTGGGTGCCACAGGAAGATTGAGGGACACAATTTAGTGGTGGAGTTGGCAGTGTGAGGTTTAGAGTTGGGCTGGATGATCTTAAAGGTCTTTTCTCTGAGCTCATCCAGTCCAATCACCAGCCCAAACCCGCTGTGCCTACTAGCCCATGTCCCCAAGTGCTACAGCCACACCATTTCTGAACCCCCCAGGGATGGAGACTCCACCACTGCCCTGCGCAGCCTCTGCCAGGGCTTCACCACTCTTGTCAGTAAAGAATTTTTTTTCTGATATCCAGTCTAAACCTCCCCTGGCACAACTTGAGGCCATTTCCTGTCATCCTGTTCCTTGTCACTTGAGAGAAGAGCCCAGCACCCACCTCATCACCACCTCGTTTCTGGGAGCTGCAGAGAGCAATGAGGCCTCCCCTCAGCCTCCTCCAGGTTAAACCATCCCACCTCTATCCGGGGCTGCCGTTCCTGATGGAGGGATGGCAGGAGCGGACTTGGCAGGGATGGAGAGCCTACAGGAAGACAGAAGACAGGGAGTCCCTGTTTGCCAGGGAGTGCAGGTACAGGATGAGGGGGGACACTTTTAAGCTGAAAGAGGGGAGACTGAGAGGAGATCTTATAGAACGGTTTGGGTAGAAAGGGACCTCAAAGCCCATCCAGTTCCACCCCCTGCCATGGGCAGGGACACCTCCCACTGGATCAGGGGCTCCAAGCCCCATCCAGCCTGGCCTGGAACACCTCCAGGGATGGGGCAGCCAACACTGCTCTGGGAAACCTGGGCCAGGGCCCCTCTGAGGTCCCTTCCACCCCAACCCGTTCTGCGGTTCTGTGCGGGGGAGCGGCTGGGGAGAGCTCTGGGGGGGCAGAGTCGGGGGGGCGGCTCGGGAGGGCTGTGGTGGGGTGGCTGGGGGGGGGTCTACGGGGGGAACGGCTGGGGGGGGGGGTCTGGCGGGGGCGGCCGGGGGTGTGTGCGGGCGGTGTGCGGGGGAGCAGCTGGGGAGGGGTCTCTGAGGGGGGGTGCTGAGGGGTGGAGCAGCTCGGGCGGGCTGTGCGCGAGCGCTGGGGCGACCCGTGGGGAGCGGGCGGTGCGGGCGGGGGGCGGGGGGCGGGGGCGGTCCCCGCGCGGGGCGGGGCGGGGCGGGGCGGTGCGGGGGCGGGGCGCAGCCGGAGCCGTCCCGCACGGCGGGGCAGGGCGGGCAGGGCAGGAGGGAGCTCCGGCGGGGGCCGCGCCTGGGCGGCGGCGGCGGCGGAGGAGGAGGAGGAGGAGAAGAAGAAGCGGAGCGGGGCCGAGGTGAGCGGATCGGCTGCGGGCGCTGCCAGGGGCTCATGCGGGGGGTGCGCGCCGGGAGGCTTCGCCGTGCCGGGCCTGCCCTGGGCGGCGGTGGGAGGGAGCTACGGAGGGAGGACAGCGCATCCCACCCCATCCTGCTCCATTTCATCTCATCCCACCTCACCCCATCCCACCCCACCCTGCCCCACCCCATCCCGTCCCACCTCAATCCATCCCATCCCACTTCACCCCACTCTATCTCATTCTACCCTGTACCATCCCACCCCATCTCAATCCATCCCATCTCAATCCATCCCACCCCATCTCAATCCATCCCATCCCATCTCAATCCATCCCATCCCATCTCAATCCATCCCACCCCATCTCAATCCATCCCACCCCATCTCAATCCATCCCACCCCATCTCAATCCATCCCATCTCACCCCATCCCATCCCATCTCACCCCATCCCACCCCACCGCATCACACCTCAATCCATCGCATCCCTCCTCAGTCCATCCCATCCCACCCTGCCTCATCCCATCCTCCCTTATCCCATCCTCCCCTATCCCACCCCATTCCACCCCTCCCGTATCATCTCCTGCCTCCCTGCAAGATGCTGCAGCCGGGGTGCGGCTCCCCACGGGGGTCCAGCCGAGGGGGATGGGGTGGGGACCACGCTTCCCTGTCGCGAGGAGCAGGGCAGCAGCAGCTCGAGTCGGCTCCTGGCGCCGGGCTGAGCCAAGCCCCAGGGATCCATAGCCCCGAGCTGCGGGTTGCTGTAATAGCATTTAACTGCCGGGCTGTGATTTCAGGGAGAAGATTTACATTAGAGGGAGAATGTGCAGAGAGCCAGGAACAACTTGGAATGGGTCCGCGCATATTTCTGTGGTTATTTTTGGAGCATCGTCATATGGCAGGAGGTGGGCTCTGGAGGTATCCTTGAGCTCAGCGTTTTCTCCATAGGCTGGTTACCGGGGAGATTGTACGAGAGGACTTGCCTGGCCCTTTTCTCTCTGTGGTTTCTGTATAAAATCCTATTTTTCCTGAATTTGCCGTGGTGGTATTGTTTCCCTCCAGCATGCCCAGCGTGTTATGGTGGGGCCAACAATGGTCTGGGTGTGCGTGGTTGAGAATTCACGATGTGTTGCGGGTGCAGGCGATGGAGAAGCTGTGTTTGATTCAGCTGTAGATGGTGTGAGGTGACTCCTGATCAGCCGCCTCTCCGCTGCCATGGATGAGGTGTGGCTTCTCCAGCATCTCTGGAGAGACCAGCCCATGCAGCAGGCCCCTTCTGCACTTTGCAGTCACTTTGCCACCAGATTTCTCATGCCAGACTTGTCCAAAGGGATTTTTGCTTTCAAACACCTCGAGATGGGGAAAGCACATTGTTATTGAGGTCTGTTCCGTGGGGCTGCCTTACAGATCGCAGTGTCCTTTGGGGTCCACTGGAGGACTCTGCATCTGTCAGATCCCTTTGGCCATGGCTGCACACGGTGGAAGCTCTTGGAGTGGCCATCGGTTGCGTGCCCCTGTTGCCATCAAGCACGTTTGGAGCTGAGGGGAGGCTGGTTTTGAGAAAAATTTGGGAATTACTCTTTATTTCTGTATTTTTTAGAATCTGGTTTGGTAAGCACGGAGCCTGTCTGCGGGTGGGTGCCTCCCCAGGGTTCCCGGAGCCGTGTTCTTGATGGGGTCCCTGCTGTCTGCAGAGATGCAGGGCATGGTCTGGAAGCTGTGGCTGTTGTAGTGTATGGCAGATCCAAAACCACCCTCTTTCTCCCACACCATTCCCTCCTTACATGGGGGTAACATCCATGTTTGGTGTCAAAGGGCCACAATGCACCCATCCCTCGGGGAGTGTGAGCCACCTCCCTGCCTGCGGTGGAGTATTCCTCTCCTCTTTGTGCCCTCCGTGTGCGGTGCTGGTGGCCTTAGTGGCATCTTCAGGTGGTGGTGCAGGCATTAAACCAGACATCCCCGCAAAGAGCGGAGCCCCGTGTTGGGCTGCAGGGGTGCTGGGTGCCTGGGAGGGTGCGATGCAGCTCTGGGTCAGCTGCAGAGCTGGTGTCTTTGTGCTGACAGTAGGCAGGCTTTGGCTGCAAGTGATGCCTTCTTCCCCTGGTGTTTTAATTGCTTGTTGATGTTGTTGATTTTTATTTTGACCGATTATTTGAGAACTCACTGTTTTCCAAAACTCTCAGAGGAGATGTTTTGGTTTTGGAGGCGGCTTCTGAAAAACAGGTTTTTGAAGTCCAGTGTTGTATTTCTGGTCAAAAACCATGAATGTGAAAGAAAACCGGTGTTCCTGACAGGCGGAGGGTGAAGGGTTTGGGACCTTTCCTATCCAGTGCAGGCATGGATCTTGCTGGGGCCCCTTTCCTGGGATGCTGCTGTGGTTGCCACCACCACAACTACCTTTCAGAGTAAGTGTCTTCTGGCATGCGGTTTATGGGCAGCCAGGAGGGGTGGCTGGGTCAGCTGCAGAAGTCACTGCAGTGTAGAATGGGGAAAAGCTTAAAAATCAATGTTCTGCCCCCAGGCAGTTGAGTTCTGTGCTAAGCTCTGGGTGATGACCTTGGTCCTGGTGAGGAGCCGGCACTCTCATTGATCTACAGAATAACCTTCCACGCTTTCTGCTGGCAGTGCTGAGCCCTCATCCTGTCTATAACTCCAGCATCACTCCGTGTTGCCTGTGTTCCTCTCACAGTGCTGATGGCTTCGGCATTACCACTGGAGGTTTTCACAGACAGACAGATCAGCCAGGTGCCTGATTAATTTTGTCCCTGAAAAAGAAATCTTTCCCATAACTAATTAGTATTTCTAAATTAGGAAGTCCCAGAGAACGACCTGTCGGTTAAAGGGCAGGGGGTGGGCTTGGCTATTCCTTGCTCCAAGTTTCCTGCCCAGTCTCCCAGACATCACTCGAGTGTCCTTTGCCTTCATTTCACTTGGCTATGGACTGGGGATATTTCCCTGTCGCCTTGGGGACAGCACTACGGCGCCCGAGTGACAGCTGGGACATCAACGGGGAAGCGAGCGTGTGCGAGGAGATGGGCTGAGTACGGGCTTCAGCTTTGCTGCAGCTCAGCGTGGGCGACTGGAAGGCCTGTGTTTAGCTCTGTAGTAGACTTTCATGCGGTGCCTGTCACTTGGAGGTCTGAGCTGAGTCTGAAGCTCTGTTCTAAGCGTGGATGCCAAAGAAGAAACACCAAGAGGCGGAGGTTCCTGGGTCCCCATGTGCTGGAGACTCCTGTGCAGGAAGACTTTTGCAGCTACAAGTACGTGACTCTCATATGGCATCAAAAAATGTGCTTGCACTGAGGCTGTGACAGTGATGGCTGCGTGGTTTATTGTTCTCATTAGAGCAGTCGGGTGGCTCTGAGTCAGCAGGTTTGGATTTGTCACAGCTGGGGTGATCGCGCCGGGGAGGCCTGCGAGGTTCTGTGGTGCTGAGTGGAAGGGCTGCTCCTGGCTGTCTCCTTCTGCCTGGGGACCTTGGGGTTTGAGCTGTTGATTTGTTGCTGTCACTTGAGCCTAGAAGGAGGTGGATGTATTTGTGGGAGCTGGAGAACAGTCTCCCTTGGGAGCTCCTTTCCAGCACCCGCCCTGTGCTCTTTGGGTCTGTAAAGCTGAGCATCTACTGCCAGCAAGGCAGCTTGCTGAGTGGACCAGTCTTTCTCATGCACATCACCTTGACTGGATTACAGGAGATGGGAAGCATGGTGGAAGCAGAGCATCTTTGATGGGGACATGTTGCAGTATTTCCTTGTGGCTGCAGAACCATCTTTCTGCTTGTCCCAGCCCTTGGGTGGAAGCTTGCGTGTTGTCCAGAACTTACCAGTGCCTTAAGGGGAAGAGGAGGAGAGCTGGACAACCACATCTTTCTCCGTGGAAGCAGAGGCTGCCTTCTGCAGCAGCTCTCCCATGCACACAGCGTGTCCCTCGTGCTGAGCAGGATGTTGGGCTCAAGCCCTGTCGATGTCTCTTGTCTTGGATAATGGATGCTCCCTCCACCCTGCCTTGCCCCAAGGAGGTGAACTTTTTGAGGGTGCACGGAGGCAGCTGCTCCAAGAGCTGTTGGGCTGAGGTTTTTCTTGACTGGGACAGGAGTCAGGGTTTGCTCTCCATGTGCTAGACAGGGAGCTGTGTGGAAAGGGGCAGCCCTAGGTGGGAGTTTTGGTACAGATACTTTGTGTCTGTGTGTACCAGTCCACAGTGGAGGATGCTCAGAATTGAAGCCAAGGATTAGTCTTGCCCTGCCTGTAGGTCCAAAGTTTGCTTAAAATCTGGATGGTTATGCTCTGGAAGAGCACTTTCTTTCTGTCTTCTGCTGGTGGACTGTCTTTCACCCTCTGGAGGGCAATACTGCCTCTCCTGGAGTGCCCCAGGCTGGATCTGCCCTAGGCAGGAGCTGCTGCATCCAGGACCAGCTGAGTCCAGGTAAGCAGCATCACGGGTCCAGTGTGATCACAGCACGGAGAGCAGTCTGGGCTGACCCTGTTGTGTTTAAAACACTTGACAAATGAGGCTGAAGCTGCAGATCTGCCGTTGGCAACCCAGCAGGTCAGCAGTTTTACTCAGGCACTTGGCCTCTTTGTGGAGATGAAGTGTGATAGCAGTTTAGTGTCTGCTCCATCCCCCTTTCCGAAGCCAGCCCTCTGCCCGTGGGCAATACCTGCACCCTGTGGCCAGCTCAGGGGACGTTGCTGTCCCTGCCCTTTGCTTGCTCCCAAACTGATGCTCTTTTGCGAGTTACTGGTGATGAGGTGGAAGCCAGGACCTGGTGCTGTGCTGGTGTAAACCCCATCCTGGGGTAAACCCCATCGTGTGTTCGAGGTGCTGCTGAATGAGGATTCACAGCACAGCCCTGCTGCCAGGTTCCACCCACTGGCTCCTTCTTCCCTCTGCTCCTACTAACCCACTGCCGGGCCCTGCGCTGCCTGGCAGCGAGCGGGGATATGTGCTGGTATCCATCCCTGAGTATCAGATGGAGAGGAAAACACAGGGTGGAGTCATCTCTCGCACAAAGGAAATGTTGAGGTATCGGTTCTGCCTTCGGTGGGTTTTTGAGGTGGCTGGGGAGAGATTAAACAGGATCTTAACACATTCACAGCCCCCTTCCCACCTCATTTTCCTGTGAATCTGTTGCTGTCGTGGTTATCTTTCAGAAAGTATTTTTAGCATTGCCTTTTCTTTCCTCCCCCCCATATCAGGCTTTTGAAGGGAAACACGTTTCTATGGGAGAACAGAATGAGCCATTTCACGAGATATTTTGTTATGGGCAGAAGGGCTGGGAAATGTGATGGTGTGTTTGGAATGACCCGTTCCCCATTGTAACCAGCTAATCACGCTGGGGTGAGGGCCAGCAGAAAGCCAGTGTGGCTGGAGGCAGTTCCATACCCTGACAGGCTGCAGAGGATGGACCATCCCTGCACATCTTCCTCCTGCCCATCCATCCCCACGGGAGCATCACCCACATGTGAAGGGCTGCAGTGCTGGGAGGGGTCCTGCAGGTTTTTCTCCTTAATGATGCTGTTGGGGAAGCAGTGCCCCGTGTCACAAGAGAAGCAATTAAATGTGCAATTAGGTGCACTATCGATCTGGCAGTGTTTCTGCTGGCAGGAGCTCCTGCTGAGCATGGGGTGGCACCTGACAAAGCTTTGTGGCTCTGCATTGCCAGTGATGAAAGGGACGTGGTGAAGGTCTCAACGAGGGAGAGCGGTGCTGTGTTAAGGCCTAAGGGGTTGTTGTGAAGCTGTGTCTGCCACCTGCTATCAGGGGGTGCAATTTTTGACAAGCATACAAACACAAGTTTGATAGTGAACTTTGGGGTGGGAAACTTTCAGCCTGAATTCTCAGTAGTGTTGTCTTTTAGGAGATTTACTGCAAGTCCTGATGGATTAAAGTCGTCCAGAGTGGACTGGCCAGAGCTAGAAAAACCTCCTTTGAGATCTGACCTGGCTCTGGGTATGCACATGCCTATCTGAGGCAAGGCCATTACCTCTGCATTACCAGCAATGTGTCCAGGTGGCAAAGAAGGCCAGCAGCATCCTGGCTTGGCTCAGCCATGGGGTGGGCAGCAGGAGCAGGGAAGGGATCGTCCCCCTGCACTCGGCACTGCTGAGGCTGCACCTCAAATCCTGGGTTCAGGTTTGGGCCTCTCAGTCCAGGAAAGACCTTGAGGGGCTGGAGAGTGTCTGGAGAAGGGAATGGAGCTGGGGAAGGATCTGGAGAACAGGGGTTGTGGGAGTGGCTGAGGGCCCTGGGGCTATTTAGTCTGGAGAAGAGGAGGCTGAGGGGAGACCTCATGGCTCTCTGCAGCTCCTGGAGAGGAGGTTGTGGGGAGGTGGGTGCTGGGCTCTTCTCCCAAGTGACGAGGGTTGGGATGAGAGGAAACAGCCTCAGGTTGCACTAGAGGAGATTTAGATTGGGTATTAAGGAAGCTTTCTTTAGTGAGAGTGGTGAAGCCCTGGCAGAGGCTGCCCAGGGCAGTGGTGGAGTCACTATCCCTACGTGTGGCTCTAGCACTTGGGGACAGGGTTCAGCAGGCACGGTGGGGCTGGGCTGATTGTTGGACTGCATGAGCTGAGAGGTCTTTTCCAACCTTAATGATCCTCTTCTGTGATTCTGTAACTACTCCAGGATGTAAAGAAAACACGGCTGGTCATGTTGTGTTTTGGTGGCAATTCCAGTGCTGCTGTAAGCCCACCTGGCTGGCTGGAAGAGCTATGGAGCTCTGTTCCACACCGGAGCGGTGGTGCTGGCTGCTCTGTGGGCAGGAGCTCTATGATGTGGTGATCCATGGTCGTGTCCTGCTGAGCTTGGGCTGGGCTCTTCCTTCTCTGCTCGCTGGAGCTGATGTGATCCCAGTGCAAGGCAGAGCTGTGCACAGCTGGACTGCTGCCTGGTCGTGCTGTCCTGCCCTCTTTGTGTTCCTGCTTTGGTGGACATGGGAAGGGACAGTATGAATCCTTATCCCTTTCCTTGCCCTTTTTTTCGACCCATCAACATTTTTGCAACGTGCTGGTTTAAATTTGAGTCAGCTGGGCTCAGCGTGAGGCTCCCTCCTCACCGCAGCGGGGCTCCAGGGACCGCAGCCTCCGCCTGGCTGCCGGTGGTGTCCCAGCGCCTGCTTCCACAGCCAGCACTCCCGCTCACCCCATCACGGGCAGGGTGGATGATTGCGATGACGATGTTGTGTGACAATGTGGGTCACTGTGGGATGTTTTCCAGCCCGGGGCACTGTCTGTGGCTGAGATGCCCTACGCACCAGCCCGGCGCCGCGGAGAGCTGCGTGGCAGGAGGTCGCGGTGCAGTCTAGCGTGGGTTTTTGCTAGCAGGAGTGTCGTGGGGAGCTGCTGTTTGCAGGGAGAAGTGAGCAGGGTTGGGGGAGGGTCCCGCTCCCGCTGCCTGGAGCCTCAGAACACTTCGTTAATTGATGCGGTAGCTCAGAGCCCGAAATATCTGTAGCTCGGAGCCTGTGCGGTGCCGGCAGCCCTGGTGAACGCTGCTTCGCGCAGCAGAAGACGGGAGGGAGGGACGGTCGGTGTCTGGTGGAGAGTGCAGGGGCTTTGTTTGGCAGCATTAACTCAGGCAGGTTGGGGAGCATTGCGTGCTGCTGCCCTGCCTCTGGTGACTGCATCCTCCATCCTCCCTCGCAGGAGGAACTCGCTGCAGCCCTGGTGAGCCCCGGGTGCTGGGGGTGCTGCTGTGACACCCGTTCTTCTGGGTCTGCCCAAAGCTGGCTGCTCTCGTACCCGGCTGTGCGCCTGCTGGCCCCTCCCTGCTGTGCATCTCTGGGCTCGTGCTTGAGCTGGGGGGCAGAAAGCTGAGCCTACAAACCTGGGAGCTGCACAGGGCCCCCACAGAAATTGCTGGGTTTGGCAGAATGGGAGGAGGGACACAGAGGAGAGAGAGCCCCACAGATCCTTTGTGTAGGTGGGGGCAGGAGCTGCTGGTGTTGGAGTCCGTTCCCCAGATCAGCTGGGCCTGTTGGGGCACCCATGTGTCCTGCAGCTGGGAGAGGGCAGAGTTCTGGTGGGGTTCTTTCTCTCTGACTCATTGGCCTCTGGGCAGTGGCATCTGCACGACAAGAGGAGGCAGTGGAGAGGAGAGAGGTCTGCCATGGCTCTGGGATTGAGGGAGGTGGGCATGTAGATGATGGCATGGGACAGTGACACCACACACCGGTGACATCCCTGGGTCAGGCTCTGTGCGTGATTGCGAGTGGGACTGGAAAATGCCATTTCCAGGTCTGGGAGAGCAACAAGCTGTGCGTGGGTGCATGTGTTCAGCTCCTGTGCTGGGTGCTGGTGTGACACCGGCCCCACAGTGTGTGTGGGTGGGGGGACCTGGGGCTGTGGGTGCAGCCAGCGGCTGGCTGGGTGCAGGGGTGCCCTGCTGCCCATCCCAGCCCTGCTCCCCACATAGTGAGACAGCTGAGTGAGTAAAAACAGTCTGATGGCAGCAGATGAATCTGTCCCAGGTGGGCAGGGGTGCACGAGAGTGTGCCCAGCACCAGCACACGATGGCATCCTGCTTGTGCTTTTCCTCGTGTGACAGTGGCAGAGAGCTGGGACAGGACCAGGCGCGCGGTGGTGGCTGTGACTCCGCTTTCCATATCTCTCATGCAGATCATTTGGGGGTGCATTTTCTTCCTTCTCAAAGGTGGTTTTATTTCTCTGGAGGTGCTGAAGTTCTCAGCTTTATTGTGTCAGGTTTGTGGCCTGAGGGACAGCAGCGGGTGCTGTCCTTGGCCAGGAGGGAATGGCTGGAGCACCACGCAGTAGCTGCCCAGCCATGGATCAGTCTCTGCGTGTCACCCTGCTGCTGGGGTACTCTGTCCATGTGGAAAGTGGAGCAGCTTTTATGCCCCGAGCGAGCTCTTGGGAAAGCTGCTGTGGATCGGTGTCGCTCAGGGCAGGCTGTGTCAGGCTGCACATGCTGATGTTGGCTTGCAGAGTGAAAGGTTTTTGCTGAATCCATGGGAGTGGTGGGTGCTTTGCATAGGCAGAACATCCTGCCTGCTTTGCTTCTGTGCTTCTGGGAGGCTGGCTGGTCCTTGCCTGTTGAAGGTAGGTTTGAAAATTAACCCTTGGACAAGCAGAAGGTATCCTTGCCGTGCCACGAGACTGTACTTCCTCCTTCACATCACTGTAGCACCTGCTGGGCAGTTTTTCCTCCCTTATTAGATGCAATTGTCATCTAAAAAGCAACCCTGAAAATGCTGTTGCAGGATTTGGGCTGTTCCTGTTGGAACTGATGATGGTACTCCTGGTGTGCCAGAGCTGCTGGTCACTCCATGGATGAGTGAGCAAGGCTGGTTCTCATGGATCCTGCATCCCTGACCTCCTGGGCTGATTCCTGCTGACCAGATGTTGCCCTCGGCGTTACCGCAGGGGCTGCACCACTGAGCTGGAGGGACAATGGGGTGGCACAGATGGCCCTGAAAGGAGAACTTGGGTAGCTCCCAGCTACCCAGGAGAGTATCTGTTTCACCTCCGGGGGGTGGGTTGGGTCTGCAGCACTGTCTGTGGGAAAGACTTGCTTTTGTCCCTCAGCGGAGCAGAGCTGGTCGCAGCGCAGCGGGCGCGCTGCCTGTGGGAGAAGAGGCTGTTTGCACATCAGCCTTTTTGGGAGTAACACGGCATCTCATGGAACCTGGAGCTTACATTCTCCAGCAAGATTTGTGTGGAGTCTAAACGCAGCGCTTGAGCCGCGCGGGCACCATCTTGTGCTGAAGTGCCTGGCTAACGTCCCTCCCTGCACTCACCATCAGCTCTGTGAAGGGCTTTTTCCTTTTCTTTTCAACCAAATCTTGTTTCTTCTTTGCAGGTTCTGAATTCTGCCTGAGCAAAGCACGGAGAGCAGCCCCTGGAAGCAGCGTGAGTTGATCCTGAAAGCTTTTCTTCTCTTTCCCAAATCCCACATAATTCTGAGTGGGTTTTGTAGTGTAGAAGGGGTTGCTCAGCACGGAGCCGGTGCTGCAGGGAGGGTCGTCTGCCAGAAACCCCAAGCAGGACTGGAAATCTGGCCTGCTACCACCAAAACACAAAACTGCTGGCCTTGGACTTGTTCTGGCTTTCTGTATTTGTTGGGATTTTTCCTGGTTTAGTTTAGAGTTGGGCAACAACTCCTTTGCCAACAGAAAGGCTCCACCAGCTGCCCGAGTCTTTGCCTGCTGAGGGAGCGGCTGTGGGACGTCACGCTCAACGCTCAACGCTGTTTCCCTGCTCTCTTTTGTGCTGTGGGCTTGAGGAGGGCGGTGTGTTTGCAAACCAGCCGTTCCCTTTTATTGGGTGAGGATCTGAGCCTGGGCGCAGGTCCCTGGGCTCGTGGGGGCTGGGCATGGCCAGCCTGAGGCGCGTCCCCGGGAGGCTGGCACTGCCGTGAAGCTTGGGAGAGGATGGTGATAGAATTCAACTGCTGAGTTGCCTGAAGGAGTCAAGGGGTTGTGGTTCAGGCCTTCTTGGAGACCCTCGTCCATCTGGATGGGTGGGCTGCTCTGCTCCAGGGTGCCGGGGCATTGTGTGTTTGCACGGTCCTATCCTTGCAAAACCAGTTGTGAGCTGCTTCCATGTGTCCTGCAGATGGTGTGCAGCCAGGGATTGCTGGGAGGAGGAGCTCTTGCTTCTACTTTTGCTCCCTGACTGGCAAGGTTAGCCTGGGCATGGCACAATGCAGCAGCACTGCCTTCCCTCTGGGGTCCAAGGTGGGAAGAAGGTGTCTGAGAACTGGGGATGGGAGCTCTGTGGCTGTGCCCCGCGGTCCTGGCTCTTTCCTGGGTGACAGGAGTGTTGGGGTGGCACAAGACCAAGGGCTGAGTCCTGTACTCGGGACACAACAACCCCTGCAGCGTTACAGGCTTGGGGAAGAGTGGCTGGAGAGCTGCCTGGGGGAGGAGGACCTGGGGGTGTTGGTTGGCAGGGGCTGAACATGAGCCAGCAGTGGCCCAGGTGGCCAAGAGAGCCAATGGCATCTTGGCCTGTGTCAGACACAGCGTGGGCAGCAGGAGCAGGGCAGGGATTGTGCCCCTGGACTGGGCACTGGTGAGACAGCACCTCGAGTACTGGGGTCAGTTCTGGGCCCCTCAGAACAAGAAGGACATTGAGGGGCTGGAGTGTGTCCAGAGATGGGGAACAGAGCTGGGGAAGGGGCTGGAGAACAAGTCCTACGAGGAGCAGCTGAGAGACCTGGGGTTGTTCAGCCTGGAGAGGAGGAGGCTGAGGGGAGACCTCATCACTGTCTACAACTGCCTGTAAAGAGGCTGTGGTGAGGTGGGTGTTGGGCTCTCCTTCCAAGTGACAGGTGATGGGACGAGAGGAAGTGGCCTCAAGTTGCACCAGGGGAGGTTCAGATTGGACATCAGGAAAAATTTCTTCACGGAAAGGGTTCTCAGGCAGTGGCAGAGGCTGCCCAGGGAGGGGGTTGAGTCACCATCCCTGGAGGGGTTTCAAAGACAGACAGGTGAGTTTCTTAAGGACATGGTTTAGTAAGGGGACAGGTACTCGATTGGACTCAATGATCTCAGAGGTCTTTTCCAACCAGATGATTCTATGATTCTATCCACAAAACCCTGCTGCCTGCTGGCTTTGGCTCCTGCCTGCACAAGCCAAAGGCCACAGAAGCTGGCAGTGCCCTGGAGGCACACACAGATCCATGTCCTTGTTTGAGGGATGTGGTGCGTTGCTGCAAAATGCTTGTCAGGGCTAGAGGTGTCTCTGGCTATGAATGGGGCAGCTTGTTGCTTTTTAATGGGTGGTTTCTCACCAGTGGTACTACAAGATGAATGGCTAGAGAGCAGCCCTGAGGAGGACCTAAGGGTGCTGGTGGATGAGAAGCTCAACATGAGCCAGCAATGTGTGCTCACAGGCCAGGGAGCACCTCCTGTACAAGGACAGGCTGAGAGAGTTGGGGTTGTTCAGCCTGGAGAAGAGGAGGCTGTGTGGAGACCTTAGAGCAGCCTCCCAGGACTGAAAGGGGCTCCAGGAAAGCTGGGGAGGGGCTCTTGATCAGGGAGTGCAGGGACAGGACGAGGGGCAACGGTTTTGAGTGGAAAGAGGGGAGATTGAGGTTAGATTTTAGGAAGAAATGTTTTCCCGTGAGGGTGGGGAGGCCCTGGCTCTGGTTGCCCAGAGAAGTGTTGGCTGTCCCATCCCTGGAGGTGTTCCAGGCCAGGTTGGATGGGGCTTTGAGGCCAGTGGGAGGTGTCCCTGCCCATGGCAGGGGCTTGGGACTTTGAGGTCCCTTCCAACCCAAACTATTTTGTGATTCTATGAGGTTGTCCCTGCAGGAGGGCCCTTTGCAGCTCTGGTGCAATACCCACCCACCCTATGTCTGCAGGGAAAGCCAGAATGATGGGCTTTCTTATCTTGTCTCTGTGTGCTGAAGAGTTTGGGTGCTGGAAAACCAATTTTGGACTTGGAGGGGCAGCGGTGCAGGCCCAGCCTCGGTGATGATTGCGTGGGATCCTGCCTCACCGCGTGCCTCAGTTTCCCTCCAGCAGAGGTTGAGCTGGAGGAAGGAGTGAGGAAGGCCCCGGCCTCCGCTGGTTGGGAACATTCAGCTCTGGAGCCATCTGTGGTGGGAAGCTCTGCTGCACATGGGGGTGTGAGTCCCTGTTGGGGTTCCTGGCGATGGGGCAGCACAGGGAGCAGGAGGAAACACCTCTGTGGTGACCACTTCTGCCCAGCCAGCCCCTCGCTGGTGGCCTCGGTATCCTGGATGCAGCTGGGGGTCAGTGGCCCAGATCTGGGTGTCTTTGGTTTCATAGAATTGTAGAGTGGTTTGGATAAGAAGTGCAGCTCCAGGCCTCAGGCACGGCCACCCTGGGGCTGGAGGAGCTGCAGTGGTGACACCCATCACCTCCTGTGAGTCCCAACTACCTAAACACTGTTCTAGCAGGTATGGGAGAGGAAGAGACCACGATCTAAAGCAGGCAGGGAAGACCACTCTTAGAATGGTTTGGGCTGGAAGAGACCTCAAAGCCCATCCAGTTCCACCCCCTGCCAAGGGCAGGGACACCTCCCACTGGATCAGGGGGCTCAAAGCCCCATCCAACCTGGCCTTGAACACCTCCAGGGATGGGGCAGCCACCACTGCTCTGGGCAACCTGGGCCAGAGCTTCCCCACCCTCTTTGTGAAGAATTTCTCCCTAAGATCTAATCTAAATCTTCTCCCTTCCAATTTAAAGCCATTCCCCCTTGTCCCATCACTACAGTCCCTCCCCAGCTTTCCTGTAACCCCTTTCAGGTACTGGAAGGGTGCTCTGAGATCTTCTTGGAGCCTTCATGTTTCCTTCTTTGGGATTCATCTCGTGAGGCAGCACTGGGGCTTTGGGGAGCACCTCGGCAGGGGGCTGTTCATGGCTGTGTGCTCCGGGAGGGCTTGCCAAGCTGTGTGCCAGTCACCTGCACATCCCAGCTCCCTGGCAAGTCCAGGCAAGCGAAGTCTTGCTGGCACAGCCCAGTTCAGGTGCTGCTTTGTGCTGAGGGAGGTGTCTCCCTACTTCTGGAAGGGCTGGCGGTGCTCCCGTGACCCACTGGGATCCTCTGTATTTCTGAAGCTCCCTCACAGCAGATGCAATATCGAATCCTAGAGTGGGTTGGGTTGGAAAGGAGCTGAAAGCCCACCCGGTTCCAACTCCCTGCCATGGGGGACACTGTGTGCTCTCAGGCCAGAAAGCCAGTGGTGTCCTGATTTGCATCCGAAGCAGAGGGACCAGCAGGGAGAGGGAGGGGATTCTGCCCCTCTGCTCTGCTCTGATGAGACCCCAACCGGAACCCTGAGTTCAGTTCTGGAGTCCTCAGCAGAGGGAGGACATGGAGCTGTTGGAGCGAGTCCAGAGGATGCCATGGAGATGATTCAAGGGCTGGAGCACCTCCCGTGAGAGAGCTGTGGTTGTTCAGCCTGGAGAAGAGAAGGCTCTAGAGGGGGCCTCTAGAGCAGCCTCCCAGGACTGAAAGGGGCTCCAGGAAAGATGGAGAGGGACTTTTTACAAGGGCCTGGAGTGATAGGATGAGGCAGAATGGCTTTAGAGTGGAAGGGTGAAGATTTAGATTAGACATTAAGAATTTCTTCACAATGAGGGTGGGGAGGCCCTGGCACAGGTTGCCCAAGGAAGCCGGGAGCATCCATGGCAGGGGCTGGAAGAAGATGGGCTTTGAGGTCCCTTCCAACTCAAACCGTTCTGTGATTCTGTGCTGCACCAATCTTTCGCCTGAGAAACGCTGTCGGTCTGGTTTATGGAGTAGTCAGGAAGATAAAGCTGTTCTCTCCTCCCTGCCCTTCCCCCCGTGCAGCAGTGGGACCTTGGCTGGTCAGGGGGCCCTGCCACCCCGTGCCACCCTCTGTGCCTGCTCCCCCGCCCTGCCTCCCCTGCCCTGGCTCGGAGCTGCTGCTTGATTTGAATCCTCTTGATTTTGGGCCCCTCCTCGCTGGGAGATGTGCTTTGGTCAGTGAAGCTTGCTCGGTGCCATCCCAGATGCTTCGACCTGGGCTGAGCAAACAGGTTTGTGGTATGTGGCAATGTGTGCCCTGAGGGCTGGTGAGAGCTGCTAGCTCCCTCAAACTCAGCTTGGGAAAGGCTGGCTTCTGGCCAAACACCCTGCTTGCTTTGGCTGGTTCTTTTAACTTCTTCTGTATCACCTTGGTGAGGAGCTGAGCTTCCCCCGTGCTGTGTTACAGGGCACCCACCCATCCCTGGGGCGCCCACCCCTCTCTGGCCCCTCTGTCTGGCTGGTGAAGGCTTCTCTCCTGAGAGCTGTGTTGGGGCTGTAATTTTGCCCACCTTTGGCCTGTGGCACTTGGGTGGCCGGAGATGGGGCTTTCTTTGGAAGATGCAGCTTTGCTGTCTCTATGGCCGTGCACTCATCCAGGCCCTCAAAGGTCTCAGCCTGGTGGAGAGCTCTGTTCCCACCCTCACCACTGATTTTGGCCAAGGGATGGGGGAGATTCCTGCCTCACTAAACTGGTGATCCCACCGGAGCTGAGAGGACAGAGCAAGCTGTGTGTTCTCAGGTCCCTGTGGAGGACTTGCCAGCTGGGACTGGCATTTCAGCAGCTTCTGTGGCACAGCAGGACCCAAGGGATGCGAAGCTGTAGGTGGCACCTGAGCAAGTGCAGTGTGGACATCTGCAGGACTTGCTCCCAGGAGTGGGTGCAGAGGCTGGACCATGTGCAGGAGACAACTGGCCCTGACCTGGTTATGCTCCAGGGCATCATCATATTCCAGACGGTGGGTGCTGGTGGTGGCATCTCTCTGGGCTTCTTCCAGCCCAGCTTCCCAACAGCCCTTTCTGCTCTCTCATTTATTCTGGGTCAGGGCCTTTTGTTTTTCCTTTCATGGCTTTCCTCCCTGTTGCTGAAGTGTTTGGGCCACTTCGCATCCTCTACAACTACAAGAGG
Source organism: Tapera naevia (assembly GCA_033556795.1). NCBI lineage: Eukaryota > Metazoa > Chordata > Aves > Cuculiformes > Neomorphidae > Tapera > Tapera naevia. The sequence continues at coordinate 1,936,378 of JAUMJJ010000085.1, forward strand.
AGATGTTGAGAGCCGCCGGGTGGGGAGCCAACAGGTTCTGTGGACCATCTGCTCCCCTCATTGCAGCTCAGCCCCACGCAGAGTGCAGGTCTGGGGTGCTGGATCTCCTCTGCCTCCACAGGGGATGCTCCTTCCATGAGTGCTGAGTGCTTGTCAGGCCTTTATGTACAGCATCTCAGCCTCAGAGGGTGCTCAGCGTGGCTGGTATTTTCTCAGGGACCTCTGGAAAGGACCAGTTCTTCACGGAGCCGTGTGCTAACGTTGGAGTCAGGTCTAGGCTTGTGTCCTTCCCCACCTGCAAAGAGGGCAGGATGCTTGGTATGGCGATGGAGATGTTGGTGGGGAACTGGAGGGAGCTTTTCACTGCTGTGAGGTGCTTTTGGAGCCTGTGAGACCACCAGATGTGCTGGATAGAGAGTGAGGTTTGGTCTCCTCACCACTGGTGTCACTTGGAGGATGCTGGTCCTGCTCCCGTGTCCATGTGATGGCCCAGACCATCGGAGACGCCGTGGGTCACTCCACACGTGGCTGCTGCACAGGTCCTGCCTCCACCAGCAGAAAGCCCAGCACAGCCCAGTGAACAGCAGGACAGTGGTGGTCGGAGGGGTGAGAGGGAGCGCGGGTGCTCCCGTGGCCCTGGCACGGTGCTTCTTGTTCCTCACCACAGGGTTGTGTTTTAAGGGTGAATTTTGTATGGAAAGGGCAGGAGGGAGAGAGAAGGGCAGGGCTGCTGTAATCCTGCTACTGATTCAGCGTGGCTTTTGCTTGCACAAGGCCACTGGGCTGCAAGTAAGAAGGTGTTGGTACCCAGGTTGCCAGGGAGACGGAGGATCCATGCCATGTGCTGTCCCACCTCTTCGGTGCCACCAGGGTGACAGCCCCAGTGGCTCTCCTGGTGCTGTTGGAGAGGATGCAGAGCATCCCAGCAGGGGCTGGAGCGGCTCCTGGTGGCTGTGGCCTCACCAGTGCCCTGGGTGGATGCCCCCAAGTCAGAGCAGGATGGGGAGAGCCGGATGAATATGGGTTCTTCTGACATGGCTCAGGGGTCTGTGCTCCAGAGCTGTCTCCAAAGGGGGTCCCGCATGCCAGCCCCAGTAAGGTGGTGCTGGTGGGGGGTGAGAGGCTGTTGGAGGTGGGGCAGGTGACCTTACTGCTGCTCTGCTCATCCACGTAGCGACCCAGATGAGCAGCTCCATCTGTTGGAAATCCTAGACTCCTCTCTTCTTCTAAAAGGCTGCCTTCAGGTCCCTGATGAGTAACCAGGCACTGGGGAGCGGAGGCACACAGTGCCGTGCCAGCTGGGGGTGGGTCCAGTGTGTTGGTGCTCTGCTCCAGCCCTGCCTGTGTCCCCACGTGGCCATCACCCATCAAACACTTCTTCCAGGCCAGGCCACCGTGCCTTCTGCCTAGAGGTGCTGCACTGCTCCCCCCGTGCCCCCGCCTCCTGGCTCTGGTGTGGGTGTCCTGCCAACTGCTGGAGGCCACAGTGGGGAGCAGCGAAGCCACTGGGGGTAAGATAAGAGGTATAAGAAGCATCTGTGTCTTGTTCCCCTCATGCTGCCCTGAGAGCACTGCAGCCCCAACACTCGTGACAGCCGTGGTGTCACAGCTCCGTGCCCGGCTGCCAGGCTGGCTGCAGCACCCTCCTGTGCTGGGAGCAGGGTTACCACAGCATCATAGAATCATGGAATGGTTGGGGTGGGAAGGGACCTCAAAGCCCATCCAGTTCCACCCCCTGCCAAGGGCAGGGACACCTCCCACTGGATCAGGGGGCTCAAAGCCCCATCCAACCTGGCCTGGAACACCTACAGGGATGGGGCAGCCACCACTGCTCTGGGAAACCTGGGACAGGGCCTCCCCACCCTCACAACAAAACATTTCTTCCTCAGATCTCATCTCAATCTCCCCTCATTCAGCTGAAAATTCTTCCCCCTCATCCTATCCCTTCACCCCTCATCAAGAGCCCCTCCCCAGCTTTCCTGGAGCCCCTTTCAGTACTGGGAGGCTGCTCTAAGGTCTCCCCAGAGCCTTCTCTTCTCCAGGCTGAACAACCCCCACTCTCTCAGCCTGTTCTTGTACAGGAGGTTCTCCAGCTTTTGTGCACAGAATGCTGTGCTATGGATTGGGACCTTTCTTTCCAAGCAGGGGAGCAGGAGGCACTGGTAGTCACCACGGGCTCTGCTCACCTTAGGCCTCTGCACTTAGGTGAGGTGGTAGGAGAGGCTCCATTCAGGTTTGCCTTTTTCCCCCATTTATTTATTTATTTAGTTGTTTTTAAACTTCTCCAGCCCTTCCTTGTGTTGTCGTTTAATTGTCCAAGTTCCCTGAATACCCGTCACCTGCCTGGGGGTAGAATTTGAGACACATCAAAGCTCATGAGCTTCTGCAGGCGGTGAGCGGTGAGCGTACATCCTCTGGGAGCTGGAGAGAGATTAAACAGCCGAGAAAAACAACTGCTTGAGATTGTCCAAGAGGTAAAATGGAGGGGTTGGGGAGGGCGAGGGAAAACCAGCAATGATTGCTTACCACAAGAAGGCTGCTTGGTGCCTGGGAAGCCAGCTGGTGTGGTGAGTGAGACCCTGGAGGGTGCTGGATGGGGGAACCACAGGCTGGAGCAGTTCTGCGGTGGAAGCTGGGGGTCTCTGTGCATCTCTCTCCACATTGTGATCCCAGCATGGGTTTCTCTTAGTCAGGGTTTTATCTGTTCATCATCTAAACGATTCTGATTTCTGCCACCCCTCTGGCAGGGCTGGCATCTGGTCTTGGGGAAGTGGAGAAGCAGTGCTAGGAATAGAAAGGGTTAAAATTAAGCGGTGAAGTTGGTGTCTTACCTGAGTTGTATTCCTGGTGGGGTGGGTGGGCAGAGGTGAGTCTGGGCAGCAGGAGCAGACCTGCACCCACCCAACTGCTCATGACTGGTGCTTGACCTAAAGGGTAAATCCGAGTGGAACTTCCACTAGAAGGAGGGGAAAAAAAGACATTTTAATCTTCCTATTTGGGAATAATACGGCAAGGGTTGGCATTGTCTGTAGCCACAAGACCAGCTGAAGACCTGCCTGGGTTGCTCTGCTTCAGAAACTGCTGCCTATGTGTATGAGGAGCGTGGCAGGGCCTTAACAGAGCAGCCTGCTGGGGCTCCTTGTTGCTGCCCTGGCCCTGCTGGGGCCTTTGACCAGACCTCTGTGCTTTATTAAACCTGCATTCAAAGAATGTTTTTTTGGGGGGGTGTTTGTTATAAAACCCCTATAGCAGTAGTCATTTTATTGCAAAAAGAATCTCCTTCCTGTATCTTAAAAACAAAACCACACCCTCTTCTGTTCAGCCTCACTGAAAAATCTTTGGATGTCGTGGTGCCGGTGAATGGGGTGGAGATGGGATACTGGGCCACGCCAGCTGGTAGCATCTTCCCTGCCCTCCAGCATGGAAGCATGGAATCATGGAATGGTTGGGTTGGAAGGGACCTCAAAGCCCATCCAGTTCCAACCCCCTGCCATGGGCAGGGACACCTCCCACTGGATCAGGGGGCTCAAAACTCTATCCAGTCTGGCCTGGAACACCTCCAGGGATGGGGCAGCCACCACTTCTCTGGGCAACCTGGGCCAGGGCCTCCCCACCCTCTTTGTGAAGAATTTCTTCTTAATGGCTGATCTAAATCTTCCTCCTTCCAGTTTAAAGCCATTATGGCCCTGGGGTGCATGAGAAGGGGGGGACCTTTGGGCAGGCAACCCAAAGGAAACCAAACTGCAGATATTGTGGGCTACTTTAATGCATGGTGCTGACACCCAGTGCCAAGCTCCAAGGACACTGTTCCTGCAAGACTGAAAGCTCATGGAAGACCCACAGCTTTTTAAATGAGGCTTTGTGGCAAGAGAAGGCTGTGGGGAGACCTTAGAGAAACCTTCCTGTACTGAAAGGGGCTCTGGTAAAGCTGGGGAGGGGCTCTTGGTCAGGGAGTGCAGGGACAGGATAGAGGGAACCATTTTGAGCGGAAAGAGGGGAGATTGAGATGAGATCTGAGGATGAAATGTTTTGCTGTGAGTGTGGGGAGGCCCTGTCCCAGGTTGCCCAGAGCAGTGGTGGCTGCCCCATCCCTGGAGGTGTTCCAGGCCAGGCTGGATGGGGCTTTGAGCCCCTGATCCAGTGGGAGGTGTCCCTGCCCTTGGCAGGGGGTTGGAGCTGGATGAGCTTTGAGGTCTCTTCTAACCCAAACCATTCCAGGGTTCTTAGTGCTTGCAGTCACATCAATTTCTTGCAGCACTGATGATTAATCACATTTTCAGGTGCCAAGTCGAGGGAAGAGCTTGATTTGCTCTGACCCATGAGGGGTCGGACCTCTGCTAGAGGCACTGGTGATGGGGACAGTTTAAGGAAGCCCCAGAAGGTCTATTTTCTAGTCTTGATTTTCCATGGTTAACACAGCAATTTCCTGCACCTCTTTCCAGGCAGCTAATCTGTCTTCACTCAGAAGAGAGATGAACAGCAGCATAAATTACATGCAGTGTCTAAAAAGGTGTTTGCAAGAGCAATTCCCTTCCTTGAGCTCCAGTTCCTGCCTGTTTCACTTATTCATCTGCTGTGTGCTTGTAGCATTTTCTTCCCTGCAAAGGAATTTTGAGATGTTTGGAAGGGTTTTCTGAAGGATGTTGGTCTCTATCAGCTGAGAAGCAACAGTCATGCTGAGGCTTGTGGTTTGCTCTTTGCAGCTTGGGGACTGGTTAGGAGGGAGACAAGCTTGAGGGATGCTGCTGTCCAGAGCACGAGGAGGGCTCAGACATATTGCTGTCATAGAATCACAGAATGGTTTGGGTTGGAAGGGACCTCAAAGCCCATCCAGTTCCACCTGGTCTTGATTGAACAGCTCCAGGGATGGGGCATCTCCCCATCTCCCATTCTCCCATCTCCCCATTCTCCCTGCCCATGGCAGGGGAGTTGAAAATGGATGGGCTTTAAGATCCTTTCCAACCCAGACCATTCTATTATTCTGTGATTCTATCATCTACGACTTCTCTGGGTGTCTACAGGAGAGCAGATTGTCTCATGCTGCAAGCGATGCTCATTCCCTGTCAGCCAGACTGGCTGCTTGAGGTGGGCTCAGACGGCATGAAGTGGTTTCTGTTTGTCCTTTTCCTTCCCCTGTCTATCATTTATCAGCTTCTGGAGGCAGCAACTGGATTTGGGATGCAAGGTCTGTCTCATCTCTGAGTGTTGCTCCCTTTCCTGCAGGCCTTGTGTCCATGGCAAGGCTGGGAGGAAGGACACGGGGGCTGATGGGGTGCAGGCACACATTGCAGTGGGACATGTCCCTGGCACAGCCAGCCCCAGAGGACTCATTGGGAAGGGGGAAGCTGATGGATACCAGGTGCAGGTTTCTGGTCTCCCATTGGCTGCCAGAGCCATTGCAGCAGAGCTGGTGCTGCTGGCAGGGACCTGCGGGAGAGGTGGCTCCTGAGGGATGCTGGTTGCTAAGCGACCAGCAGAGGTGGAGCTTTCTGGGTACCATCCCCCGTGGTGCTGCTGCCTGGCTGCTCCAGCGTTGCCTGTACCCTCCCCAGGCAGCAGGGCAGGAGGTCCTCTGGCCACACACACTGTCCCAGGGCTGGAGGGCACCCCACGGTGTCTCTGGGCATCGCTGAACCCTCTCCTGATGTGGAGTTCCTCTGCCCACTGTCACTGACACCCTCACCCTGGGGAAGGAAGTTGTCTTTGAAGCTCTGCTGACCCTTTTTTGTTTGAAGCTTCTCTCTCTGTGCTGCTTCCCTGCCTGGTTCTGTTGTTTTGCACAAAAGCAGGGCAAGAAGTGGGAAGCCCCAAGGCACCTGTATCCCATGGCTCACATTGCAGCCCCTGAGCTGGGTTGGAGGCTGTGGATGCAGGGTGGCCTGGCTGAGGGAGCCAAGGGGCTGAGGGAGTGTCCCCCCAGGACAGTTGAACCAAGGGAGCCTGGATGCCTTTGGTCTCTTCCTTAGGTGGTGGCTGTGTCGAGACAGGGTGGTTCAGGAGGGTCTGGGGAGGTGTTGGTGGCTGCACTGCTCCAGTGTCCAAGCTCCAGGCTGTCCCTCAGGGTGACTGCAACCCTGCCTGGGTAAGCTATGACCTTGGGTCATTCTTCCTTCGGACCTTCCCAAGGCTGGGTGTTTGTACGGCCCTCGGTAAACCTTTGGATGAACTGAGATCCTGCAGCATGGGAAGGAGCTGTGTCACTGGCTGCTCGGGGCTGGAGGATGGGGAGGTTGCTCTGGATGGTGGCTTAAAGCCTTCAGTGCATCTGCAGGGCTGCTCCCTGTGTGCCATCACGTTGGAGAACGTTGTGAGCTGAAAGTTAAGCAACCTGCTTTCTCCTCCATACTCTCCCATAGTATTCCCACCTACAACCAGTGCTTCTTCTGGACCCTTGCTGCAAGAGCTGAATGCCCTGGTGGTATCATAAATCTCCCATCTCCCTGCTCCCAGCACTCAACTGTGCTGACAGTGCAAACCTGCCTTTTAGAAGGTGGGCGTCTGCCTGGAAGAGGCACATTCCTGGCTTTACAGGGCTGCCTGAGGGGACAGAGGGGGCAAGATGGGCAGCTTTTGGTTTTGCAAGAAGCCTTAATGAACTTTCACACTGCCCCAGGCTGTCCAGGATGCAGGTGGCCAGGGGAGGGTGATGAAGGGGGTTGCTAGTGGCCATCTGGTTTGTGGCTGCCTGGTTTGCTCCTGCATTGTGGTGTGAGGGTCTGTCCTCGCTGAGACCTTTGCTCCTGAGTGGCCAAACTGCCAGGCTGCAGGTCATGGAGTGGAATCATTGAAGTGTTGTGGCTGGAACAGAACTCTCAGCTCATCCAGTCCAACTATCAGCCCAGCCCTATGGTGCCTGCTGAACCATCCAAGTGCCACAGCCACACGGTTTGTGAACCCCTCCAGGGATGGAGACTCCACCACTGCCCTGGGCAGCCTCTGCCAGGGCTTCACCACTCCATCAATAAAGAAATATATCCCAATATCCAATCATCCAATCTGAACCTCCCTGGCACAACTTGAAGGCCATTTCTTCTTATCCCACCCTTTGTCACTTGGGAGAAGGGCCCAGCACCCACCTCACCACAGCCTCCTCTCCAGGAGCTGCAGAGAGTGATGACGTCTCCCCTCAGCCTCCTCTTCTCCAGACTAAACAGCCCCAGGGCCCTCAGCCATTCCCACAACCCCTGTTCTACAGACCCTTCCCCAGCTCCATTCCCTTCTCCAGACACTCTCCAGCCCCTCAAGGTCCTTCCTGGAGTGAGGGGCCCAAAACTGAACCCAGGATTTGAGGTGCAGCCTCAGCAGTGCCAAGTGCAGGGGGACGATCCCTTCCCTGCTCCTGCTGCCCACACCACGGCTGGGCCAAGCCAGGATGTTGGTGGACTTCTTGCCCACCTGGGCCACTGTTGACTCGCAGGTGGAAGCCCGTGCTCTGGGCTGGGCTGAGCTTTGGGGTCCCTGCGAGCCTGCGGCTGCTGTGGCTGCACTGGCACGAAGGTGCTGTGTGGCAATGTGGCTGTCCCTGGTCAGGGAGGGGACTGGTGAGCTGTTCCCCATGGAGCCATCCCCACCGTGCAGCCTTGCCTCCAGGCTTTCTTCCTGAGGAGGGAGCATCTTCTGCCTGCCTGCATCTGCCCACAGAGTGGGTTGGGAGGTGGGTTGGGTGGGTGGCAGCAGGGACAGCTCATGGGGAACAGTGGCAGTGGCTGTGTCTGGGAGCAGGGGGTGGTTTTCAGCCAGCTGGTGCCAGGCAGGCATTTTTGATTGTGCTGCCACGTGGCTCTCGTCACAAGGAGGAAGCTGAAGTGTGAAGGAGTTGGGCTGAAACTGGAGAGCTTTGGAGTAGCATCTGCCCTTTGGCATCTCCAAAGGCTGCAGGACTGTGGAGATGCTGCTCTGGCTGGACTGGGCTGGGCAGGTGGCAGCAGGGACCTGGCATAGTTGAGGGTATTTGAAAGGGAAAGTGGGTGAGATTGGAAGGATATGAGGAAAGCAAAGAAATCCCTGGAGTGGGTTGTGGTCTGCTGAGATGCTGCTGCTGCAGTGTCTGGGCTGATGACCATGCTGTGGTGTCCACGCTCAGTGATGGCACACAGCATCTGGCTGGTGCTGCCAGACCCTTCCCACGAGCTCACTGTGGCCTCTGGGAGCAGAGAGAGCAACCCGGAGATGATGGGTGGCTGGGAGGTGCAGTCTCTTTCATCTCCCTGGTGGGTGGTGTCTGGGCTGCACTTTCATCTGGAGAAATCCAGGGTGTTTTTGCAAGGGCTGAATCACCCCTGTCCTGACCCACTGGCTGAGACCTTCGTTTGCATGTTAGTGATGTTGGGTGGAAGGTGTTCCTTGGCTTCCCAAGCTGTCTGCTGCCAGCTCATGGCAACTTATTCCTGACCTTATTTATTCAGCTGGGAGATGTCACTCGGAAGGAATGAAACCCTTTTCACAACGGCCCCAAATTGCCCCGGTCTTGCCAAACAACCGTGTGCAGCCGTGCAGGGCAGGAGCCGAGGAGGGGACGTGCTGCTGCTGCAGCCTGGCAGGCGTGGAGGAGGAGATGCCTTCAGCCCAGTTCTCCTGTGCTGGGAGGCAGCAGAGGTCATGCTTCTCTTCCCTGTTTTTTTTCCTGGTGCTGAAAGAGCTGGGGCAAAGCATGGAGGGAGCAAACTGGCAGGAGGGTTGGGTCTCTCAGGACAGACTCTGCCCTGGCTGCTCTCACCGCCGGCAGCTGAGCCGGGGAGGCAATGAGTTACCATCACTGCTTGACTCAAGGCTGACTTGGGGGACAGCCCTGCCCTCTCCGTGTGAACTCAGTGCCTTCTTAACTTTGCTTGCTTTCTCCCCCTCCCTGACTTTCTCATGATTCAGTTTTGACCCATGACACGATGCCTTTGGGGCCGCAGGGGAGCTGAGCCCGGCTTTGGGAATGTAGTTTGATGAAACAAGCTGAGGCTGCTCTATTAATGCGGGCACAGGGGATGCCACCGTGGGCAGCAGGTCACTGCCCCGCGCCCGGCGGCGATGCCAGGGGAGCTTTGTGACGGGGGAGGCACTTCTCTGTCTGGCAGCTGTGTTTGCAGAAGCCCAGCATCCTGCTCTGGGGTCAAATGTCTCTGCTCTGCCTGGCTCGCGTATGATGAGCGAGCAGATGTCCGGGCTCTTGGCAACTGCTGACATAATATAAATACATAATTGCCCAAACACAGATTTCAACACGTGTCAATTAAGTCTGAGCTTGCTGCAGGAGAGCACCATTGCCAGCCCCATCCAGAGAGGTGGGAGAGCCCTGAATCGTGGGCTCCTTCCACATGGTGGTTCCCAAAGCTTGTGGAGGTGTTACACGGGATCACTGCACTCACACAGGTGTGTTCCTGCAGGAACATCTCCTCCTTGCTGCCTTTACTCGTATTTTTTCCTCACTTAGAATCATGGAATCATGGAATGGTTTGGGTTGGAAGGGACCTCAGAACCCATCCAGTTCCACCCCCTCTGCCATGGGCAGGGACACCTCCCACTGGATCAGGGGGCTCAAAGCCCCATCCAACCTGGCCTGGAACACCTCCAGGGATGGGGCAGCCACCACTGCTCTGGTCAACCCGGGCCAGGGCCTCCCCACCTTGATCATGAAGGACATCAAACGATGGAGCAGAAGCAAAAAAGGAGTTACCCCAGCTCCTTGGGGAAGCAAGGAGTAATGTTCCCATTCTCTAAGTGAGGAAACTGAGGCATGGAACGTGAAGGAAAGCTATGTAAGATCAGGCAGAAAGAAGGCTGATGCAGAGTTGGATAGCAGAGAAGAACAATTGGTGGATTTTCCCCCAGGAGCATCCCTTCTTCCCCTGGTTTTGTCCATGTGTCAGGGAGCTCCTCGTGGGGACACAGTGTACAGGTCCCCAGCCATTGGCCTGCTGTGCTGTGGGGGCTGGCTTGACTTATCATAGAATCATAGAATGGTTTGGGCTGAAAGGGACCTCAAAGCCCATCCAGTTCCACCCACCTGCCATGGGCAGGGACACCTCTCACTTGACCAGGCTGCTCAAGACCCCATCCAACCTGGCCTGGAACCCCTCCATGGATGGGGCAGCCACCACTTCTCTGGGCAACCTGGGCCAGGGCCTCCCCACCCTCTTTGTGCAGAAAACATTTCTCCCTAAGCTCTCATCTCCATCTCCTCTCTTTCAGCTCAAAACCCTTCCCCCTCATCCTGTCCCTGCACTCCCTGGTCAAGAGCCCCTCCCCAGCTTTCCTGTAGGCGATTCCTGACCCAATTCATCTCTTGGCAGCTCCAGCTTGACCATTGTGCGCCCTGTTGATGAAAAGTCACTGTCTGCTTCTCATCTTGGTTCTTATCTCCTTTTCCTCAGCTCAGCATCCCTCAGGAACTCCAGGTCAGGTCCATGGTTGCAGAGCATGCCAGTTCAACAGCCCGAGCTCACCAGCCTTGCTTGGGGCAAGAAAGTAACGACCTCTCCTGCAAAGGTGTCTGAAATAGCCATCAAAGCCCTACATTCATTTAAGGCCTGCTTGAAGGGCAGGTTTGGGCCTGTCTTCAGCAAGTAGCTGGTCCAGACAGCCTTGATGAGACCTTCCTGCCCTCAGTTACCAGCCAGGCTCTGGGCTAGACTTGTCGGCTGCTGGAGGGACAGGAGCTGATGTCTGCAGTTGCACTGGGAGCAGCCTCTTGTGGCTGGCTGGTGGTGATGCCCTCCACCAGCACCTTCAAAGCTCCCTGCTTTTCCCTAGCTGAAGGCAGGAGCTGTGGCAGGGCTGTGTCCTCCTGATGCTGTGCTCATGGGTCTGGTTGGCAGGACAAGGCAGCAGGGCTCTGTCGGGACAGGCTGGGGACGGGGGCGTCTGAGGTGAAGAGGGAGTGCTCCCGCTGTCCTTTGTGTTCCCACTGTGACCTACTTGAGCTCACCCCATCCTGCTGGGCGGGAGCACGTCATGCTGTGTTGGTCTGACGTCTTTCCAAATGCTCCTGGCAAAGTGAGTGGGAGGGAGCAGGCTTGGAGGTGATGGGAAAGGGGTGAGTGATGGGCAATGTGGCTCTGAGACTCCTCGTGCTTGCAGTGACGCAGATGGATGTGGGGAGCAAGGCTTGTGGGATGTGGGGGGACGACGCCTGCCAGCACCTCATGGCTGCAGGGAGGGCTGGGTGAGGTAGATGGCAGTGGCAAGGGTGAACAAAAAAGCTTCTCCAACACCCCAGTGCCCTGCTGCTTCTGCAGTAATTGAGGGTGCCGAGGGCTGCAGCACCTGGCATCTTGTGCTTTAGTCCTGCTTGTTGAGCACACATTTCATAGAATCATAGAGTCACAGAGTGGCTTGGGTTGGAAGGGACCCATCCCTTCCCTGGGGTGGAAGTCCCATCCAGTTCCAACCCCCTGCCATGGGCAGGGACACCTCCCACTGGATCAGGGGGCTCAAAGCCCCACCCAGCCTCACTTTGAACACTTCGAGGGATGGGGCTGCCACCAATTCTCTGGGCAACCTGGGCCAGGGCCTCCCCACCCTCGGAGGACAATATTTTTTCCTAAGATCTCAATCTCCCCTCTTTCAGCTTAAAATTTTAAATTCTGGGCAGAGGAGGCAGCTCGTTGGGAACTGGAAGCTGCCTTTGGTGTGAGGCGAAGGGGGAACTGCTTTACTGTAAATGGAGAACGTGAGAAGGGGTTGTGATTGTCTGGAAAAAAGACTTGGATGCTAAAGCATCCATCTGTGTGACTGATCTAAGGAACAGAGAGAAAATAGCGGGACATGAGGAGTGAGCGTAGAGAGGGGGCTGGAAACAGGTGTGTGGGCATGAGGGGTCTTCCAAAGCTGTGGTTACGCACCAGACGGCAAATCCCAGTGCTGTGATTCCTTGCTGTCCTGGCTAGCAGGGACCTGCAGGAGCCCGGTGATCCCTGAGGTCGATCTGGCTATGGGCAACAAGGGCAAGTGGATCAGAGCCTCACGGCACAGCTGAGGCCCTGATTCCAGGAGGAGGAACCGAGTGGTTTGGGTTTGGAGCCGGCGGTGCCTGCCCGTGCCCCTGCCCCTGCCCGCTGCTTTCTGCTCTGTCAGGGCTGAGCAGAGAGGAGCTCCTGGGGCTGGTCCTGCAGAGATATCCCTGCACCTGTGTTTGCCTTGGGTCAGTGGCTCTGCAGACCTGCTGCTCTCCAAGGGGCTCCGCATCACCTCTGGGAAGAACCAAGCGTGGAACCCAAAAGACCTGAGGAAGCAGGGGTTCTGCTCTTGAATGGTGACCACAGGCGATTGCTGCCCTGGGCTGTTGCCCTCTCCTCCATGCAGGGCTGAGCTGGCACCAGCACAGACTCTCTGTGGGGCAGCTCCTGTGGAGGGGTCACTGTAGCCTGGGGACAGTGGGGAGCTGCAGCCTGTGATATGGAACTGTTGGAGTGAGTCCAGAGGAGGCCACAGAGATGATCCAAGGGCTGCAGCACCTCCCATGCAAGGACAGGCTGAGAGTTGGGGTTGTTCAACCTGGAGAAGTCTCCAGGGAGACTTTAGAGCAGCCTCCCAGTACTGAAAGGGGCTCCAGGAAAGCTGGGGAGGGAGTTTTTACAAAGCCATGGAGTGATAGGATGAGGGTGTTAAATTGGAAGGGGGAAGATTTAGATTCAACATTTGGAAGAAATTCTTCACGATCAGGGTGGGGAGGCCCTGGCCCAGGTTGCCCAGAGAAGTGGTGGCTGCCCCATCCCTGGAGGTGTTCCAGGCCAGGTTGGATGGGGTCTTGAGCAGCCTGGTCAAGTGAGAGGTGTCTGTGCCCGTGGCAGGGGGTTGGAACTGGATGGGCTTTAAGGTGCCTTTCAACCCAAACAGACCTGTGATTCTATGAAAGGCAGAAGGAGCTCTGCCCTGGCTCCTCAGGACAGGGACGACCACAGCCCAGAACTACAGGGAAGGAGGTTTGGAGCAGTGCCAGAGAATCCCTCTCTAATGTGATGTGGATAAAGCCACAAAGCCCTGGTGTAGGCGGTGATGCAGGGAGAGGTTTCCACTGCAGCAGGCTATTAACGGCTTGTCAGGCTGCTACGGATGGAGCTGCTCCCTGCCAATGCCCTCTTGAAGCACCATCTCCCTGCCGCAGTGGAGGGCGGCTGCCACCTCCCTGGGGCTGGCAGAGGTGGGCTGGGCACCTGAAGGAGGCTGTGGGCACCAGGGCTCCCGCGTCAGCCGCATGCGGAGCCTCACCTCTGTGAGTCAGCGTTTCGCTGCCGATGATGCAGAGCGGCGCTGCGAGCGCAGGGCTGCGATTAATTGTCTGGAAGGAGAGCAGCGCGAGAGGAGGGAGAGAAGATGTTTTCCCTCAGCTTATCAGCATTTCCCAAGCGTGGCTGTGGGCTGTGCCAGCACCGAGCTGGAGAGAGAGATGTGCTCTGCCTGCAAAGGGAGCTCCACCTTTCGGTCCCTTCCCCGGTAGTGGCCGGGGCGCAGGGGTTGGTGCCCTGGCACCTCGGTGAGTTGGTGGCTGCATCCAGCCATCGTTGTCCTGAGCTGAGAGTGTGGTCCCCTCCCAACAGGCTAGTTTGGTTGCAGGCAGCTCCTGAACTCTCATGATCCAGTGGGGAGGGTGAAACAACTTCCCTCCTCCCTCCACCCTCCACCTCTGGTCCCTGCAAACTGCACTGTGGGGCTCCATCCTGAGCCCACGTTTCTGTAATTCAGATTAAAAGTGGGAGTCACCCACCTCCCTTTATCTGGAGGGTGGTGGGTGACCCCAGCACATCTGGCACAACTGTAAAGCCATTGAACTGTCCTGAAACAACTCGAGCACAGGGGAAAAGTACCATTGTTATGCTTCAAGAGTATTATTTGGACACCTTTCTGTGTCCTTTCTGGGCTCGGGTGCCCTCAGCCAGAGATGTCAGCTGTCCGAACTGCCCACAGGTGTAGCCCTCTCGGGAGGCTGGGCCCTGCCCTCAGTGCTGTAGCTCACAGCTGGGTCAGAGGCTGAAGTCAAACACTGGAACTGGTTGTCCAAGGCAGTGGTGGAGTCTCCATCCCTTGGAGGTGTTTCAGAAACTGTGCAGAGGTGGCACTTGGGGACACGGTTTAGCAGGCACAGTGGGGCTGGGCTGATGGCTGGGCTGGATGAGCTGAGAGGTCTTCCTTTCCTACTTTAATGATTCCATGCTTCTATGTATTGTGTCCTGAGTCCATTAGTGTCTGTGTCACTGCTTTTCAGCCTCTGATATCCTTCTCCTGAAGGGTTTTTGCAGACCAGGTGCCCTGCAGTGGGTTTTTTTGATTACATTTTGGATGTCATTGAGGCGTTCTCCGTTTGTCCCCAGTTTGTGTGTCCGTCGTGTCCGGGCACTCAGGTGTCAAATGAGAGATTCTCCGCAGCTCTGCGAGGAGACAAAGGCTGTTGCTTGCAAATACATATTGAAGTGAGACTGGTGAAGTATTTTCTTTGCAAAGCAGAGTTAGAGCCAGGTAAGAAAGGTTATTCAAGGCCATCAACTTCTTGCCATCCATCTCCACTGAGGCAGCTGTTCCAGGGTCTCCCTGCTGCGGGGCAGCCTGATGGGTTGGTGCCCGGCCGCCCGCGCCGTGCTCCTTCCCAGCACACGTAAGTCCGGGCTCCTGGTTGCTATTTCTGGCTCCTGCTCATCCTTGTGACTTTTTCAGGCTCCTCGGACACCTTGTTGGTGCTTTTGCGTATCTGTGAAATGCTTCAGAGGGTGGAAATTTCCAAGTTACAGTTTTCCCTGCAGCAGCTGGAATCGAGCTGCGCCGCGCGTGTATTTTAAGGACTCGGGCGTAGGAGCGGGCACTGCGGTGCCAGGCGCTGCGGGCACGGCTGGGGACCCTCATCACAGTGGCTTTGGGGCTTGGATCTTCTGAAGTGATGGTGCACGGCGTGTTTGGCTGTGTGGTGGTGATGCTGCATTAATGTATGTGATGTATACATTATGGGTACATCCTGAATATAAAACAGGCAGGGAAGGCAGCCTGGGCAGAGCTAATTGCTGCTGAAAAACAAACAGGGGGCAGATAAAGGAGATAAAGCAGAAGGGAATTGGGGTAAATCCTTTCCTGAGAACTGGTTGTGTGTGGGCACCTCTCGCTCTGCACCCGTGAAGCTGGGACAGGGCTGGGGGGAGGTGGCATCCCAGCTCCTGGGGGCTGTGCCCTCGTGGGGAGCTGATGAGAGGGGAATGTCTGAGAACAGACTAAAGCAGGATCAGGACCCTCAGAAACCCTGGTGCTGGGCCATCTCGTTTGAACTGTGTATCACCTAAAAAGGTTGGACAAGATGATCCTTGAGGTCCCTTCCAACCTGGCATTCTGTGATTCTATGGAACCTGACCCACTGCCTCTTGCCAGGGATGGAGGGAAGATCCTCTCTCCTCTGGTTTTCCCTTATCTTCCTTCTGGAGCCACGGGAGCATGTGGGGCTCTTGAGGATGGGTGTGGGGCAGCGCAGGGGCTGAGCTAGCTCTGTTCCTGCTCCTCCAGGCCTGGTGGCAAGGGCTGTCCCCTCCCTGTGTCCTCTGGTGGGTGAGGAGGGCTGGGGGCCCCTTTTCTCCTTACCCTCAAGGCTTGCCCTGCGCACCCAGTCCAGTGGAGCAGGGTCCTCCCTGCAGTGGGTGCTGCCAGAGCCCCAGATCCAGCCAGCACATCTCCTGGTGAGCTTTGCATCAGGTCTGGGAATACCCGGGGGGGGACACTTTGGGGACACCAGGCACTGGGACACTGTCCCAGGCAAACTGGAAAACATGAGGCTAGGCGAGGGCTTCCCCGCAGGACCCAGGGGCACAGTGTGTAGTGCCCGCTGGCAGTGCCCAGTGTGGGCAGCGCCCAGTGTGGGCAGCGCTGGGGGGACTGGGCTCTGTTGGGGCCCACCCTGCAGTGCGGTTGCAGCCCTGGGACAGGACCGAGGTACCTGCCCCTCAGCACCATTTGTTTTTCGTGCAGTGGCCCCACATTTCCCATATGGCCCCCTTCCCCCAGGGCCCCTGGTGCCCTCTGTGCGAAGGTCAGAGCCCATGAGCTCCCCACCCCATGGCAGCTCTGGGCCGACTTGCTTTTTCTTCTCCCCACCCTCTGTTATCCCTCTTCTGTCCCTTCTGGCTTTGAAAAGATTTGTCTCTTATCTTTCATAATTGTCTGCAAGCCTGGAACATCTCTGAGGGTTCAGAGCTGTCCTTGTCTTGGAGAAAACTAAAAAGCTCTTTTCTCCTCTGCCTGGGCACCCGCAGAGTGTGCGCGTCCTCCTCTGTGGCATCCTGGGAACTGCTGCACCACAGGGACCAGGGATGGGATATTTCAGTGTGTAGGAGAGGGTTCCTCCTCTTCTGCCTGCCCTCTCCTCCTGGGAACTGTGGGTCTTCACCTGCAGATGGGCTGCTCCTTGGTTTGTTCCTGGCCTCATCCAGTGGGTCAAATTCCATAGAATCCCTGAATGCCAGGTTGGAGGGGACCTCAAGGATCATCTAGTCCAACCTCTTTAGGTGGTAAATAGTTCAAATGAGATGGCCCAGCACCCTGTCAAGCTGAGCCTTCAAACTATCCAGTGTAGATGCTCTGGGGTTTCTTAGGGTCCTGATCCTGCTTCAGTCTGTTGTGAGGATGTGGTCTATGGATGTGCAACCAAGGGGGTGCTGCTGCTCCCCTCTCCCAGACATATGTTCCTCGTGGTTGGGAGAGGGTGGGGTGGGGAGAAACCAAAGTGAAGCCTGCACTGGTGTCTTTAGACACTCAGGAAGCAAAAACCAGGCATCCCAAAAGCAGGGGAACTGTCTTAAACCCCACAAATATTCTAATAACAACTCCTCTAGTGCTTACTTTGCCCTCTGTGAACCTCCAGGGCTGGTGCTGAGCTCTTTTTTGCTAATGCGAGGACAGAGCTGATCAGATGGTGACAGGGACAAGTGATTCAAGTGTGGTATTTCAGGAAAAGACCCATTCAGCATGGATCAGGCATGGCATCAACAGCCCCTGCCCCCCAGTCCTCTCTCCTGGACCAAGGCGCCAGCAGGACCCCGTTATTAACCCGTTGCTGTTCAGGTCTCTCCAATGCCTTGGGCACCTGTGGGTCTCACCAGGGGCAGATTTCAGAGCCAGGGAGAAGAGCATTTCCACAGGCAGCTCTGTCCCTGTGAGTGGACAGTGGGTGCCATGGGTCCCTTCCAGCCCAGCACCCTGAGGCCTGAGCACCTCCAGCTGGGAACATCATTGCATCTTGCCAGGGATGGAGGGAAGGTCTTTTCTGCTCTCGTTTTCCCTAATCTTCCTCTGGAGCCAGCACAGGGATGTTTCATGGAGTTCAGCACTCACTGGAGCATGGTCCATGGCCCATGGTCATCACCTGCACCCTAGACTGGTTTGCTCACTCCTGCTGTCTCCCTCCTGCTTCGGGCAGTGCTCCTCAGGGCCAGGGAGTTTGGCTGAGCTGGGGGGTTGCACGTGACACGATACATCAGGTCTTTCCCATCACATGTCAGGTCCAATCCGAGGCATGGCTTGTGTCTTGGGGTCTTTGTCACCATCTCTCCCTCTCCCCCTCCTTTTCCTCTCTGTGCTTCATCTCCTCTTTTGGCCCTGGGCTGTCTCTTCCCTCCACTTTCTTTATCTCCTCCTTGTTCACACGACAGCTCTGGACAAGAAGGTTTTACGGCTGTGGGTGCTCAGAACTGGGTGACACCAGCCCTGACCATGGCAGGAGGGGTGCAGAGCAACCAAGAACTGGTGGCCCCCGGCCCCACATCCCTGCAGCTGTGACTCCCGGGTGTGAGGGTGAGGGGGAATTCAAGGCTGGAGGATGGTGGACAGTGGGTGCAGTGGGTCTCTTCCAGCCTGGCACCCTGGGGCCTGAGCACCTCCAGCTGGGTGTAACATTGCTCTTTGCTAGGGATGCAGGGAAAGTCCTTTCTGCTCTTGTTGTCTCTAATCTTCCTTCTGGAGCCAGCACAGGGATGTTTCATGGGGTTCGATGCTCATCAGAGAGGGGGGTTCATGCCAGTCAGGATGCTGGGGCTGCCCAGGCTGAGCCCCCCTTGCACGTGGGAGCTGTGGGGTCCCCCCTGCACTGCTGCTCTGCCAGGAGCAGGGAAGCTGTGAGCCCACTGGGTCCCTCACCCAGCTGCGCTTGTGGGGATTGCAGTGCCAAGGTTGGGGTGTTGTGTAAGGGTGCAAACAGAGCGGGCAAGGATTTTGGAACAGGGGGGTCTTGCTGGGAAGTGTGGGATGACTGGTCCTCCTTTGTCAAGCATCCCCCCCGTACTGTCCCACTCCAACAGCTCCGGAGTGCCCGTGTGAGGCCGAGCTTGCCGCTGCCAGCACAGCACCCTCAGCGGTGCCCGGCTGCACGGGGGCTCGTGGGGAGGGGTAGCAGGGCCCTGACCTGGTCCCTGCCCCCAGGGTGATGGTCTGTGGGCATCCCAGCCCATGGGTGCCACTTAGTGAACTGGTACATGTGAGCCACGGGAGCTCAGCAGGGTCTGCTCACTCTGTGCCCAGCGCAGTCAGGCTCTGTGTGGCTGGACCACAGGGGTGGGTGCCTGCACCCCGACACAGGAGTGAGCCAGGAGCCAGCCAGCTTCTCCTCCTGGGGCTCCTGAGGCTTGGCCTGCTCCGGAGATTCCATCAGCCTCTGGCCAAACTGGTGGGTGCTGCCTGAGCGCTGCTTCCCCCAGCAGGCTGTCTGCGCCTGGAAAATATTCCCCAGCCCCTGCCTGCATGCTGCCTGCCCCACAGCCTGCCCCACAGGCTGCCCCACAGCCAGCCCCACAGCCTGCCCCACAGCCAGCCCCACAGGCTGCCCCACAGCCTGCCCACCCCACAGCCTGCCCCACAGCCTGCCCCACAGCCTGCCCACCCCACAGCCTGCCCACCCCACAGCCAGCCCCACAGCCTGCCCACCCCACAGCCAGCCCCACAGCCTGCCTGTCCCACAGCCTGCCCCTCAGCCTGCCCACCCCACAGCCAGCCCCACAGCCTGCCCACCCCACTGCCTGTCCCACAGCTCACCCCATAACCCACCCCACAGCCTGTCCCACAGCCTGCCCACCTCACAGCCTGCCCACCTCACAGCCTGCCCATCTCACAGCCCACCCCACAGCCTGCCCCACAGCCCACCCCACAGCCTGTCCCACAGCTCACCCATAACCCACCCCACAGCCTGCCTGTCCCACAGTCTGCCCCACAGCCTGCCCACCTCACAGCCTGCCCACCTCACAGCCCGCCCCACAGCCTGCCCCACAGCCAGCCTACCCCACAGCCAGCCTCACATCCTGCCCACCCCACAGCCTGCCCCACAGCCTGCCCACCCCGCAGCCTGCCCACCTCACAGCCTGCCCCACAGCCCGCCCCACAGCCTGCCCCACAGGCTGTCCCACAGCCTGCTCAGCCACAGCCAGCCCTGCCAGGGGCCAGGATGCTGGGCAGCACCCTCTGCCATTCTGCAGCTCCTCTGCCAGCGCCCCTGCCCTGCTCCAGGGTTTCCCATCGCTCACTGGAGGCAGGATCCATCCCTCTGTTGTGGGGGTGTCAGTGCTGTGCTTTGCAGAACCCTCATGCCGCCGTGTTTCTGGGGTACGAGGCACCCCTGCAGTGCAGCACCCAGCCCTGCTGGTTGCCCTGTGGTGTCATCCCTTGCAGGGGACAAGGAGCCACGTGCCCTGTGGGCAGGGATGTGCTGAGTATCACGCTCTGTGCTTCGCTGTGGACAGGGGCGATGAAAGAGCTTCTGTTCAGCTCTGGCTGCATTCGCATCTCCAGGCTGGCTCGTGCGAGCGGGGTGCTTGGGGATGTGTTCTGGAGACAGCACAGGGATCGCTGCCCTAGGACCCTGCAAGAGATGGGAGGGGATGATGCAGGCTGTGAAGATGGTCCGAGGGCTGGAGCACCTCTGCTGTGAGGACAGGCTGAGAGAGTTGGGGTTGTTCAGTCTGGAGAAGAGAACGCTCTGGGGAGACCTTAGAGCAGCCTCCCAGGACTGAAAGGGGCTCCAGGAAAGCTGGGGAGGGGCTCTGGATCAGGGAGTGCAGGGATAGGATGAGGGGGAAGGGTTTTCAGCGGAAAGAGGGGAGATTGAGATGAGATGTTAGAAAGAAATGTTCTCCTGTGAGGGTGGGGAGGCCCTGGCCCAGGTTGCCCAGAGCAGTGGTGGCTGCCCCATCCCTGGAGATGTTCCAGGTCAGGTTGGATGGGGCTTTGAGCCCCCTGATCCAGTGAGAGGTGTCCCTGGATGGGCTTTGAGGTCCCTTCCAACCCAACCCATTCCATGGTTCTCTGATTCTGTGATTCTATGGTTATAATGCCCGATGAACTCAGGCTGGAGATGTAGTGGCTCTGGTTCCTTGCTCAGCAGCCGCGCAGCAGCTGAGTTCTCCTCCCCTGCACCAGGAGGGATCCTGGCAGGATGGCAGCCTGTGCCAGCTCTCCCGTGCCTGGCCCGGGATGAGTCAGGGCTTTGCAGGCAAGGGGGAGGCTACAGCAGATCTCCTGCCCCGCCGAGGGGCTGCCGTGTGGTCACGGTGCCCCTGGGCAGGGGCAGCCCGGCGGTGCGGGGGGAGTCAGCCCGGTTCGCAGCTGGGCTGCGGCTGCCGTGCACATCAATCACTGCGCGGGGGTGTCGGGGTTGGGAAGGGGCGGCTCTGCAGACGGCGCTGCCTCGGCCGCGGCAGCCTGGCAGCGATCGGCTGCGCTGGAGCCATGGGCAGCTGGCACCGAGGTAGGGCTGGCATCGCCGCCGGGGGCACAGCTGGAGGGGATGCTCTGCGGGATGCTCGGGGCTTGAGCACCAGCCTGGGTGGGATGAGGGTCCCGGCCGGGGGGACAGGGTGCTCGCCCAGCTGGGGAAGCACTCGGGGCGGTGCAGCTCTGTGCCCCTGCCAGCCCTGCAGGAGGAGCAGCAGTGAGCAGTCCCAGGAGCGGGGGGCGCCCCGCGGGTCTCATCCCCCCCGTTGCCCATAAACAGGACAGCTCACTGGATTTTTTTTGGCAGCACAGGAGAGCTCTCCGGGCTGGAGCCACCTGGGGGTTTGCATGCCCCCCAGAGCCAGGGCGTGGGTGAGGGCTGGGCAGCCGCAGGGCTCGGGGGTGCCGCGTGCTGCCGGGGCTCCGGGAACCGCTTTCCTGGGTCACTTTTTGTGTGTCCGTGGAGGACACCCAGGGCTCCCCACCGGCTCCTCTCGTGCTGACAAGATGGCTGCAAGGCTCTGCCTGCGCTCTCATCCTGCCTGGCTCCTGGAGCTCAGCGCCGTGGCAGGGGTGCTGGGTGCTGCAGCCCTGCTGAGCTCCTCCGGTGTTCTTGGGGATCACCAATTGCCTGGACCCAGTGTTGTGCATCCCCACGGGGAGCTCCCCTTGCCCGGTTTGCTCCCCACCCTCTGGCTGTCCTGCAGGATGGTGCTGGGCTTTGCCACCAGGCTCAGCCCCTCGGGACCCTTGGCAGGTGTGGAATGCAGTGGGGAGGGAGGAGGGCACTTGTTTGTGACCCGACTCTGTGCACCCCAGCAGCACCGGAGCCCGTGGAGAGGGGTTTGGATGCTCAGCTTTGGGGCTTTGCAGAGCAACTTGTGCCTGGCCGTGTCTGTGATGCTTCAGGAATGAACAGCAAGGACGGGGCAGCATCCTCAGCAGGGAGTGAGGTGGGGAAAGCAGAGCCCAGGAGCAAAGGGAGATGCTCAGCCTTAAAACCAGCCCAGCCCCAGGGAGTGAATGGGCAAGGGAAGGGGGAAACGGGCTTGGGAGAAACCCCATTGGGGGCGGCAGGGAAGGAAGGCTCTGGGAGCTGCGGAGGCTGGAGCCAGGAAATGTGGGGGCAGAGCGTCTGGGAAAGCCGTGAATCCACACTCCAGCTTGAAGGGGAGGAAGAGGAAAACACCAAGGGAAGGAGGAGCGGGCAGGGAGATGATGGGAGGAGATTGTAGGCGTGACAAGCATGTTCACCTCTGATCCTGCCGAGGCTCTTTTTGCAGTCACCGTTCCCACATGCCTGGGGCTCCGGCAGCTCTGGCCGTTCCACCTGGTGTGTGCCCTAAGGAGAATGTCCCACGGCCCGGTTTGGGTCCAGCTGCAGGAGAAATGAGCCAACCCTGAAGACTGGGGTTGTGCCTGGCAGGAGGAGTCCTTCAGCCAGCGCCCTGCATGGGTTTGGGGAGATGGTACCCGCTGTCTCCTTTCTCTGCCAGCTGGTGCCCGGGCAGCTGCCAGCTCAGCGCGGGAGCTGCTCCGGCCCTGGCTTCGCTCCAAGGGGATGGGCATGTGCCAGGCTGGGTGCTGGGAAGGGCTGGGACAGCCTGCCCTGCAGGACGAGATTCTGCTCCTCCTGTGGGTAACACTGACACGCAAATGCAATGATTTGGGACAGCAGTTCCACTGGGCTCAATCGGGCTTGCTGCAGTTGTGGTCTGAACCTCTTCTAAAGGTTTGCTATGGCAAATACGTCAGTTAAACTGTCCCTCTGGCAGCAGGCTGGCACCCATGTGCTTTCTTGACCCGTGATCCCCACATTGGGGTCTCCTGGGGGGCTGCCCTGTGAGGTGGGGCAGCACGAGCTGAGTTCTACCTCCAGGAGGGGCTGTGTGATGTCAAGTGCACTGCACGAGCAGCTTCTCCCTGTCTCAAAGCGTGCTTTCTGCCTTTAAATCCGGGGTGGTCCCTGCTTAAGGCACAGAGATACTCCCCTGATAAGCATTGTAATAAACATGTGACTGAGGGGAGACCTTATCATTTTCTGCAGCTCCTGGAAAGGAGGTTGTGGTGAGGTGGTTGCTGGGCTCTTCTCCCAAGTAACATGGGATGGAACGAGAGGAAATGGCCTTCAAGTTGTGCCAGGGAAGGTTTAGATTGGATATTAGAATCAATTTCTTTACTGACAGAGTGTTGAAGCCCTGGCAGAGGCTGTCCAGGGCAGTGGTGGAGTCTCCATCTCTGGAGGGGTTCAAAAGCCATGCAGATGTGGCACTTTGTGACAGGGTTCAGCAGGCACTGTGGAGTTGGGCTGATGGTTGGAATGGATGAGCTGAGAGGTCTGTTCCAACAGCAATAATTCTGTGATTCTATGAACATCTGCTTTGGGAGCTCTTGAGTGCTGTAGGACAGTCCAGAGGAAGAGATCTATCTCTGGAGTGGGACAAGGGGCTGGGATAGGTCACAGCAGCCTCCCCTGAGTGTGGCTCAGGTCCCTCTGGAGTCCTGCAGCAGCCCCGGGTGCAGGTGCCTGGGCTGCAGGTGGAGGTGGCAGCACGTGGAGCTGGGAGCTGCCAGGCTGAAGGTGACCCTTGGTGCCCAGTCAGACACGAGCATGCAGCCCTGGTGCCCCTGCTGCTGCCGGCAGCCCCAGCTCCACGCCCCGGCCTCCCTGCTCGGCCTCGCTGTGGGCAGGGTGAGGATGGGCAGAGAGCCCCAGGCAGCAGCTCTGCCCACAAGGATGTGGCCCCAAGGCCCCAGCAGCTTCTGAATGTGGCTGTTCAGGGAGCGTGGTGGTGCCTGAGTTGGCACTGGGCACCTGCAGGGGTCAGCTGCAGCCGTGCTGTGCCCTGGCGCCGCTGCCTCCCTGCCAGCACCATCTGCCTTGGGGCATCTCCTGGACCCTTTTACACCAGCAATGAGTCTGCAGCCTCTTGCAGGGACTGAGCTTTCCAAAGCTGAGAGACCGAGGGGCTTCCTGCTCCTCCCCGGGAGCACAAAGGGGCTCCTTCTTCCCTCCGCCGTGTTCCACAGTGCTGGGGCAGGATCAGTGCCACAGAGATGGGCTAAAAAGTCGCTGACTGTGATGGTGCCTGTTGGTGCTTGGGTTTTCCCTCTCACTGAGCCTCGTCTCCCTGCTGAGATGTGGGGATGGGTGGTGCTGGGGAGCCCGTTGGGACCAGGGATGGTCCACAGGATGTGCACCATAGGGACCTTGTGCCACAGGGATGGCACAGCATCCAGGATCCAAAAGCAGGGTGGCAGGGCAAGCCAGGCCACGATGGGAGCAGGGAGATGGTCCCTAGGGGCTTGACAGACACCTTTGCTGGGGCTCCACTGCCCTGACACTTCTGTCTCATGCTCTCACCGGCTTCTGCTAAAAGTTAGGATCCCTGGATCATTCCTTACTCATTGAAGACTTGAACTAGAGCTTCCCAACATAAGAGCGATATAGAACTTTTAAAACAGGTCCAGAGGAGGCCACGGAGATGATCCGGGGGCTGGAGCACCTCCCATATAAGGACAGGCTGAGAGAGTTGGGGTTGTTCAGCCTGGAGAAGAGAAGGCTCCACAGAGACCTTAGAGCAGCCTCTCAGTGCTGAAAGGGGCTCCAAGAAAGCTGGGGAGGGGCTCTTGATCTGGGAGTGCAGGGATGGGATGAGAGGGAACAACTTTCAGCTGAAAGGGGAGATTGAGATGAGACCCTGGGGAGAAATGTTTCACTGTGAGGATGGGGAGGCCCTGGCCCAGGCTGCCCAGAGCAGTGGTGGCTGCCCCATCCCTGGAAGTGTTCCAGGCCAGGCTGGATGGGCCTTTGAGGCCCCTGATCCAGTGGGAGGTGTCCCTGCCCGTGGCAGGGGGTGGAACTGGATGGGCTTTGAGATCCCTTCCCACCCAAACCATTCTATGATTCTATGATTGATTCATATGCAAAAGTAGGGCTGGCTGAGAGAGATGGGATGGATTCCCAGGCTGCCACCCTTGAACAAACCCCATCGTTTCCTGGGGGATCAGTGCTTCCTGGGGCAGGGAAAAAAACAGTTTGGGAGAAAGTTTAGAAACCTCGAGTGCAAAACTCAGCATGTTTTTGGCCCAAAGTGCTGGATGTCATTGTAGAGATTTCATGTCAATTAGAGAATTCACACGCTGAGATCCAAACGGAAGTGGTTGGGAATGATCCATGGAGGGGCTGGAGCTGAGAGCCTGCAACTGCTTCAATTCACAGTGGAAAAACAGCAGGCCTGTTTCCTCTGCAGAAAAAATAAACCAGCGGTGACCTTTGAAATCTTCCCGTGGCCTCAGCTGAGCACTGGGTTCCATTAGGAGAAGCTGAGCTGATGTTTCTCAGGCCATGTCCTGCTTTTTTTCTGACCAGCAGAGCGTGGCCCTGGGCAGGGGGATGAAATCCTGGCTCTTCTGGTGTGAATCAAGTCCCTTCCATTGCCTCTTGTCTGTCCCATGCTCCTCCCTGGAGCCAGCTTAAGCAGGGTTCCTGGGTAAGGTTTCAGATCTCCCCATTGTGCTGAGGACACCTGAAGTTGGGACATGGTATGAGATGTGTTCTCTTTGTGAAAGAAAGAAGATCAGCAAGTTTGGGAAGGACACCAAGCTGAGCAGAGCAGGTGATTGCCAGAGGGAAGGGACACCATCCAGAGGGACTGGGGCAGGCTGGAGGGGTGGGCCCCTGGGAACATCACCAGGTTCACCCAGGGCAAGTGCCAGGTCCTGCATCTGGGTGTGGGCAACCCCCAGTACCAGCAGAGGCTGGGGGATGGATGGGCCGGGAGCGTCCCTGCCAGGAAGGACTTGGGGACACTGGTGGGTGACAAACTGGATGTGAGCTGGGGATGTGTGCTCACAGCCCAGAAAGCCAAGCATGACCTGGGTGAGGGAGGGAATCCTGCCCCTCTGCTCTGCTCTGGTGACACCCCACCTGGAGCCCTGCATCCAGCTCTGGAGTTCTCAGCACAGGAAGGATGTGGAGCTGTTGGAGTGAGTGCAGAGGAGGTCACGGAGATGATCTAAGGGCTGGAGCACCTCCTGTACGAGGACAGGCTGAGAGAGTTGGGGTTGTTCAGCCTGGAGAAGAGAAGGCTCTGGGGAGACCTGATTGGGACCTTCCAGGACCGAAAGGGCTTATAAGAAAGACAGAGAAAGGCTGGTTACCGGGGCCAGCAGTGATGAGCCAAGGGCATTAGTTTTAAACTGAAAGAGGAGAGGATTAAACTGGTCATAAGGAAGAAAAGTTTTCTTGTGAGGGTGAGGAGGCCCTGGCCCAGGTTGCCCAGAGCAGTGGTGGCTGCCCCATCCCTGGAGGTGTTCCAGGCCAGGTTGGATGGGGCTTTGAGCCCCCTGATCCAGTGGGAGGTGTCCCTGCCCATGGCAGGGGGGTGGAACTGGATGGGGGTTGAAGTCTTTTCCAGCCCAAACCATTCTAAGAGTGGTCTTCCCTGCCTGCATTAGATTGTGGTCTCTTCCTCTCCCATACCTGCTAGAACAGTGTTTAGGCAGTTGGGACTCACAGGAGGTGATGGGTGTCACCACCACAGCTCCTCCAGCCCCAGGGTGGCCGTGCCTGAGGCCTGGAGCTGCTCTGGGACCTCATCCCTGCGCTAACGCTGCCGGGGCAAAGCCTGGGCTTTGGCAGCTCAGGGAGAAGCTGGCACTGCCCATGCCACGTGGGCTGTCATTCCCAAAACAGGGATCAGAAATACCCCGTATGGGCTCCCACACTCCAAACAAGTGCAGTTTTTCTGGTGTTGGAGGCTCTTTGTGTGGCTGTCTGAGGGCAAGGGGAGCGATGTGACCTGGGCAGATGCTGCTGGCTGAGCCAGCGTGTCCGGCCGTGGACATGTCCCGGTGGGCCCAGCAGTGGGGAGCTGGTGGGACCTGAGCAACCCGAGTGGCAGATGGGTGAGGGTCACAAAGGTTGCTTGATGACCTGGGGGCGGCATGGACTGCCCTGGCACCCCCACCAGCCCTGTGATGCATTGGCATAAAGGCTTCGAAAGCTAAAGGTTGAAAAGAGTGTGTTTACTGGGTACCCCAGCATGGAAAGGGCCTTCCTCTCCCCTGTTCCTGGTCCCAGGTTTGTTCTGGAACCTTCCAGGGGCCCGGCAGCTGGAGCTGGAGGCAGATTCCATCCTGTCTCCGCGCGGGGTCCAGCTGTGCCAGCCATGGGAACTCAGGGCTACTGCTGCTGGGAAGTCCAGAGGGGAAAAATCCAGCCACACCAGATGCAATAAGTGGAGTTGTCCATGTCTGTAATTTCCTGTGGCAGTGCAGCCTTTAACCTGACTCACAGCCTGTTTTTTCCTCCCAGAATAAACCCTTCCACTCATCAAAACCAGTAGTGAAGGTACCAAAGGCCCCAGGGCTGGGGAGAGCAGAGGCAGCCCTTCTCCCTGCTGGGTGTGTGAGGAGGGGGTGGGAGCACGTGCTCATGGTGGGTCCCTGCTGCCTGTGTCCTCCTCACCCCACTGGCTCTTCTCCAGCTCAATCCTGACGCCCTGTGCTGCTGCCACTTTTGCAAAGCCACCTCCTGGTGCAGGCAGGGACCCAGGTGTCCGGCAGCAGATCTGTGTGTGCAGGCAGAGATGAGCAGATCCAGGGCATCCTGAGCTGCTGGCTGCCCGGCCAGCATCCTGCATCCTTGTGCGCCAGGGTGACACCCAGCATCCTGCCCCCCATGTGCCCAGGTGACACCCAGCACCCTGACCCCCATGTGCCTGGGTGACACCCAGCATCCTGCCCCTCGTGTGCCTGGGTGACACCTAGCATCCTGCCCCCCATGTGCCTGGGTGACACCCAGCACCCTGCCCCCCATGTGCCTTGGGGACACCCAGCACCCTGCCCCCCATGTGCCTGGGTGACACCCAGCACCCTGCCCCCCATGTGCCTTGGGGACACCCAGCACCCTGCCCCCCATGTGCCTGGGTGACACCCAGCATCCTGCCCCCCCGTGTGCCCGGGTGACACCCAGCACCCTGCCCCCCATGTGCCTTGGTGACACCCAGCATCCTGCCCCCCATGTGCCCAGGTGACACCCAGCACCCTGACCCCCATGTGCCTGGGTGACACCCAGCATCCTGCCCCTCGTGTGCCTGGGTGACACCTAGCATCCTGCCCCCCATGTGCCTGGGTGACACCCAGCACCCTGCCCCCCATGTGCCTTGGGGACACCCAGCACCCTGCCCCCCATGTGCCTGGGTGACACCCAGCACCCTGCCCCCCATGTGCCTTGGGGACACCCAGCACCCTGCCCCCCATGTGCCTGGGTGACACCCAGCATCCTGCCCCCCCGTGTGCCCGGGTGACACCCAGCACCCTGCCCCCCATGTGCCTTGGTGACACCCAGCATCCTGCCCCCCCGTGTGCCCGGGTGACACCCAGCACCCTGCCCCCCATGTGCCTTGGTGACACCCAGCATCCTGCCCCCCCGTGTGCCCGGGTGACACCCAGCACCCTGCAGCCCCGTGTGCCCGGGTGACACCTCCTGTCTCTCCCTGGG
Organism: Tapera naevia; assembly: GCA_033556795.1. Lineage (NCBI taxonomy): Eukaryota > Metazoa > Chordata > Aves > Cuculiformes > Neomorphidae > Tapera > Tapera naevia. The sequence continues at coordinate 1,964,537 of JAUMJJ010000085.1, forward strand.
CAGTGGCAGCAGGACAGGCTGACCAGTGGTCATGACGACAGAGACGGAGCCTGGTTCAGAGGTGAAGAACGCGCAGGAGGAGGCTCCGCAGCAGCAGCCGCAGCCGGAGGCAGCCGCGCACGGCGCCCCCGCCGCAGCCGCCAACGCCCCCGCCCGGGACGCCGAGGCCAATGAGAAGCCCGGGGCACAGCCTGATGCCCGAAGTATGGACCCGGTGAGCGGGTGGGGATGCAGCAGAGAGGAGGGCACAGCGGAGGGGGGGGATGTGCCACCCCTCTGCCGCCCATCGCCGCATCCTCGCTGCAGGGAGCCCGCTCAGGCGGGCACCTCCCTGTGCTGTGGGTCCTGGGGGAACACCCCGAAGGGGAGCCCCTTGCAGCCGGGGCAGTGGAGGGGCTCTGCTCTCCCCCCCAGCTGCCTGCGTGGGCAGGAGGGGCAGAAGGAGCAGGCTGGCTCCAGGGCCAGCAGCAGGAAATGAGTGGCCCCGTTGTCCCAGGGCTGGGAGCAGTGGCTGCACCCTGACTGTGGCCAGATGCTGCTGCCAGCAGGTGCGGTGCTGCCCTGGCACTACCTGCTGCCCCACGGAGGTTTTGGGGCCTGACCTGACCCCAGGATCACGGGTGGCCCTATTCCAGTATCCCTGGTTGTGCTGGTGGGGAGGGGGAACCTGGGCTTGGCTGTGGACTCCCCAGAGGTCATCAGCCTCCACACCACCAGCTGCCCTCTTCTGCCTGCTCTTGGAGGACTTTCCCTGTCTGGCTGTCTGTCCGTCCTGGCAGTGGTGCTGGATAACCCTATGCTTCTCCCCACTCCAGGGCACAGAGATGGAGGAGAAGGACTACAGCGAGACAGACGGGCTCTCCGACAAAACAACCCCCAGCAAGACCCAGAAGTCACCCCAGAAAACCACCAAGAAAATGAAGAGTGCCCTCTGCAGAGTGACTCTGCTCGATGCCTCCGAGTACGAATGTGAGGTGGAGGTGAGTCCCAGCTTCAGGGGGCCACGGTGGCACCAAGGAGGGGACACATAGCCTCGGGACCGTGCCCAGCCCAGTGAGTCCCCGATGTCAGGGTGGTTCCCAGGTCAGCTTTGTGGTACCTCTCTCCTAGTGAAAAGGATCCACAGAAATAGCTGTTTAAGTTTTAAAATAAGGAAAAAATCTGGAAAGACAGAGCCTAGCAGGGAATTTCAGCCCAGTGAATCCACATTTGGCAGCCACTCATGGTCTAAAACTGTACCAAAAAAAAGCAGAAGCTTCTTAGATGGAGGATAGAGCTCTGCCTGGCGATACGGGCACGACGCATGCACGCGCCAGCCTGTCTGCCAGCCCCTCTGGAGCACAGCATGTCGGCAGTGCTGGGAGCTAAGGGGGTGTGTGCAGATACTGGTGTGCAGAGGCTGACACACATGGACCCTCACGGCTGCCTCAGGAGGGTTTGCATCCACCCTTTCTGCGTTCATCTTCTCATCCCTCGCTGACCCTCTCCATAAAGCTCAACAAGGCCAAGGGCAAGGTCCTGCATCTTGGTCGGGGCAATCCCAAGCACAAATTGAGGCTGGGCAGAGAATGTTTTGGGAGCAGCCCTGAGGAGAAGGGCTTGGGGTGCTGAGGGATGAGAAGCTCTACGTGAGCTGGCAACGTATGCTCACAGCCCAGAAAGCCAGACCATGTCCTGGGCTGCATCCAAAGCAGTGGGACCAGCAGGCCTGGCCCCATGGCCTCAGGACCTCCTGGGTGTCCCCAAAGTGGTGCTGCGGAGCAAGAGGGGTGCTCTCAAAGGCACCTTTTTATGGTCACCTTGGGGGCCCTCCCCTGTGCACCCAGTGGGTGCTGCCTGCACCTGCTCACCATCAGCCTGTCCTTGTCTCCAACAGAAGCACGCCCGAGGCCAGGTCCTCTTCGACATGGTGTGTGAGCACCTCAACCTCTTGGAGAAGGACTACTTCGGCCTCACCTTCTGTGACTCTGACAGCCAAAAGGTGAGCTCAGGGGGTCCCTCTGTGGCCGCCACCTCCGCAATGTGGGACCCCCCTGATCTGCTGTCTCCTCGTTGCAGAACTGGCTGGACCCCTCTAAGGAGATCAAGAAGCAGATTCGCAGTAAGTGCCCCAGGAGGGTCCATCCTCCCCAGCCCTGGGGTGTCCTGCGAGGTTCCCAAATGGCTCAGCTGTGGGTGTCCCCTGAAGGTCCCCTGGGATGGCTTGGCTGTGGCTTTTCTCCAGCAGGTCCCCTTGGGTGGCTCAGCCATGGCTGTCCTCCAGTGGGTCCCCTTGAGTGGCTTGGATGTGACTCTTCTCCAGCAGGTCCTCTCCCCACCCACCCTGGAGAGGACCTCTGTCAGCTGGCCTGGGGACAGAGATGCCATTGCTCATTCAGCTGCCTGTCAACAATTTCTCCTCTTACTCATAACAGGGTGGGGGGAAAAAGACCCCATCAATGCCACCAAAAAACTGGCTGAGATCTGGTCCTTCTCAGGGTGCTGTCCCTTCCTGCCCTGAGCAGGGAGGACAGGGATGAGAGAAAGAGTGCAGGGCTTGCTGGGACAGGTCCTGGGATGCCTTTGCCCGTGATGTTGCCTTGCTGGGGCAGCAGGAAGGCTGTTGCTGGAGGTGTCACCTGGGACATGCGAGGCTTTAGCTGTGACACTGGTAGTCACACTGAGCTGATGGCTCCTGAAGCTGTGCTGCTTTTCCCTTCCCAGCTGTTTGGGGAGCATTGACCAAGTTGTGCTGGTGTCCTGATGGCCATTCTCCTGAGGGGAGTGGTGGGACCTTCAATATGTGTTCGATGCCTCTGCTCACAGCCCTGTGCTTACAGCTCTCTCCCCTCCCTAGGTGGGCCCTGGAACTTTGCCTTCACTGTGAAGTTTTACCCTCCAGACCCTGCCCAGCTCACAGAGGACATCACAAGGTGAGGAGCACCCATCCATGGGCACAGCTGCTGGGGCAGCTCCCAGGGGTCCGGCTGGGAGCGTGTGGAAGGGCTCAGCCAGGACGTGGGCATCTGGGGGATGTCTTGGGGGCTTGTGGCACATCTAAATCCTGCAGAGCAGACCAGGAGGGTGACCGTGGGAGGTGACAGTCCCCACAGAGAGCTGTCCAAGGTGGGGCGGACGCTGCCACTCTCGGGGGAGCCCCAACCTGCTCTCACCCTCTGCCCCTCCTGCAGATACTACCTGTGCCTGCAGCTCCGTGCGGACATCATCACGGGGCGCCTGCCCTGCTCCTTCGTCACCCACGCCCTGCTGGGCTCCTACGCCGTGCAGGCCGAGCTGGGCGACTTCGATGCCGAGGAGCACGTGGGCAACTACGTCAGCGAGCTCCGCTTCGCCCCCAACCAGACACGGGAGCTGGAGGAGCGCATCATGGAGCTGCACAAGACCTACCGGTGAGCCCCAGGAGAGGGTGGGCTGGTGGCAAGGAGGGCACTGGGACAGCTGGCCCGCGGCTGGTGGAGCACCCGGCCACATGTGCCCCTCTCTCTGTCTCCCTGCAGAGGAATGACCCCCGGGGAAGCGGAGATCCACTTCCTGGAGAACGCCAAGAAGCTCTCCATGTACGGGGTGGACCTGCACCACGCCAAGGTACGGGGCCGCAGGGCTGCCAGAGCGATGGCCACTGCCACCCCATCCCATCCTCCTCCCTGCACACCCCTTCCTCCCACAGCAAACGTTCAGCAAGGTCCTGGGCAGCCAACTCTGGGTGGCCCTGCACTGGACCAGAAGGCCTCCAGAGATCCATCCTCAGCCAGTCTGTGATACAGTGAACCTCTCTGTCAGCTGGTCCCCTCCAGCAGAGGGAGCGTGGCACTGCTGGCTGGACTGGTTCTTACTGGGCAGCTGAGCTGTCCCCTCCTGTCCCTCTTGCCTCCTCCAGGACTCGGAGGGCATCGACATCATGCTGGGCGTCTGCGCCAACGGCCTCCTCATCTACAGGGACCGCCTGAGGATCAACCGCTTCGCCTGGCCCAAGATCCTCAAGATTTCCTACAAGAGGAGCAACTTCTACATCAAGATCCGCCCGGGTGAGGTGGGTGCTCTGCACGCCTGCTCGGCTGGACTGGGGCTGCTGGGTGGGGAGGTCCCACCTGGCTCCAGCCTCTGCCCCGAGGGTCCCAGGTTAAGGACCACGCTGGCCAAGGTGGCACAAGACCTCCTGTGGCCTAGGGAGGCCGGCAGCGAGCGCTTTCTTCTTCACACTCTCATTTTTTCACTGGCAAAGTGATGTCAGCAGGCTGGGGGCACCCCCGGCTGCCTTTCCCACCCCCCCAGATGCTGTGACCCACCCTGGCTCAGGGAGGTCACCTAGGAAGAGGAGCTCAGTGCCAGTTTTGAGGTGTCTTCCATGCTTCACAGAAAAACATCAGGAAGTTTTTTGGTCATTTTCTGACTTTATTTTCACTCTTTTCACTTTTCCATGCACTGATGGGAGTTTCCATGTGTGTTTTCCAGCAGGCAGGAGGACAAGGACAGTGCATCTGAAATGGAGAGTGGTGCCCTCTCACCAAAATGAGCTGTGAAAGGGTTTTTGTTTCTTGAGGGAATTTATCTTGTGCTGAAAAGCCGTTTACAGTTGAGGAAAGTGCTTAGGCCAAAAGCAATGGGGGTCTGATCCCACCACCCTGCAGGGCCTGGGCATGGACCTTCCAGCACTGCTTTGAAGAAGGCTTCTTTTAGCATGGTCATGGCTCCTGTCAGGGGAACCTGAGGGCGTTGGCAAGGCAGGTCCTGTCCCACCGTGTCCTCTAGGGCAGGATGTGCCCATAACGGCCTGTCTCTGTCTCCCCCAAGTACGAACAGTTTGAGAGCACCATTGGCTTCAAGCTGCCCAACCATCGCTCTGCCAAACGTCTCTGGAAGGTCTGCATAGAGCATCACACCTTCTTCAGGTGAGGTGACCTTCTCCAGACCTTCTCCAGGTCTTCTTTCTTGAAGGCAGGCGTGCTCCTGCCTCTGCCGCAGTGGGTACAGGGTGGGGGGCAGCGCTGGGGGGGGCACGTCTGGAGCTCGCTGACGCCACTGCCCCCCTGTCACCCCCAGGCTGGTGTCCCCAGAGCCACCCCCAAAAGGTTTCCTGGTGATGGGCTCCAAGTTCCGCTACAGCGGGCGGACGCAGGCGCAGACCCGGCAGGCCAGCGCCCTCATCGACCGCCCAGCTCCCTTCTTCGAGCGCTCCTCCAGCAAACGGTACACCATGTCCCGCAGCCTCGACGGAGGTACGACCCGAGCTGGGGCCGGGAGGGAGGCGGGGCCGCTCGGGGAGGTGATGTGTCGCTCCTTCGGCCCCCAGGCTCCCTTTGTAAAGCCTTGGACACCCTTTCTCACAGTGTTCTGCTTGAGAAACCGGCTGCCCTTGGCCTGGACGGGCACAGCCTCTGCTGGGTGAAAAACTGGTTGGATGGCCAAGCCCAGAGAGTGGTGGGGAATGGAGTTAAATCCAGCTGGAGGCCGATCATGAGTGGTGTCCCCCAGTGCTGGGTCCAGTCCTATTTAACACCTTTATCAATGATCTGGATGAAGGGATCGAGTGCACCCTTAGCAAGTTTGCAGATGACACCAAGCTGGGTGGCAGTGCTGATCTGCTTGAAGGAAGGGAGGCTCTGCAGAGGGCTCTGGACAGGCTGGATCCATGGGCTGAGACCAACGGGATGAGGGTCAACAAGACCAAGGGCAGAGTCCTGCACTTGGGGCACAACAACCCCTGCAGTGTTACAGGCTTGGGGAAGAGTGGCTGGAGAGCTGCCTGGGGGAGGAGGACCTGGGGGTGTTGGTTGGCAGGGGCTGAACATGAGCCAGCAGTGGCCCAGGTGGGCAAGAGAGCCAATGGCACCTTGGCCTGTGTCAGACACAGCGTGGGCAGCAGGAGCAGGGCAGGGATTGTGCCCCTGCACTGGGCACTGGTGAGACAGCACCTCGAGTACTGGGGTCAGTTCTGGGCCCCTCAGTACAAGAAGGACATTGAGGGGCTGGAGAGCATCCAGAGATGGGGAACGAGGCTGGGGAAGGTTCTGGAGAACAAGTCCTACGAGGAGAGGCTGAGGGAACTGGGGTTGTTTAGCCTGGAGAAGAGGAGGCTGAGGGGAGCCCTCATCACTGTCTACAACTGCCTGAAAGGAGGCTGTGGCAGAACAAGTGTTGATCTCTTCTCTCAAGTGACGGGGACAGGACAAGGGGAAATGGCCATGAGTTGTGCCAGGGGAGGTTCAGACTGGATATTGGGAAGAATTTCATTACTGAAAGGGTTCTCAGTCCCTGGCACAGCTGCCCAGGGAGGGGGTGGAGTCACCATCCCTGGAGGGGTTTAAAAAACGGGAAGATGAGTTTTTGAGGGACCTGGTTTAGTGGATAATGGGTGTGGTTGGACTTGATGACCTCAAAGGTCTTTCCAACCTGGAAATTCTATGATTCTATGATTCTGCAGTGCCACAGTTTAGCCCTGACCTGGCTAAATTTGTCAGCTGAGAATCGTGTGGTTGGGCTCCCAACTTCCACCCCTCAAGCCCAGGGGAAAGGGAGAGGAAAATGAGACGAGAAGGGCTTGCAGACTGGAAACTGAAACCACAGCTTTAATGAAAGGATAGTAATAATAGTAATAATGATTAAAATAATTGGATAGTATAATAGGTACAAGTATCCAAGTTTGTTCCTATGACCGTACGTCAGCACAAATGATGTGACGGGGAATGGGTCCACAGCCAGGAGGGAGCTGAGCTCAGGAACTGGATTTAGGGACGCACAGATCCAGAATCAGAAGCAATCAGAGCAACAAGGTCCTCGCTGGCCGTCAGCCATCACAGAAGAGGGCGAGACCCTCATGATCTTGTGGATGTGGTATACCTGGACTTCAGCAAGGCCTTTGACACTGTCTCCCACAGTAGACTCCTAGGGAAGCTGGCAGCCCGTGGCTTAGATGGGAGCACTCTGTGCTGGGTTAGGAACTGGCTGGATGGCCGAGCCCAGAGAGTGGTGGTCAATGGGGTCTCATCCAGTTGGTCACCAGTGGTGTCCCCCAGGGATCGGTGTTGGGCCCCGTCCTGTTTAATATCTTTATTGACGATTTGGATGAGGGGATTGAGTCCATCATCAGCAAATTTGCAGATGATACCAAGCTGGGAGGAAGGGTTGATCTGTTAGAGGGTAGGATGGCCCTACAGAGGGACCTGGACAGATTGGAGAGCTGGGCTGATTCTAATGGGATGATGTTTAATAAGTCCAAATGTCGGGTACTTCATGTTGGACACAACAATCCCATGCAGAGCTACAGACTGGGGACAGAGTGGCTGGAGAGGAGTCAGGCAGAAAGGGACCTGGGAGTGCTGGTGGACAGGAAGCTCAACATGAGCCAGCAGTGTGCCCAGGTGGCCAAGAAGGCCAATGGCATCCTGGCCTGCATCAGGAATAGTGTGGCCAGCAGGACCAGAGAAGTTATCGTCCCCCTGTACTCGGCACTGGTCAGGCCTCACCTTGAATATTGTGTCCAGTTCTGGGCCCCCCAGTTTGGGAAAGATGTCAGGATGCTGGAGAGTGTCCAGAGGAGGACAATGAAGATGGTGAAGGGGCTTGAGCACAAGCCCTACGAGGAGAGACTGAGGGAGTTGGGGCTGTTTAGTCTGGAGAAGAGGAGGCTCAGGGGAGACCTCATTGCTCTCTACAACTACCTAAAAGGAGGTTGTAGTGGGGCAGGGGTTGGTCTCTTCTCTCAGGTGACCAGGGACAGAACTAGAGGGCAGGGACTCGAGCTTCATCAGGGAAAGTTTAGACTTGATATGAGGAAAAAATTCTTCACTGAAAGGGTGATTGGCCATTGGAATGGGCTGCCCAGGGAGGGGGTGGAGTCACCGACCCTGGAGGTGTTTAAAGGGAGACTGAATGAGGCACTGAGTGCCATGGGTTAGATGATGGTTGGTGTTAGTGTTGGTGTTAGTGTTAGGTTATAGGTTGGACTTGATGATCTCAGAGGTCCTTTCCAACCTTGTGATACTGTGATACTGTGATCTCCCAGTTTTGTACCAAGTATGACACATATGGGATTAAATCCTCTGTTGGTCAGTTTGGGGTCACCTGTCCTGTCCGAAGATGCATCTGAAGATGCAGCCTTTTCCTCAAGCCATCGGCTTGAGGATGGCCTTGGTTACTGGAGGAATAAATATAAACATTGGCCTCTCTGCATCCCACTGTTCCATATTGTCACTGCTCGAGAGAAACTGTCTGAAAAACGTGCAGTTACCTTTCATAAAATCATAGAATCATGGAGTGGTTTGGGTTGGAAGGGATCTCAAAGCCCATCCAGTTCCACCCCCTGCCATGGGCAGGGACACCTCCCACTGGATCAGGGGGCTCCAAGCCCCATCCAACCTGGCCTGGAACCACCTCCAGGGATGGGGCAGCCACCACTGCTCTGGGAAACAGGGTCTCCCCACCCTCATTGTGAAGAATTTCTTCCTAATGTCTCATCTCAATTTTTCTCCTTCCAGTTTAAAGCTGTTCCCCCTGGTCCTGTCACTACAGGCCCTTGTTAAAAGCTCCTCCCCCTTTCCTGGAGCCCCTTCAGGTACTGGAAGGCCGTTAGATGAATGCAGTTACTTTAGACTAAGGCTGACCTAGAACCGAGAGTCACCCCAATTAACCAAAGCATTACATGGGGGCTGTCCCTGAGCCGCATCCCCATGGCAGAGGGTCTGTCCCCACCCTCAGTGACAGCCCAGACTGCGCGAGAGCAGGGCCACGTGGCAGGGCTGGGCCCTGGGCACTTTGGGTCTCCCTGGTCCCCAGAGAGGGGCAGGGGCTGGGGGTTTGGGGTGTGGGGATTAGGGGTGGCAGGGCTGGGGTGACCCGAGCTCTCCCTCACGGGCAGAGTTCTCGCGCCCAGCCTCTGTCAGCGAGAACCACGACGCCGGGGCGGAGGGTGAGAAGCGGGATGAGGACGGTGAGTTTGGAAGCAGGAGACGGTCCGAGACGGAGGACGAGGAGGTGACCACCCCAACGAAAATCAAGGAGCTGAAGGTACAGATGAGGTGGGCAGAGGAGGGTGGAGGTGGAGGCTGGCTCACACCGGGAAGGGGACCCGGGGCACAGGCAGCAGGGCTGGGCTGTACGGAAGAAGGGTCACATCAGGGCACGGTCCCTGCAACTCTTTCTCTGCCAGCTTTGCCCCAGGCTGGTGGGAACCCTTGGGACATGGCTCTTGGCCTCACCGATGGAAATTGTGCTGTCACAGGGGCTCGGCCCCACCCTGATTCCCCAGCGCCCTCTGGGTGGTCTCAGGGCTTGTCCCCAGGCAGGACTGGACCTGGGAGCAGTCCCGTTCTGCGACGGTGATGGGGACAGGCCAAGGACACTGGTGCCCACCACTGCCCGGGCACAGCCCACCCACTCCCTGCCCCATTCCCTGGGCTGCCCAGGGACACCCCAGCCCATTTCAGCCCTGTGCTGCGAGGGGAGGGGGGTCTGGTCCTTCTGCGCCCTGCCAGCCCATCAGCTTAACTGTGATATCTGTGACAAGTTCACTCACTGACCCTGCTGGTTACTTTTAACCCTCTCTTTACTGCCAGCCGGAGCACGAAACAACCCCCAGGCACAAGCAGGAGGTATTCTCTCTCTGGAGTATCTTAGTTGTCATCGGTGCATCATATTGTCCATCCTTTCCAAAGCAACACTGTGTGTCACCCTATTTACTGGAATACAAGATGCACCGGGGCAGAGGGTTGGATGCTAGAGAATCCCGATGAGCAAACAGCTGGGGATGAGCCCCAGCACGCACACGGCATCTTCTATCCCACTAAGTAAGGTGGTCCTGGTTGTCCATGTGAGCAAGAGCCCTCCCAAGGCGCAACGGCCAGGCCCCCGCGCCGAGTCCTTGGCCCGTTGGGAAACCTGGCTTCTGCACGTGTTACTGACTCCTCCGTGTCCCTGCCTCGTGTCTCCTCTCCGCCCAGCCCTGTGGCCCCAGCTCTCCCATGGAGCCTGGTCCCGTCGCTCCCGCTGGCACCCCGACCCGCACTCTGCTTTTGCTTGACCTCAGCTGCCTCCACCACCTGCCCTGCCCAGCGGCTCTGCTCTCCTGCAGCCCCCAACTCCCACCACGGAGAGCTGGGCTGGAGCTCCTCGCGGCGCTGCGGCTGCCGTCGCACCCCACCGGGGAGCCAGGGGGTCTCTGAGCTGCGTTCAGAGCCTGTCAGGCGCTGGCAGCCACCCGTGTGCCCGGCCTAAGAGCGGGCTGTCATGGAATCACAGAGTCCTGCAATCATTAAGGTTGGAAAAGGCCTCTAAGATCATCCAGTCCAACCATCAGCCCCGCAGCTCTGTCGCAGAGAAGAGGGAGGCTGTGCCCACCCCTGCACCACCTCCTGTGTCCATGGTGGCCCCCCCGTCAGGAGTGATTGATCCCAGGCTGCTCCATTTGTGGCTGGATGCGGATCCTCTCCGGAGCTGTCGGAGGGGGCAAACGCGGCCGGGCGTTGGGCTTTGCCGCGCTGGCACGGCCCAGCCCTCAGCTGCCCTCGCCGCAGGGCAGGCCCCGCCGGGGCGCTGGGCGCCGGTGCCCATCCCTCCCCGCCTCATTGCTTCCCCTGCTGCATGTGCATGTGCTGCTGCCGCGCCCCCGCGCCCAGAGGTGGGCAAACCCTGAGGCGCTTCTCCACCGGCCCGGGCTCGCGGGTCCACGGTGGAGTTTTCTCGTGCTGAGTCTTCAGGGTCTGCAACGTTTTTTTTAGGGGTTGTAGGGGGTTTTTTTTATGGGACTTTTGGGTCTCTGGACTGTTGCCGAGGAGAAATACCAGGGAGGTACTTTAGGTGACTCCTTTCGAAATTCAAAAGAGGTTTGAGTTTGAAGCAGAAGCTGAGGTTCTTCCTCTTGCTGGTCCTTGCTCTGAGCCAGTTTGCCCACCTCTGTGGCAGGACGAGGGGAGCCACCCTGGTGCCTGTACTGTCACAAAACGATGCTCTAACACCTAACCCCACCGTGCACTTGAGCGCTCTGAGCTGTCCTCTCTCCACAGCAAGCCAAATCCCACCCCAGGCTGCCACTGGGGCCACGCTGGTCCGTGGTGATCCAGGCTTGGGTCCACACTGAACTTCTCTGACCAGCCCTTGACCTTTGGCAGAAGCCCACTTCAAGGAGCGCACTTGGAAATGCCAGTTCCTGCCCTGCTGGGACAGAGGCTTGGGCTCCCTTTGTGCCTGGCACAAAGGAGCAGCGAAGGAGGCTGCTGCTGCTTCCAGGAGCACCCCAGTCCCTTGCTGATCCCAAGGGAGAGCACACTCTTCCTCTGGGTGGCTTAGCTTGTCCTTACCAGGCCGTGCTGGAGATGCCAAAGGGCCGTGCTGTGCCCTTCCTGGAGGGCAGCCTGCCCTGTTGGCCACGTGCTGCCTTTGGCCGCTCCCTGCGATGGTCTCAGTGACAACTGCAGACCAGGGTGCTCTGACGCGCTCTTCATTCGGCTCTTGAGACCCTAAATTCAAGCCTGTTGTAAAGTGAACCTTCCCAGTGCCCCACCTCTTTTGCCTTGGATGGTGCTTTAATCATAGTTATCTTCCTCTCTCCTTCCCCAAGTTTTTAGACAAGCCAGAAGATGTCTTGCTGAAGCACCAGGCGAGCATCAACGAGCTGAAACGGACCCTGAAGGAACCCAACAGCAAGCTGGTTCACAGGGACCGGGACAGGAGGCTGCCTTCCTCACCAGCCTCTTCCTCACCCAAGCATGAGGATGAAACACCAAAGGGAACCCCAGAAAAGGCCAGCGAGGTTTGTTCTGCTGCTTCTCTTATGGGGATGATCAGGTTGTTTGCGAGGAGGTGTTCCTCAGCTGTTGGTCTCTGAGTCTGCTTCCTCTGCTGCCCTGGGGAGCGTGGTGGAAGTTACGTGGTGGGGACACGGGGTGGAGGGAGGGGGCCTGTGGCCAGGCTGTTGTCTCTAAGTGTTGTAACATTTTGCACTGCTGGTAGAGAACTCCCATTGTGTCCACGCACTGCGTGAGGTTGAACTGTTCACCAGCCAGAGGGCTGTGTTTTGGCTGAACTTCTCACTGGCCAGAAGGCTGTGTTTTGGGGGTACCTGAGAGCTGGGCTGTGCCTTTGCTGGCCCATGAGATGGGGCTTTCCTCACCCCTCATCCCGGCAGGGCTGCTGTGCCACAGTGCCCGGTGCAGCTCGTGCCCGAGGAGGGTCCTCAGTGGAGCAGGACCAGACCCTGCACAGAGGAGCCTCGTGGTGCTCTCCCCAGCTGGGACCTGGGTGGTGGGGCAGACAGGGGGGTGAGCAGTGCCGTGCTGCCATTCCACATGCTCATCCTGCCCTCGTGGCATTTTGCCTGCTGGCTTTGCGGTGGGACCACGAGTGTGAAAGGAGCCTGGAACTGGGGGTGCCAGGACATGCAGAGCTCCTGGTGCTGCATGAGGGGCACAGATGTGGCACAGCTGGGTGGGTGCTCTGTGGCGCTGGATCCCTGCTTGCCTCAGGCCAGGCAGCGAGTGGCAAAGGCATCCCCGCTGCCAGCCCGGGTGCCCTCTCCTGCCAGGGACCCTCCCTGGCCCCATGGCAGCTCTGGTGGGCCCCTACCCACGCCAGTGGGATGGCTCCAGGCAGGAGCATCCCCAGCATGGGACCCACTGTGCCCGGGCTCCCTCGTGGGAGAGTCTGGCAACGCCAGCGAGGATGCGGGGCCACGCTGCGAGGAGGGCACGGGCGCTGCGGGGCGGCTGGGCCAGGGGCTTCATCATGTGCACGTGAGCCTGAGCAGAGACCTGGGCTGCAGGGTGACCCGGGCAGAGGTGAGCCCACAGCCCCTCAGCAATCTGCTCAGCTGGGGAGAGGAAGAGGGGCTTCACCCACATCTTTTGTACTGTTGTGAAGTGCTGAGATGTAAACGGAGCATCTAGAGCTGGCATAGCCGTGACCTCTGTTCATCCATCCATCCATCCATCCATCCATCCATCCCTTCATCCATCCATCCATCCATCCATCCATCCATCCATCCATCCATCCATCCATCCATCCATCCATCCATTTCTTCATCCCTCCATCCATCCTTCCCTTCATCCCTCCATCCATCCCTCCATCCCTTCATCCCTCCATCCATCCACCTTCCCACCACTTGTTCCTTCATTCCTGCTCATGTGCGCTCTCTCTCTCTCTCTCTCTCTTTCTCTCTCTCCCTTTCTCTCTCCCTCTCCCTCTCTCTCTGTCTCTCTGTCTCTCTCTTTCCCGTGGGTGCTGGGGTTTCGGTGCTGGCACAGACGATGGAAGAGGACACCCTTGACGATTTTGCATCTGAGCACGGAGCTTCCCTAAGCATGGAGTCTTTCACGCAGAAAAGCCTTGTCTCCTCTCCTGAGGTTGTCACCATCCTCCTCCTCTCCCTGCCCCTTACTCTCACAGTTTACCCACCCTGGGACTCTGCCAAGGTGGCTCCTGCCCTCTGAGCAGAGCTTGAGCCCCTCTGGGTGGGTCCCCTCTCCAGCAGTGGGCAGGATCCCTCGCCAGGACAGGGCTGGTGGAGAAATCTGCTCCCCTGGTTGTTTCTTACCTGGGCTGTGAGATGGGGTTTTGGGAGACACCTTCCAGTGGAGCCCCTCTGTGCACGCCCCACGCTGGCCATGCTCTGGGTGCTGGTGGCCAGGGCTGGGGTCCCGAGGCAGCGCTGGCCCTTTGGCCCTGGCACCCTACGCGTGTTTGCTCCAGGTGCTGCCAGCCACGAGGTGTCTGTAGCAATCCCTTTGTGCTTCCCTTTTGCTTTGGCTACACAGTTCCCCAGACCCAGGCACCCTGGGGCAGGGCGTTTCTGGAGGCATCAGGAGTGTTGGGAGCCTGTGCAAAGCAGGGTCATGCTGCCTCCTGTGTCCTCACGCAGTGCCCCTGGGTAAGGACCGTGGGTTCTCAGCACCAGCAGGAATCATCTCAAGACAGCCACGAGAGCCCCCCAGAGCAGAGGAAAACTGCTCTTTGCTTCTGCTGGGGTTGGACCCAGCCACGCTGGTGCCCACGTCCTGCCTGAGTGCTCCTGGGGAAGAGAGTGGAGCAAGAGCAGCATCAGGCAGGGGCGCAGGCGAGGCAGGGGGAGGCTGGTCCTGGTCCTGCTCTTGCTCCTTGTCCTCTCGTGTGGTCTGAGCAGAAGTTGCCAGTGTTGGCAGGTTGTGCCCTGCCAGGGGGAGTCCCCAGGACGCTGTGTGGGTGGGAACGAGGGCTTGGGCACAGTGCCAGGGCTTCAACAAGGACACGGGGTACCTTCAGTGACGCTTGGGCTCGCAGCAGCATCTCCTGGTCCACGCTGGGACCATCTACGTGGCAGTGTTCAGCAGCTGGTGGACAGAAACAGCAGGAGAGAGGTGCGCGTGTCTCTTGATTCAGAGAGTCTGCCCCTTGCCCTCCGGAGCGCCTCGGGGTGCCAGGGCTGTGCTGGGGTCCAGGTGCCAAGGTGGCCTCACCAGTGGTTCCTCTCCAGGCATTGGTGGCTGAGACTCGGGAGCTGATGTGTGAGAACCTGTCCTCTCCTGGCCTGTGGTCGTCGTGAGGAGCTCATGGCCCTGAGAGAGTGGTGACATGAGGAGAGCACATCTGCAGAGCCTGGAGCTCTCATCATGCTCAGCCAGAAAGTCCCTCAGTGCCTGTGGGCTTTGGACCCGCTGAGGTTGGGTTATCTGTCATCTCTGCCCTCCCATCCATCCCTCAGTCCTCGCTCCTGCTGGAGGTCCAGAATAGGCTGGGAGGTGCTGGGAGCCTCCTCAGCTCTGGGTGACAAAGGAACCCAATGTGTTGTCTCAACATCTCAGATTCCCTCATCCTCCCCTCCTCGTCGAGGCTTGTGCTGTCCTCTCAGGTGAGATGGGTCTCCCTGAGGAGCAGAGAAAGATGGCAGGGATGACAAAGGATGCCAAAAGGAGAAGGCCCTGCCTGCCCTGGGCTCTGCCAAGGTTGTGGGCCCTGTTGGCAGGGGCAGGGGGCTGTCTCTGCTCCATGCTGATGTGTAGGCCTCAGTGAGAATGGTCTTCTCAAATGCTCCTGTTCCTAGAGCAGACGTGCTGGGGGGAGGAGGGGGAAGTGTGAAAGTGAGTCATCCCTTGGGAAGTCAAGGTTGCTCTGTGGACAGGCCTTTCCCAGCACCATCACTTCTCAGGCTAGCTCCTGCCTTGGCACACGCTCTGTCCTGCCAGCCTACTGATCTCCAAAGCTCCAGAAGCCCTCTTCTTTCCCAGGGGACATACCCAAATATCCTGATATTTGTTCCAAACATCCATGAGAGTCCTCAAGCTCTGGAGACACAAGGGCTGCCGTGAGCTGTGGAGCCCAAGTTGTGACCAGAGCTCATGTTAAACCCTCTGGGGCAGAGTTCAGATCACACCACAGAGGAGCTGGCAGCCAACTGTTCCCTTGGAGAGGGCTGTGCTTGTCCCAACAAAGTTTGAAGAGAAGGAAGCTGTTTTGAAGCTTTCAGGTTTTCCTTTCTGGTCAAAGAGGTGCTGCCATGGATGAACACATTGTTCCAGGCTTCAGAAGACTTGTCTTAAGGCTTTTCATATCACAAGCCCTAACTCAGAGAAGGAGCCTGAAGAAACTCATCATCTTTGCCCAGTGAAGGTCTCCTCCAAAGAACTGTGATTTGCAGCCAGAGAAGTGGGGCAAGAGAGCTTCACTGCAGAGATTTGCACATGTGCTCACAACCTGTCCATCCTTGCCTTGGCTGCAGAAATGGCTCAGCAATGGGATGAGGGTGCTGGAGCACAGAGAAGCTGCTGCAGCCCCAGGAAAGGAAGCAGTGTGCCAGTCGAATGATGCTGGGCAGGGAGACTGGTGGTGAGGGAATGCTGGAGACCAGCGTGGGCTCCCCGGCAGGGCCAGGGAGTGATAATGTTACTTTGATGGGTCAAACCCATCTGTGAAAGATCTAGAGGCCACCTGAGTGCTCCTGGCAGTCACCAACTGCCTCTGCTGCGATATCCACGGACTGGGAAGAAACAAAACCTGCATTGGAGGCAGGTGTGGAGGAAAGGGCTTGGAGAGCAGAGAGTGCTTGGGAGCGCAGGGTGAAGAGGTACCAGAGAGGCCTTTGTGAGCCCAGGCTGTAGGGAGCTGGTGTGGGACAGGTCTCTTAAAGACCTGGCTCCTCTGGTGTGGGTGTGCAGGGCTGCCTGGCTGTGCCAGGGTGCAGGTGGCCCTGGCAAGGTTCTGTCTTCCATCTGTGGAGGAGGGTGCCCTTGCTGCCACGTGTGTTGTGATGCATGTGATGCACGTGTGCCATCCCAGGAGCTCTCCCAGCAGTGGGAACAGCCTGCACCCATCCCTACCCTCAGGAGCCTGGTCCTCTCAGGGGGCCAGGAGCTGTCTGTGCCCACATACAGCCCCATGGTGCCTCCCACCCAGGGACAGCCCTGGCACTCGGGGGGGTTGCCAGGGGACAGGCTGAGGGGATGCTGCTTGTCCAGCTGCTGCCATAGCTTTGCTTTCACCTGGTAAAGAAGGCAGGAGCTGGGGGGTGGCATTTTTCTGCCTGGGGCTGTCACCAATCTCTGACTCCCCTCCCTGTGGAAGCCCTTCTGCTGTAATCAGTTTTCCTCCTTTCTCTCTCCTCTAATCTCATCTTCTTTTCCCTTCCCTCTTGCTTTGCTTCCCCTCTGCCCCCCTGTTTTCCCATATTCGATACCAGTTATGAAGGTATTTGGGATGCAGCTGCTCCGTGCACGCTCCCCAACCCCCTGCTTGAGGTGTGGCTCACATCTTCATGGATTATTTTTCCTAGTGGGGAGTGGGGCATCTGACCCACTTCTCACAGGGGCTGGAGAGCATCTCGGAGCCGCGGCGGGTCGGGCAGTCCCAGCGCGACGCTGGCTCTGCCCTCGGCTGGGGCCCAGGCCTTGGGAAACACCACAGCATGGTGGTCACAGCATCGCCCTTCCCGTGCCTGCTGCCCACAGGGAGGCTGGGCTGCCTCAGCAGGGCAAGTGTTCTCCTGCTGCTGCCTTCTGCTGGGTTATTTTCTACCTTCTGTTCCAGAAGGGGTTGAATTTTAGCCGTGCTTTGGGCACTTGTGAAGCCTTTTGCTGTCTGCAGGAGAAAGTAGGCAGTGATGGTAACCGAGGCTCCTCCCGGGTGCACTGGGTGTTGGACTAACTGGGTGGTTGCTCCACAGCCTTTCCTTGGTCCTTGCTGCAGTACCTGTTGCTGTCTTGGCTGCCAAGCCCAGGCTCTTCTTTTACATTTCAGACGTTATGGGTTATGCTTTCCAAACTGCTTTTTGCTGGAAACCTCTGCTAAATAATTGCTTCTGATGAGATTTCCCTGGAGGGTTGGGAAGGAAGGATGGGCTTCGGAGTGAGTCTGAGCTGCAGCATCTGGTAGGAAAGGGCAAGGGTCTTTCTGATGCCTAAAGGTGATGTCTTCTCTCGCTCATGCTCCTGGCAATCTGATGTAGTCTTAGGGCACATGGATGAGGCTGAGAGTGAAGCTACTCAAAACTTAGGCCATTCCTACAGTGAGGTCTCACTCTTTGCTCACAGAGATCACTTGAGCCAGCTGAGAGCAGGATTCAGGTGGGGGTCATGGTTGGGTTTAACCAGGTGTGTTCTCCTGCTTCCTGAGAGATGCCCCAATGGCTGTGAATGTGTCTGCTGGGAGCACCACTCCCACTTCTCTACTTCCAGCAAAGCTGCTGCTGTCGCAGGTGTGTCAGTGAGCCACCACCCAGAGCAAAACACGGTCCCTGGAGGGGACAGAGGGGCTCAGTCCCTGTCACAGCATCAGCTCCCTTATTTCCAGTCCCTCCTCTCCATCAGTGAGTTGCCAGGCTCTTTGTGCAGTCCCTGCCTGATCTCTTGCATGAAGGACGGGAGCGATGCAGGCGGCCCGGCGCGGGGCAGGGCTGCCCTGGGCTGGCAGCAGTCGGGTGCCCTGTGTGTGTCGCTAACTCTTCTTGCTCCAATTGCAATGCAGGGCTCGGAGCACTGGGTATTTATAGAGAGAGAAACTCCTAGGCTGGAAACGGTAGCTCTAAAGAAAACTCTGGGAGTCAAGAAAGAAGAAGCCCGTGGGGGTCCCTCAGAGGTGAAAATGAGTGCCAGTGTATCGAAAGTGGAGATGGCAATAGGGAAAGCCAAGGAAGTGGCAGGCCAGGAAGAGCCAGCAGATGCAGCCCTGGATACCCGGACGAGAGCCAAAATGATCGCCAGTCCAGAGGATTTTGAGTCTGTCTGGGAGGATGAGATCTATGAGAAGGAAAGCAGGGGGGAGCCCAGCCAGGAGGCAGAGCACCTGCCAGCTGAGAGTGCAGAGGAGCAGCCCCAGGAGCAGCGCGAGGGAGCCAGCGAGCCAGGTCTGCCCAAGCCAGGTCAACAGCCTGAAGAGAGGCAAAGGGCCAAGATTTTGGGGGCAGAGCCTCCCCAAGGAGAAAGCGAGGTGATCCCCAAGGAGCGTGGTTCTGCAGCCTCCAGGAAGCAGGAGGTCAGAGCGCCGGCCGGAGCCACAGAGCTCGTTAAAATTAAAGTGAAGGCCAGTGACGACAGCTCCGAGACTTCTGCAACCCAGAGGATCATCTACTTAGGAGATCCAGAGGGAGAGGAGAAGGACAGTAAACCACACCTGCTCTCAGAGACTGGTGGACTGCTTGGCTTGGAGGAGAGATCAGAAGCCAATGTGAACACATCTGGGGAGGGATCTGGGCATGTGGCACCTGCAGCAGAAGGGTTCAAACCACCTTCTTCAGCAAGTCAGCAACCTGGAAAACCTGTTGAAGCACTGGAGCAGCCTGGGACAGGCTGTGATGGGACCAGTCTGATGGGACATCCCACCTCAGAGCTGGAGGAAGGGCTGCACCTACAACAAGAGAAAACACCTGCTGGGCTGGCAGGCTGTGAAGCACCTGAGGGAGGTGAAGCCCTACCACGTTCCCAAGAGGTGGGACTGGAGGAGACTGATCTGAGAGGCTTGAAGCCACCTGGCCTGGCAGGAGACGGCCACGGGGTTGAGAAGCACAGAGGGAGCCCAGGACAGAGCCCAGACACCTGCAGGGCAGTGGAGAAGCTCTCAGGAAGGACTGAAGCAGACAATGACAAGGAGGAAGGTGCCAGAGAGGTTCTTCAGATGGAAGAGATAGAGACCAAGTCATCTCTTCCAGCTGTGCCTTGGCAGGGCCACTCTCACTCTCTGGTGGGGGACAAACCCAGCACTCCTGCCCCTACACCCTTTCCCCAGCAATCCAGCCCTGACCCCACAGAGCCTGAGGACAAAGACCTGTCCCAGGGCACCAGCCCTGAAAGAAATGTGGGCACCCCCAAGAATGTAGACCCCTCTGTGGAGGTGACACATGGAGAGGGGAGCTTTATATTGGGCAGAGGAGCACCCAAGGATGGGAGCCCTGTGGCAGAGGTGGCCATCCCCAGGGACACCAGACCTGAATCTGAAAAACAACCCCAGAACATGGACTTTGCTACATGGAAACCACACCAAGGTGCAAGTCCTGTTGCAGAAGGACCACCCCAAAGCACAGATACTGCAGCAGAGCTGATCCAGGTCAGAGACACAGACACAGGGGAGGTGGCCCTGGGCATGGGCTCTGTCTCAGCAAGGGCAGCCCAGAGCAATGTCCCCACCACAGATGAGCCGGTCCAGCAGGAGAAGCCCATGACAAAAGAGCTCTCCCAGGACACAGAGCCCACATCAGGGAAGCCGACCAGAGGTGATGGCTGTGGGATGGAACAATTGTCCCATGGCAAAAGTCCTTGTGTGGAAGAGCAGCCTCCCAGGGCAGAAGAACCAGAGGGACAGACTGGGGCCATAGTAAGAGACCTGCTCCCAGAGGGCCCTGTGGGTGGAGAGCTGCTCCACACTGCAGAGCCCAAAGCACAAGAGCCACTCTGGGGCTCGGAGTTTAATGTGGGACAAGATCTGCAGGGCAGGAGGACTGTGGCAGGAGAAACTGCCAGGGACAGTGACCTTGCTCTGGGGCAGCCACCGCAGGATAAGTCTCCTCACAAAGAAGCTGCTGATGTCCCTCACTCCCCCACAGCAGGATTGAGTCAAGGAAGCAAGAGGTCCCAGCTCTCTACCTTGACCCACGAAGGCGGGGGAGAGCTGCAGGCAGGCAGTGGGACGCAACAAATAGAATCTGGGTTGGTGGAGTGCGTGGCTGGGAGGGCAGGAGCTGTGTCCCAGGAGCGTGGAGATGTCCCTGTGGCCCCAGGCAGCCAGCAGGACAGTGAGGGCTGCAGGAAAACCTCAGTGGCCTCTAAGATAAAGATGTTTGAGCAAGGCGAAGCGGAGCGGAGGGCAGCCCAGGAGGGACAGGAGCACGTGCCTGAAGCTGAGACATCAGTAAAGGGGAAGACAGATCTGGCACAGGATGGGCTGCTGAACACCGGCCTCTCCTCGCCGCCGGCAGGGCCGGTCACTGCGGTGGGACCCGCGCCCAGCGTGGGCTCCTTGGCCCTCGGGCGAGGGGCTGGTTCAGGAGACGCCTCCCAGCCTCTCTCTCTGAAGGAAGAAGTTTCTGTTGGCCTGGACCACGAAGGAGAAGACAGCACCGAGCTGGCCTCCCCCGACTCTGGCTGTGAACTCACACTGGCAGAAGCCGTGGTAACTCTTCAATGAACTGTCCAGACGGAAAGTTCATGCGCATGTTGTGTGGCTCTTTATTCCCATGTCCAGTGGCTCCTCACACATCCATTGACTGACGGCAGCTTTGCATCCCCTGTCCTTCTATGTGTGTGTGTGTGGTCAGGCTTATTTGCTGAATGCAGACCCGCTGCCCAGTTGGTTCATCAGCTTTTGTTTCGTGACCTCCCCGACATTTCTGCTCCCTGGAGAATGCCGCGCCCGAGCTTCGTGGCCGGGAGCAGGAGCGGGAGACGGGGAGGGGGCTGAAGGAGCTGTGACTGCCGCCGACACGCACCCACTCCTGGCAGCGGCGTGCACACGCTTCCAGCTTCACCCTTGCATTTCTTACGTTGATTATCCCCTCTTGCTTAGCTCGCCGGCCTCACCCACCCTCCCCTGTCTTCGGCAAGCTGGTGGCTGGATGACGAAACAGCTTCCGTCGCTCTCGTAAGCGCTAGAGCCGCTCCTGTAGAGTTCGTTGCCTCACAACTAACCCTTTTCTCTAATCCAGAGCAAATCTCAGGAACCAAGTGGGGAAGAAAAGGATTTATCTGACCCATCAGTAAAATCCAGCCCGACAGAAGAGAATTTAAAGACTGCTGTGCCAGTGGTCTTCCAGGTCTCAGTGCTGTTTTACTAACTGCTTCTTACCGTAGTATGAAAGCTCACCTTATCCAGCTGAGGGCTGTGTGCTTCCAGCTCCTCCCCATTGCACAGCTGTTATGTATATATCTATACATACGCACACACACGAGGACACGTGTGCAGGTGTGTTCCTCTTGAGTTTGTCTGACACCCTGTTTCTCATACCTCTCAACCTCCCAGCAGCGCCAAGGGAAGGTTGTGCTCGTTAAGGGGACGGCTCTGGCTGCAAACGCTTGGACCAGAGTCCAGGAGCTGGGTTTCCTCTGGCATCAGTGGGCTTAGAGCTCTTCCGAAGGGAGGACTGCCGGAAGCGAGATGTAAAATCCAGAATAGGTCTGGATTTCCCAAAGCCCAGTGAGGATCTGTATTTCTCAAAGCCCAATGTGGGTCTAGATTTCATAGAATCATAGAATGGTTTGGATTGGAGGGGACCTTAAAGATCATCTCGTTCCAGCCATGCACTGGAACCAAAGATTCCAACCAATTTCCCAAAGACCAGTATGGGTGTGGATTTCCCAAAGGCCAATGTGGATCTGGAATTTCCCAAAGGCTAGTGTGGATCTGGAATTTCCCAAAGGCCAATGTGGATCTGGAATTTCGCAAAGCCCAGTGTGGGTCTAGATTTCCCAAGGCTTCATGGCAGAGCGTGGCGAGGGGAAGTGTACCCTCTGATGGTGGAGTTGAGAGGTATGTCTGTGTCTGGAGCAGACCAAACAGAGGGAGGTCATCCCTTGGCTCTGACTGTGCTGTCAATTACACTGACCAAACACTCAACCAGGTCATCCCTACGACTCGGCCCCGGGCAGGTGAGGGCTCTGGATGGGGAGCATTGTGTTTCCAGGGCACATTCAGCCCCAGCGCAGGCGGCTGTCCCGGTGGGGCTGGTCCTCCTCCCCCTGGGGCGATGCTCCAAAGGGCCCACGCTGATGCTCAGTGGAATTGGCACACTCCTTTGCTTCTCCTTCCCCACGCGTGGCTGGTGGGGCCCTTTCCTTTCCAACTCTTCTCTCTCTTTCCCTTGGTTTGTTTTCCTTTGAGTGCCCTGACTGACGTACGGTCGCGCTGGCGTCTGAGCTGTTCCTGAATGTCTCTTACCAGACCTGTTGTTTCGCCTACATCTGCTTCCACGGGGCGCACTGACGTGCCTCCAGGCTGGCCAAGCTTTTCTGTGTGACTGACCCTTTTTATGAGATGATTAATTACCAACAGACTTTTGGCCAAATCAGATTGAATAACCCTTGTCCCCCCCACCCCACCCCTGCAAAGTCGCTGCTGTCAGAAAGGTTTCAGTCTCCGTGCTTGAGTTGTGTTTGACTCTACTCTGTGCCGTTTGCTGCAGCCTTCCTCCTCCTCCTGCTCGTCCCCTCTCTGCCGTTGGCACTGCCGGCGCTGCCGTGCCTCGCGGTGCTCACTGTCTCCGTCTCTCTCCGTAATTGTGTCTCATTCAGAGAGCGGGCTTGAGGGAGGGCGCCGAGGAGAGAGCTAAGCCGCCTCGGCACAGGGCTCCCGAGAGCGACACCGGCGATGAGGAGCAGGACCAGGAGAAGGACTCGGTCTTTCTGAAGGACAACCACCTGGCCATCGAGCGCAAGTGCTCCAGCATCACGGTCAGTTCAACCTCCAGCCTGGAAGCAGAGGTGGACTTCACAGTGATTGGTGACTTCCACGGCACAGCCTTTGAGGACATCTCCCGGAGCCTGCCCGAGCTGGACAAGGACAAGAGCGAAACGGAAGATGAAGGCTTGGTTTCCTTCCAGCACACTGACAAAGTAGTTCCCGGACTGGAAGAGGATGGCAAAGTGGGGGAGAAGGTCTCCCAGCCCAGCTCAGATGTTTCCCAGCTAGAGGTACACAGGGACACCATTCCAGCGAGCCTGTCTCAGCGCCATGGCACCTCCGTGTTCCTTGTCCTGGTGCCCAGTATTGCCTGGCTGGTTTGGAAGAGCATGCTAGAATTTGCCCCTCCCCAGGCTCGTGTCCAGTGTGGCTGTTGTCCCCCGCTGCACGCTCTCACTCTGTGTTGCATGGCTCTGTCGTTGTGTTTTGTGCATCTGCTAACCAGGAAAAGTCATCATCATCTCTTAGTGCCCCGCGTTTGGCTGCCCACCCCGTCCCTGGCACACGGGCAGCCGGGGGAGGCCGCGTCGCTAACCACGGCTCTGTCCTCGTGTTCTGCATGGAGTCAGCGACCACTTTGTGTACTGAAGACCGTGCTGCCAACTACCCCCTTGATTCACAGAGCAGCTCCACAGCCCGTGGAGGGGTCACTCTTGTGCTGGGAGTGACTGTAAGGGGCTAAGAAAACTGCATGCGGCATGCGGGGGGGGCTGGAGCGCAGGGCACAGGCTGAGGGTGGCTCAGGCACTCCCAGCTCAGACAAAGCACAGCCCTGCTCTGCACCAGGATAGGGCCCTCTCCTGCCCGGGCAGCGCCAGGGCAGCGCTCCAGCCCTGGCAGGTAAGTGCCGCCGCTGCCTGGCGCTGTCGGGGTCAGTCCAGACCTGGAGCCAGGAATAAGCTTCAGAATTAGAGGGAGAATTTCTCTGAGCCAACCTGAGCACCCTTGTGCGGATCATCCAGCGCCGTGGGCTCCAGGTCACAGCGGGGCTGTGGGCAAGGGTAATCAGCTCCATGGTGCCCCGTGGCCGGCGCTGGGCAGGGGAGGCTGTTGGGCTCGGGAATGCTGTGCACTGTGCAGGAACCCTTGGCAGCTCCAGTTCCCTGTAGCAGGGAAATGCTGGAAACCTGTCTCCATCCCCCCGAGGCTCTGGCATCCTGGGTGCAGGGAGTTGATGTGGATCATAAAGCTGCTGGGAAGCATGAGGGAAATGCTTTTGAAAACCAATTTTGACCTAACCCATGGTGTCTATAAATATATCCAAAAATCCCAGAAAACCCCAGGGGTGGAGCATCAGGCCTGCTTTGGGGGTTGTCAGTCACACAGGGTGCTGTGCACGGTGACATCTGCCCAGGGCAGCAGCCTGGCCTTTGCTCTTTGCCCATGTAGGGCTCAGTGTGACACTGGCAGGACATCATACGTGTGTGGCACTCAGCAGAGGAGCTGGGCAGGGATGCTCTGCTTGGGGGAGCTGGTGCCCAAGGAATATCATGTCCCAGTGCCTCATTTGCTTGTTGTTTCTCCTGCAGTCCTCAGCCCCAAAACCAGATGCTGTGACCGTCGTCCCGGGGCCGGGTGTAAAGAAGCCTGAAGCAGACGGCTCTGCTCCCCAGAGGGCTGGCACCACAGACACAGCCCAGGTGACGTGGTGGCTCTGTTCTCCTCCTCCCCTGCTCCCTTGATGGCTCTGCCCAGCCTCAGTCCTGCAAAACCTGTCCCCAGGCAGCAGTGCTGGGAGGGCAGGTGACCAAGCAGGGCAGTCGGGGCCCCCCTGCTCACCTTGACCTTGTTGGAGTCCCCAAAACATCAACCCAAAGCCCACCTAGAGATGTTCTGTCTGTGTCCCTGGCCCCATCTGCCATGCTGCTGGGCAGCACTGGCACACGGTGACATCTCCAGAGGGTGACGGCCGCCATTCGTGCTGCGCCTCGTGCCTTCATGGCCTTCCCTGGCTTCCTCTGGCAGCAAGGATGGCCGCACCATCCCAGCAAGTGTCCCCTCCTCCCTGGCACCTCCAGGCTCACCAGCTCTCCTTTGCCCCAGCAGGTGGAAGGAGGCAGCAGGGATGCCACAGCCGCCGCTCCCGCTGGCACCGCAGAGACGGCACCGGCGACCTCAGTAAGCGGGGCTGGGGCAGCCGCTGGCCCCTGCGCTCCCTCTGCTCCGGTGGGGGTGGCTGGGGCTGACTGTGCTGGGGGGACCCTGCCCCACTGGGAATGTCTGTGGTGGGTGACCTGCTGTGTTTGCCCCCGTGCTGCATCCGAGCCAACACAGGGATCTGCTCCTCTTTCAGGATCACAGCACCAAGGCTGGGAAAGGGGCCGTTCCCACGACAGACCTTCGCTCCCTCTCGCCGGTGAGGGGATGGATGGGTGCCACCAGTGGTGGGGAAAGAGGGAGGGAGCCCACGGGAATGGGGTCGGTCCTACAGGGCCTTCTCTTGTCTTCCCAGCACTGGCATTCTGACTGGTGTGTTGGTACTGGGAAGAGCAGAAGGATGCTTAGAAGGTTGAGGAGCAAAATGGCAGGGGACCTCCTGCCTCTGGCATATCTCCTGTTTCAGATGCACCTTTTGCATCTGCTGGAGGAGCGTAATTCCTGAAAAATAGCCCAGTCCCTCATGAAGTTTCATAGCAGGCTGTGATATCTTTAGCCCTGGGTGTCCTGCTTGGCCACCAAAGACCACATGCAAAGTCTCCTGACTCCAAGTGGAGGTGATGGACATCAACAACCATGCCCAGCAGCCTTCCTGGGTCAAATGTTTTCCTACTCAGTTGCCCCATTTTGATGGAGTCAAGGCTGGCCAAACACCACGTGATGCCCCAGGCTCCTCACTTCTGGAGAGACTGTCCGAGGCACTGTGACTGGGGCACCAGTGCAGCCTTCCCAGCCCTCACCACACAAGGTGGGATGGGCAAAGCCTGAGTGCTCTGCACTTAGGGTGGCCCTGAGGGTGGATGGGGCAGAGTGAAACACAGCCATGAAAATATCTCCCTGCTGCAGAGACCCTTTCCTGCAGCTCTGGGATTGGGTAGCTGTGGAAACCTCTCCCTGGCCCCACAAAATCCTGGATCCAGGTGGAAGCACAGTGCAGTGTCATTTTCCCCTTGTTGCTCTTTGCCATCCGTGCTTGGCTGGGAAGGTGCCTCCTGGGGGAAGGCCCTGTCTCCTGGGAAGCCAGCACTGGGCAATCCTCACTGATGCCACTGCTCTCTGTCCTGCAGATCACTGGCAGCTCCGCTGGGAAGGAAATGCTCACCAGCATATTCAGTGCCACTGCAGAAACCCTCTCCACTTCCACCACTACCCACGTTACCAAGGTAGGAGCAGCTCCAGAGGGGCACCCAGGGGGGTTCCTGACGTGAGCTACTGGAGCTGGAGGATGGGTGGATTTGTGTTGTGGTTGGCAGAGCAGAAAATGCCCAACTCCTCCCTACAAGCTGTAAAAGCACATGCTGTGCCCTGAGGGGTGGCGAGGCAGCCCGGTGCCCGTGCCCAGTGCTGTGCTCCCTGTCCCAGCAGTGGTGCTGCAGGCAAGGACAGTCTGGCACCAGGGCCCATCCCCTGCTGACATGTCCTGCTCCCAACAGCAGGTCCCTCCGGCCTGCACAGTCCCAGAGGGAGGGTCTTTTGGTGTCTGTGCAGCAAACTGGAGACCCACAAATTTCCCAGGGTAAATCCAAAGCAGTGTTTATATTGGGCACAGCCAAAACAACAAAATCAGATACTTGGGTGCACTCCGAGTTGCAGCTTCCAGAAGTTGCAAAACCAGATCCCATTCTGTTCAGATCCCAACTTGATACCCTGGGGGCAGCTCGAGAGAGAGCAACACAAGTCAGATTTCATCTGATGCACCGTAGTGCCATGGGAAAGAGATGTAGTGAGAAGTGAGAGAAAGAGAGAAATAAGAGTAGTGGGGTGGGGAAGAGAAAACCAGTCACCACTCCATGGGCCTCTGGAAAACGTGGTCCTCAGGGGCACGTGGTGCTGTGGTTCTTCTGCAGTACATCTTCAGGTGGGTTCCATGGGGTGGTGGGCACACACCTGCCTTCTTGGCAGGCTCCTCTTTATAAGCCAGTTCTGTGCCCTGTCAGCATGGGAGAGCTGGTCTTACGGTGAAAGTTTCTGAATCGATGCATGAGCAGAAGCTCCTTCAGGAAGGTTCTGGCATTGGGTCACGGGGGTTCCAGGGTCGCTGGCAGTTCAACAGGCCCTTGTCAGAATCACCTCTGCCTGAGCCCTCTGGGTCCCCCTGTGGTCAGGTGAGGGGGGCACCTGCTGCTGCACCCCTCCCCGTCCCCAGCAGCAGCCACAGCACTCGAGAAGATGTTCAAGACAGCAATGCAAGCAGAGTCAGATGATTTTGGAGACAATACAAGCAGAATCACTCAATGTTTTAAGATGATAATACAAGTAGAGTCCGTGTGTGCCACGCACTGTGCCACCCGTGGAGCCTGTGAACACGTGCTGTGCCCACCTCAACCCATTGGTAGATGGGAGCACGGGGAGCTGTTGGGCAAGAGGGGTGAGCAGCAGGCAGTGTCCCTGCCTTCCTGAGGGCAACTGCAGGGATGGAAGGGGCTCAGAGTTAGGCTGCCAGCAGTGTGCGTGTGAGTCCTTGCCTGTGCAGCTGGGTTGAGTGTTCCCAATGTACCTAGAGCCACAGCCCACGTCCTCCTGGCCCAAGAAGCCCACAGCACCAGTGCTGGAGCACCTTGTGTCAGCTATGGGAGCCGTGTTAGCTTGAGGTGTGTTGGGTTTATTAGAGCTGGGGTGGTGCAGGTGAGCAGGAGTGATGGTAAGGAGCAAAGAGACCAGGCTGCATCAGGGGAGGTCACCCACGGCCTTTTCATTCCCAGACAAAGTGCTCATAAATGAAAGCAGGAGTTCAGTGAGGGACCTGAGCAGGATGCTCAGTACCTGCCACTCAGCCCTTTTCCCTTCCTCCCCACCCCTGGCCAGCTGTGCCTTGCCAGTTCTAAGCACACACCGAGTCAAGCGTGGTGGGAGGTGCACTAGATTACGGGGGAGCTCCTGAGGTGGTGCTGCCGTTGTCCCTCCTCCCGTGGGCAGAGCTGCCTGTGCCAGGAGCTGGGGTTTGGGCAGCTGGGGGTGAGTGTTTCCCTTCTCGTTGGGCAGACTGTGAAAGGAGGGTTTTCCGAGACCCGGATAGAGAAGCGCATCATCATCACGGGAGATGAAGACGTGGACCAGGACCAGGTAGGAGCAGGACACCCTGGCTTTGCCTGGCTCTGGCCGCAGCACCGCATGCTTCTGGGTCTGGCTCGTGCCCCTTCACTCCTTCTCTCCCAAACCTGACCCCTGTGGCCCCAAAGCTCTCGGCTGTGTCCAGCCGTGCGGGTCCCCGCGGGGCGCAGCAGCAGCACCCAGGGGAAGCCCCGGCCGAGCTCCCATCGGCGCCCCCTGCAGCAGAGAAGCATCGGTAAAGGTTATGTCCTAGCACAGAGCCCAGCGCTGGGATCACCTTTGTGTTTTCTTAAAAGCACATTTCCAGTTGCCCTTTCTCTGTTGAAATACTCCAGAGTGACCCTTCCTCTCTCTCCAGCACAGCCTCACTGCAGGTTGTCTCACTCCCAGTAAGGGTGTTTTGCACCTTCCTCCGTAGTAGAGGAATGAAAAGTGACAAACTTTAATGTTGAAATAACAGAGATTGTCCTAAATCTCTAGGGCCACAGCATCATTTTCCTTTGGGTTTTGCTGCTTAAGAAGAAAAATTAAAAAGCTGAAGTATTGTAAAGGCTCTAAAATTATTTTTAGATTTTTTTTTAGGATGATAATTACAAGTTTAATCAGATTATTGTAGATTTTTCTAGGGTTTTGCTACAGAGAGAATTGCTGTGATTCTTTTGCTTGGGTTTCAGTAGGGAGCCTGACATAGCACACCTCTACAGAAAAAAACCAAGAGAAAGGCAGTGCAGGAGGCATCCCAGGGATCCCTGATGAGTGATGGGCTCCAGCCTCTTCTGCCAAGCTGCTGTGGGTTCAGCTTTGATCCTCTGCATCCATGTCTTCCCAGAATCCCACTCAGCTGCAGCTGCTGATTCTGCCTGGTACCAGATTCCAGGGAAGGGGTGGTAACTGCTCTCATCCTTCTGGTTTCTAGGCACTGGCTTTAGCAATCAAAGAGGCAAAACTACAGCATCCCGACATGCTGGTAACCAAAGCTGTGGTGTACAGAGAAACAGAACCTTCTCCAGAGGAAAGGGACAAGAAACCTCAGGTGGGTGGAGAAGTTGCCACGTTTACTTTATGCCTGCTGGGTAAGGGGTGGATGGAACTGGGCTGGTATCTCCAGTCCCCACCAGCTGCCAGAGCTGGCAGGGGTTGTCGCCCCTTGGCACTGAGCGTGGCAGCTCGCGGCCAGAGGCTCCAGTGAGGTGGTGGCTCCAGCCATGGCCACCTGGCTGTGGTTAGAAAGCCAGTGCCAACAAAAGCAGTTCTGCAGATGTCACCTTGCTGTCCTGCTCAGCAGAGGGGGCAGAGGCATGTCTATGTAAGTAAAAAAGGACCTGCAGGTCCCCCAGAGGTGGGGAGGGAAGCGATGATACCAGTTTTGTGGATGGGCTGAGAAACACGGCTACAGGTTGTGCAAGGTCAGTGCAAAGTGTCAGACCAGTGTTTGAAAATAGAAGAGGTTTCCTCCTCCCCTGTGAGGAGACACTGAGAGAATTGGGCTTGTTCAGCCTGGAGAAGAGAAGGCTGCAGGGAGACCTTAGAGCAGCCTCCAGTACTGAAAGGGGCTCCAGGAAAGCTGGAGAGGGGCTCTTGATCAGGGAGTGCAGGGATAGGAGGAGGGGGAAGGGTTTTGAGCTGAAAGAGGGGAGATTGAGATGAGATCTTGGGAAGAAATGTTTTGCTGTGAGGGGGAGGAGGCCCTGGCCCAGGTTTCCCAGAGCAGTGGTGGCTGCCCCATCCCTGGAGGTGTTCCAGGCCAGGTTGGATGGGGCTTTGAGCCCTCTGATCCAGTGGGAGGTGTCCCTGCCTATGGCAGGGGGTGGAACTGGATAGGCTTTGAGGTCCCTTCCCACCCAGCCATTCCATGGTGCTTAGTACCATTCAGATCCACAGGTTGTCTTTTTACACACTCGCAGGTTCAGGAAGCAGCACACGAGGTTTGCAGCTCCTCACAGATGTCCCAAAGCAGTCACGTTTTCCTTTGGAGCAGAGCTGCCCAGAGCAGTCCTGCCCTGCTCCAAACCCCCACTCTGACCCCAATCCCAAGCATCCAGGTTGCTGCAGCTTTTCAGCGCTGACACAGCCCCGCAGAGCCCTGTGTCATGGCAGGGGGGGGCAGGGGAGAACTGGGAAGGAGAGGGGGAGCTTCAGAGGGCAGCTTCCCTGCTGAAGAATGTGTGAGGAGCTCTGTCAGCAACCAGGCTGTGGGTGTATTTTGAGAGGAAGTGGGAGTTTGTGTTTCCTTATCATATGCAGATTTTGAGTGGCAGATTTTAAGCTTGGAAATGTCACCAGCTCTGTTGCAGCTTGGAGGGTCAGAAGAGGCTCTTGCATCGGCCTCATCCTGCCTCCTATTGAATAGTACAAACAAGCGAGCCCAGACACTTCACAACACTTAGGGAGCCTCCAGCTTTAACTGAATGGCAGAAATGACTTGGGGGAGCTGGGTGACAGCAGCTCACCATGAGCCAGCAGTGGCCCAGGTGGCCAAGAGGGCCACCAACATCCCAGCTTGGCTCAGCCATGGGGTGGCAGCAGGAGCAGGGAAGGGATCGTCCCCCTGCACTCGGCACTGCTGAGGCTGCACCTCAAATCCTGGGTTCAGTTTGGGTCCTTCACTCCAGGAAAGACCTTGAGGGGCTGGAGAGCATCTGGAGAAGGGAATGGAGCTGGGGAAGGGTCTGGAGAACAGGGGTTGTGGGAGTGGCTGAGGGCCCTGGGGCTGTTTAGTCTGGAGAAGAGGAGGCTGAGGGGAGACCTCATCACTCTCTGCAGCTCCTGGAGAGGAGGTTGGAGCAAGGTGGGTGCTGGGCTCTGCTCCCAAGTGACAAGGGATGGGGTAAAAGGAAAAGACCTCAAGTTGTGCCAGGGGATGTTTAGATTGGATAGTAAGGAAAATGTCTTCACTGACAGAGTGGTGAAGCCCTGGCAGAGACTGCCCAGGGCAGTGGTGGAGTCTCAGTCCCTGAAGGGGCTCAAAACCTGTGTGGCAGTGGCACCTGGGGACAGGGTTCAGCAGGCACCGTGGGGCTGGGCTGATGGTTGGACTGGATGAGCTGAGAGCTCATTTCCAGCCTTAATGATTCCATGAATCTATGACAGTAAAGGGAGCAATGACTCACCATTCCCTCCCGACACACCAACACCAGCCCAGTGCATTAGAGTTCCTGCTAATTAAGTGCTAACGGTAGCCCCAGGTGTTTACAAATTCCCTGTCCAGTGCCCTCCTACAAAGAGGAGCCCTTTTACAGCCAAAGGAATTGCTACCCCGTGACTGCTCATTTCCATCTGCCTCGTGCAGGAATCTTGACCATCATGTTCATGGAAGTCGGCCTCTGTATTCAAACCTGGAGAAGAGTGGAGAAGGAGCCTTCATGCTGGATTTGTCAGCAAGACATAGACATCCTGGCTGCAATGTTCATGGCGAGAGACAAACATTTTTGAAAGAGGAATAGCAAATATATTATATATATATATACATACATACATATATATATATATAAACAGGAAACAAAACGCATCCTTGCACTGCTGCTAATATGCTGGAAGTGAATAGCAAACCAACACCACCAACAAAGCCAACCCTCTGCAGACAAATGGAAGAATTTTCTGGATTGGTGACAAGATGAAATTTAAAAAGTCCTGACGATACCGATAATCTCGTTAACGATGCGATAAAGCCACCATCTGCATGTTCGAGGAAACACAATCATGGGTTCATTTGTTGCACACTAAATGGAAAGGAAAACTGCTTTGCAACAAAGCAAGAAATAAGCAAACTGAAATAGAAAAACCACACAAGCAGAAGCAAAACCGTTCCCCACTTCTGGAAAGAAGAGAGAAAACCATTGAATTGATCACCTTAGACTTCTTTTCTGATTCACAAGTGTCATTTCGCCCTCCTCCTCATCCCATGCTGGTTCTGTTGCATCTTTTGGGGTTCTGTTCGCTCTTCCCCTTCCGTTCCTTTCTCTTCTTCTCTGTGCACTTGTCCAACCTCTTGTTCTCCGAAGGTATTTAAGAATGGATTTCATTTCAACCAAGACAAATGCTGTGTATATGGTTTCTCATTGATAACAAAGCAGCCTGTAGGGGTTTCATATGGATGTGCATTTCAGTTCTGTATATTATTATATATAACAAGGGGGGAGGGAGGGAACGATGCTGAAGTAATTCAACAGTGCTGGTAAATATGATGACGGCATTTTTAAATTATTAACTCTTTGATTGACTGTGGTTGGTGTATTTTGAGACTCTTAGATCACACGTGGGACTTTCAGTCCTGCAAAAAGAGAATGGGGAAGGTTTCAGCCACTGCTGGTTTCTCGGGGGAAGGAGAGAGGGCAAGAGACGGGCGATGTCCCCACCGGCTGATCTGCAGCGTGTGGTGGTTGGGTTTGGAGCATCAGTGGTAGTTTGGAGGGGCAGGGAAAGAGGTTGAGGCTGAGACTCCAGCAGGAATAGGCAGGACTGTCTCCCTGGCCCACACCCAGAGCCACAGGAGTCAGCCAGCAGCAAGGTGGCAGCCGTTCATGGCTCCTCTCCAGTCCACCGAGCCGTGCTGGTGGTTGGGGTGGCTTTGCTTTGTTTCTGGATCCCAGTAATGAAGTTACTTGAGTTTTATGGTAGGGTCAAAGGCAGAGGGGTTGTTTCTACCCTGCTGCCCAGGTGTGATGCCAGGGCTGGTGGCAGCGGTGGTGGTCCTTCCCTGACCTGCCTAGGGACAGAGCATCCCCAGCTCCCCAAGCTGGATGAGAGAGCCCAGGCCCTCTGTAAGAGGACTGTGGAGGAGATGTCCGTGGCGCTGCCTTCCCCCAGAACATCCCAGCTGAGCCTTTGGGCACAGGCTTCCTCCATGGCTGCCTTTGGAAGGGGATCGTGGGCCAAGCCCAGGGCCTCGTACACTGTGAACCAGGCAGTTAGGGTAAACTTGGAACCAAAATCAGAAAGGAAAGGAAATAAATGGGTTTCCTTCTTGGAATTGTCTCCAGCTCCTGTGGAGACAGAAGGGCCCATGATTCTGCACCATTTTGCCTTTAGCCTCCCACCCCTTGTGCAGATTGTGCTCAGAAATGGGTGCGTTTGGCCAGGTCCTGCAGTGGCTCGGAGGGTGACAGCGCGCGGGAGAGCCTGCGCCGTGAGGACAACCAAGGCCAGGTTGGACGGGGCTTTGAGCACCCTGATCCAGTGGGAGGTGTCCCTGCCCATGGATGAGCTTTAAGGTCCCTTCCAACCCAACCCATTCCATGATCCTCTGACATTGTGGGCAGACCCTGCTCACTGCCGCTGCTCTCTGAGGAGAGAGCCTGCTCTCTGGCAGCCACAGTTGGCCAGTTGCTTGCTGGTGTGTCCCAGTGAAGTCTGAGAGGTTTCTCCTGTCAGCATTTACGAGCTGTTGTCTCCACCAGTGCTGCCAGGTCGTGAGGGTCTCCCCAGCTTCCATCCAAGCACCCTCAGAGACCAGCCCCCCCCCCCCCCCCAACCAAAAAAGAATTAAGGCAATTGCAAAGAGGCAACTTTTCTCTCTTTTCTGTTTTCAATCCACCCAAACCAGCTGTAATCAGCACTTTCAGAGAGAGGCGGGGTGGTGGAGGACCTGTGCTCCACACACGGCTCTGGCGTGGATCCGCACACGGCGTGGTTCACACTCAGAGGAGCCCACCAGGCTTTGCCACCTTTACAACCCACCAGAGGCTACTGTGAAACTAGAGACTTGCTTTTGATGTTGTGTACAGTTGTAAAACCGAAGGTTACTTGCTAAAATTAGTGGCCTTGCAGTTAGACGTGATGTGTGCTTGGACTGAAATGAGTTAGGTTTGGAGTGAGCAGCCCCAGCCCTTGGCTCCCGCAGCGTGTTTCCTGGGTGGCAGTGTTCAAAACCTTCTTAAAAATAAAGAAAAAATAGGAAAGAAAACAGCTGACAGCGTGTTTGCCTGGCGAGGGGTGGGTTCTGCTGCTCAGTAACAACTGCACCCCGCGGGCTCAGCACCCCAAGCCTGCCCAGCACCCCGGCTCCGCCAGCCCATTCACCGCGTGGTTTCCTCCAGGGAAGAACAGAAACCCTTTCTGTTGAAAAGGGTGGGAGACACGAGTGCCTGTTTTTACCTGATCCCACAAATTCATTCCGAACCTGGCCTGCGATTGCATGAGTAATAACAACAGTTAACAATAACACTACTATTTATTTTTATTTGAGAAGCACCTTACCAACCAACTGCAGCGCTCTTGTCCCCTCACTAACTCTCCTTCTCTCTTCCCTTGTTCTCCCTCTCCCCCTTCGGTCGGACTCCTCTTCAGTGCTCGGTGGTGTATGCGTGTGTGCTCACTGTTCTTGTACTCAATAAAAGTGAAATAAATGTGTTTGATGCTAAATCAGCTTGGGGCCTCGGTGGACTCTTTCCTGCCAAGAGGATGGAGAAGCGAAGGGGGGACCTGACGGACAGGGTCTCGGCAGATGGAGCGAAGATGCCACCAGGTTGGGAATTGCAGGTGGTGGAGCTGGGATGGCTTCGTGCTGTGACCAACCCTGGCACCCACACGCAGGGTGGAGGTGGCTGTGAGGATGCCCAGAATGCAGGGAGAGGAGGTGGCAGCTGCACCCGAGGAGTCGGACACCGTGTGCCATCCTGGGAGGGAGGCGGTGGGGCAGGAAGGCACTGGGCTCGCTGCAGGGTCGTGTAGGTCTGTCTCGGGATGAAGGAGTCCGTGGGTCTGTCCTACTGTGTGGTTCTTCATGTGTCCTGCTGAATTATAGAATCATTAGGTTGGAAAAGACCTTCGAGATCATCCGGTTGTACCTGTCCCCTTCCTAAACCGTATCCCTAAGAAACTCATCTACCCTCCTTTTAAACGCCTCCAGGGATGGCTGCAGGGTCTCCATCTGTCCCACAGTGGGGCTCTTGGTCCGTCTGTCCCACAGCAGGACTCTGGTCTCTCTCAGTCACATGGTGGGGCTCCTGTCCTTCTGTTCTGCTGCAGAGCTCTAGGTCTGCTTATCAAGTGGCAGGACTCTTGCTCTGTCTGTCCCACGGTGGGGCTGCTGTCCGTCTGTCCCACAGACAAGGCTCTCAGTCCATTCCATCCCACTGCAGGGTTCTCAGGCTGGCGGGGCCAGGGCCCAGGGGAATGGCAGCCAGCTGAGGCGGTGAGGCTGTCTTAGGGGAACACAGATTCAGAGCAGCCCTGAGGAGAAGGGCTTTGGGTGCTGGGGGATGAAAAGCTCAACACCAATGTGTGCCCACAGCTCAGAAAGCCAAACCATGTCTTGAGCTGCATCCAAAGCAGAGGGACCAGCAGGGGCAAGGGAGGGGATTCTGCCCCTCTGCTCTGCTCTGGTGAGACCCCACCTGGAGCCCTGAGTTCAGTTCTGGAGTCCTCAGCACTGGAAGGAGAGAGATCTGTTGGAGCGAGTCCCGAGGAGGACACAGAGATGATCCGAGGGTTGGAGCACCTCCTGTACGAGGACAGGCTGAGAGCTGGGGTTGTTCAGCCTGGAGAAGAGAAGGCTCTGGGGAGACCTTAGAGCAGCCTCCCAGTACTGAAAGGGGCTCCAGGAAAGCTGGGGAGGGGCTCTTGGTCAGGAGTGCAGGGATGGGATGAGGGGGAAGGGTTTTCAGCTGAAAGAGGGGAGATTCAGACAAGATTTTAGGAAGAAATGTTTTGCTGTGAGGGTGGGGAGGCCCTGGCCCAGGTTGCCCAGAGCAGTGGTGGCTGCCCCATCCCTGGAGGTGTTCCAGGCCAGGCTGGATGGGGCTCTGAGCCCCTGATCCAGTGGGAGGTGTCCCTGCCCAGGGGGTGGGACTGGATGGGCTTTCAGGTCCCTTCCAACCCAAACCGTTCTGTGATTCTGTAATTCCGTGCCGTGGGGCCCGAGGGCCCCTGGAGGGCAGAGGGGACCGGCTGCCGCCTTTGGGCTCCTGAGAGCCGGGGTGGGGAGCGGGGCGGGGCGGGGCAGCACACGCGGTGGGGCCAGGAACGATTGTGTCCGGAACTGTTGTGCCCGGAGCCATTGTACCCGGAACGCTCCTGCCCGGAACAGTCGTTCCCGGAACAGTCGTTCCCGGAACAGTCGTTCCCGTCCCGCGGTGCCGCCGGGGCGCTTTGCGGTCGGACCGCGCGGCGGTTCCGGTGGCCGCGATGGCGGCGCGGCTGGAGCCGGAGCTGGCGCGGGAGCTCTTCTTCGAGGGCGCCGCGGTGGTGGCGCTGGGGGTGCCCGAGGGCACCGAGTTCGGCATCGACTGCAGCGCCTGGGCCGTGGGGCCGCGCTTCCGCGGCCTCAAGATGATCCCGCCGGGGCTGCACTTCGTGCACTGCGCGGCGGGCGGGGCGGGCGGCGCCGCGGGGCCGCGCTCCGGGCTCTTCCTCAGCCTGGGCCGCCGCGAGGTGCGGCTGCTGCGCTGGGACGCGGCGGGCGAGGCCGTGCGGCTGCTGCCGGCGGGGGAGGCCGAGGCCGAGGCGCTCAGGGCGAACCTGCGGGAGCTGGACCCGTTCCTGGGGCCGTACCCCTACGAGAGCCTCAAGAAGTGGGTGTCCCTGAGCAGCTGCCTCAGCGAGGCGGCCGTGCAGAGGCTGCAGCCGGAGTGCGGGCACATCTGCGCCTTCTCGGAGGTGCTGCCGGTGGCCGCGGGGCGGCACAGCCGGGACCGGGCCGAGCAGCGCCTGCCCCGCTTCGACGCCGAGTGCCGGAGCTACGGCGAGGGGCTGGCGCGGCTGCCCCGCATGGAGCCCCGGCCCGGCACCCAGATCCGCTTCACCGAGCTGCCCGCGCAGATGTACCCGGAGGGCGCCACCCCCGAGGAGATCACCCGGCACAGCATGGACCTCAGCTACGCGCTGGAGAGGGTGATGGAGCGGCGCTGCGCCGACCGGCCCTGCGACCTGCTCGGTGAGTGCCCCGTCACCCGGTGCGGGCCTGGGGTGCTTTGGGGGAATAAAGTCGTTTCAGAGACTCACGGAATGTCCTGAGTGGGAAGGGACCCAGGAGAATCATAGAATAGTTTGGTTGGGAAAGACCTTTGAGATCATCAAACCCAACCTGTCCCCTGCTAAACCATCCCTGAGTGCCTGATCTGACTGTCTTTTAAGCACCTCCAGGAATGGTGACTCAACCAGCTCCCTGGGCAGCTGTGCCAGTGCCTGACCAGTGCCAAACAATCGAGTCCAGCTCCTGTCCCCATACAGTGCAACCCCAACATTCACACCGTGGGGCTGAGGGCGTTGGCCAAACGCTTCTGGAATATTGTCAGGCTGTGACCGTGTTCCTGGGAGCTGTTCCAGTGCTCCACCACCCTCTGGGGGCCTAATATCCAACCTAACCCTACACTGGCCTGCCCTGTCCCTGAGGCAGCTCTCCCAGCTGGTGGAATTTTTAACAGGCACAGGACCTGTTCCAGTTGTGCTGGTGGGGGATGTGGTGCTTGGTGTCTGGAGCAGCCAGCCTACCACATCTGCCTCTCACTCCTGGGTGCTGCAATCAGAGCCCAAATGACTTCATCCCTGTCTGCAACTGCCTGAAAGGAGGGTGTAGTGAGGAGGTTGTTGGTCTCTTCTTCCAAATGACAGGGGATAGGACAAGAGGAAATGGCCTCAAGTTGCACCAGGGCAGGTTCAGATTAGACATCAAGAAAAATTATTTCACTGAAAGGGTCCTCAGGCTCTGGAACAGCTGCCCAAGGAGGGGGTGGAGTTCCTGGAGGTGTTTAAAAGACAGGTGGACGAGTTTCTCAGAGATC
Organism: Tapera naevia; assembly: GCA_033556795.1. Lineage (NCBI taxonomy): Eukaryota > Metazoa > Chordata > Aves > Cuculiformes > Neomorphidae > Tapera > Tapera naevia. Next base: position 2,002,303 of record JAUMJJ010000085.1, read on the forward strand.
TGGTTCAGTAGTGGACAGGAACAGTCGGACTGAATCTCACAGGTCTTTTCCAACCAATGATTCTATGTTTTAAATCCATGGAGGTCCTGAAGTGTGGGTTTGCTTCATGGCAGGATGCAAAGAGGCCTTGGGAACCCAGCCGAGCTGGAGCCTCGAGTTACTGAGGTTTGGAATAAGCCTTTGGTTTTCCTGCTTCTATTTTTCCTACGTTAACATTATCAATTTATTCTTTATCAGTATTATCAAAGCCAGGTCTAGGATCCACAAAGAACAAATTACCTTAGGAAATGGTGATGCCATCATCCTGGCAAAACAGCTGATGCCAAACGTCCAGTGCGAGGAGCCCTTCATTCAGCTCTTCGTTCAGTGAGGGAAAAGCATCTGTTATGTGCTGCTGCCCTCCGTGTGTCCCCACAGCCCCTGTGCTCCAGGGAGCAGTGTTTGCACTCCCCTGTGGCTCTAGGGACGCAGGCACAGGTGGGGTGAATGCTTTGCAGGGTAACAGCGATGTCTGACCGCTCGTGTGAGCATCGGTTTGAGAACACAGATGACAGAGAAAGTCCTGATTGCCAGCAAAATCCCTCTCCAAAGGTGATTGTTGCAGCGAGAGGTGGACCTGCCCCATTAGACTTTGCTGCTTCTCCAGCTGAAGAGCAGAGCATTAGGAAGTAGTCAGTGTGTAGAGCAGTGGTTGCTGTTAGCAGAGGTGCTGGAAGGGCAGAATGCATCCACAAAAGGCAAACACAGACTCTGATGCAGTGATTCACTGGGGTTTTGAGAGGACAGGTACCATGGATTTACTCTTATGTGTGTTCTGTTGTGTTGTCCTTTGCTGAATGTCCGCAGCTGAGTTGCAGTTTGCTTTCATCTGCTTCCTGATTGGGAATGTGTACGATGCATTTGAGCACTGGAAAAGGCTCTTGAACATCCTGTGCCGATCTGAAAATGCTATAGGGAAGTACCAAGACCTTTACATCAATCTCATCTCTGTGCTGTATCACCAGCTCAATGAAATCCCAGCTGATTTTTTTGTGGACATTGTCTCCCAGGACAACTTCTTAACCAGCACTTTACAGGTACGTTTGTGGCTCTCTTGAAAAACACAAGTGGGAGGAGAGGGTATGCTGGAGGTCAGAGTTAGGCTGCAAAAGGAATTAAGCTACTGTTGAGCCCTGTGGCAGATAGTGAGCCTGTCTAAGCACATTTATGTTTTCTTTTACTTTTTTCCTGTATTATGTGCAAAGAATTGCCATTTGCCTCTTAGAGTTGGATCTGCTCAAGCTCTGCCGAGGAAGTCTAATGCAGTGTAGGATGGGATTAGTCCACATGCAGAGAGGGCAGCAAAGCAAGGCAGTGAGAGGAGAGAGGCAATGAGAGAGCTGGAGTTGTTCAGCCTGGAGAAGAGAAGGCTCTGGGGAGTCCTTAGAGCAGCCTCCCAGGACTGAAAGGGGCTCCAGGAAAGCTGGGGAGGGGCTCTTGGTCAGGGAGTGCAGGAACAGGATGAGGGGGAAGGGTTTTGAGCTGAAAGAGGGGAGATTGAGATGAGATCTTAGGGAGGAATGTTTTCTTGTGAGGGTGGGGAGGCCCAGGTTGCCCAGAGAAGTGGTGGCTGCCCCATCCCTGGAGGTGCTGAAGAACTTTAAGACCATCAAGTCCAACCATAGATCCAGCCCTGCTAAGTCCACCACCAGACTGTATCCCCACACACAACATCTACCTTTAAACACCTCCAGGGATGGTGACTCCACCACCTCCCTGGGCAGCTGTGCCAGTGCCTGAGAACCCTTTCAGTGAAGAAGTCTTTCTGCTGTCCAACCTGAATCTATCCTGGTGCAACCTGAGGCCGTTCCCTCTCATCCCATCCCCTGTCACTTGGGAGCACAGCCCAGCACCCACCTCACCACAACCTCCTCTCCAGGAGCTGCAGAGAGCGATGAGGTCTCCCCTCAGCCTCCTCTTCTCCAGACTAAACAGCCCCAGGGCCCTCAGCCACTCCCACAACCCCTGTTCTCCAGACCCTTCCCCAGCTCTGTTCCCTTCTCCAGACACTCTCCAACCCCTCAAGGTCTTTCCTGGACTGAGGGGTCCAAACCTGAACCCAGGATTCGAGGTGCAGCCTCAGCAGTGCTGAGTGCAGGGGGACGATCCCTTCCCTGCTCCTGCTGCCCACCCCATGGCTGAGCCAAGCCAGGATGCTGCTGGCCTTCTTGACCACCTGGGCCACTGGGGGCTTGTTTTCAGCTGGCTATCAATCAATGCCTCCACATTCTTCTCCCCCAGGCAGCTCTCCAGCCTCTCTTCCCCAAGCCTGTAACACTGCAGGAGTTGTTGTGCCCCAGGTGCAGGACCTGGCACTTGGCCTTGTTGAATCTCATGCATTTGGCCTCAGCCCATGGATCCAGCCTGTTCAGGTCCCTCTGTAGACCCTGTCTGCCCTCCAGCAGATCAACACTCCCACCCAACTCAGTGTCTGTCTTCTGCCAGCTGACTGAGGATGCACTCGATTCCCTCCTCCATGCCATTGATGAAGATATTGAACAGAACTGGCCCCAACACTGAGCCCTGGGGTCACAGCTTAGACTGCCCACCAGCTCCCAGCTTCAGAGGCTGCAGAATCTGCTGCCTTCAGGTGGCTGTGCTGGCCTCAGCCTTCCCTGCTCACCCTGACAGGAGCCACCACGCTCCTGGGAACAACAAAGATTTGCCTTATAGTTGATCTAGGCCTCTCCTTACTAAAACTCCTGTTTCTCTGCTCCTGTGGGATTTCCCTGATGTGCCAGGGAACCTCTGGGACTTCCCCAGTCCCTCTACACACCCAGCTGCCAGAGTTAAGAGTCTGTGGGCAGGTGGATGGGGAGAAGTGCAGAGTGGTTTGTGTGGGGGGAGTGTATTATCTCTGTTAGCTTTTGCTCAGCTTTCAATGGAGCAGCTTGATTTTTGGAGCTTGATCTAAGGCAAGGCGAGTACACCATAACCTCCACTGAATGTGCAGCCCTAACAGTGTCTAAAGAAAAGAAATACTGATGAAATAATGAATTTAACATGCAATTCATTGAGGAGAAGTGGGAAGTATCTTTTCTTTTTTTTTTTAATAGCAGCCTTGCTGTGTACGAGAGCTCTGTTCTAAAGAGGCAGTTTCACGGTAGAGTGAGCAAGGAAAAGGCAAATGATCATAAACAAGGCAATGAATCTTGCTGCTCACTGTCAGTGTTTTATCCAGCTGTCAGAAGGTCTCTCCTAAATAAGAGCCTGCTTATTCCCCACAGGGCTTTCCATTCCCCCCCAACATGTGATGATTTTTTTTTTCTTTAGCTTTGAAATATAAGTTTCTTCCTATGGAAATGAGTTTGGGATGATGGGTTCTGAAGAGGAGCAGAAGCAGGCTGGTGAGGGATGGGCTCTGAGGCCAAATGCCCTCTTTAATCACACACAGGCACTTTGACTCTCAATGCTGTGAATGTGGGTTTGGGTGATGGAGGGGAGGCACCCTCAGAGGGTGTCCAGATGGCAGTGCCCTGCACTCCAGGGGACAGCTGTCCTGGGGAAAACTTCATCCAGAGAGCTCCCAGCCCTCTCTTACCTTCCCAGTCACTTTATTCAGTTTCCTCTGCATCCTAAGGTGATGGTGATACTGAATAACAGAAATATTTGAGGTCTAATTACCTCTTGTTCTCTTCAGTTCTTGTCTTTCTGCTCAGACGTTTTTCTTTGCTCACGCTTAGGAGTATTTCAGAATTCCACAGCATATATTTAATTCCATGGGTACTCCTCCTTGAATCAAAGTCATTACCTCAGTGCAAATATTTCTAATGCTGATCCTGTGGAGTGAAGGCAGGCTGAGAGAGTGGGGGTTGTTCAGCCTGGAGAAGAGAAGGCTCCAGGGAAACCTTAGAGCAGCCTCCCAGTACTGAAAGGGGCTCCAGGAAAGCTGGGGAGGGGCTCTTGATCAGGGAGTGCAGGGATAGGATGAGGGGGAATGGTTTGAACCTGAAAGAGGGGAGATTGAGATGAGATCTTAGGGAGAAATATTTTCCTGTGAGGGTGGGGAGGCCCTAGCCAAGGTTTTCCAGAGCAGTGGGGGCTGCCCCATCCCTGGAGGTGTTCCAGGTCAGGTTGGCTGGGGCTTTGAGGCCCTTGATCTGGTGGGAGGTGTCCCTGCAGAACTGAATGGGCTTTTAAGGTCCCTTCCAACCCAAACCATTCTATGATTCTGTGATTCTGTGTCTGTCTTGGTGCTGGGATGGAAGCAGAAGCACAGTTTTTGTTCAAGTAGCTCCAAAGCTGGAGTGGTTTCCAGGGTGGTAGATCCCTTACCAGCGGCATATCCTGAAACTTTACCTGGTGCCCCTTGTCCATGATGTTGTTGTAGGATGGAGATGCTCAGCTTGTGCCATGGCTGAGTTCTCACTGACCTCTGCTCTGTTCTTTTAGGTGTTCTTTTCCTGCACGTGCAGTGCTGCTGTTGATGGGACCCTAAGGAAGAAGGCTGAAAAATTCAAGGCTCACCTAACCAAGAAATTTAAGTGGGACTTTGAGGCAGAGCCTGATGACTGTGCCCCTATAGTGGTAGAACTTCCTGAGGGGGTGCAGGTGGACTAAGCAAAACACTTGCTTAGAAACAAACAGCTTTTAAAAATTACTCTTTCTCCAACCAGCTTCCTAAAGTCTGTGAAGCTGACTGCTCTTTCTGCCGTGGAGGCAGATGTGGAAACCCCAGGAGGATTCCTAACTTTGCAAGGAGACCAGAATTGTTGGAGGAGTTTGGGTATTGTCACACAGCTACTTTGGACACTTTGTTTTCTTCCCTCTCTCTGCTGTGGCATCTCCTCCTTCTGGACACAGCTGAACTCCACATCCCTGCTCCTCAGATGCCCTGTTTGGAGACCAGCTATGGTTTACACTTGCTGCTCTGATTTGATGCATCCTGAGAGAGCAGTGTAAGCCCTCAGGTCTGGTTCTTGCATCTTTGACACGCTGAAACCAGGCTGTGAAGTGAGCAGCTCTGCTCTTCCTAGGCTTCTGTTGCAGGGTTGTAACCCAAACTCTTTCTAAACTCTGTTGGATGCTTATGCTGCTTACTGTGATTTACTGCAATGATCTGTTGTAGAGGAGGATTCAAAGCCTCAGCAAAATTCTTCCCATTTCATACCCCTAACACCAAGGTATCTTATTCCTCCCATTCTGGTAAAACCTTTTGTGTTTCCTGCTGGTGCTCTGTTTAGCCTGGTGTAAAAGAAAATTAACTGTTAGCAAGAAACACAGTTATTGGGCACCCAGGCCTTGAGGAAGAGACAAGCATGAGATAAAAGGTCCGATTTCCACTTGAACTGGTTCCTCTGGTTTGTGACAGTTGGAAATCTTATGTATTTACACAAGTGCCAGTCCCTTCTTTCTCTCCTTTTCCCACTAATAGGCTGTAGGGAAACTTGTGCTTGTTCAGGGCTGCACAGGGCTCAGCCCTGCCACTGGCTTGGTACTTCCTTGGCTGTCAGACTGCTTCAGGAGTTTGTCTGTGTGCATGTCTAACAGGGTGACACTGTTTGTTAGTCTTTTCTAGCTCAAAATAAATCTCAAGAGACCCTTGCCTACAGAAGAGATCCATATCAATGGTTATTTAGTTATTTAGCCAAAGCTGTGGTTCAGTGACACTGCCCCCTCTTTCTGGGGACAATGAGAATCCTGGTGAGAAGGGATGTCAATGTCACAGTGGGATCTGGGCTGTCCAAGAACAACTCACAGTGAAATGCTATGTGGCAAGGCACAAGGGCAGCGTGTTCTGGGGAGGTGTGTGATGAGCTGTTTGCAGAGAATCAGGAATCAGCTGTCAGAAGCCCATCTCTGCTGCTCAGTGCTGTCCCTCGCTGCCCTCCAGGGCTCTGCACCCCATGGCTCTGGTGTCTTGCTTTGTCCATTCCCTACTGGCTGCAGGCCCCTGGGGGAAGCTGCTCCCATTTGGCACTTGCTTAGTTCCTCAGTCTTTTTTTTTCCATGCTTTTTTTTGTCCTTGTGATGTTTTGCACAGTGCTTTGTGCTCTCCCCTTGTCTTCTTGCTCTTTGTGTCTGCAGGCAGCGCTGGCTTTGCAGTTGCCAGTTGAACAAATCACTTGCAATGAACAGTCCCAGCTTTGGTGAAAGATGCCCTTTCTTTTCACTGGCTCTTTGCCCCAACGTGCTGGCTGCTTCTGTTCCTCCAGAGCAGAACAGCAGTCACTGCTGGGAGCAGGAAGTAGCGAAGGCATCGTGGGGAAGGGAGAGAGGCTCCGTGGCTGCCGAGTGGGCTGGCCAGGCAGTGTCAGGGCTCCGCGGGGTGTCCTGGCAGTGCCACCCCGTGTCAGGTGGGCACAGAAAGAGGAGTGTGTCTGCCATCCAGAGGGCAGAGAATGGGGTGGGAGCAGCCCTGAGGAGAAGGACTTGGGGTGCTGGAGGATGAGAAGCTCAACAGGAGATGGCAATGTGTGCTCACAGCCCAGAGAGCCAAACCGTGTCCTGGGCTGCATCCAAAGCAGAGGGACCAGCAGGGTGATGGAGGGGATTCTGCTCCTCTGCTCTGCTCTGATGAGACCTCATCTGGAGCCCTGAGTTCAGTTCTGGAGTCCTCAGCACTGGAAGGACCTGGATCTGTTGGAGTGAGTCCAGAGGAGAGCACAGAGATGATCCGAGGGCTGGAGAACCTCTGCTATGAGGACAGACTGAGAGAGTTGGGGTTGTTCAGCCTGGAGAAGAGAAGGCTCTGGGGAGACCTTAGAGCAGCCTCCCAGTACTGAAAGGGGCTCCAGGAAAGCTGGGGAGAGGCTCTTGATCAGGGAGTGCAGGGATAGGATGAGGGGGAAGGGTTTTGAGCTGAAAGAGGGGAGATTGAGATGAGATCTTGGGGAGAAATATTTTCTGTGAGGCCCTGGCCCAGGTTTCCCAGAGCAGTGGTGGCTGCCCCATCCCTGGAGGTGTTCCAGGCCAGGTTGGATGGGGCTTGGAGCCCTCTGATCCAGTGGGAGGTGGCAGGGGGGTGGAACTGGATGGGCTTTCAGGTCCCTTCAAACCCAAACCTTTCCATGAATCTATGAGAAAAAAAAAAAATAAATGTTTTTCCACTGTGCTTTTTTTCTGTTTACAAGGCTGCAATAGGGAGAGGCAACATCTCTTATCAGACCTACAGAATAGATGGGGAGAAACACACCTCTGGGAACTCAGCCCCTTTGCATTCAAAACAGAAGCCATGAACTAAATACAGTTTAAGTGTTCAGAATTCAACTCTGTTCCATGAATCAGTTGCATTCTTTGAGGGGAAAGGGAAGTTGGCACTTATGAAGCAAGATGTTGGGTGTTTGGAAGGGGGGCTATAAATTTTGGGAGGGGAAAGAGTGCTGCTATTCCCGTTGAAGTCAGTGGGAGGAAGAGTGTAAATGGAAGGGATAACGTGGAGTAGAAGGGATATTTTCTTGCCCTTGTACAGCCTTGGCCAGTGATGGCTGTGATAGCACTGCCCCTTCTTGCAGCTGAGGTGAGGGCGATGCTCTGAGAGCAGAAGAGTGACTCTGTGTGTTTGTAAACAAGCGTTTCTGTGAGGTAATGAAGTGTAACTTGGGATGTGTTTGCGGCTGCTCCAGCCGTGAATCGGGGTCAGGACCAGCAGCATTTGGTGCCTTGTGCAGCGGAGCGTGAGGGACATCGGCCTCCTCTTTACGTGGAGAGCTGTCCAGCTGCCAGAGTTGTGCCAGTGGGGCAGACTGGCACCCTTCCCATCCCCTGCTGGCGCTGCAGGCTGTGCTGGAACGCGGGCCCGGCCGTTCCCGGGGTGAGGCTGATCCCTGTGGCTCAGCTGTGGCTCCAGCTGACCACCGGGTGCCCCCAGCGATGCACCACGCACTGCACCGACACCACCAAGCCCAGGGTGAGCCTACCCTGCCCCGAGAGCTGCTCTGCCGCCTTTTTTCACTTTCCCATAGGCTCAGTAGTGTTCACAAAACCAGAGTTTGAAGACTTGGTGACACTGGGAATCTGCGTGGCCAGGAGGAGCAGGGCAGGCATTGTCCGCCTGCATTCACAGAATCAGAGTCATCTGCTTGGAAAAGACCTCTGAGATCATCGACTCCAACCGTGCCTGTCCCCTTACTGAACTGTGTCCCTGAAAAACTCATCTACCTGCCTTTTGAACACCTCCAGAGATGGAGCCAGCCACCTCCTGGGCAGCTGTTCCAGTGCCTGAGAGCACTTTCAGTGAAGAAATTTTTCCTGATGTCTAATCTGAACCTGCCCTGGTGCAACTTGAGGCCATTTCCTCTCATCCTATCCCCTGTCACTTGTGAGAAAAAACCAGCACCCACCTCCCCACAGCCTCCTTTCAGGCAGTTGTAGACAGTGATGAGGTCTCTCCTCAGCCTCCTCTTCTCCAGGCTAAACAACCCCAGGGCCCTCAGCTGCTCCTCGTAGGACTTGTTCTCCAGAACCTTCCCCAGCTCCGTTCCCTTCTGGACACACTCCAGCCCCTCAATGTCCTTCTTGTAGTGAGGGGCCCAGAACTGACCCCAGTACTCGAGGTGCTGTCTCACCAGTGCCCAGTGCAGGGGCACAATCCCTGCCCTGCTCCTGCTGCCCACGCTGTGTCTGACACAGGCCAAGATGAGGGTCTGGAGCATGTCCAGAGAAGGGAATGGAGCTGGGGAAGGGTCTGGAGAACAGGGGTTGTTGGGAGTGGCTGAGGGTCCTGGGGCTGTTTAGTCTGGAGAAGAGGAGGCTGAGGGGAGACCTCATCGCTCTCTGCAGCTCCTGGAGAGGAGGTTGTGGTGAGGTGGGTGCTGGGCTCTGCTCCCAAGTGACAAGGGATGGGATGAGAAGAAATGGCCTCAGGTTTTGCCAGGGGCGGTTTAGATTGGATATTGGGAACAGTTTCTTTACTGAAAGGGTTGCCAAGCATTCGAACCATCTGCCCAGGGCAGTGGTGGAGTCTCCATCCCTGGAGGTATTTAAAACCCCCACAGGTGTGGCACCCAGGGGCAGAGTTTAGCAGGCACAGGGGGGGCTGGGCTGGTGGTTGGACTGGGTTAGCTTAGAGGTCTCTTCCAGCCTGAGGGACTCTGTGATGAGCACCCACAGTGGTGTTTTGTACTTCAGCTTGGGTTTGTGTGGCAGTTGTAACCTCTGTGACAGCAAGGCTTGCAGGCCTTGAGCAGCGCCGGGTTTGTACAGCCTTGGGTGTTACCCAGACACGTAGAGGGGGTGTTCTTGTCCCACAGCTCTCACCCTCTAAATGCAAACTAAAGGTGAAAGGGAGCAGGTGGAGAAGCTGGAGAAAGCAATCAGTGACTGTGGAGCATCTTAGTGCTGTGGTTTTACATCGGGATGGAGCTCAGGGTTAATCGTTATTTGAACCAGTGCCTCTTTCTTGGTGCTTTCACCATCTCTGATTGACAGGAAGTTGGATTTGTGGCTATTTTCCACATGTTTCCTTATGGTAACCCCAGCCTTTCTGTGTCCATCTTGTTTCAGTTCAAGTTTCTATTTTTGTTAGGCTTTTCTAGCATTTGTTACTACTGTGCCCTTGGTTTTCTAATCCAGAAATAACAAATGATCGATATCCATTTGCAGCCCCGACAGCTGCCAGGTGTGAGAGATATTTCAGGGTCTCTTAGACCTGCCTCTCCTTTGTCTGGAGCAGTGTTTATTCCTGCTCCTGCTTTCACAGCTGGACATGGGCTGTGCCAGCAGCTGCAGATGGAGCGGTTGGCACCGAGCTCCTGGAGTGTGGAAAAAGATGAAATGGGACATCTTAATTCCTTTCTGTGAAAAAGGAAATAATCCTCTTCTGATGCTGCTGTTCATTGTCCAAGGAAGCTGTGACAGTGGGATGTTCTGTAGCCCCATTACTATAAAAGGGATGTGCTGGGCATGGCCATTCCTTCCCAGTGCGGTCAGCAGCTTCATTGCTATTGCTGCTCTCTCCCTGACAATCTCCAGCTCCTGGGGCTGCCAGGCAGAGCAGGGCTGGGCTTTGGCAGTGTGGGAGCCGGTCCCTCCCACCGAGCGGAGCTGGAGCATGGCTGGGGGGAAGCTGGGGAAGGCGTGGACTCTGCTGGAGCCGGTAACCAACGCACAGGAGGCATCGGCTCTGCAGGGGCCTCATTAAGAGAGTGTAAATGAGCTGCAAGGCAGCCTTACTACAAATAAACTCCAAATGGGTTAATCGATAGGAGGAAAAATCCATATACACAAACTGCTTTGCCTGTGTTGGTCCAACACGTGCCTCGTGGGGCTGTTCCAACTGGCTCTGGGGACTTGGGTTCTTCATGAGGAAGGAGCTGCTGTCAGGACGCAGCAGAACTGGACCGTGCAGGGAGGTCCCAGGTGTGCCCCTCGCCCAGTTCCAGCAGAGCCCCTGCTCCAGCAGCACTCACCCACCTCTGCTTCAGAAGCTCCATGGGTCTGAAACCCATGATGGTTGCAAACCAGATGATGGGTGCGGTTGGACTTGATAATCTCAAAGGTCTTTTCCAACCAGAAGATTCTATGAAACATAAAGGCTGTGCTCGTGCTGGTTGTGGTGTGGCTGCAAGCCAAGGCAGCCCCTGCCAGGTCTCAGCTTTGGGCAGCAGTGAGAGGGAGAAGGAGACAATTAGAGGGCTGATGTCTCATCTCATGCAGCCATCCAGGGCTGTGTGGATCCAATGGGACGCTGAGCTGAAGGAACTCCCTGTGCTGGGTGGGATCAGGTGGGATGCTGAGCTGAAGTGCAGACATTTTCCCCACTTCCAATCCATGAAGTTGTAACACTTGAATGTTTTCCCTCTCTACGAGGGAGTCTGCAGCCCAGACACTGTTACAGGTGCCAAGCAAGGCTGCCCTGGTAAGAGAACGGTGCCAGCACCCAGAAGTGCTCCTGCAATGACCCTTCATAATTCACTTGTCCCCTTGCCTGTAAAAATGGTGGCTCTTGCCACAGTAATCATTAAATAACGCAGGAAATCAACTGGTATTTGTAAAGGAAGGGTGATGAGAAGTGCAGGTGGTGAGCAGGGAGGTGCTGAGCAGGGAGCAGACAGCTGCACGGACTGGAGCTGCTCCGAGCCCACAGCTTGGGCTGGAGGCCAGAGGCCATCGCTAGCCATGGGCATGTGCAGGACACCCAGGAGGGAAGGTGGCTTTACCCTGGGCTGCAGGCTTCAGCACTTTGTTTTCCCCCAAAGGCAGGTTTCGACACGTGGCCCAGGTTGCCCAGAGCAGTGGTGGCTGCCCCATCCCTGGAGGTGGTTCCAGGCCAGGCTGGATGGGGCTTTGAGCCCCCTGATCCAGTGGGAGGTGTCCCTGCCCATGGCAGGGGGGTGGGACTGGGTGGGCTTTGAGGTCCCTTCCAACCCAAACAGTTCTGTCTATAAAATTTGCTTGGATCAAGAAAGCTGCTCCTTTGCAGAGAAGGATTTTTCAGTGAAGGAGAAGGACCTCTGGGTGGCTCTGTCTTCCCAGGTTTGGCGTTCGATGTTGTAATTTCTGCATGTGGTGCAGGAACAACTTTATTTTCCCCATCCATCCTTAGGTTTGAAGCACTCAGCAGCAGTGCATGTTCAAGCCTGGCTAACTCAGCTCCCTGGAGACAGCCTTGCTCTGGGCAGTCCAAGGCACTGTTTGCAGCAGGTGGTCATCCCTGGGAGTGCTGCCTCAGAATTGAACACTGGTGGTGTTTCCCAAGTCTTTACCGGAGGTCCCGGCTGGGAAAGTGATGCTTCAAGAACGTGCTGAGGCCTTGCAGTCACAGATTGCTCTAGAAAGGTGCTGGCTGCTCCACCACCCAGCACTGTCTACTCTGTGGAGCAACAAACTGGGCTTTGTACCATGTGTACAATCATGGAATCATTGAGGCTGGAAAAGCCCTCTCAGCTCATCCAAACCAACCATCAGCCCAGCCCCACTGAACCCTGTCCCCAAGTGCCACGGCCACACGGTTTGTGAACACCTCCAGGGATGGAGACTCCACCACTGCCCTGGGCAGCCTCTGCCAGGGCTTCACCACTCTGTCAGTGAAGAAGTCTTTCCAATATCCAATCTAAACCTCCTCTGGCACAACTTGAGGCTGTTTCCTCTCATCCCATCCCTGTCACTTGGGAGCAGAGCCCAGCACCCACCTCCCCACAACCTCCTCTCCAGGAGCTGCAGAGAGCAATGAGGTCTCCCCTCAGCGTCCTCTTCTCCAGACTAAACAGCCCCAGGGCCCTCAGCCACTCCCACAACCCCTGTTCTCCAGACCCTTCCCCAGCTCTGTTCCCTTCTCCAGACACTCTCCAGCCTCTCAAGGTCTTTCCTGCACTGAGGGGCCCAAACTGAACCCAGGATTTGAGGTGCAGCCTCACCAGCACCGAGTGCAGGGGAACGATCCCTTCCCTGCTCCTGCTGCCCACCCCATGGCTGAGCCAAGCCAGGATGCTGCTGGCCTTCTTGCCCACCTGGGCCACTGCTGGCTCATGTTCAGCCCCTGCCAACCAACACCCCCAGGTCCTTCTCCCCCAGGCAGCTCTCCAGCCACTCTTCCCCAAGCCTGTAACACTGCAGGGGTTGTTGTGTCCCAAGTGCAGGACCCACCATTTGGCCTTGTTGAACCCCTTTCCATTGCCCATGGATCATGGGATCCAGCCTGCCCAGATCCCTCTGTAGACCCTTCCTACCCTCCAGCAGATCGACACTCCCACCCAATTTGGTGTAACCTGCAAACAGACTGAGGTAGTGTTCAATCCCCTTGTCCTGATCATGGATAAAGATGTTTAACAAGCCTGGGCCCAACACTCAGCCCTGGGGACACCACTTGTCACCAGCTGCCAACGGGTGTTCACTCCATCCACCACAGCTCTCTGGGCTTGGCCATCCAGTTTGTTTATCACCCAGTGTAGATCGTGCCTGTCCAGGAGAACATATGGGAAGTAGAATCATGGAATGGTTTGGGTTGGAAAGGACCTCAAAGCCCATCCAGTTCTAGCCCCCTGCCATGGGAAGAGACACCTCCCACTGGATCAGGGGCTCAAAGCCCCATCCAACCTGGCCTTGAACACCTCCAGGGATGGGGCAGCCACCACTGCTCTGGGCAACCTGGGCCAGGGCCTCCCCACCCTCATTGTGAAGAATTTCTTCCTAATGTCTAATCTAAACCTTCCCCCTTACAGTTTAAAGCCATTGATGTCAAAGGCTTTACTGATGTCCAGATGCTCCACATCCACAGGGTTTCCCTCATCCACAGAGTGGGTCACCTGCTCACAGAAGGAGATCAGGTCGATCTGGCCAGACCTGCCCTTCATGAATCTGTGCTGCCTGGGCCTGATGCCCTGGCTGACCTGCACGTGCCTGGTGAGCACATGTAGCTCTGCAGTAACCTGTGTTTCAGGGATGGTTGTTTCCTCCAGGTAGAGGTCGGCTGTTCTCAGTACCAGGAAGGTGATTTGTTCTTTTAGTAAGGTCTGCTAGAGGTTTGTGTGGAGCTGCATAAACAAGTGCTCACTCAATGCTGCTTGCTCCTCCTCTGTGGAAGTTCTTGTGCTCTTCAGGCTGCTGTGAGCTGCTGAAACAGGTCAAATGGCAGGGGACCTGAACCCCGGTGTGCACCCAGGGGAGCCCGAGCGGGGCCAGAGCCGGCGGCTCTGCCGATGGGGATGGCTCTGTCCTGTGGTTTGGGGGTCTGGGGCAGGGTGGTGATGGGGTCCAGCCCAGCTCCCGCCGCAGGATCCCCCGCTCACACCTGACCACGTTTGTGACGCCCACACATCTTGCTGAGCTGAATTCCTGGCATCTGGGCAGGAGGGGATGGAGCAGGGATGAGCTGGCAGACCTTGCAGCAACTGGGGAGAGGAGGCCGTTCAGGCAGGAGAAGCTCTGGGTGGCCTGCGGGCTCAGTCCTTCCACTGGTGCTCAGCACGGCCTCTTGTCTGTTGGCATTCTCACTTTGTTTTTCAAACAGCCACTTCAGGATTTAAAAAGCATCACTTGAGAGGCTGCTGATCGTTGCTGCAAGCTTTACAGACATCTGAGAGACCTTCCATGTGCGATCCAGCAGGGACCTGTTAAACACAGCACCCAGCTGTGGTGCGTGGTCACTCGGTGCCTCTAATGGCTTTACTTCATTAGCAGGAGCTCTCTGGGGAGGGCTGGGCATGTTCACCCGTGCTGGGAGTTCACACTGCTAAGTGTGTTCATTTAATGGACTTATTTTCTTAACAAGACCAATAACCAGTGTGATCTAATGTTCCTTCTGGGGCTCTCACTCACTTTATTCCTCAGCAGAAACAGGCAGGTCAAGAGCTCTTCTGCATTAGCAAGGAGATGTTCCACCTTCCTTATTATCCACCCTTCCCTGCCAAGTTTCTTTTAAACTCCCAAAGAAAATGTTACCTTTGATTTACATTTTTCCTCCCTCTTCCTCCGCTCCTTCAAGGACAAAACATTTATTGCTGCTTCAAAAGATCAGACAACGTCTCTTGTCATGCCAGGGGTCCTGATCCAATTCTAACGTGACTTAACTCCATCAGCCTTCAGTGCCATCAGCATTAACTCCATCGCATCAGTACTGAAAGGAAACAGCAGATTTGGGCTTGGGACAGCAGTAACCCGGGGTTTTTTTCCATGTTTCATAGAATCATAGAATTGTAAGGTTGGAGGAGACCTCTGAGATCATCGAGTCCAGCCGTGCCTGGCTCCCTACTAAACCATATCCCTAAGAAACTCATCTACCCGTCTTTTAAACCCCTCCAGGGATGGAGACTCCACCCCCTCCCTGGGCAATCTGTTCCAATCCCTGTCCACTCTCTCAGTGAAGAAATTCTTCCTGATGTCCAGTCTAAACCTGCCCTGGCACTATTTGTGGCCGTTCCCTCTCGTCCTGTCGCTGGTCACTTGTGAGAAGAGCTCAGCACCCGCCCAGTCACAGCCTCCTCTCAGGGAGTTGTAAACAGGGATGAGGTCTCCCCTCAGCTTTCTCTTCTCTAAGCTAAACAACCCCAGTTCCCTCAGCCTCTCCTCATAGTGCTTATTCACCAACCCCCTCACCAACCTCGTTCCCCTTCTTTGCACACACTCCAGCCCCTCAATGTCCTTATTGTTCTGAGGGGCCCAGAACTGACCCCAGTACTCGAGGTGCTGTCTCACCAGTGCCCAGTGCAGGGGCACAATCCCTGCCCTGCTCCTGCTGCCCACACTGTTTCTGACACAGGCCAAGATGCCATTGGCTCTCTTGGCCACCTGGGCCACTGCTGGCTCATGTTCAGCCCCTGCCAACCAACACCCCCAGGTCCTTCTCCTCCAGGCAACCACTCTTCCCCAAGCCTGTAATGCTGCAGGGGTTGTTGTGACCCAAATGGAGGTTTCTCTCCAGCCACCGCTCAGTAAAAGCATCTTTTGGCTGGCTTTACCAGTGCCACCTGGTAGGGTCCCTCAGAGCTGTCTGACCAGCTTTGTCACGAGCTGTAGGTGTGTCATCGCACGGCTGAGGGTGCTGAGCACCTGGGTGGGTCTGGGTAACAGCACCACGGAATACTTTGGGTTGGAAGAGACATCAAAGTTCCACCCCCCTGCCATGGGCAGGGACACTTCCCACTGGATCAGGGAGCTCAAAGCCCCATCCAACCACAGTGCTCTCTGCACCCTCTAAAGTCTTTCCCAACCCAGGAATTCTCCCCTCCAAGTGTCAAGGGTGCCTGGCTCCCTTTGCAGAGCAATGAAGGCTGCCTCTACCCCTTCACCCCCATCTCTAAGAGCTTATCAATCAGCTTCAGAAGGGTTTTTCTTCTCAGATTGGCATTTGACAGTTTATTTGTCGTTGAGGGAAACTGAGGCCCAGAGGTGCCTGGACAAAGAGAGCAGAAGCTGAGTGAAGGGATTATTGTGAAGGACACCACGCTGCCGCCGAGGCAAAGCACGTTTCAGCTCTGCCAAAGGCAAGGAGGCTTCAGACCCCAGAGGCAGGACCAGCTGGTCTTGAATCTTTTGGCTTTGAGGGGCAATGCCTTCTCCACCATCCTGCCTATCCTGCACCCTCCTGAGCCTTACGTCAGCCCCAGGTGGAAAGGAAATCCAGACAAAGGCATAAGTAATGCTGTTTATTGCTGACTTTGCCATGAGTGTGTGTGTGCCCTTCTGCAGTGCCACTCAGTGTCCCAGGAAGTCAAAAGGCAGGGGCAGTGCCCAGGGTGATGGAGAGCAGCCCTGGCAGGCTGGAAAGCTCATGTGTTGCGATTTTAGATAGAATCATAGAATCATGGAATGGGTTGGGTTGGAAGAGGCCTTAAAGCTCACCCAGTTCTACCCCCCTGCCATGGGCAGGGACACCTCCCACTGGATCAGGAGGCTCAAAGCCCCATCCAACCTGGCCTGGAACACCTCCAGGGATGGGGCAGCCACCACTGCTCTGGGCAACCTGGGACAGGGCCTCCCCACCTTCATTGTGAAGAATTTCTTCCTAATATCCAATCTAAATCTTCCTCCTTCCAATGTAAAGCCATTCCCCCTCTTCCTATCACGACTTGTCCCAGTAAGAAGTCCCTCCCCAGCTTTCCTGTAGGCCCCCTCAAGTACTGGAACTGCAGAGGGGGTGGGATGCAAAAGCAAGAGCACCCCATCTGTCCTGCAGGGTGGTGGCTGTGTGGGGTCTGTAGTGTGGGGTCTTCCATGGGGTGAGCACCTCCTCTCAGCCCATGGGGACATCGATGTCTCCCTGTGTCCTTCTGTCAGAGGAAACCCCTTTTTCCGTGTAGCAAAGGCCCCTGGAGCAGCGCTCGGCCCCTCCCTTCCCCCTGCAGCTGATGTGCAATGGAAACAATCCTTCTCCATGTGTCCTTGCAACCAAGGAGAGTGAGTGTGGAGGACAATAGGAGGAGCTCTTCTTTGAGGTCACCTCTTCTGGAATGGTTCTGCTTCCATCTGATGCTGCCTGGGCAACATCTGCCAGACCGTCTGCTCCCTCACAGCAGAGACAGGGCCTGGAGGTGCTGGCTGGAGGGGAGCTGCTCACCCTCACCATGATGCTGATCGAAGCCACCTCTGAGGTTTGACTGTTCTACAGGCACAGCGTGAGTTGGGTGCTGTCCTCAGCCTGCTCCTCCTCCCAAAGGCCAGCCCAGCTTGGCAGCAGCCCCACATCTGACAACCCTTTCAGTATTGCCTTTACAACACGATCAGTTGCTCGTCTCCCCCTGAGCCAGGCAAGGCAGCCCTGAACACGCTGAGGCCTGGCAGAGCTGCAGGGAGATGGTGGCCACCTCTGCATGGGTAGGACTGAGGTCCTGCAGAGCCTGGTGAGGGCCACGGGCAGATCCAGTGAGGTGGCCTCAGGTTCAGTGGGCTCTATGAGGTGTGTTCACAGCTCTCCCTGGAAGGTGTTTTGAAGTGGCCCAAGCACTGACAGTTCTATTTGTCTGCAGGTGCCAAAGAGTTATGCTTGCATTTCACCCAGGGAATCTGATCTCATCTCCCACAGCGAGAGTGCGGTAGAGCCAGGAGGAAATCCAAGGCTTCTCCAAATATCACCCAGCAGAAAAGGACCTGAGGCTGCTGGTCAACAGGGGCTGAATATGAGCCAACAGTGGCCCAGGTGGACAAGAAGGAAAACAGCATCCTGGCTTGGCTCAGCCAAGTGGGCAGAAGGAGCAGGGAAGGGATCGTCCCCCTGCACTCAGAGCTGCTGGGGCCAAACCACAAATCAGTTCAGTTTTGGGCCCCACAGAGCAGGAAAGACCTTGAGGGGCTGGAGAGTGTTTGGAGAAGGGAACAGAGCTGGGGAAGGGTCTGGAGAACAGGGGTTGTGGGAGTGGCTGAGGGCCCTGGGGCTGTTTAGTCTGGAGAAGAGGAGGCTGAGGGGAGACCTCATTGCTCTCTGCAGCTCCTGGAAGGGAGGTTGTGGTGAGGTGGGTGCTGGGCTCTTCTCCCAAGTGACAAGGGATGGGATGAGAGGAAATGGCCTCAGGTTGCACCAGGGCAAGTTTAGATTGAATATTGGGAAAGATTTATTTACTGACAGAGTGGAGAAGCTCTGGCAGAGGCTGCCCAGAGCAGTGGTGGAGTCTCCACCCCGGAGGGATTTAAAAGTCATGTGGATGTGGTGCTTAGGGACAGGGTTTATTGGGCACAGTGGGATTGGACTGGATGGTCTTGGAGGTCTTTTCCTCTTAATCTTAATGATTAATCTTATCATGAAATCTTAATGATTCCATGATTCTATGATATTCTCAGCATCTCCTGCTTCTCCACCACCATATGCCCCAGCCAAGGCTTCATCTGACTGTTGGGGTAACACAGGTACCCATCTCTGTGCCACAGCCAGGGCAGTGTTGATCGTGGTGAGCTCAGCAGCATGGTGAGCGCAGCAATGTGTCCTCAGGACGGTGGTGCCTTTGGGGGTGTAGATGGGAGCCACTTGTGGCCTGGGGGTGAGGCTGTGTGGTCGAGCTCTGACCCCTCAGTGTCACATCAATGCCAGGGAGAGATGCCAGCCCTGGCTGTGCTTGTGCTGCCATCCGTGCCTGCCTGCCTGGCACAGCAGGAGTGATGGTGAGTGTCCCCTTCCCACGTGGAGCAGCTCACTGAGGAGCAGCTAATGGCTGTGCTCCACGAGAAGAAATAAATAAAAAGGACTTCTATGAAGAATATAATTTCCCGGGGAAGAAATTGCTGCCATGCTCCACCCACACCAAGCATGAGTGGCCTTGGTGCACTGACTCATCCCTTCCTTTCCAGTGCTGTGGGCAAGACTGTCTGAGCCTTCAACTGGGGGGGCTCCACTGGCCTTTCCACTGTGGGGCAGGACCAGGGCTCTGTGTCCCTCTCATCCCTGTGCTGAGCTGCCACACTGGTCTGCTGGGGTTGCTGTTCTCCACGGGGACCTCAGTGCCTGGAGAATAGTTTCAGTTGGAAGGGACCTCAAATCCCATCCAGTTCCACCCCCTGCCATGGGCAGGGACACCTCCCACTGGATCAGGGGCTCAAAGCCACATCCAACCTGGCCTGGAACATCTCCGGGGATGGGGCAGCCACCACTGCTCTGGGAAACCTGGGCCAGGGCCTCCCCACCCTCACAGCAAAACATTTCTCCCCAAGATCTCATCTCAATCTCCCCTCTTTCAGCTCAAAACCCTTCCCCCTCATCCTGTCCCTGCACTCCCTGATCCAGAGCCCTTCCCCAGCTTTCCTGGAGCCCCTTTCAGTACTGGGAGGCTGCTCTAAGGTCTCCCCAGAGCCTTCTCTTCTCCAGGCTGAACAACCCCAACTCTCCCAACCTGTCCTCATACAGGAGGTGCTCCAGCCTTGGATCATCTCCATGGCCTCCTCTGGACTCACTCCAACAGATCTGTGTCCTTCCTTCTACACCCAATGAGTGCCCCTCTGGTGTTACCCTCTCCATAGAGCATGTCCTGATTCTGTTCCTTTCCGGGTGCCCCTCACAGGCAGAGCAGTGACCAGAAGGGGAAGGAGTGGAGTTCCCTTGGCTGCTCTCAGTTGCTCAGCCAGCTCAGCAGCCCAGCCCTGGAATCTCAGGCTGAGCGTCTGCAGTTGTCTGTGGGACCCACAGCAGAGAAACAGCACCCAGGAGCTCACCTGGAGCTCCCAACCACAGCTGTGTGTGTGGCTGGAGAGCCAAGGCTCCACGTGCCAGTCCAGCCACGCTCACGCATGCGGATGGCAGAGGAGGGGCAGCATCACCGGGCTCCTCACAACACCATTTGTCTGGCTGGTACAGAACAAAGCACAGAGCTCCATGGAGCTGCCTCCTGATGAGGACACAGGGTAGCAGGAAATCAGGAGCATGCCTCAATAATGATCCCATGGTATGATTTGGGCTCGTACAGGCAGGAACAAAAGGCAGGAGCAAAGGCCAAGCGTGGTGTGAGAACAGGAGAAAGAGAGAAATGTGGGAAGGAGGGAGGGAAGACTGGATCTTGGCTGCGGTGGGATTGGTGCCTCCAGCTTAGGGCTAAGGATCCGCCCATCCTGCGGAGAGGCTGGGGGAGCAGGTTGTCCTTTCCTTTACCTGGTAGAGGGATCTACCTTGGGCTCCTCCAATACCTGCAGGGAGGTGACAGGGCTGGTTTGCCCCTCTGGTCTGATGTCTGTAGGCAGCAAGGGGTCACCTCCCCAGGCCAGGCTGCTTTCATGTTGGCTTTCAGTTCTGTTTTCCCGAGGTGTGGGCACCGACACCGGGCGCCACGGCTGGTGCTGCGGGGAGCCTGGGGACCAGCGCAGGCACCAGCGAATGCTTCATGTGAATGCATCGTGTGCAGAATTCACTGAGACATTCATATTAATGGCCAGCCCAGCCTGACCATTGTAAAAACAATCAGCAACAAAGCTGCTCCCGCAGCTGCAGGGAGGTCCCATTTTCCCATGGGCTTTCTTCCTGCTTCTGTCTCACACTCGCTTGGGTTCCCAGCTCCTCCCTCAGCGTCGTGTAAGGTGGTGAAAGGCAGCTTGAACAGCTTCTGGCTGCTCTCTGGGGCTGTTCAGGAGCTTGTCCTGTACCTCTGAAGCTCAGGGCAGCCTCAGGACCCCTTGCCTTACCTTTCCTTCCAGGCACAGTGTTGATTTTCATGGAATTGGCTTTGTGACAAAGTTGAGGGTTTTCTTCCCCCATCTTGGTCCATCTCTTCCTGATGCCTCTTTCCCACCTGGATGCTGGGTAGCAGCTGTTTATAACTTCATCATCACCGTTCAAGTTGTCTCAGGTGGCACAATAGGTGTACAAGTCACTGCTCACTAAGAGGAGGTTGGCATCTCCTGTGGTGAACCTCTGTGCCCGTGTTCAGCTCCATTCACACCCTCATGAGTTGCTGCTGTGAGTGCATCCCAAGGGAGCTGGTTCCAAGGAAGTGGAGCCCAGGTCTGACCCCAGAGTCTGTGGCTTTGCCACCGAGGGAACAACAGCCTTTTGGAAATTACTTCAAATTGTGGCCACTTCTGGAGGCAAAACTTCTGAGAACTCCTCTGAGAGCATTTCCAGGGAACCTGGTCCACTGGCTTGTAGGATAATCTCTGTATGTGTGCCTGTTGAGCAGAACTCTGGTGTTCTGGAAACATTCCCCCAGTTCTGACTCCCTCATCCCCAGTGATGTGTCAAGTTGTGGCATCATCAAATTTAGGAGAGGCTGGTAATGTGGAAGGAGATGGCTGGGAGGGAGGGTTTGAGGGAAGGATAATGCACCAGCTTCTTTCCAG
This sequence comes from Tapera naevia, assembly GCA_033556795.1. Taxonomy (NCBI): domain Eukaryota; kingdom Metazoa; phylum Chordata; class Aves; order Cuculiformes; family Neomorphidae; genus Tapera; species Tapera naevia. The sequence continues at coordinate 2,023,468 of JAUMJJ010000085.1, forward strand.
CCTGCCCTCACACCAAGAGACCCGGGCTCAGATGCCCCTTCCAGCCTACGTGCGTTTGAGCAGGTAGGAAGGCACAGAGAGGGCTCTGTGGTGCATGAGGTTGGGTGTCAGCAGCAGATTTCTCTGGGCAACCTTTGCCAGGGCCTCCTCACCTTCACAGGAAAACATTTCTCCCTAAGATCTCATCTCAATCTCCCCTCTTCGAGCTTAAAACTGTTCCCCCTCATCCTATCCCTGCACTCCCTGATCAAGAGCAACATTTTGCCTCTCAGAGGGATTAAAGGTGAAGCCATTGAAGTCCCTCCACACTCCTGCTCTGACCTTCCCTGTCCTTCCCTCTCTGCAGACACTTTGGCCTTTAGTTCTAGAAACTCCTGACTCGTTTAAACCTGAGCGTCCCTTCCAGTCTGGGGTTGGAAGGCAGGAACTGGCACCTTCCTTAGTGATTGTGCTGGAGTGGTCTTTCCTCCCAGGAGGTGGGAGGCTGAGTGGAGAGCATCAGCCCGTGATGCAGCCTTCCTTTCTTCCACTAATGCTCGGTTCCAGCGAGGAGGGAAGCTCTCAGCTCCTGCCAACCAAGTGATGCGCTGTCATTAAAGCTCTGAAGCAGCAAAAATGCTTCAGAATCTCTTTAAGTGCTTTCCAGAGCCTCGAGTGAAATCTCACAGCTGCAGCGCGAGGCTGAGCCCCACCAGATGCTTGGAGGAGCTCTCCTACCCCAGCTCTGCGCCAGCAGATGGAACAGTGGGGACATCTCCTCTCCAGGCCCCAGGGCAGCCACGGCCAAAGTCCAGCCCCTGCCCCAGGGCTGGAGGAGATTTCCCTGGAGAGCCCATGGGAAGCGAGCAGGGAGGTGACTGTGTTGCAGTCAGGTTTGCGTTTCCCTGGCAAAGCTGACCGTGCACATGGCTTTCTCCATTTATCTCCTGATGTTTTAAACCAGGGTGAGGGACACGTTTGCTCTGTAATGGTCCAACTTGGAGATCCTGCAGGGAGTTCTTATCTTTCATTAAGAAAATAAGCACTGCCACGTGCAGGACAGGTTTGGGGTGTGCTGGGGTCCAGCTTCACCCTTCAGGTGGGGCTGGAAACTCCCTGGGTGTCTGTGACCTGGCACAGGGCTGGCACAGGACCTGGGGGCTGTGCCTGCTGGCAGCCTGGCAGGGGTTGCTGGGGAGCACAGGGTGAAAATTTTGGAAAATGCTTCAAATTGTGGCCCCTTCTGGAGGCAAAACTTCTGAGAACTTCTCTGAGAGCATCTCCAAGGAGCTTGATCCACGGAATACGTGCACCTTGTGGACTGAGCTCCCCATCTGTGCCTGTTGAGCAGCACCCTGGTCTTCTGGAAACATCCCCCCAATTCTGGCTCCCTTATCCCCAGTGATATGGGCAGAAGACATCTCGAGTTGTGGCACTGTCAAGGGTGGTGCCATCAGGGTGAGCAGGGTATGCTCTCACCCCTCCCCAGCCGCAGCAGCTCGGGGACCCTGCCTGAGAGCCGCGGGTCTGCGCCCCAACACCCCTGCTCTGCCCCTTTGGGCACCACCCTGCTGCTCTTCTCCCTGTGCCCACACTACCTGTTCTCCACACTTGTTCTTGCTGTCACGGAGCAGGGCAGGACAGGAGGGGGAGCAGAGGTGTGGTCAGCCAGGCACCCCTTTTCTGGCCCCCCGCTGTGCCAGGGAGGAGGGAGAGCACTGCTGAGCCAGAGGCATCCCTCTGCCCGCGGCCGCATCACATTGTTCATCTCTCCTCCTCCCTGCTGCTGCCCTCATTTGGCTGCTTTTTGTGGATGAAAAGTGGCCTTTAAAATATAGGACAAGGTCACCCTTCCCTCCCCTCGCAGCACTCGCAGCCCCGTGCGGCTGTGCCCTGGCACTTGGTGCCAGCAGCTTTGCAGAGGCGCTGCCTGCAGGGGCTGAGGCCGCCCCACGCCTCCAGCGACAGCATCTGAGCCCCTCGGGTGGGCTGGGCAAGGGTACAAATTGGTGCCCTGCTCTAGTGCCACCTTGGTACCAAAGCAGGGCAGCACTGGGCTGGTGGCCAGAGGGATGGAGGTGACATCTAACTGTGCCATCACTGCCCTGCAGCAGTCACAGCTCCTCCTTGCACCTCACATCTCCTACACCCTCTCCTTGGGCCATGCTGCCAGCTGGCCCTTCATGCTCTGCCCAAGGAGAGATGCCCAGTGCTGCTGTGGAGTGTCCAGAGCAGTGGGACTCGCATGGTTGGGTTTGCTGTCACTCTTGGCCCAGTTTGAGCTGCTGCAGGTGGAAGTTTGTTTCCCCATGAGCATGAAGTGTTCCTCTTGCTCCCCACCAGACTGCCCCGCTCCTCCTGGCACTGCCAGTGCTCCTGGCAGCTTTGTTCCTCTGTGGGGGGAGCTGGTGGGGCGTGCCAGCAGCCCAGCAGTGTCTGGAGCATTGATGCCTTGCAGACCCGTGTCGGGTGGGCATGCTCAAGTGTTCTTGCAGGGTGCCAGAGTGGGGCACCAAGGTACAGCCTGGAAGGGGTCATCTGCATCAGGATGGCTTCAGTCTATTTTATTGGCCCCTTCTGCTCCCCTCATCGCTGCTGGACATTGGCCTCTGGGTGCCAAAGCCCACTGCGGTCCAGATTGTCACCGCTCCAGCCCAAGCGAGCCAAGGTGAAGGGTGCAAATGAACCTCCTTGGGAGCAGTCCAAGCCTGAAAGTCCTCTGCCCTCCTTCCAAGCATGAAGATATTGAATATAAACAGGCTTGTTATCTCAAGGGGAAACAGGGGTCTAAGGCAAAGCCTCCCAGAAGGAAATGCTGAGCAGCAGCAGCAGCCCTCCTTGATGAGAAGTTTCCTCGTGTCTGTCCCTGATGGCTTTCCAGGTGGATGCCAGCACTCCCATGGTGCTTTCAGTTAATGGAGAAAGACAATCCTGATGGCCTGGCCAGCACGGTGTCTGTGCAGTGCCCAGGGCTGTCCAAGCCACTGCTGACTGTTCTGTTTCTCTGTGCTGCTGCGTTCTGCCAGGATTTAGTGCTCTGGCTGGAGTTCCTGGTGCCTCCAGGAGAGGACAAGCTGCTGCCCCAAGCCTGAGGACCACCCTGTTCTCAGGGGTGCCACAGTGTGCAAGTGTGGCTGAGCCAGAAGTGGAGGGACAGGAGGCCAAGGGCAACACTGGCCTGGGCAATGAGCTCTTCTCCACCAAGGTGTTGGCCAGGTGCCTTCCACCTGAATCCCTCCCATTGCAGCCTCCTGGCAAAGAGATGCTGTTACTGAAGAGAGGAGGTCACCCACAATAACCAGATGGTGCAGTGCCTCTGAGTGTAGGACAGGGTGCACCTGGAGCTTCCAGTGGTCTTGAGTAGTGTCTGAAGGCTTGGTTTGAAGTTGCCAGCTCCTGCTCCAGGAGAGGATCCAAAGCACCACAAGAGCCGTGCAGGTCCATGGTGATGCCAGCGGGTGCTGTGCTGGAGCAGGGGTGACCTTGTTCCCCTGGAGTCACGGAGCTGCTCCTCTCACAGCAGCACAGTAGATGATAGTTTTGCTGCCCAGGCTGAGGTTATTTCCAACCTGACATCTGAGAGACAGAGCTGCCCGTGCAGCAGACCCTGGTGTGGTGCCTGCACACGGCAGCGCTCAGGGAGAAGGGGAGGTGGGCACCAGGCCTGTGCCGATGGCAGTGCTGAGTGTGGGCAGGGGGCTCCCTGCATGGGCAATCAGGTCTGCTGCAACAAAAGCCTGGCTGGAACTAAAGCACTGGCTCTGCACATGCAGCGTTGGTGTCCCCGTGGTGGACCTGAGCCTCTCCAGTGAAGCAGCTGAAAGGTTTCTCATTCTTCTGCAGGGCCCTGCTGTGTCTGCCTCTGCCTGGGACTGGGAGATGCACCCTTTGGGAAAACACTATCTGGGAGAGAATGGAAAAGCCCTTGAGGTGACTGCCCTTGACAAAGAGGTGTCTGTCTGGTTCTTTGTCTTCTGCTTTCTCCAGGAGGCCTTTTTCTCCCATGGCCCAGAGGCATTCTCTATTTATATCTTTCAGAGCCCAGAACACTGCATTCAAGGTTTCTGACTCTGTTAGGATATTGTGTTTATTCCCTTCCTGTGTTACCCTGAGGTGTGACAGGCATCTTTCCACCTTTCCTCTAAGGAGAAGACGCTGCTAGAAAACGTGCCCATGATTAACTGGTGCTCAGTTCATTCCCACAACAGTGCACGAAGCTGACCCCTGTTCATTTGTAATCAAATGAGTACTGACCAGCAAAGCACTGGTCCTGGCTTTCTCCCCCAGCTCGGACTGTGATCCCAGTCATGATAGGGAAATGATTGCCATGGCCCTTCTCCACCCTCCTGCTGTCTGGCTTGATCCATCAGAATTTGAAAATAGTGAAGTTGGTGTCACACAGAACCCTGGATGCTATTTGATATTCCAGTGGCTTCCAATCTCCTGATCATGCAAGGTTTGAGATCCCATTTTAGTACCAGGTGTAAGACTGGTGGTGCCCACAAAGGCTGAGAGTCACAGAATCCTGGAATGGTTTGTGTTGGAAGGGACATCAAAGTCCATCCAGTTCCAACCCCCTGCCATGGGCAGGGACACCTCCCACGGGATCAGGGGGCTCAAAGCCCCATCCAGCCTGTCCTGGAACACCCCCAGGGATGGGGCAGCCACCACTGCTCTGGGCAACCTGGGCCAGGGCCTCCCCACCCTCACAGGAAAACGTTTCTTCCTAAGATCTCATCTCTATCTCCCCTCTTTCAGCTGAAACCCATTCCCCCTTTTCCTGTCCCTGCACTCTCTGACCAAGAGCCCCTCCCCAGCTTTCCTGGAGCCCCTTTTAGTACGGGAAGACTGTTCTAGGGCTTCTCCAGGGCCTTCTCTTCTCCAGACTGAACAACCCCAGGTGCTCCAGCCTCATCTGCATGGCCTCTTCTGGACTCACTCCAACAGATCCTTGTCCTTCCTGTGCTGAGGACTTCAGGAAGAACATGGATCTGTTGGCTCCTTAGAGCCTATCAAACTGTGAGTCTTCCATGCATTAGTCAACAGATTGGTCCATCCCTTCGAACTGGGTTTGAGGAAGACTCCCAACGTGTTATGAATGTGCCAGGAAGAATCTTTGGGTGCTTTTGGAGCCTTCTATATGGACAGTCCCTGGTGCAGGGCTGGTGTGAGCTGGCTCTCTGGCAGGCTTAGAGAGCCGTTGATGCGCTTGGTGCAGGCTTTTGGCACAATGCTGCAGGGCAGGCTCGGCCTGGGGTCCTGGGTTGCTGTGCTGGAAGCTCTGCTCAGGCAGTCCCAAGGGTGCTGAGCAGATCCATGATGGAGGGGCAGTTGGCAGAGGCTGTTGCAAGATCACACTGAAGTTGTGTCCTCCCCAGTTGCATTGGACCAGCCCAGATGTCCAAGCTGTCTCCAGATGTCTTCTCTGAAGAGCATTTTGCTGGCCAAACACTCTAATCCAGGCTATCTTGATTCAGAATAAAACCCAATGGAATTTGAGTTTAATGCCTAGGAAGCGTATTTTGACCATGCTGACTCATTTACACAAAATACCCACAACTCCATGAGGTTTTCTCTCTCAGAAGCACAAAAACCACGTGGCTTACAACAGCTTGTCCTTCGTGCTGACAAATCAAGTGAAGAAGACACAATAGGGACGAGTTCTTCCACACTCCCTCCACCAGGGAGTCTGCGAAAGAAATCTGCTGTGTTCAGGCACCATTAGCCTTTATTAAACATCGTTAAACTTGTCCCAACAGACTGGCAACATGAAAATTTCACATGGCTTTTAGTGAGGCTGGGCAGAGCTTTATAAACATCAACACCTTGAGAAAGATGCAGGAAGAAATCTGTGCCACGCTGGGCACTCGGGAAGAAGCACATTGAAACTGCACCAGATGGAGGTGACCTGTAGTGAAAATCCCATGACTCTCTCAAACCAAGCTGGTTTTTAAAGTGTCTTCCTGATTTGAGCACAGGAGGACAGGCTGAGAGAGTTGGGGTTGTTCAGCCTGGGGAAGAAGAGGCTGTGGGGAGAGCTTAGAGCCACCTCCCAGTACTGAAAGGGGCTCCAGGAAAGCTCGGAGGGACTCTGGATCAGGGAGTGCAGGGACAGGATGAGGGGGAAGGGTTTTCAGCTGAAAGAGGGGAGATGGAGATGAGATCTTAGGAAGAAATGTTTTACTGTGAGGGTGGGGAAGCCCTGACCTAGGTTGCTCCAGAACTGAAGGCAGGACTCCAGCTGGGGTCTCACCAGAGCGGAGCAGAGGGATAGAAACCCTTCCCTCACTCTGCTGGTCCCACTGCTTTGGATGCAGCCCATTAGAAGAAATCAGAGATGCTTCAAGCAAGGTGAGGCGGGGTTAAGTCTTCGTCCCCCTCTCCCCCTTCACTGTGGCACCACTCCTCACTGTGACACGCTGACAGGAGAGGCTGCTGTTCCTTTCTTTCGGTGTTGGCACCTCCCTGTCCACATCCCTTCCTGAGGGGCTGCACTCCACAACTCCAGTTGCGATGCAAGTGGCCACCTCCTTTTGATGTCCCTTTCCCGACACCTTGGCTTGAACATGAGAGCTGTTGCCTGCGCCCATTGCTTGCAGCTCCAGTGGATTTTTCAGGTCATGGGGCAGAGAAGTTGCAATAAACACCCTCTCAGGTGCAGAAAGAGGACAGAGAAGGAGTTGTGTTGCTCCTAGTCATCCAGCTCCTCAGCAGAGGACAGAAAGGGTGGGAGGGGAAAGCCATTCACCCAGTCCTTCTGCCATTGTCCTGGTCCAAGCTGCAATGCTGTGCATGAGCATCTTGTTCCCCTCTGCATTTGGGATCACCTTCTCCTCTGCCTGTGGTGAGGGTTGTTCCTCAGGTGCAGGTTGCTCCTTGAGCACAGGTTGCTCCTCGGACAGAGGTGGCTCCTCAGCCACAGGTGGCTCCTCAGCCACAGGTTTCTTCTCCAGCACAGGTTACTCTTTAGGCACAGGTTGCCTCTTGGGCACAGGTTTCTCCTCGGGCACTGGTGGCTCCCCAGGCACTGGTGGCTCCCAGGCCACAGGTTGCACCTTGGGCACAGGTTGCTCCTCAGGTGCAGTTTCCATCTCAGCTGCAGGTTCCTCCTCGGGCACAGGTTTCTCCCCGGGCACAGGTGGCTCCTCGGGCGCAGGTTTCTCCCCGGGCACAGGTGGCTCCTCGGGTGCAGGTGGCTCCTCAGCGGGCCAGCACTCCTCTCCTTGTCCCCTGCCCTCGTGTGGGTCCTGCTGCCCTCCCGAGCCCCAGGAGGAGCCGCGGTCCCTCAGCCCGTGCAAGGCTTTGCAGCAGCGCGGCCGGGGGCGTGTGCGGGGGATTTATTTATAACCTCCCCGGTTTCACCTGTCTGCTCAGCCACAACAGTCCCAGACTCGCTGCCGTTCCTCCCCCGTTTCCATATGCTAATGCTTCCCGCTCACCTGCTAATAGACTTGTTCCCGGCAGCCTGATAGACAGCCTCTCTTTTTCTCCTCCTGCAAAGCGCGTGGCTGCAGGAAGAAGGCGGCCACCGGCCAGGCGAGGTGTGGGGGTCTGGTGGGTTTCCAACATGCTGGGGTCCCTGGGACTGGGTGTCTGGATCCGAGCTTCAGGTGGTTTGGGACAAGCAGTCTCTGCCCTGTGCTGCTGTGCCCAGTCTGACCCCTGTGAGTGGCTGGGAGACCAGGAACAGACCACAGGGAAAGGTCCTCCACTCACCAGCACGCTGCTCCCTGCAGGACCATTTCCCTCCTGCTTCCAGCCTCCCAGCCCATTCCCAAGGGATGCTGCTCACCCAGAAACAGATCCTGCCTGCCCAGCACCCCTGCGACGAGAGTGAGGACAGAGAGGGCAAGTGCCTCAGGACAGGGGTGCTGCAGGGACCCTTGGAGGTGGCAGCAGTGTCTGACTTGCCACCAGTGACAGGGGCTGCAAACCCTGCCTGTGCCTGGAGCTGGGTGCCCACATCTGCTCTCTGGCAGCCTTCAGGCAGGTTGCTCTGCCAGCTCCCTTTCTCAGTTTCTCCAGGCCAGAACCACAGCCCTGTTTTCCCTCCGTGCCTTTGTTCCACTTACCTCTAAGCCAAGGCAGTTGTGCTGGCCTTGGCTTTGCTTTAGAGGCCCACAGTGATCAGGATCTTTTCAAAATCGGGAGCAGCTGTGGCATGAGCTTCAATTCCTCACCCCAGTCTCCTGCAGCTCTCCAGTTCTGTGCTCTCATGACAAACCCAGATGTTTCCACCTCCTTGCACTTCTCCCAGCAGATAAAGGAGTGCAGTGCCCTGCCCGAGGAGCTGCAGCAAGTTGGGGAGATGCTGGGCACTGTCAAGCTGGCCTTGCTGCTGGCCAATGCCCCTGTCTGCCAACCCTCCCTGGGCCTCCCCTGACGTGAGGTTCTTTCTCTCACTAGGTATTGCACTAGAGCACCTCCCTCTATTCTTGGACCTTTCGAGCATCATTGGTTTCCCAGGCATTCTCCCCCCGCACTCTCCCCCCTTTATTTTTAAATTAAAAAGAAAAAGAGATGTTTCCATAGGAACTTGGTGAGAGGCTGATCCCGACCTCATTATTTGCTCAGTGAAAGGAACTTTATTTTTGTCTGTTTGTGTACATTGTCAGATTTTGGCTAAACCTACTTTCCTGACTTTGTACAGTGTGTTCTTTGAATCGTCATTTCAAACGCTTTCATCCCATGGCTTAATTTATCCCGTATTGTGATCAAATTTAGCTGAAAGCGATCTGCTTTGCCAATTCTGAATATTCATCAGCTGCCTCATTCATCCACCGAGGCCAACCCTGCTCAGAGCGGGCGGGTGGGCCCAGCAGCCACCACCGGGCGCTGCCTTCCAGCTTTGCCCTTCCCTGCGCCAGGGGTGCTGCCCCGTGCCTGCTGCGAGGGAGCTCTGCGGCTGGCACTGCTGCCAGCCTCATGCTGTGCCAGCTCACGTGCCAGCAGCAGGCCTGGCACCAGTCAGTACAGGCTCCCCTGGCACCAGTGGGTATGGGCTTCCTGGCACTGGTGAGTATGCACTCCCTGGCACCGGTGGATGTGAGTTCCCTGGCATCCATGGGTATGGGATCCATGGCACCAGTTGGTATGAGCTCCCTGGCACCAGTGGTTATGAGCTCCCTGGCACCAGTTGATATGAGCTCCCTGGCACCGGTGGTTCTGAGTTCCCTGGTATGGGCTCCCTGGCAGGGGTGTCTTTGGACCTGACTGAAGACAAAGGAAAGGAGGCTGTCATGTCCACAAGGATGGAAGTCTTAGCCAGGTTCTTCTGAGGAGCCAGGAGGTCGTTGAGGACTTCTCCACTTCCCTGCCCTCCCTGTCTCAGGCTCGTGCACAGACAGGACATTTCTGATCTCTCCTTGTGACCCAGGTGGCCCCTTCTTCATCCAGAACTGGCTCATTTCTGCCTCCATCCTGCTGGGAGCGTTGGAATGCAATGAGGGTGACAGCAAGAGAAACAGCCACAAATCAGAGCCCAGAAGAAGATCCGCAAGACCTTTGGGGAACATGGCCAGCACAGGGTATGGTCTGTTTTTCCCAATAATCCCTTCCCCTCTATTCTGGGCCTGTCTTGACTCTGACTCAATGTTGGCTCAGAGTGCAGAACGAGGGTCCCTGGTCTCAGCATAGGTAATTGGCGGTGATGGAAGAAGTCACACATCCTCTTTCCCAAAAACACAACTTCTGATATTCAGAGAGATGTCACATTGCTGTCTGAATGCTATCACACAGCACATGCAGGACAGTCGGGTGATCAGGCCCAGTCAACATGGGTTTATGAAAGGTAGGTCCTGCCAGACCAATCTGATCTCCTTCTATGACAAGGTTACCTGGTTAATGGACGAGGGAAAGGCTGTCAGGTGTGGTCTACTTGGATTTTTGTAAAGCCTTTGACACCGTTTCTCACAGTGTTCTGCTTGAGAAACCGGCTGCCCTTGGCCTGGACAGGAACAGCCTCTGCTGGGTAAAAAACTGGTTGGATGGCCGGGCCCAGAGGGTGGTGGGGAATGGAGTTAAATCCAGTTGGAAACCAGTCATGAGTGGTGTTCCCCAGGGTTCAGTGCTGGGTCCAGTCCTGTTCAATATCTTTATCAATGATCTGGACGAAGGGATCGAGTGCACCCTTAGCAAGTTTGCAGATGACACCAAGCTGGGTGGCAGTGCTGATCTGCTTGAAGGAAGGGAGGCTCTGCAGAGGGCTCTGGACAGGCTGGATCCATGGGCTGAGACCAATGGGATGAGGGTCAACAAGACCAAGGACCGAGTCCTGCACTTGGGGCACAACAACCCCTGCAGCGTTACAGGCTTGGGGAAGAGTGGCTGGAGAGCTGCCTGGGGGAGGAGGACCTGGGGGTGTTGGTTGGCAGGGGCTGAACATGAGCCAGCAGTGGCCCAGGTGGGCAAGAGAGCCAATGGCACCTTGGCCTGTGTCAGACACAGCGTGGGCAGCAGGAGCAGGGCAGGGATTGTGCCCCTGGACTGGGCACTGGTGAGACAGCACCTCGAGTACTGGGGTCAGTTCTGGGCCCCTCACTACAAGAAGGGCATTGTGGGGCTGGAGAGCGTCCAGAGATGGGGAACGAGGCTGGGGAAGAGGCTGGAGAACAAGGCCTATGAGGAGAGGCTGAGGGACCTGGGCTTGCTTAGCCTGGAGAAGAGGAGGCTGAGGGGAGACCTCATCCCTGTCTACAACTGTCTGAAAGGAGGCTGTGGGAGAGCGAGTGTTGATCTCTTCTCTCAAGTGACAGTGATGGGACAAGGGGAAATGGCCATGAATTGTGCCAGGGGAGGTTCAGACTGGATATTGGGAAGAATTTCATTACTGAAAGGGTTCTCAGACTCTGGAACATCTGCCCAGGGAGGGGGTTGAGTCACCATCCCTGGAGGGGTTTAAAAAACGGGAAGATGAGTTTATGAGGGACCTGGTTTAGCGGAGGATGGGTGTGGTTGGACTCGATGATCTCAGAGATCTTTTCCAACCGGAAGGTTCTATGGTTCTATGATTCTGTGAGCAAGTCCCGTGCAGCGACCCTGGCTGCGAGGAGCAGTGCTGGGGGGGCTCTGTGGCTCAAGGGCTCATGCCCTGTTCTGCTCTGCACGGGCACAGTGTGCAGGAGGCAGGACTGGGATCACAGAATCATTGAGGTTGGGAAAGGGCTCTCAGCTCATCCAGTCCAACCATCAGCCCAGCCCCACGGTGCCTGCTGAACCCTGTCCCCAGGTGCCACAGCCACACAGTTTTGAACCCCTCCAGGGTTGAAGACTCCACCACTGCCCTGGGCAGCCTCTGGCAGGGCTTCACCACTCTGTCAGTGAAGACATTTTTCCTAATACCCAATCTAAACCTCCCCTGTTGCAACTTGAGATCATTTGCTCTTATCCCATCCCTTGTCACTTGGGAGCAGAGCCCAGCACCCACCTCACCACAACCTCCTTTCCAGGAGCTGCAGAGAGTGATGAGGTCTCCCCTCAGCCTCCTCTTCTCCAGACTAAACCGCCCCAGGGCCTTCAGCCACTCAGTGCCGCAGCTGAATCCCATGGGCTTCTCTACCCAAGTTGCTGTTCTGTGGCAAGTATTTTGTTTTCACCTTTATTTTCACGCTACAAATAAATGTGACGAAGTGGAAAGAAAATGACTTGACTTTGGTGCTGATGTTGAGGTTTTCAAAGGAGTTTTGGAAATGTGGGGTTGCCCCTTTCCTTGCTTGACCTTTGTGTCTATGAAACAGCAGTGCCTCAAAGAGGTGAAGAGCGTGTTTGGAAGCTGAGATGAAACAGCACTGCTCACTAAATATTCCTGAATATAAAATATAAAGATATTTGAGAAGAATATTGTTGTGATGAGTGGGTGTCTCTTCTCTCTCCCCAAGCTCAAACTCTGGGGTCCCAAGGGCTGAGGGGTGCCCAGCAAGGCAGGGCTGCTGGCACTTTCCAAAGCCACCTTCACATGCAGCTGCAGTGAGCACCTTGGTGCCATGACTCTGTCGCTGGTCATCGGAAGCGAAGCACCCACAGCCCAACGGGGAAGCAGCTTTGGATTCAGAGTCTGCTGGCTGCTACACAGTACTGTTCCACCAGACCGTGGAGTGTCCTGCATAAAATACACTTTCAGCCTCCAATTCTTCATCTGTAAAAGGCAAAGACTAGCAAGGTTTGGATAACTGGTCCTCTTATATTCAGCTGGAAAATGGGGCTTCCTGAGGTGCCCATGAGGGCTTCATAGGTCAGGGACTGTACCGGGTGCTGGACGCAGTGCTCAGTGCCTCCAGTCAGATAGTGCAGTGCTTGCTATGTCCTCTTCTCCTCCTGGGAGAAATGAAATTAGTTGATTCATAGATAAATGATGTTTGAGAAGAGCTTCATGTGACAGAGCGGAAGCTGTGGGTGTCCTGCGGCTGAAGAGCCAGCTGAGTGAAGGATGCAGCAGTCGAGCTTGCTTTCCAGTGTGAGAGAAAGTGTGGGCTGAGTTTGCTCCATAGGCTTAGGAAGGAGAAGAGAAGATATCATAGAATGGTTTGGGTTAGAAGGGACAGTCAAAGCCCATCCAGTTCCAAACCCCTGCCATGGGCAGGGACACCTCCCACTGGATCAGGGGTTTCAATATGTTTGCAAGGTTTCAGAACCCCCCCTCAGGGCTCTCTCTTACCTCCTTGCTGTGCAAAGCAAGAACTCTCAGCTGCAGAGCTGCACCCAGGTGTGGGCACTGGGGGTGTGAAGAGCCCTGAGCAAACATCACCAAAGGGATGCAGCAAAGTCAGAAGCAGCGTCTGTAAAAGGGACTGAGCACTTTGCACATCATCTTTCTCTGCAGAAGGGCCAGTGTGAGATACCCAGAGTGAAAGGAAGCAGAAATTCACGCATAATGCTACCTCCAAAGCTCCTGTTTAATCCATCCCTCTGTATTAATGTCACTTTGCAGCTCTCTCTCCGGCGTTGTGCTCTCCCTGGAGACTGGAGAGATTACTGGGAAGGAAGTGCTGGTGCTTTGTCACGGGCTCCTGCAGCGCTGGGCCACCTTACACCAGCTGAGCATCTGCCCCTAATCTGGTTTAGCTGCACACAGCTCAACAAACCCGCTAAGTGGATTGTCTTATCTCTCCTCCACTAACCCAATCTGAGAATTAGATCTGGCTGCTTTTTGCATGGTCTACAAGTCTGTTCCCGAATCGCTCAGGAGATCGGTGCAGACGGCTGCCTCGGAGGCTCAGCGCCGCTGCCCTGAGCTGGCCAGGCCCAGCCACCTGATGCCACCCTCTGCCAAGCTGCTGGGAGCACGGAGCACACCGGGGCTGCCAGGCGTGGGGAAAGGCACCGTTCCCCATCTCCTCTGTGTCCTGTGCTGATCCTCATCACCGCCCTCATCTCCCTTTGGCTGTTGCAGCAAGAATGAGTCCCTGGACTGAGTCACTGCCTTCCCTGCAGCCTCATCCAGAGAATCAGAGAATCACAGAATGATTTGGGTTGGAAGGGTCCTCAAAGCCCATCCAGTTCCAACCCCTGCCATGGGCAGGAACAGATCCCACCAGACCAGGCTGCTCACGACCCCATCCAACCTGGCCTGGAACACCTTCAGGGATGGGACAGCCACCACTTCTCTGGACAACCTGGGCCAGAACCTCCCCACCCTCATCATGAATAATTTCTTCCTAATGTCTGATCTAAATTTCTTCCCCTTCCAGTTTAAAGCCGTTCCCTCTCATCGTATCATTCCAAGCCCTTGGAAAAAGTCCCTCCCCAGCTTTCCTGTAGGCCACTTCCAGGTACTGGAAGGCTTCTCTAAGGTCTCCCCACAGCCTTCTCTTCTTCAGGCTGCACAACCCCAACTCTCTCAGCCTGTCCTCACAGCAGAGGTGCTCCAGCCCCAGATTATCTTTGTAGCCCTGACAGACTCCCAAACTGACAGGTCTCCAAAGGCAGGAGCTGGGGTTGTTGCAGAGGTGACTATTGCTGTGCTCCACCACTCAGTGGGGCAGGGGAAGAGGAAGGCATTGTGGCCATTGGAAGGTGACTGGAGGCACTGGTGTGTGTTCTGCGGCTCCTGTATCTGTCCTTCTCTTGTCTGCAGTGACACTGCTCCAGCTCTCAAGTCCTCCAGGCCCCTGGGCTGGTAGTGGAGCACAACCACTGATGCTCACAGCCTGCACTCAGCACTCTGCCTGCTTGCACCAGAGACAGCAGCTCCCAGCCCTGCTGGGATGACACTTTGCTCGCCTGCCTCTCCCAAGTGAAGAAAGCTGGGATGAAAGGACTTAATTTGGGCTGGAGAACTCAGGCTGAGCTCCCTCCAGAGGCATCAGCTGCGCAGAGGATGGTGCAATGCCCCCACAGCCATCTGCTCACAGCTGCAGGGCCCTGGAGGAGAGTGGCACTGTGACCACAGAGCATCCCTGCCACCACAGCTCTGGGGCCAGGGCAGGAGCAACACAGTCCCAAAGCCAAGACTTCAAGAAAATACTCTGGACAGAAACCTCCTCTTTACATAATAAAGTACAACCCAAAGCATCTCTTTCCCAAGGAAAATGGATATGAAGGGCAGTCTGGTCCCTGAAGTCCCCAGTCCCCGGCAATTCTGATCACTGGATTTGTTCCTATCAATTCCTGTCTTGATTTCCCAAGCTCCTCGCTAGGTAAGAGCAGATTGCCTGCAGAATTGGATATGTGTTTGTAGAATCACAGAATCATTATGGTTGGAAAAGACCTCTCAGCTCATCAAGTCCAACCATCAGCCCAGCCCCACGGTGTCTATTAAACCCTGTCCCCAAGTGCCATGGCCACACAGGTTGGAACCCCTCCAGGGTTGGAGACTCCACCACTGCCCTGGGCAGCTTCTGCCAGGACTTCACCACTCTGTCAGGGAAGATATCTTTGCTAACATCCAATCTAAACAGGGACCACTGGGACAGCCACTTTCCTGTCATTTTTTAACCCCCCAAAGCTTTCGGAGACAGGTTAAAGGCTGCTCAGCTCCTCAAGTTTCCAACTTTTTCTTACTGTGAAGGTAAAGGACAGAAAAGGAATAATTTCTGGCCATGTCCTGAGAGCTCTCCTCCTCCCAGATGTGCGTCTGACAGCTCCTGTCCAGGCTCAGCTCCAAGTGTAGCACCTCAGGCTGAGCTGCTCCTCAACATCAGTTGCAAAAAGAGATGAGTGCTACCCTTGTTTTTATTTCCAGGTTTTGTGGCACCTTGAGAGAGTTGTTGCTCTGAGGGTTTTTGCTTTGAGCTGGGCATTCTAGCCTAACACTGCTTCCCCTCTGGAGACCACCACTCCCCTCTACTCCCCCTACAAAATGGTGATGATCCTTCTGCCAGTGGTGCTCGGGTTCCTCTCCAGCGAAGCCTGAAAATGAGACTGACAGAACTGGAACCTGCGATTCTCTTCTTTAGCAAGCAAGGTATGGAAAAGCAGCAGAGCTCCCAAAGCCCAGGCCACCTGAGTGCTGTGCTTTGCCTCGTCTCTTGCTTCCTTTGTGTGGTGGCACATGCAGTGCCCTGTGCAGGGAGCTCCGCCGCAGCCCAGCACACGGGCACTCAGCACCAGTAACAGCTATAACGGCCGATCACAGGGCTGACTTGATTTTTGATGGCAGAATGAGGCAACTGCTGTGACTTGGCACGACCTCACCTTCCTTCCTCGGCAGTGCTGAGAGGAGGAGGAGAAGGAGGAGAAGGAGGCGGAGGAGGAGAAGGAGGTATGCTCCAGGCTGTGTGTCATCCCTTGCTCTTCTAGGGACAAGGAAGAGGAGAAAAGAGCTTATGGCGTGCTGGTAGTAACACTTGGTAGAATCCTCTGGACTTGCTTTAACAGCTCCATGTCCTTCCTGTGCTGAGGACTCCAGAACTGATTCTGACCACAGCGTGGTTATTCTGGTCCTCAGAGCCTCCAGGGCCACACAAGCTGAGGGGATTGGCTGTTTTGAAGGAGACAGATGATGGAGGAGGTTAGATGTGATCCTCAGAGGATCCTCCCGACTAAGGCTCCAAGGTGGCTGTCCCAGCCATGCTGCCGTTTATGCCTGGTGATAAAGGCTTTACTTGTCTTCTCCAGGCTGAACAACCCCAACTCTCTCAGCCTCTCCTCATATGGGAGGGGCTCCAACCCTCGGATCATCTTCATGACCTCCTCTGAACTCGCTCCAACAGATCTCTCTCCTTCCTGTGCTGAGCGCTTCAGAACAGAACTCAGGGCTCCAGGTGGGGGTCTCACCAGGGCAGAGCAGAGGGGCAGAATCTCCTTCCTCCCCCAGCTGGTCCCTCTGCTTTGGATGCAGCCCAGGACACCCTCGGCTGTCTGGGCTGTGAGCGCACATTGCTGGATCTTGTCCAGCTTCTCACCCTCAGCACCCCAAGTCCTTCCCCCCATCCTGTATTGATAGCGGGAGTTGTCCTGACCCAGGTGTAGGACCTTGCACTTGGCCTTGTGGAACCTCATGAGGTTCACACAGACCCAATTTTACATCTTGTCCAGGTCCCTCTGGATGCCATCCCATTCTTCTGGTATGACAACTGCACCACTCAGCTTGGTGTCATCCACAAACTTGCTGAGGGTGTACTCGATCCTGCTGTCAATGTCATTGATGTCATTAATGAAAATATTAAGCAGCACTGGTTCCAGTACAGACCCCTGCGGACACCGCTCGCCACAGGTCTCCATCTGGACATCGAGCCATTGACCACTGCTCTCTGAATGCCACCATCCAACCAATTTCTTATCCACCCAACAGTGGACATCCCTCTTATTTAGAGAGAAGGATGTTATGGGGGACCGTGTTGAAGGCTTTGCAGAAGTCTGGATAGACATCCATTGCTTCTGCCTTGTCCACCGATGCAGTCCCCCCACTGTAGAAAGCGACTGGGATGGTCAGACAGGACTTTCCTTTGGAGGAGCTGTGTTGGCTGTCTGGAATCACCTTCCTGTCCTCCATGTTCTTTAGCAAAGCCTCCAGGAGGATCTGATTGAGGATTTCACCATAAGTACTGGATGAACTGAAGAGGGAAGACTGAAAAGCAGCTTCATTCCTCACAAGAGCCTACTCTGACGCACACAGCGGTTTTTGTACTTTCAATTAAGTCAGGCAGAGGAAGCTGAGTTTCATGGGGTATTGTGGAAAACTGAGGAGATCCAGAGGCTGCACAAACCAAGAGCAGTTGAGCGGTGCCTTGGAATGAAGTGTGGAAACCACTGGTGAGCACAGCAGAGCTTGTGGCAATTGTAACTGTAAAGAGGGCCAACAGGTACAAGACGAGACCTTTGAGCAATGCAGAGAAGGGGAAAAAGCTCAGAAAGCCACCAGAAGGACATAGAATGAACCCCAAACCCATTGGATCCACCCACCAAAGGAGGACAGGCAGGCTGGCTCGTGGAGCATGAGTTACCCTGACACTCTTGACCTGAGAGAGGATCTGGTCATTGCAGGAGAAGACACCAGCTCAGAGTTCACTGGCAGCAGCACACAGGTTAGCAGGAACTTGAGTCAAAGCAATGGATGGGCAGTAGCTGAGAAGGGTGCCAGGTGACTTCTCTCTGCAAGGAGTTGCCCAGCAAGGGGAGGAAAGAGCTTACAGGAGGCCCTTACAGGAGGAGTGCTCTGGAGCAGCAGAGCAGGGAAGCATGAGGAGCAACAGGGGGATGAGATAAAGCCAGTCTCGCTTCTCTGGTCACTGCTGAGGCCAAAAAGGCCCGAAGGAGTACTGTAACTTCACGAGAAAACTTCACTGCTTCCTCTGCTCACCTCCTGAGTCCTGCATCCAGTTCTGGAGTCCTCAGCATAGTAAGGACATGGAGCTGTCAGAGCGAGTGCAGAAGAGGCCACGGAGATGATCCGAGGGCTGGAGCACCTCCCATATGAGGACAGGCTGAGAGAGTTGGGGTTGGTCAACCTGGAGAAGAGAAGACTCAGAGGAGACCTTAGAGCAGCCTCCCAGTACTGAAAGGGGCTCCAGGAAAGCTGAGGAGGGCCTCTTGATCAGGGAGTGCAGGGACAGGATCAGGGGGAAGGGTTTTCAGCTGAAAGAGGGGAGATTGAGATGAGATGAGAAGTGGTGGCTGTTCCAGGCCAGGTTGGATGGGGCTTTGAGCCTCCTGATCCAGTGGGAGGTGTCTCTTCCCATGTCAGGGGACTGGAACTGAATGGCCTTTGAGGTCCCTTCCAACCCAAAGCTTTCCATGATTCTATGGTCCTATGAAATGCTACCAGCACAATTTGACATTAAGGTTCCTGAAAACTCCAAAGGAAGACGAACCCAGAAATTTTCTTCTTCTCATGCTCTAAGGAAGACCAGGGTCCTATCCTGGAAGAGTCAGAGAGTCCTCAGGCTCATGCGCGGTGTCCTCGTAACAGTGATGTGAGAATCAGTGCATGGGGAGGAAGAGGCAAAGAAGAGCAACCTACCCCAATGGACGGTATCTGATGGACTTTGAGGACTCTGGTTTCTACCCCTAGCTCAAGCCAGCTCTAGAATTTGGGAGATGAGCTGCAGCTTGCACCGCAGCCAGCCTGGCCCAGCTGCCTCCCACTCTGCTGCAGTGCTCCTTCCACACGTGTTCCTCTGGTATTGCGTTTATCACCAACGCGCTTCCCGAGCAACAGTTGTTTAGAAGCCAAATGACTATTAAATAACAAACATTGGGGCAATATTTGCCTTTCGTAGGAGGTAAACAAACCCCTGCGCCTCGTCCTCAGGTTGCCTCTGGCTGCTAATCCTGTGGGGGCGGCAGAGTCCCTGCCTGGCGAGAGCCCAGAGGAGCCTTGAGCTGGCAGGGTGGGGACAGGAAGGGGGATGTCTCCCCTGCCCTTAGCAGTTCCCCAGCTCCCCCGATGGATCCCTGTTATGTATCAGCCACTGGAGGTGTGGACCAAGGAACCACCCAAGGCCAACCAGGCTTTTGGGGGGGTGTTCCTTGTTGACACCTGAAGGGAGGTGGGCAGCTTCGTCCCATCGCACAAACGCTGCCGAGTGCAGTTGTCTGACCCCTAAGCAGAGGGACTTTGCTTTCTGGATGCTCGTCACACACGACTGGAGGTACCAGTGCCCCCTTCTCTGCCAGGTTCGTGAGTTGTTTTTTACCATCCCAGCACCCACACCGATGGGTCCTGAAAGCATCCCCCAGCAGGGAGAGCAGCTGGCAAGGCTCAAGGCCAGCTAAGGGTGGCTCCTGTCTTTTGGAACCCCTGGATGGTGCAGTCCCAGGGAGAGCTGCAGGGACACTTTGTGTGGGCAGACCCTTTCCCCATCACAGCCTTGCCTGCGCCAGACAAACCCCATCCCCTGGACCCTGACCTCAGTACTGACTTTCTGTCTCAAGCCCTGATGTGCTTCACTGCCTTGGGTTTGCTGGGTGGTCACTGGGCTGTCTGACCCTTGTTGTCATCACTAAGCTTGGTCCTGACCCTGGCTCTCTGACTCACCTTCCTGCTTGGTCTTGGACCTGTCTCATCACCAGCAACTTACCTGATGACCTTGAC
Source organism: Tapera naevia (assembly GCA_033556795.1). Taxonomy (NCBI): domain Eukaryota; kingdom Metazoa; phylum Chordata; class Aves; order Cuculiformes; family Neomorphidae; genus Tapera; species Tapera naevia. The sequence goes on from JAUMJJ010000085.1 coordinate 2,042,918, forward strand.
TTTGTGTGGTTGAGGGAAGATGCCTTCTGGGGGCAGACTGGAGGAGGCAGCCCATGTGAACCTCCTGAAGTTCAACAAGACCAAGTGCAAATTCTTACATCTGGGTCAGTTTTGTTGATGGAACAGTTCTATTTCATTTTTTTCCTAGAACAAAGCCTTTTGTATTGCTGAATCTGTGAAGTTAAAGAGTGCAGGATGGTCCATGGGCTGGTTAATGCTCTCAGCAGACAAGCACCATGAGGGCTTTCCACAGAAGGTGCCAGGAGCCGATGCCTGGAGGTGCCCTGCCCACCTCCCCATGCTGGCCGAATCCTTCTCTCCTGCTCTCCTCCCACTTTGGCTCCAGGAAGTCCAGCCCTGGATTTTAGAGCAGCTGAATGGACAAAGCCCTTCTGAAACAGCTGAAATTGAGCAAGGTGCATGTGAGACAGGAGCCTGGGCAGAGCACAAAAGGGTCTGCCCCTCCCCAGCAGCTCATTTCCAGATTGTCAAAACCATTTACAGATGTCTTCCCGCTGCAGCCTCCTCATCCTGCAATCTGATAGCAGCCAAAAGAAATGATGGATAATAGAATTGGTTTTATCCATTAGCTCTGTCTCCCAGGCCCGTGCTCAGGTACAGAGCACAGCGACCCCCGGGCCAGCAAATCTCTCCCGTGTTGACAAGAGGGGGAATCACAAGCCAGAGGGATCCAGGCAGACAACTGCCAGGTGTGCACATGGCTGGGTAAACAGAGGTCCAGGAGGTGGAAAAGCATTAAAGATCCTTTCATGGTTCATCTGCAGTGCGATGAAGAAGACTCACCCGGAGCAGCGAGCCCAGACCACGGGTGATGGACTTTCAGCATCACCTGCACAAAGGGATGATGCGGGCCCTGATTAATGAAGCCAAAGTCTTTTGTCTCCTGTGCTTCCACAGCAGGTCAGGCTGCACCACGGGCTGAGATGTGCAGAGAAAGGGAGGCTCTCAGCTCTGCTGAGCCAAACTTCTGGTACAATGATACATTATTTTTCTGCTCCTGAGATTCACAAAATGGGTATTTCCATGCTAAGACCAATTCCAATCACACTTAAAATTTTAATTGTTTTTAATACTTTCCCCAGTGATCAGGGGAACAGGTCATGTTAAATGCAAGTATTTGCAACATTTTGCAACTCTCTTGTGGAAATATGATGATTCTTGCATTAATAATGAAGAGTGAGGAAACCAGCAGAGAGTGTTGCCCTGTTTCAACGCATGAATTTGTCACTCTGAGTGGAAAAAAAGAGGCAGCTATAGATGTAAAGGCAAGCAGAGCAACCTATAGGAAAAGAGCACTTTGTGAATGGACAGAAAAGGGGAGACACAGAGTGGAATTTGGGCAAAATGGTGGTGAATGGGACAGAAAAATAAATCGAGGGGTGGCAAATTGAGCACAGGAGGAAGTCCAATTTGTTGAGCACCTTTCTTGCACCCAATGGCTTCGTCTTGTCCCTTCCCCAGAAGATCATGGTCTGCCAGCAGTGCCCAACTGCCCCAGCATCCAAGACCTCTAAGAGAAGCAGCGGGTTGTAGAGTGCAGGATTTGCTGCAAAGAAAGTGCAGAGCACATGCAGGACATCAGCTGCCCCAGCAGGGCTGAGCAAGCTGAGCTGGAGTCAATGCAATGGCCTTGGAGGAGCACGAGGGCCACCACAAACTTCGTCTGAAGGATGTTGCAGAGCGCAAGGAGCACTCAGCCGCTTGCCCTGGTGTGCTGGGGCTGTGTGTTTGCTAAAATGCTCATAATCCTTGTTCAGAGGGGGAGAGGAGACAGGTAACGCTCAAACCCACCCATCTTCAACTCATTTTCACAACCACACTCACGATTCATTTTCCTTTCAAGGCTAATTTCCCCTTTCGCGTCGCTGCGATTGCTGTGGGGATGCAGTGGTGTGGTTTACACATCACAGCAAAAGACACCTCACGGTGCACGCAGCCACCACTGATGGATCCTAATAGAATTGTTTCGTAGTGAAATGTTTTGACACCTTGAACAAGATAGGATGGAAAGCACGCTGCATGCTAATTAGAGGACCGGCAGTTTTCAATATATTAAATAATGAGTTTAAACTAACACAAAGCTACTGTGTCAAAGTATTTCATTAAAACACAAAGAAACACTTTGATTTAGAAAAGAAGATGTTTCAATCAGGGCTGAGTAAAAGCTGTTCAGAATGGTGTAAAACAAACACAGCCATGTGAAAAAAAGAAGGAAAGACTGGTGATCCTCTGCCCTGGTGTGTGCCTGGTGCCTGCTCCACAGTGCTGCTGACACCTCACGAGTGAGAGAAATGTAAACAAAAGCAATTTGTATCCCTGGGAAAGTGATAGAATGAATATTTTATTTTAAATTTTATTTGTGTATTTTACTTTAAAACACAATTTGCACTTTTCTTTCCCAAATTGTATTTGTTCTGGACTTGCTCATTTTATAGGACAGCTTTATCTCCGAGCTAGAATTAATGTGGATTTCAAGATGTGACAGTTTCTTATTAAATGCAGTTTCCAAGTGTCAGCCACTGGTCGGTACAGCTCGTTGCCACCCGCCTTGTTGTGCCTTTGCTGCTCATAGCTGGATGTGACAGGGAGAGTCCTTCCTAACCCCATACTCCAGGCACCTGGTGTGGTGCTTCACTTTCACACTCACAAAGCCCCACAGCTGTGCCCGGGTTGCCACCACCTCATCCTCAGCTCTTGCAGATGCTCAAAGTTGGTGCTCCCCCCTCTCCCCTGGGGCTGATGCTCTCTGCAAGGGCTGTGGGCACATCGGGCTGGAGCAGATGATGCTGACATTCCTCCCCAGGCTCCTGTCCCAGTGGGGGAGCCGCTTCCTGCAGACAAGTCTATTGGGAGCAATGGAATCCTTCACAGACCGATGGCATCATTAGAGAAAACAGCATCTAAGGGAGTCATGATCATCTCCGACTTTGGACCCTAATTCTCTTCCTCATTCCCAGGTGCCAAGCCCAGCTCCATCAGGAGACTGAGTGTTATCCTGAGTGCACCCTGAGCTCCCCAGGAGCAGCACTGAGCCATGCAGTTCGTTGCTCTCCCACTGCCAGACAGAAGACCTGTTTCCCATCCCACACACCATGGAGGAGCAGCACTGAGCCATGGGGTCCATTGCTCTCCCACTGCCAGACAGAAGACCTGTTTCTCACCCCACACACCATGGAGAAGTAGCAGGCAGCCTGGGGTGAGTGTGGCATTAGTTCAGTCCCGGCTGCTTTGGTGGCCCCTGAAGATCTAGAGAGCCTCCTTCCCGTGCTGCAATGTCACAGCATCACTGCACCCTCATTTCTTCCCAGGAAGCATCTCTGTTCCTCTTCCCGTCCTGAGCCGTGCTGTTGCCACTGGCTCCCATCCGAACACCTGCAGCGCCACCGGGACAGAAGTCGCGCTGGTGGGCGTTACACCAGGCTGTCCCCAGCGGGCTCCTGCTGGCAGCCAGGGTGTCCTGCTGCCCAGCCTCCCTGCCCAGGAGGCAAGCCTGGCATGTGCTGCTCCGCTGGGTTTTTCGTGTATGTGCTAAGCAGGTAATCCTGGCAGGTAGACACAACCCATTCATCTTCACTCGGCTGGGGATCCATTCTTTCCTTTCTCCTGTTTCTCAGGGTTGTGCCAGGACTCGCTGGCAGTACCTGGAGCTGGGGAAGTGCCAAGATGCTACAAATCTGACAGGGACGTGCACGGCCATCCCCATTATGCTGCGTTCCCTCAACACACACCCAGCCAGGGCCTTTTCCCTCTCGGGCACTGTGGCCTCAGCAGGGCAGGGGGACAGGTGGAGGGACAGCCTGCTGGCACCACCTCTGCCCTCCTCTCTCTGCCCTGGACCCCACTAAGCAGTCGCATCCCAACAGATAGAGCCCACCAAGGTGTCAGACTGAAGCACCCAGCCTCCACATCCCAGCTCTGCCTGGCACAAGGCAGGGCACTCCCAAAGAGGGAGGTGAGTGCAGGGGTGCGAAGCTTCAGCGGGGCTCACGGGGGCTCTGGGAAGCGGGGATGCTCTTCACAGCCCCTTCTCAGTGCTGCATTTGAAATGATGCTAAAATAATGAAGTGATGGCTTTCCATCCTGGTAAGGGTTTCTGTGGGATCCAGTGTCACAGTGGATTGCTGCCCTGTCACGGTGGTGGTTGCCCTGGTGAAGGGCAGGAGCAATTTCTGTGCCTGTGAAACACTGCCTGCAGGATCCTTTCTGACTCCAGCTGCAGCAGCACGGAAGCACTGCAGCAGGCAAGCTCCAGCTACACCATCAACAACCATCAGCAATTGTGTCCCAACTCAGTGGCCTCAGCTCCAGGGAAGTCTCGTGTAGTCACCTTGGTGCTCTTAGAAAACTGAAAAGGCTGGAGCCTTCTCAGGTGCCTCAGTGCAAAATGCTTTTTGGCTCAGCCATTCCCCAAGTCACTCTGCCCTTGCTGCTCACCTATGGATCCCCACACCCCAGTGGCTCCTCTGCAACATTGTGTGGGCTATGGACCAGGCACTGCTTCTCTGTAAGAAAACAAAGGACCTGGACAGGCTGGAGAGGTGGGGCTGTGTGAACCTCATGCCTTCAACAAGGCCAAGTGCAAGGTCCTGCACCTAGGTTGGGGCAATCCCAGCACAAACACAGGCCGGGTGGAGAATGGGTTGGGAGCAGCCCTGAGGAGAAGGACTTGGGAGGCTGGGGAATGAGAAGATCAACAGGAGCTGGCAACGTGTACTCACAGCCCAGAAAGCAACCAAGGGACCTTCAGGGCGAGGGAGGGCGTTCTAAGAGTAAGATGCTGTAAGCTTTTTCCAGGTCTGATTCCTGCGTGTGCTGCAGGGAACAGGGCTGCAGTGGGTGTTCAGGAGGTGGTTTTCAACATGCATGGTGGCCCTGCCATCTCCTTTCTTCTGCTTGCGTTGCAGGGGCCCAGCCACGTTGCTGGAAAGGGCAGAGCTTCCCCAGCTGCACAGCCACCTCAGGCCTCACTCTGTGCTGGGGCTGAGACTGCATCGTGGCCATCAGGAGCAATTCCAGCTAATCCCAGTTCCAGGCCCTTCAACTGCAGGAGTTCCAGGGCACGAACACCCAAAGCTGCTTCACTGCCCAGGATGCTGAAGCCAAAAAGGCAGCAGTGAGCTGAGCACCCCAGCCACGTATCACCTGAAGGACCAGGACCTTCAGTCCTGAGACATCACAGCCTGTGCTGATTTTACAATGCCCTTTCAATTCCATCTCAAAATGTGCCTTGTGTGCTTTCTGTGTCTGAAAAATAAACCAAAACCCAAACGTGGTCTCTCCACGCTGCAGGGAGATAATTAAGTCTAATAATGATCCGTGCCGTAAGTGATTTTAAAAACAAAGCACAGCTATTTCTGTTTCTATTAGGCTTTTATCAAGTTTTATAGGCTTTTATGAAGCTTATAGTTGGCTTTTTTAGATAATTAACTGCAGGCCCCAGCTGCTGGGTTTGCACCTTCCAACCAGCCATACTCTCCCAGCCTGCACCGAGCTCCTCTGGCCAGGGTCACCTCTCCCTCCAGTTAACAAAACACTTCACAATGCCTCTAGATTTTCCTTCACAGTGGTTTGAAGTTAATTGCTCTGTGATAGCTCAGTGATCCCACATGGTGTGTCGACTGCTTCTCGGTCCCTGGAAATCCTACTTTTCTGGAGAGGACTCAAGACTGGTGCTTATCCAGAAGCTGCATTTCTCATGGTTTCAGCTAAAAGCTGGTCCTTTCCTCAGCAGTGTTTGCCCAAAGAAGTACCTGCAAAAAAAAAAAAAAAAGGGGGAAGCAAAGTGTGATTGGTTTTGACTTTGCTTTGGTCAGGATCTGGAAATGGCACCTGGAGATTTTGGGGAGGCCAAAAATGCCAGCAGGACAAGGGACAGGGATTCTGCCCCTCTGCTCTGCTCTGGGGAGATCCCACCTGGAGCCCTGAGTTTAGCTCTGGAGTCCTCAGCACAGAAGGACATGGAGCTGTTGGAGCGAGTTCAGAGGAGGCCACAGAGATGATCGAGGGCTGGAGAACCTCCTCTATGAGGACAGGTGAGAGAGTTGGGGTTGTTCAGCCTCTGATCCAGTGGGAGGTGTCCCTGCCCATGGCAGGGGTTGGAACTGGATGGTCTTTGAGGTCCCTTCCAACCCAAACTATTCCATGGTTCTATGATGAGAGCAGAGCAAGCCCAGGACGTGCCCACATGAGGACGATGGAGGCACCGGGCAGCAGCCCCCTCGGGCTCTGAGCTCTGCCCACCCGGCGTCGCTGTCTCAGGGCTGCACGGCCTCAGCAGCTCAGCTTGGGCAGGAGCCAGCATCTCCCAGTCACCACCACTCACAATACCCTCCATTCCTGGGCCTCTGCTTGGCTGATGAGACTGAGATAAGGAAGGAGATCTCTGCTGGTTCATATCTGGCACATTATTTAGAAAACAGTTGTGGATTTGAACCAGGAAAATAAAAAGATTTTTAATTATTCTGCAGCAGCTCATTAGGTCTGACCATTGTGTACCTGAGAGTAAGAAGGATCCCACTGCTGGGGCTGGGGTTGGGACTAGGGTTAGGAATGGGAATGCGACTGAGAATGGGAATGGGGTTGGGAAGGGGCCTGGGACTGGGAATGGGGCTGGAACAGGGAATGGGGCTGGCGCTGGGACTGGGGACTGGGGACTGGAGACTGGGACTGGGACTGGGACTGGAACTGGGACTGGGAATGGGAATGGGAATGGAAATGGAAATGGAAATGGAAATGGAAATGGAAATGGAAATGGAAATGGGAATGGGAATGGGAATGGGAATGGGAATGGGAATGGGACTGGGACAGGGACTGGGGAATGGGAATGGGAATGGGAATGGGAATGGGAATGGGAATGGGAATGGGACTGGGCCTGAGGCTGGGCCAGGGCCTGGGCCTGGGACTGGGATGGGGACTGGGAATGGGACTGGGCCTGAGGCTGGGAATGGGACTGGGCCTGGGGCTGCAACTGGGCCTGAGGCTGAGACTGGCGGCTGGGGACAGGGAATGGGGCTGGGTTTGGGATTGGGATTGGGATTGGGACTGGGAATGATGCTGGGACTAGGGGCTGGGGCTGGGAGTGAAGGTCACGCTGGAGATGGGACTGGGGCTGGGACTGGGGTTGGGGCTTGGAATGGGCCTGGGGCTGGGACTGGGACTGGGATTAGGACTGGGGCTGGGACTGAGATTAGGACTGGGGCTGGAGCTGGGACTGTGAATGGAGGCAGGAGATGGGGCTGAGGCGAGGAATGGGAATGGGGCTGGGGACTGGGATTGGGGTTAGTATTGGGATTGGGATTAGTTTGGAGCTGTGGCTGGGCTTGATTTGCGGCTGGGGCTGGTACTGGGACTGAGCTGGGGCTGGGATGGAGCTGGCACGGGGCAGGGTTGCCCAGTTGCTAGTGACCAAGACAGGAGAGGCTTGAGCAGCCTGAACCAGGCAAACCAACTGCACAGCCCAAACGCCTCTGTTGGCTCCTGCCCACCCTGGCTTTGCTCTGAGGGTGGCAGATCCATCGTTACTAAGTGTTTTGGTTTGAATTCAGTCATGTTGTAAAAATATTCATGATATCCCTAGCTCAGATGCTGAAACCGAATGTCAGTTTGAAGCCGAAACCCAGAATTATTCTGTGAGAAAATGCTAAAAAGAGGCTCTTCAAACTTTTTGTCCAAAAATAAAACCACTGCTGGCTCCTGCCAGCCCCCACGCTCTCGGCTGCCCACGGTGGGTCCCGTGTCCTGCCCACCCAGCACCTCGGGCCTTCACTGGGCTTTGAACTATTTGTAACCTCCAGCACCGCGACCGCCAGGGGTGTCCCAGCTGCCTCCCCCGTGCCCTTGTTGTTATTCTCATGAGCAAGAGTTCAGACATTCAGACTCGGAAGGTGTAGAGACCAGAAAGGAAACAATACTGCCAAAAATTATTAGTTTAACCTCTCCAAATCTATAATCCAATGACATAGATTTCAGAAATAGTAATTTATTTTGTTGGACTTTCCTTCCTTCCTTCCTTCCTTCCTTCCTTCCTTCCTTCCTTCCTTCCTTCCTTCCTTCCTTCCTTCCTTCCTTCCTTCCTTCCTTCCTTCCTTCCTTCCTTCCTTCCTTCCTTCCTTCCTTCCTTCCTTCCTTCCTTCCTTCCTTCCTTCCTTCCTTCCTTCCTTCCTTCCTTCCTTCCTTCCTTCCTTCCTTCCTTCCTTCCTTCCTTCCTTCCTTCCTTCCTTCCTTCCTTCCTTCCTTCCTTCCTTCCTTCCCTCCTTCCTTCCTTCCCACCTTCCTTCCTTCCCTCCTTCCTTCCTTCCTTCCTTCCTTCCTTCCTTCCCTCCTTCCTTCCTTCCTTCCTTCCTTCCTTCCTTCCCTCCTTCCCTCCTTCCCTCCCTCCCTCCCTCCCTCCTTCCTTCCTTCCTTCCTTCCTTCCTTCCTTCCTTCCTTCCTTCCTTCCTTCCTTCCTTCCTTCCTTCCTTCCTTCCTTCCTTCCTTCCTTCCTTCCTTCCTTCCTTCCTTCCTTCCTTCCTTCCTTCCTTCCTTCCTTCCTTCCTTCCTTCCTTCCTTCCTTCCTTCCTTCCTTCCTTCCTTCCTTCCTTCCTTCCTTCCTTCCTTCCTTCCTTCCTTCCTTCCTTCCTTCCTTCCTTCCTTCCTTCCTTCCTTCCTTCCTTCCTTCCTTCTCTCCATGTGTATCAGCTGATTTTCCTCCTGCTTCCCCTTCCCTGTAGAGTTGCCTCCTGCCAGGGACTGGTGCCACAGGGGGCTGGGTTTACTGTGTCTCCTGCCCACACAGGACTGGGCTGGGTGACAGCCCCACTCCCTTGGATATGTCAGCTCACACCTAGGCCCTGCTTTCTGCTGTTGCAATCGCAGTTCCTATAAGGAAAGTCCATTTTCAGCAAGCACTGACCAGCACAGGATCCCAGCCCTGGGAGAGGACATGGGTGCCCAGGGGAGAGGGATGCTGCCTGCCTGGCACTGGGTGCAGACGCTGCCCTGGCACAGCAAGGCCGGTGGCTGCTCCAAGCAGCCTGTCCCCAGGTCCAGCTGTTCACATCTGGCATGGGAAGCTGTGACTGTGCCGCCTTCAGTTTTGTGGTTCGCGCTGGCTTTGCTGTGCCTGCGGTGATCTCCAGCGAAGCCTTCCTCGTTGCTATTTCTGGGTCACATCCTTAATCTCCCTTCTTATCAGGTGGCATCTACGTTTTTAATTGAAGGCATTTTGCTGAGCTGGTGCATCTATCTCACCTGCATCCTCCCTGGCAGAAACGTGGTTTCTTGCTGGCTGTTCGCATGCTGAGAGCTATTACCATGCCCACCGCGGCTGAGAGCAGTGGATAAAAATACTGGGTTTTGGGGAGGGTGTGTAGATTTTGGGTGCATGGTTTTAATTAGAAATTGACATTTCTAAGCCTTTGGCTGCCAAGCAACAAGCATCTCGAAAATAATCTCAGTTGTGCTATGCAGGTACCCAGTGTCCAGCCTCACTGCTGTATTTAAAGCCTCAGAAAGGGTCACCTCGCTGGTCATGGCACAGGGACTCGTCGGTGGTTAAGTTAGCAGTTAAATCAGATGGAAACCAAGGCAGAGCAGCTGAGACAGGACCTCATCACCTCCAGCACTGCTGGAGTAGCAGAGCCTGAGCATAAAATGATGTTGGAATGGAATTTGGTACCAGGTAGGATGCTCTGAAACTGAAGGCTGAGCGCTGGCTGAAAGGAGCCGTGGATGCTCTCTGTGGGTCAAGCTCAGGAATTCCACAGCCTGAGGACTTGGCCCCTTGTTCAGGGGGCGAACAGGAGTGAGCAGGCAGAGCCCACAGCCCGTCCCAACAAGATGCAGCAGGAGGCAGGAGCACAGAGATGCCGGCGCAGCTCTGTAGGTGCAGCTACACAGCCTCCCTGGCCTCATGCTTGCAGAGCAAGCAGCTTCCTTCTTATCCTTCCTTTCTGGAAGAGATTCTTGCCTCGAATTAGCTGACTGACTCACTGCACTCTTTGCAAAACAGTCTTTTGTCCTTTCTTGCTTGCAGCACCTCCCCTAGAGCTCTTCAGCCAAGCTGGCTCCGGAGAAGAGCAGCAGAGACCGTGTCTGGGAGCAAAGCCCTGCGAAGCTCCGGGAGCTCCTGCAGGCTCGAGGTGCTGATGGATCCAGCGCTCTTCCCTGCACAGCCCTGCTACCTCTGCCCTGGTCTGGCAGGAGAAGGGGCTGGAGCTGCAGCCACCAGGTGAAGCTGCTCCCTGCTCAGCAGATGCAGCTCTGTGGGTTGTGGTCAGAGTGTGGCAGCAGGATGAGCTCCTGAGCAACGCGAGGAAGGCTGGAACTGCCTCATTCATTTCCCTCTTCCTTTGCTGGCGCAGATTAATTTCTCATAGAATATTGCCCAGAGCTCTCCAGGTACTAAATATTCCGGTATCTCTCGAGGAACAGCCGGAGAGCATCATAAACTCTTTCCTAGTGCCCAGGCCTCGGTTCTCTGCAGTAAAAACTGGAGCAGTAAAAGCTGACAGCCTGGCTGGTTCAGCACTGTATGTCCAGGAGTGGCTCATGGCAAACGCTCCCAAAGAAGTCATTATACACCCTTAATGTGCTTAACCATGAGTCCAGGACAGGCTGGCCAGCAGCTCTTGGTTGGCAGCAGGATGTCTGCTGTCCCTTGTTTGCTTCCCTCTTCTCCATAAGTGTCTAAGCTTCTTTCTAGATCTTACTAAGCCTCCTTCAGCTTTATCCCATTACTTTTCAGCCCCAGCATCCCTTCAGATAACGAGATATGGCCTTATGCTCTCAGCCCTACTCTGCTCATCCCTTGGCTCATCCTACATTGAGTTGAACCTGGTGCATCGCAAATGTGAAACAAGAGTCTGACTTGTAGTTCACCTATTTCTCCCTCTGGTGTGCCCTCTTTTGCCTCTCTCTGAGGTAGGCACAGGATCATTTGTGTTCCAAGACACCATCAGCTAGAGGTGACGCATCTTGCCTACGTGGAACATGTCTCTCCTCAGATATGCTGATGTTCTCCAGCTCATTCAGGCAGGGTAAGAGGCCCATCAACTGCCTGCAGGTGCCCAGGAAATAACCACCCCATCTGTCCTCAGAGAGATGTAGACTTCAAGCCCCCAATGAAGATGCATTGCCTGGAATGAACCATTACCTGGTTAGGAGGAGTTTTATGACAAAGGGCAGCAGAAGCTGGTCTGATGGACCATTCCTCCTTGGTGAAACAGGCTTTGGAAGAACAGTCACCCAAGACCAGGGGCAGAGGGAGACATGGAGAGCACAGGAAGACTGGAGGTGAAGCTTTGAGCATGTGGCTGAGACAACAGCCTGTTACTCACCAGCGTTTGACTTCATCAAGGAGCAGGGAGGAGGAGAAGAGTTGACTTCTGAGTGACTCATTGACAGACATCAAAGCAAACCAGGCCTGTCCCCTGCCTAATTGGGAGGTGCAGGAGGTCTGCCCTCCTCACCTTTTACAGCCCACTGCAGGTTTTTGGGCCTCCTCAGTTGTCTCCAGAGGATCTCAGGCAGCCTGAACCTGCAGGGGGGTTATAGGATCTCACTGGAAGAGCCATAATCAGCTCAGAGCTTCATGAGCTTGGGGGATGCCAATCCATCCTGTGTCCAGTGCATCTCCCCTTTACTGTCCTTCCACGTGTCTCAGAGCACCGGGGTCTGGACCCCACACACGAACAGCTGCTTCCCTGCATTTTCCTCCTCTGGGTTCATAGACTCCCAAAATGGTTTGGCTTGGAAGAGACCTTAAAGCCTGTCCAGTTCCAATCCCCTGCCATGGTCAGGGACACCTCCCACTGCATCAGGGGGCTCAAAGCCCGATCCAACCTGGCCTTGAACACCTTCGGGGACGGGGCAGCCACCACTTCTCTAGGCAGCCTCTTGCTGTGTCTCTTTCTTATTCTCCATGTCCCAAGTCAGTCATGTTTTTTTTTGTCTCAGGATCCTGTCAACTCAACAGCCCCAATATTTCTGTGTGCATGCTCAGCACTTCATCCACCAGTCTACACCCCCACACGTGTCATCCTCTGCTCTCCCCCCAGCTTTGCTTCCTTCCTATGCAGAGCCAAGCTGGGTCAATTCTCCTGCTTGCAGTGATTGTTTGGGCCAGTTTGACTGAAATGTTCAGTGGCATCTTCGACAAATTGTGTCGCCCTTGCAGACTGAAGCAACCCAGTGCCAGAGGAATTGTTTCTGCTTAACAGCAGAGAGTTGCAAGGTACATTTTAAGACCATCCTTTGGGCTGCAAATCCATCCACCAGCTAAACTTCCAGGAGGATAAAACTTGAAACAGAGGGCCTTTGTGTGAGCAGGGTGGGTTTTGTTCTCAATCCAAGTGCCTGTTGCTGATGCGGTGCCATGGAACAAGTCCCAAACTCAAGGCAGGTCCTTTTGGGTTTCTCCTCCCTAAATGACTCTGCTCCCCTCAGTGAATTGACCTTCCCACACAGCATCCTGACACCACCTCCGTAAGGGATATTAGAGATCCTCATTTGTCAATACTGGGTCCTCTTCTGTTGCTCTGTGGAGACAACTCTCCCTGCCACCTTGGTGGGACTCCCAGGTTTCTCCTGGCACTCCATCCCCTCCCTCCCACGGGGACAGCCCCTCACACCCTCTGCTCTGCTCTCTCCCTGACCTGTACCAGGACCCCTCAGGCCTACAGAACAAGCATCTCTACGCCTGGAGAACCCCCTCAGATTGCTGCCCCATCTCCTCCAGTCCTCCTCCTCCTCCACCTCTGTACTGACACTGTCTCTGCCTTCTGTCCCACTTCCTCAGCACAAAATCCTGTGTATGCCTTTCCCATGATGGTTTCAAAGCTGTGCTCGGTCTTCATCATTGATCTTCCTCCTGACCTCCACACATTCAGCCACACTGGCTTAGAAAGCTGGTCCTCCTGAGTTTCTCTGATGTCCTTCCCTGGTTTTCTGCCTGCCTTTCTTATCTCTGCTTCTCTGCCTCTTCCTTACCCCCGCCTCCCTCTTCTGCAGGATGCCCACAGCATCCTGTCCTTCAGCCCTTTCTCTTCTCCTTTCACATATCATCTCTGGGTAATCTCCACCACCCACCAACTCCAACCACTATCTCTATGGTGACTCTCAGCTCTTCTGTGCTGTGCCAGGCTTGTCTTTTTCTTCCCAAAAGCATCAGCCAGCCAGGATGACATTTCCTGCTGGAGATCTAAGACCATTGGCCCAATTTTAGCACAGTGAGAGCAGAGTTCATCACCTCTCACCGGCCTTCTCAGCACACACCAGCCCTCTGACCAGCACTGCTTTGTGCCACCTTGAGCTTGACTCCTCATCCCAGCTATACCCAAGTCCCATCCATTCTCTCCATACACTTCTTCCAGATAAAACCTTTCATATTAACTCCTCCAGCTAAAAGACTGGCCTGGGCTCAAGTGTGATGCAGTTGGGTTACTGCTACACTCTTTTCTCTGGCTGCGTTAATGAATATCCATCACCCTGGTTCCTGGACACTTGAGAAGTGAGGTTTGGGGCTGTTTTGCAGACAAACCTCCCCAGATGACCTTCGTTCTCAATAACACCTTATCCCACCATCTTATTCCTCCACATGGGCTTTGATGGGTTGCCAACGTAACGTAACGTAATGTAGCGTAGCATAATACAACATAGTTCTCAACATAAGAAGGATGTGGAACTGTTAGAATAGGACCAGACGAGGACACAGAGATGATCTGAGGGCTGAGAAGTTGGCCTTGTTCATCCTGGAGAAGAGAAGGCTCTGGGAAGAACTTAGAGCAGCCTCCCAGTACTGAAAGGGGCTCCAGGAAAGCTGGGGAGGGTTTTTTTTGCAAGGACCTGGAGTAACAGGACAAGGGGGAACATCTTTAAACTGGAAGGGGAAGATTTAGATTGGATATTAGGAAGAAATTCTTCACAATGAGGGTGGGGAGGCTCTGGCCCAGGTTGCCCAGAGCAGTGGTGGCTGCCCCATCCATGGAGGTGTTCCAGGCCAGATTGGATGGGGCTTTGAGCCTCCTGATCCAGTGGGAGGTGTCCCTGCCCATGGCAGGGGGGTAGAACTGGGTGAGCTTTAAGGCCTCTTCCAACCCAACCCATTCCATGATTCTATGATTCTATCTAAAATCACAACACATGAGCTTTCCAGCCTGCCAGGGCTGCTCTCCATCACCCTGGGCACTGCCCCTGCCTTTTGACTTCCTGGGACACTGAGTGGCACTGCAGAAGGGCACACACACACTCATGGCAAAGTCAGCAATAAACAGCATTACTTATGCCTTTGTCTGGATTTCCTTTCCACCTGGGACTGACGTAAGGCTCAGGAGGGTGCAGGATAGGCAGGATGGTGGAGAAGGCATTGCCCCTCAAAGCCAAAAGATTCAAGACCAGCTGGTCCTGCCTCTGGGGTCTGAAGCCTCCTTGCCTTTGGCAGAGCTGAAACGTGCTTTGCCTCGGCGGCAGCGTGGTGTCCTTCACAATAATCCCTTCACTCAGCTTCTGCTCTCTTTGTCCAGGCACCTCTGGGCCTCAGTTTCCCTCAACGACAAATAAACTGTCAAATGCCAATCTGAGAAGAAAAACCCTTCTGAAGCTGATTGATAAGCTCTTAGAGATGGGGGTGAAGGGGTAGAGGCAGCCTTCATTGCTCTGCAAAGGGAGCCAGGCACCCTTGACACTTGGAGGGGAGAATTCCTGGGTTGGGAAAGACTTTAGAGGGTGCAGAGAGCACTGTGGGGCTCGTTGTTCCTCTCTACTTTGTCATTTCCCCTCAGGGATGTACTGAATGGTCAATTCTGTATTCAAGGCTCTGAAGGCAGCTGCACTTTTGCTGAATCTGCTACAGGAAGGAAAAAAAAAATCTGTATATTTCCATTTTCCTTAAAGAATGAAGCCTCTTCCCCAGAAAGCCAAGCTCTCCATTTGCAAAAGCACCAAGGCAAAGTGATGAGAAAATAACCATGATAGCAGCTCACAGCATCTTGCACTCATCCCTCAGCTCTCCCCCTCTGCTCTGCTCTGGTGAGTTCTCATCTGGAGCCCTGAGTCCAGTTCTGGAGATCTCAGCACAGGAAGGACATGGAGTTGTTGGAGTGAGTCCAGAGAAGGCCACGGAGATGATCCGAGGGCAAGAGAACCTCTGCTATGAGGACAGAGCCCCTTCCCCAGCTCCATTCCCTTCTCTCCCAGCCCCTCAAGGTCTCTCCTGGAGTGAGTGGCCCAAAACTGAACCCAGGCTGAGAGAGTTGAGGTTGTTCAGCCTGGAGAAGAGAAGGCTCTGGGGAGACCTTAGAGCAGCCTCCCAGTACTGAAAGGGGCTCCAGGAAAGCTGGGGAGGGGCTCTGGATCAGGGAGTGCAGGGACAGGATGAAGGGGAAGGGTTTTCAGCTGAAAGAGGGGAGATTGAGATGAGATCTTAGGGAGAAATGTTTTGCCGTGAGGGTGGGGAGGCCCTGGCCCAGGTTGCCCAGAGCAGTGGTGGCTGCCCCATCCCTGGAGGTGTTCCAGACCAGGTTGGATGGGGCTTTGAGCCCCCTGATCCAGTGGGAGGTGTCCCTGCCCATGGAAGGGAGATAGAACTGGACGGGCTTTGATGTCCCTTCCAAGCCAAATCATTCTAGGATTCTGTGAGTCTATGAAATGACCACTGCCTGGCTCTCTGAACACCTCAGTTTCTCACAAGGCAGCCCTGGTCAGGTGTCCCAAGGCAGCAAGGTCTGTGATTTAGCAATCAATCACCTCTGAAGGGACAGATACTCAGATTGCCAGTGGCCAGGCTGCCAATCCTTGGCAAGGGGAGGTCCAGGTGCTCAAAGTCCTGCACAGCCGGTCTGCTCAGTGTACTTAAAAGCTCTTTATTTGCCCTGCACACACCTCAAAGGGCACCTGAACAGTGGGGGCGTTCCCCCAGAGAGTTTCCTCAGCTCTCCTCAGGAGAGGACTACAGGGGTCAGGAAGTCTGGGCAGTAGGAATGCCTTCCACTCCGTGAGGAGAACAGCATCCTGAGAAGAGCATCCTAAGAAGATCAGAGAAAGTGTGAGAAGCCAGCACACTTACCTGCAGCCCAGTGCAGGTGAGGTCACCCCCAGCCCATGGTAAGCTGATGTCTGGGAAGACACATGCAACAGAGTGACCACATGTGAAAGAGAAGAAGTGAACAGTTGAGACTAATTTGTGCAAGGCTGTAAATGAAAATCACAGTGGCAGATGGTCCCTGGATTATTTTCCAGAGGGTTAAGCAAGACCCAGATCAGGAAAAGCCAAGAAACTTAGAGGTGGTGTCCAGGGCATTATCCTGGGGCTCAGGACACATGGACCCCAGTGCTGTTTGAGGAGGTCCTGGCTGTGCAGAGGGGTGGAGGAGCCCCATCTGAGGACAGCAAAGCCAGGAGGCTGCAAGGGCAGATGTGGGGCTGGAACACAGGAAAAAGGTGCCCCCGAGATTCACAGGTCTTTAAAGCCAAGCTCCTGGCTGTTGTGGCTGGTGACCCCTTGGTTGGTGTCAGCCCTGACTTGGAGGAGGAGGATATTTTGGTTCTCAGGGGAGCCCTGGCAGTGCTCTGACCCCTGTGCGAGGCCGTGCCCACCACCTGCATTCCCCAGGCTTTGCTGGGTGCTGGGTTGGAGCACAGAATCATAGAATGGCTTGGTTGGAATAGAACTTTGAGGTCATCCAGTCCAACTGTACCTGTCCACTGCTAATCCATCCCTGAGCACCTCATTTGCCTGTCTTTTAAACAGCTCCAGGGATGGGGACTCAACCACCTCCCTGGGCAGCTGAGAGCCCTTGCAGTGAAGACATTTTTCCTGATGTCTAATCTGAACCTGTCCTGGTGCAACTTGAGGTCGTTTCCTCTCTTGTCCCATCCCTTGTCACTTGGGAGCAGAGCCCAGCACCCACCTCACCACAGCCTCCTCTCCAGGAGCTGCAGAGAGCAATGAGGTCTCCTCTCAGCCTCCTCTTCTCCAGACTAAACAGCCCCAGGGCCCTCAGCTGCTCCCAGAACCCCTGTTCTCCAGACCCTTCCCCAGCTCCATTCCCTTCTCTCCCAGCCCCTCAAGGTCTCTCCTGGAGTGAGTGGCCCAAAACTGAACCCAGGATTCGAGGTGCTGAGTGCAGGGGGACGACGCCTGCCCTGCTTCTGCTACCCACACTGTTCCTGATACAGGGTGCTGTGCTGACCCCACTCTGCTCCCTGCCTTGATTTCAAGGCCAGGTTGGAGGTGTTCCAGGTCAGGTTGGATGGGGCTTTGATCCCCCTGATCCAGTGGGAGGTGTCCCTGCCCATGGCAGGGGGTTGGAACTGGATGCATTTTGAGGTCCCTTCCATCCCAAACCATTCCATGATTCTGTGATTCTGTGATTTCCTCGTGGCAATCCCCGAGTCTCCTGCAGATCCAGCTCTGGTTTTGGGGGCAGCCATCTCCCTCTCCCCTCCTTCTCTCTCTCCTTCCTCCTCCTCCTCCTCCCCCCCCTCCCGCTCTCCCGGGGCTCGGGTACCGCAGCATCACCGCCACTCCAGCCGGGGCGGAGGAGGGGGGGCTGCGGGGGCCAAGCCGAATGAATGGGCATCGCCTCGGGGCTGCTGGAGCCTCCGCATAGGGGCCGGGGGGCCGCGGCCGGGCCGGGCCGAGCCGAGCCGGGCCCCCCCGCCGGGGCGCTGCGAGCGGCGCCGGCCCGGGCACCCACCCCGCCCGGCCAGGTGAGGGGATGAGGGGGGGGCACAAGGGGAGGGGGAGGGACCGGGGGGGTGGGAGAGGGGCGGGGGGGGCAGCCCGGTACCGGCTGGAGGGTGCGGGTCGTGGGGGGAGACCGAGCTGGGAACGGGCTGGGTGATGCTGGGGAAGGGGTCGAGGATGCTCGGGATGCAGAGATGGTCTGGATGATCTGGATGGTGCTGGGACCGGGCCGGACGGTGCTGTGAATGGGCTGGACGATGCTGGGGAAAGGTTCAAGGATGCTGGGGTTGGGCTGGACGGTGATGGGGTCGAGTTGGGCGATGCTGGGGAACAACTCAATGTTGCTGGGGTCGGGCTGGATGGTGCAAAGCTGCGATGGACGATGCTGGGGAAAAGCTCGAGGATGCTAGAAGTGCAGGGGTGATCTGGGTGCTGTTGGGACCCAGCTGGACGATGCTGGAAAAGGGCTCAAGGATGCTGGGTCTGGGCTGGACGGTGCTGGGAAGGTCTGAATGGTGCTGGGAACGCACTGGACAGTGCTGAGATGATTTAAATGGTGCTGGGAACAGGCTGAGTGATGCTGGGAATGGGCTGGGTGATGCTGGAGAAGAGCTAAAGGATGCTGGGGTCGGGCTGGCTGATGCTGGGGAAAAGCTCGAGGATGCTGGAGTTGGGCTGGATGGTGCTGGGGAAAGGCTCGAGGATGCTGGGGATCTCAGGATGATCTGGACAATGCTAGGAACGGGCTGGACTGTGCTGGGAATGTGCTGGGTGATGCTGAGGTAGGGATCAAGGATGTTGGGGCTCGGCTGGATGGTGCAGGGAAGGTCTGGATGGTGCTGAGAACAAGCTGGACAGTGCTGAGAATGGGCTGGGTGATGCTGGGGAAGGCTTGAGGATGCTGGGGTTGGGCTGCACAGTGCAGGGATGGTCTGGATGGTGCTGGGGTTGGGTTGGACGTTGCGGAGCTGGGAAGAGCTCGAGGATGCTGGAGGTGCAGGGATGATCTGGGTGGTGCTAGGACCGGGCTGCACGATGCTGGCAAAGAGAGGGGTGATGCTGAGGAAGAGGTTGAGAATGCTGGGGTTGGGATGGACAGTGCAGAGCGATGATGGACGGTGCTGGGGAAGAGCTCGAGGATGCTGGGGTCAGGCTGAGTGCTGCTGGGGTGGGCTGGATGGTGCTGGGGCCAGGTTGGACGATGCTGGTGTTGGACTCAGTGATGCTGGGGCCAGGCTGAACAGCGCAGAGCTGGGTTGGATGGTGGCGGGGCTGGGCAAGAAGGAGTTAAGTGGCTGCAGAGCAAGGGGGCTCAGAGAATGTGTGTGTGTGTGTGTGCGGTCCAGCACCCACGGGGGGTGTGGCCCATCACACCCCACACCCCTGTTTGTGCGCAGGGGGAGGGGTGCAGCGTGTCGGGGCTCCGTGGGTGCGCAGGCTGCGTGCAAGAGCCCCGGCAAAGGCTGACCCAACGCTGTCTCCCTGGGAGCCACATTGCGCCTACACGCGTGTGCGTGCGTGTGCGAGAAGCGCAGGCTGAGCGTGTGTGGGGGAGCCACTGCGGAGCCGGCGTGCGCGTTTGTGCCTGGCTGTGAGATCCACAACACGCCTCTCGCTGGGAGGGCTGCGGAGCTGAGCGTGGCACCGTTCCCCGAGCGTGCCAACCGCATTGAGACGGTGTGCGGGGGCCACCCCGGGCTCAGCGTGTGTGTGTGAGCCTGTCCTGGTGTTTGAGTGTGCCCTGCTCTGGCTCCGTGCATGCTGGTGCACACCTGTGCCCTGCTCCGGCTGTGTGGCTTGATGCACACATGTGCCCTCCTTGGCTGTGTGCATCCTGGTGTTGGTGTGTGCCCTGCTCTGGCTCTGCGTGCATCCTGGTGCACGCTTGTGCCCTGCTCTGACTGAGTGTGCATCCTGCTGCATGTGTGTGCCCTCCTCTGGCTGTGTGTGCATCCTGGTGCACGTGTGTGCCCTGCTCTTGACTGTGTGTGCATCCTGGTGCACGCTTGTGCTCTGCTCTGGCTGAGTGTGCATCCTGGTGCACATATGTGCCCTTCTTGGTTGTGTGCATCCTGGTGCATGTGTGTGCCCTGCTCTGGCCGTGTGTGCATCCTGGTACACACATGTGCCCTGCTCTGGCTGTGTCTGCATCCTGGTGCACACGTGCACACTGTTCTGGCTGTGCACATCCTGGTGCCCGTCCTGGTGCCCTACTCTGGCTGTGTCTGCATCCTGGTACACGTGCATGCCCTGCGCTGGCTGTGCATGTCCTGGTGCACACGTGTGCCCTGCTGTGGCTGAGTGTGCATCCTGGTGCACACGTGTGCCCTTCTTGGTTGTGTGCATCCTGGTGTATGCGTGTGCCCTGCTCCGGCCGTGTGTGTATCCTGGTACACACATGTGCCCTACTCTGGCTGTGTCTACATCCTGGTGCACGTTCATGCCCTGCGCTGGCTGTGCATGTCCTGGTGCACACGTGTGCCCTGCTCTGGCTGTGTGTGTGTGTGTGTCTTTGTCAGGGGGGATGTGTATCAGTGTGGCTGCGTGTGTGTTGGGGCTGTGGGTGTGTGCCCAGAACACGCCAGTGTGACGGAGGGAGCAGGCAAGTGTGGGAAAAGCAGGAGGTGTGGGGCGTTGTTGAGGGCCCGTGTGCCAGCACTGCCCACTTCCTCCGCAGGCACAGGGACGGCATCTGATGGGAGCTCCTGGCCAAGGCAGAGGGGCTGCTGGCTCCCTCCTAACCAAGCAGCTTCTCACCCCACCCATGGCTGCCCGTGTGCACCCCGAGGTGTGGGAAGGCAGAGCTCATCTCCCGTCCCTTCCCTCTGGCCCTGAATGATGGGGATGGGCACGGGCGCTGTGCATGTGGGCAGTGCAGAGGCAGGTGGCCTGTCTGAGCCTCAGCCCTCGCTGCCTGCTCGGTTTTGCCTGTGGAAAAGTGCTTGTGCTTTGCACCAGCTCCCACCAAGCCAGAGGGGCTGTGGGGAAGCAGAGCTGGCTGGCAGCGAGCGGCAGCGCCTGGCAGGTCGGTGCCCTCTGCACCCCATGGCCACCCTGAGTGCTCCTGCTGCAGTGATGGTGTGGATCCTCCCCGAGGTGGTGGTCAGGTCTTTACGCTCACATTAGGCTTCTGGAGGGGCAGACAAGTGTCCCCTCCACGTGCTGGTCCCCCTCCAGCACCGAACAAACTCTCCTCCAAGCCTCTGCCGTGACGCAGGTAGGAAGCCCCAGCCCAGGATGAGGCCCAGGCAGGAGCAGGATTTAGAGCCTTGTTGCCATCATTTCAACTGGAGTTTGGCACCGACGTGCCTTTGAGGATTTGAACCTGGTGACTTCCCCAAAACCATGCCACCAATGTAGGGCTGGCACCTGCTGCATGGTGGGCAGCCACGTCCCTGCAGGGGCTGGTGACCCACAGGACCATCTTGGAGAGCTTCCTGCAAAATGGACTCTCGGAGCCTTGCGAATCCGCCCCCGACTGCTTCTCCTCTGAGGAAGCACGAAGCAGAGCCAGCCCAGAGGCTTCTCACAGGAAGCTAATGCCTGGTCGGAGCCTCCACTCCTGCTCCTGAGACATGGGGCTGCTTCTTACACCGAGGCTTTTCCAAATCTGAGCTCTGCAGCTGGAGTGTGCAAGCCCAGCTCCCATCTCCGCAGCAGCTCGGCTCCTCTCCGTGTCCATGACGCACCGGTACAGTTGGAAGCACGGCTGCAAGTGGCAAAGGAACAGAGCAGCACAAGGGGAACGTGCACTCTGCAGCAGGAGCCTCCTGCACCTCGGTCCCCCCCTCGCTCCAGCCCAATTTCACCCTCAGAGCATAAACATCTGGCGAGCCAGAAAAAAAAAGTATATCAAATAAACATCAGTAGTAATTGGAGACCCGTTTTGAAATGGGTTTGATACCTGCGTGCCTCCCAGGCATGCTTTTCTCATGTTAACCATTGTGCATCTTTGCATGAAAAATGAGGCTTGATTTTTCAGGCTGGATAACGGCAGCGCAGCACCGAGAGAAATGAACACGCTGTGTCCCCTCTAATCTGTCCACAATCAGGCTTCTGCGAGCGCTGAGCCGCTCCTGCCGGCGTCAGAGACGAACAGTCCCAGATCCAGATGGCAGCTCGCTCTCCTCAGTGCCCACATCATCCCTTTGCCATCCACAGAGGAGGGGAGCAGCCCGCGGGAATTGTCCCTGGGAGGACCCCCCGTGCCACGGCAGCCGCCTGCACCCCTGCCTTTGCTGCCCGTGGCTCAGGCTGGAGCCGTCAGCTTGTGCTCGGCAGCATCAGCCCCAGGCGAGGCAGCACCTGGTTGCCAGAAGCTGCGATGACTTCCCATTTGCTTTTGGACAGGGTTCAAGGTGCTGATTTTGAGCCCAGAGCTTGGCAGGATTTTAACTCTTCCCGTTTTCCAGGCTGGATCCATCAGAGGCGAGGCTGAAGCTGCAGCTGGCCGAGTGCTCTGGGCAGCCGTGCCTGGGGCTGGAGGCAGCGGGCAGCCCCACGCTCTGGCTCTGCAGCGCTGGGCAGCCTTTTGGGGCTCTTGGGCCATGGTGAGGTGCACTGAGTCACCTTAGACCAGGCTGAGACATCACCCACCCTTCCCAGAGGAGGCTGGGTTTGAGGAGGAGACTCCAGTCCATGTATACTGAGAGCAACGGGTTGCAGGAGAAACACAAACCATGGCTGGGATGGTTGAAGGGAGTTGTATTGAGCGGAGAGTCTGCTTGATTATTCTCCATTTTTAGGGGTATTGTTAGGGGTCTGCAGGACAAATGGCAGTGAAGGTTCAGTTGCTCTGCTTGGGGATGAGAAGGAAGCCCTTGGCTGGGTCTTGCTGAGAGCTGGTGGTGTGAGAGCAAAGCTTTGGTGAAACCACTCTCCCAGAGATCTGCAGCTTGGACTTGGAGTGCCCCAACCACATATGGCATAAGAATGATGATGCTTTATAGGAGATACCTGTATCACACACTTTGTATCTGCTTCCCTCTCGTTTGCCAGCTTACCTGTGTCCCTCTGTGGGTAGCGTTGTTGGCTCGAACTGGTGCAACTGGGAGCAGAGTTTCCATGTGCTCTGTACGACCTTCTCTTATGGTTTTGTGTGTGCAAGAGAAAGGGAGCCCTGAGCCCCTTCCTGCTTGCAGAGGCATCGTACAGGGGAAGCTCCCATGAGGCTGAGCCTAATGTGCCTTCTCAGGCACCTGACGGATGTCAGCCTTGCCCAGCTCTAACGGCTGCCGGGTTTGGAGCTCCTGAGAGCTTTCCCTGAATGAGGCCTGGCTTGCTGCAGCTCTTTGCAAAGCTCTCCAGCTGCTTGAAGCAAGCACCGTACGACTTCCAGAGCTCTCATGGGGGCCTCAGTGGGCTTGTGCCCACTGGGGATGTGGGGGGGGGGGCGTGACAAGCAGCCACAAACCATCACTCCCGCCTACAGCATCGTTTCGATGTCCCCTGGGTCTGGTTTCTGTGTTCCATGGAGAGCAGCCACCCTTCTGCACATCCCTTGGATGACTCCCATCGAGGGACCCCGTTCCCTCAGGCCCCCAGCAACTGCCTTTAGGTTTGTCATCCCCTTTTATCTCCTGTGCTGCCCATACAGCAGTTGCTGAGGAGTTGGAGGAGCCCCCTCTGCGGGAGGGACCAAGGAGCTTTGAAGAAAGGTGTTGACACTTATAGGTGGGCAGAGGCCTGGCCTGTGAGCAGGGAAGGTGGGCGGCAGCTCCGTGTGAGCATGAAATATGTACAAGGCAGGAGTGATAAAACTGATCAGCACTGGCTTAACTCTGTGCTCAGGAGGAGCAGGATGAGACCCATGACGAGTGTCATCAAAGTCCCCTCACATCAAGTATTTAACATCCAAATCCCTCAGTCATTTGTCTCAATGTGTCTTGGCAGGACAGGGGCCACCCACACGATTTCCCTTTGCAAGATGACAAATGTATGACAGCCCCATGGCTCCAGCCATCCCCTCGCTGCACAGCACTGGCGTGGGGGCTGCCTGGGGTGCCAGGACCCTCTCCCCACCTCGTCCCCTCATCCCTTTCAGATGTGATGAGGTATTTTCTTCATCCACGTTATCGCAGAGCTGTGGTAGAGGAGCTGCCTGGAGGTGAGTCACTGATTTCTTACGTTCAGTGCCCACAATGGTCCAGCTGATGGCTTTGCACGGAGCAGCTTCTTTCCGTGCAATGTGGGTTTGGGAAGAGTGTAGCAAACATCTCCAGGGTGTTTCAGGGCATCACTTTGTGTCCTGAGAAGTCCAAGTTGGTAACTCTTCTTGTGGGAGACTCCCCTCTGCCCCTGGGGTCCCCATGAGGATGGAGATGGGCTGACCATGTGTGTCAGGCTGCTTTGAGTCGGACCAAAGTGCTCGGCTGCAGCTGCCAGGGAGCCTCACAGTTTGCTTTGGAAACGTCATCTGGGAGCTAATGCTTTCCACCATCTTCTTACCTCCAGCCCCTCTGGTGTCTCTAGGGCTTACACAGCTCTTGCCCCATTCCAATCAACCTTGGCTTTCCTCTGGGGCTGCCCTGGCCCCATAACGTGTCCTTCTGTCCTTCACCCTGGGACAGAGCCAGGCAGCTGCCGGCTCCAGTGACAGGGACGACTCTTCCTTCCCCAGGGCCAGCACCAAGGTGGGCAGGGGCCATGTCCTACTGCTCCATCAGCAGAGCAGCACCCCACGAGATATTTATAGGCTCAGTAATGTTATTCCCCTGCCAAACTATTACTGAAATAGGCTCAGTGTGTGTCATAGGAGAGAGGATTTTAATGGCACAGTTTCTTCGCTGCGGGAATGAAGTTGAAGCTGTTTCCTGCGTCCGATTAATCCTTCACGTGGTGGAGAGGATGTGACCCCTTGGGCTGCTCTGGTGGCTTGGCTGGGGGGTTGTGGGCTTGGACAATTCCTTGGGATGGGCTCCTCAGCCAGGCGTTCGTTGCCCGTGGCTGTTGGGACCTGCTGCCTCCCACCCCTGCCCAGCTGCCCCTGAACTGCAGGGGCGGTGGGGCCACTCTGGAGCTCCTGGTGGGACTGGGAGCTGGTGTGGGGTACAAACAGACATTGCTCAAGGGACAAGGTCCCTTTTCCAGCCACTTTCACGTTCTGAACTGTGACCAATCTTCCAAATGATCGGAAAGGGCCACTTTGGCATTTTCTAAATATCCCACCGTCCTTTTGTCTCAGCTGGACACTGCTGATGGTTTGGGAAGAGGTCAAAGTCCAGAGAATCCTTGTAGAAATGTCTTGAGGAAGCATTTCATCTCGCCAAAGTGCAAAGCATTTCTCAGCCTTTCAGTTTATAAACACTGGTGAGATTCCCTGTCTAATCCCCACTTGCTGTGTGTCTCTGGGATTGAAGAACCCTTTCCATGCCAGGCATAGGTTTGGGTTGTGCTTTCCAGGCAGCATGCTGGAGGTGCAAGGATGGACAAGCCCCCCAGAGCACGATGGCCCATGTCCTCTCCTCCAGCCCAGCAGTGATGCTCACTGAAGGTGCAGGTGCCCTCTGTGGGGTGCAGGGCAGGAGGGCTGGGCAGGAATAGGGGCACATGAGCTCCCAATGAGATCTTCACTCATTTCCTGGGTCTGACCAGGCATGGAATCCTGTCCCCAGTGGTTAAGATGGGTCTGCCTGTGGGATTAGAGTCCTGAAGGGCATGAGCAGAGGGTGGTGAGACACTGGCACAGGTTGCCCAGGAAGGTTGTGGATGCCCCCCTCCCTGGAAGTGTTCCAGGCCAGGTTGGATTGGGCTTTGAGCACCCTGATCCAGCAGGAGGTGTCACTGCCCACAGCAGGGGGTTGGAACTGGGTGGGCTGTAAGGACCCTTCCAACTCAAATCATACCAGGAGCAGTGAAGCTGCTGAACTGTGGGGAACCAAGCTCTCCATGTGACATGGGGATGGGAGGCTCCCACAGAACAGGGCTCCCCAGGTTTGGGAACGGTTGCTGCTGAGGCCCAAGGAAAGCTGTGAGGTATCAGAGCCAGAGGAACAGCAGTGGAGGAGCTGCTGAGTGTGCAGCCCTTGCCACCCAGATGGCTCCAGTCCTCTGCTTGGAGCTGTGAGCTGGAAAGAAGAGCCTTTCCCTCCCGTTGTCCCCTGACAGCCTCCAGCGCTGCCCACGTGTGATTCAGCCAGAGCTGCTCCTGCTGCTCCGTGCCCTCTGTCCTGGGGTGAGCTGGCCAGGGGATGGTGGCCAGGGGCCAGTGGGCAGGAGGAGCTCAGTGCCCACTGCCCCGGTGCCCCTGCAGTGCTGCCCGTGAAGAGCAGCAGCCAGGCCCTTGCAGACACAGCTTGGAAACTGGGAACAGACACGCTGAAGAAACATGTCCTGCCCACACAGCCCAGGCTGTCCTCCTTCCCCCACCACAGTGTCACAGTATCACAGGGTTGGAAAAGACCTCTGAGATCATCCAGTCCAACCTCTGACCCAACACCAGCACCCACTCATCATTTAAACCATGGCATTAAGTGCTTCATCCAATCTGCTTTTAAACACCTCCAGGGACGATGACTCCACCCCCTCCCTGGGCAGCCCATTCCAATGGCCAATCACCCTTTCAGTGAAACATTTTTTCCTGATATCAAGCCTAAGCCTCCCCTGACAAAGCCTGAGACCAGGTCCTCTGGTTCTGTCACTGGTCTCTGAGAGAAGAGACCAACCCCTCCCTGCCTACACCCTCCTTTTAGGTAGTTACAGAGAGCAATGAGGTCTCCCCTGAGCCTCCTCCTCTCCAGGCTAAACAACCCCAGCTCCCTCAGTCGCTCTTCACAGGGCTTGTGCTCCAGCCCCTTCCCCATCTTTTCCCCATCTTTGTTGCTCTCCTCTGGACACTCTCCAGCATCTCAACATCTCCCTTAAACTGAGGGGCCCAGAACTGGACACAGCACTCAAGGTGCAGCCTGACCAGTGCCGAGTACAAGGGGATGATAACTTCTCCAGTCCTGCTGGCCACACCATTCCTGATGCAGGCCAGGGCACCATTGGCCCTTTTGGTCACCTGGGCACACTGCTGGCTCACCTTGAGCTTCCTGTCCACCATCACTCCCAAGTCCCTTTCCACTTGACTCCTCCAACCACTCTGTTCCCAGCCTATAGCTCTGCATGGGGTTGTTGTGTTCAAAGTGTAGAACCCGACACTTGGACTTGTTAAACTTCATCCCATTGGAATCAGCCCAGCTCTCCAGTCTGTCCAGGTCCCTCTGTAGGGCCATCCTACCCTCCAGCAGATCGACACTTCCTCCCAGCTTGGTATTGTCTGCGAACTTGAGCTGCTCCAGCGAGCTGCAGGCTCAGCGCCCCATCGGGAGCTGGCAGAGGGATGGCACCCTGCAGGGTGGGGACTCCTGAGCTCCAGGGCAGGTGCAGCCTTAGAGAGGCTTTTCCTGTGGTGCCATGGGTAGCAGGACCCATTCCTCCTGCCCTCAGCTCTGCAGGCTTCCCTGTGCCTCCTGCCGGCTCAGCACAATTCCTTTCGGTGGAGGTTGCTGTGGAGGGAGGCTGCGTGGCTCTGGAGGCAGCATCCCTGCCCTGCTCTCCTCCTGCCTACATGTCTTTGGCTTCCACTGTTTCTGACAGAACCCAGACAGACTGCTTGGACAGCTGGACCCCTTGTCCTTTCCACCCCCAGTTATTTTCTGGACAGTCATTCCATTCCTCTCCCTCTGGTGGCTGCGTATCCTGAGATCAATGCTGAGTGCTCTCCTCCTCCTCCTTGCTGTACTCTCCCTTAGGATGGATCATTCAGCTTGCTCCTCCTCCTCCTTTTCCACTTCATTAATGAGTCTCTTTGCACTAAGAAGTCGTGATAGCTGCTGGGGGACTGGGGAGGATTGTGGAGAGCAGTGGGGAGGCCATCAGTCCAGCTGTGGGGGGGCTGGGATGCTGGATGCTGGGTTTGGGATGCTGCTGCGGTTGCCTGAGCCCTCAGCACAGGGTGTGTGGGGTGAGAGTGTCAGGACATACAACGAGGGTTCTGCAGTGGCAGGAGGTGGAGAAGTCCCTTCGGGGCAGCTCCCAGCTGCTCTGCTAAGGGTTTGCACCATTCCTGCCGTGCATGGTGCTCCTCACCCTGCTGCAGGGTTTGTCCTTCAGGACAGCAAGGTTCAACAAGGCCAAGTGCCAGGTCCTGCACTTGGGACACAACAACCCCGTGCCGTGCTCCAGGTCTGGGGAGGAGTGGCTGGAGAGCTGCCTTGTGGAAAAGGCTCTGGGAGTGTTGGTTGACAGTGGCTGACCATGAGCCAGCAGTGGCCCAGGTGGCCAAGAGGGCCAGTGGCATCTTGGGCTGTGTCAGACACAGTGTGGGCAGCAGGAGCAGGGCAGGGATTGTGCCCCTGCACTCAGCACTGGGGAGACAGCACCTCGAGTACTGGGGTCAGTTCTGGGCCCCTCACTACAAGAAGGACATTGAGGGGCTGGAGCATGGCCAGAGATGGGGAATGAGGCGGGGGAAGGGTCTGGAGAACAAGGCCTGTGAGGAGAGGCTGAGGGACCTGGGGTTGTTCAGCCTGGAGAAGAGGAAGCTGAGGGGAGCCCTCATCACTGTCTACAACTGCCTGAAAGGAGGTTGTGGTGAGGTGGGTGTTGGTCTCTTCTCCCAAGTGACAGGTGACAGGATGAGAGGAAATGGTCTCAAGTTGTGCCAAGGGAGGTTCAGATTAGACATCAGGAAAAATGTCTTCACAGAAAGGGTTCTGAGGCACTGTAACAGCTGCCCATGGAGGTGGTTGAGTGCTCATCCCTGGTGGTGTTTAGAAGATGGGTAGATGAGGTGCCCAGGGATGATTTAGCAGTAGACAGGTATGGTTGGACTCGATGATCTCAAAGGTCTTTTCCAACCAAGTGATTCTATAGTTCTGTTATTCTATGACTCTCATGGGCAGGGGATGCGTAGCCCCTGGGGTCACCTCCCAGCTCCATCTCCACCACAAAGCTCCAGGAGGCTCCCCATGTGCATCTCACAGGAGGTTCCCACCAGCCCTTCTGGGTTCCTGACCTAATAGCCTGGGTAGGGGTAGGAACTATGGGTCCTGGGCAGCTGCCAGTCCCTCACCCAGCAGCTCCCCTGGCTCAGCAGAGGGGTCTGTCTGGCAGCTATGCGTGGCTCAGACCCTTCCTAATGAAAATTGAACTTTCCAAACACATTTTGTGGACATTGCTTTAGTCTCCCAGTGTCTCAACACTCTCCGAAACCTGAGAAACTGAGACGGTTTCTTCTCAGCGGGGAGGGAGCCCCTGTTGTCGCACTCCCACATGTGCACACATGCACACACACAGGCTCTTCTTTCTCTTCCTTCCCACCTTCCTCCTCCAAAAGACTTCAAACAATTTATACAAATGTTTTTTTCTCCCAAACTGTTGCCTTTCCCTGGGCTCTGCTCCCCAAGCGCGTGGTTGTGGCTGCTCCACCTGTGCAAAGTCCCTGCAGCGGGGGCAGCCTCAGCCTGTGGAGGGGGAAGGTGCTGAGGTGGCTGCACCGGGGGTGCTGGGCTGTCCCCAAACAGCAAACCTCCCTTTGCTTATAGGGGGGCTCATCTGGTTCCTCAGAGTTGTTGTAGATGCAATAAGGCAAAGCCTTCCTCAGGGCTGCCTGGCTGCGCTCTCCAGGAGGCCGTGGAGGTCCTGTTCACTGGAAGCACGTTGGGAGATGCCCACAGCCCCATGGCACCCTTCTTGCCTTGGGGTGCTGGGTGCAGCGAAGGGCAGGAGGCCTCCTCCCTCTGCTCTGTTGCAGGCTCTGCCATCTGAGTGTCCTGCGGGCACGGACAGACCCAGGGCCAGGCTGGAGGAGGACTGGAGTTGCAAACCCCTTTGTTGTCGTGTGAAGGGAACTGACTCACTGCTCTCCCGTGCTGTCATAAGCAGATGGATGATTTAATCACCTAGCAACCAAAATAACGTCAGGTGAGGAGCGCTTCCCGACATGCTCTCGGCCCACAGCCCCTCCACTGGGCTGCTGGACCCCGATGGGCAACCCCCAGCCATTCCCCAGCCCTTGGGCTCCCCTGGGATGAGGCTGGCAGGGAGCTCTCTCCTGCCAGCCCCAGCAGAGCTGTGCAGGGATGTGCTGTGCTGACCCAACAGAAGTGGCTCCTGAAGCTATGGCTGAGGTGGGGTGCAAGGGGTGAGGATCAGCTCCTAGAAATGTCAAAGGGGCATCTCCAAACGCACACGGTGGGACCAAGTCTCCAGCACTGTTTGGGCAGCTTGCTGACTGGAGCACACAGAGGACCCACACAAGGAGAAAGGGAGAGGTTTGGATTGGATATTAGGGAAAATGCCTTTGCTGACAGAGTGGTGAAGCCCTGGCAGAGGCTGCCCAGGGCAGTGGGGGAGTCTCCATCCTTGGAGGGGTTCAAAAACTGTATGGATGTGGTGCATATGGACATTGTTTAGAGGTGGAGTTGGCGGTTTTGGGTTAAGAGTTGGACTTGGTGATGTTAAAGGCCTTTTCCGATCGTAATGATTCTGTGATTCCATGATTTCAAGTGCTGGGCAGGGGAGGGCTGGCCCAGCCTGGCCCAGTGGGGCACCGAGGTGTGAGGACACTTTCAGTCTTGGGTTGTCCATGCCATGCACTCACAGCTAGCTGGAGTCCTTTGCTGCAGACCCCTTTGTGGTGCATGTGTGAGGTGATGCAGAGAGGACACATCTGCCCAGGCCACAAATTCCACTCTTATGGGGATGCTCTGCTGGGTTGCCCAGGGTGGGCTTGTTCCCCCAGCTCTGGTGCTCAGACCTCAGTGGGCAGGGTGGGATCACTCACAGGCCTCAGGGCTGCTCAGTGTCAGCCAGTTCAGGGGCTGGAGGGTGGGATGGTCCAAGAGCCACTGGCCCAGACCATATAAATATCCCATACCCCCCAAGAAGCCAACATCCAGCCAGGGACCAGCTGTGCCAGGCAAACCTCACTGGGTGAGGCGATGCGGGCGCGCGGGCGGTGGGGAGTGGCTGCTCCCCGCCTCCAGCGGATGAGGCTGAAGGACGTGGGGCCATCGCAGTGTTGGGCAGGGGCTAGGTGGCCCCAGCTCTGCAGCTGCCAGGGACTGGAGGAGGGCTGTGAAAATAGGGCAGCCCAGCTCCCAGCTCCTCTTTGTGGGACAGAGCCGATATAATTAGCCCATACGCCCTGTTCTGTGCCACCGCGGCCCCGGGGAGCCTGGCAGCCCTACTTTGGTGGCACCGCTCGTCCTGGCGAAGGTGAGCCACTTCCAGGTGGTGGATCCTGACTGGTTTGCTCTCTCCATCCCCGTGCTGCTCCAAGAAGCGCTGCCTGGTCTCCTTGACCATGTCCCCTCTCCCCTGCTGCAGGGTCTGGTGGCTCTGGTGGACCCCGCTGACCTACAAGAGAGAGGTCAGTGAGATGATGCTGGAAGGAGCTGAGCATATGGATCAGCACCTGTGCTTCTGTCATCTGAGGCAAGAAGGGACCAAATCCAGTACCTGCCACAGACAAGCTGCAGGACAAAGGCCCACAGGCAGCCTAGGAGTGGAGGAGTCTCTCCAAGTCAGGCTCTTAACGGCACTAGTGGGCATCCCAGCCTGTGTCAGTGCTGCCCCAGGAGAGCCTTGTCCCTCCAAACATCCATGAAACCATCCTGGGGCAGCTCCAGAAGTGCAGAGACTTCTGGTAGCATGCATCTCCCTAGTCCTCCTGCTGCCATGCAGTTTCCTGCAGTCACTGCTGGTGTCCCATTTGGGGGGAGAAGAAAAGCCAGGGCCTGCTCTATCTTGTTCTAGTTCCCTCCTGCTCAGTGCCACAGCCCTTCTCTCAGCACCCTGTGGAGTTCTCAAGTTCATAAAATCCTAGAATGGTTTGCATTGAAAGGGACCTCAAAGCCCATCCAGTTCCACCCCCTGCCATGGGCAAGGACACCTCCCACTGGATCAGGGGGCTCAAAGCCACATCCAACCTGGCCTGGAACACCTCCAGGGATGGGACAGCCATGACATCTATGTGGAGCCTGTGCCAGTGACTGATTTATGACCACATCACCACTGAGTGTTTGCAGTGTTCTGCACATCCCTGTGCTGATCAGTTGACCCTCCTGGACTGGTCCTGCCAAAGAAGATGAGCCATAGCTATTTGGGACCGTTTTGTGGTTCTGACAGCAAAGCCATCAAATCCAGCCATTTTTTGCCCCCTTCAGCAGCCAGGAATGTGTTTGCCACTCTCACTCCTCCAGCCACTTCCAGTTCCTCCACAGGTATGGACTCAAACCAGGTGCCCACCAGCTCCATCAGGGTCCCTCTGCCAAGCTCCCATCCAGGTCTTGGGGTGATCTGGGGATGCTCCCTGCGGAGTTTGCTGTGGGAGGAACCCTCACGGACACTTCCACAGCCTGCTGCAGAAACAACTGAGCTCTCCATGAACCAAGGCATATTTCAGGGAGAGAGGAAAGGAATTTGAACTCCACAAATGCCCCCTGACGCTGCTTTGTGCCGGAGGTGGAACGCTGCTCTAAACCTCCCTTTCTCAGAAGGGCAGAAAGGGATGTTTATGTATCCCAGGCTCAGAACTCGGCTCTTCAGGCTGTTCTCCTTGGTCTCCCATCTGAGGAGCAAGGCAGGGCTTTGTCCCCCTGCCACCAAAGGCCACTTGCCTCAACTGGATGGCTTGACTGGAAGATGGTGCCCACCAACCATAGCAGGCAGCATGGACCAGGTTATCGTGGTGCGTCCCTTCCAAGCCAGGGATGACCTAACCAGCCAGAGGGAGAAAGGAACTGCTTTGACATTTCCCACCCTGGGCAGGGAAGTGACCCCATGAGGGGGTGCATGGGACCATGGGGCACACTGTAACCTCTTCCATCAGGAGAAGGCACAGCACGTTGTGGCCTTTAGGGAAGCTGTGGCAAGGCGAGGCTCTGGCTCACCCTGGCTGCTGGCCCTGGCCTGTGCCCCGAGCAGTGCGGTGCGAGCGTTGTGTTGGTGGGCTGGCCTGGGGGTGCTGGCAGGGCCACCCTGGCTGCTGGCACAGAGAGTGTCTGAGGGGGCCTTGTAGCAGCCCGTGGTGAGGCCCCCGTGTACGAGGGGCATTAGGAACCCCCAGGTTTTCCTGAGTCCCACCATGATGTGGTAGATCTGCTGGCAATGGGCTGAGCCGAGTGGGAACAGGGTGGGATGCTGCTCCCAGGGTACGTGGCATCTCCTGACCTTGGCAATGCTGCTGGAGGATGGGGCAGGCTGGGGGAGAGGCATTTTTAGTTGGAAAGCCAAATGGTGAGAGACCAAACCATCCTTGAAGCTGGCGAGGAGTCCTGTCTGCTCTGCACTCAGTCCAGGCACCACGGTGGCTGCTGTGTGAAGGCCAGGGAGACGCCAGGTCCATCCTCCCCCTACCTCTGCTCAGCACTCAGTGTGGCTGCTGGCCCTGCACAAAAGCTCTTGGAGACCCAGCCTGCCTTGCCCAGGGGGAAAGGACTGTCACTTATAAAATCATAGGATGCTTTGGATTGGAAGGGATCTTAAAGCCCATCCAGTTCCAAACTTCCTTCCATGGGCAGGGACACCTCCCACTGGATCAGGGGGCTCAAAGCCACATCCAACCTGGCCTGGAACACCTCCAGGGATGGGGCAGCCACCACTGCTCTGGGCAACCTGGGCCAGGGCCTCCCCGCCCTCATTGTGAAGAATTTCTTCCTATTATCTCATCTCCTTCCCCCTTCCAGTTTAAAGCCGTTCCCCCTCATCCTATCACTACTTGCCCTTGTAAAACATCCCTCCCCAGCTTTCTGGTAGGTTTCCAGTGCCATTTCTACTCTTTCCTCTCCCTGCAGTCTTGATGGGATGGCTTTCTGGTCAGCCTGATGGTTTTGTGTAGGGTGCCTTCATTTATCCTCCAGGCAAGGAAGACAGAGGAAAAAGACCAAACCTGTGGATTTGAGGAGATCATCTCAGGTCTGAAGCAAGCTCTGACTCTCTGACTCTCAGATGCTTTGAGCACCCTGATCCAGTGGGAGATGTCCCTGCCCATGGCAGGGTGGTGGAACTGGATTGGCTTTGAAGTCCTTTGCAATCCAAGTGCCTCAGTGGTGAGAAAGGCCAAGGCTGGGAAGGAGCCAGTGAGTCAAACCCAAAGCCACTTACACCCTGCTCCAAGAGGAGGCATCAGAAAATCTTCTGCTGGCAAAGCTGACAAGGCTCTGCTGGAGAGCAGCTCCAGTGCAACTCCTTCTGCAAGAGTTGCAGCAGTTTGGCCTCTCCACTTGAGATGGGAACAAGAGAGTGAACTGGGCCTTGTCAACACTTCCATGAACTCTTTGTTCTGTGCACACCATCTTCTCCTCAGTGGAGAAAAGACAGTGCCCGTTTGTTGACTGAAATCCAGTTTTCCTGACCTTTATGATAATGGGAATGTAAAATCTGACCTCCCCTAGAAGTCCCTGCAGGCCGAGCGAGAGCTCTCTCCGTGTTTAACTGGCACGGCGCAGGGTGCTGTGGTTTGGGTGGTTTTCTCCCCGTTGTGCTGACATCACTGTTAAAGAGATGTCTGTGAAAAACACACTCAGATGTCATAAAAATGTGGCTGAAAGCCCTGTTCTCTCTCAGACCGCATGTTTATGGGCACAGAGCTTTTACAGGTAGATTAACTTAATTAAAACTGAAAGCACTCATTGATACGACTCTACCTCAATCTAATAATACCTTAAGCCACCAAAGCCCATCTCTGCCATGAAGCTGCCCCCAGCATTGTTTCCCAAATCCTCCTTCTGCCTTTGTGTCATGTTTGCATTCCTGGGCTGGATGGTGCTGGATCAGGGTTGTGCCAGAGTGCTTGCTCAGCACCACAGGTCATCGGGGAGCACCTGGCACCACACAGGGTGGACACCATCCAGAGTGGGTCTTGCAGATGTCAAGTCCCAGCAGGGTCATACCAGGGGTGGAGGAAGAGGGCATCTCTACACTTGTGCCCTAAGGATGTGGCTCATGCTTTGGTGCTCTGGGTCTTTGCTCTCCTGTGGGAAGCTTTTGCACACAGCAGGGAGCACTCCTGCAGGCAGCCAAGCTGCCTGGGTTTGTGCCTGGTGGTGGGTTGGCTTTGAGAAGGGCTATGATGGTGGGGATGACTAGAATGACTTTGGGAAGATCAAAGCTGTAGAGCAGTTCTTGAGATGGTCTTAGAACCACCTGATCTCCTGTTTGATCTGGAGCAAGTTGCTCACCAAGGAGAGAGGAACCCAGTTCTCTAAGGAGCTACAGGACAAACAGAAGCCCTGATAGAGGCAGCGAGGGTTCAGAAGGAGCTGAGGCCACCTCTGTTGCTCCTCCTTGCCTGGAAGCAATGTCTTGTCTGTGGGCACAGTCTAGAGGAGGTGTTCAGAGCAGTCTCCACACTCCTACCTTGGGCACCACCCAGACCACCCAGGGCTGGGATGGCCCTCTCGGAGGTACGGCCGTGCCCGTCTGCACGCACAAGGACCACATCACCCATGGCTCTCAGGGAACCCCATCACAACACGGAGGTGCCAGTCAGAGCTCTCCTTTTGGCCCCCTTCCCCAGCCAGAGCTACAAACGAGAGGAGGAGACAAGGGGGAACCTCAAGAAGTGGTGTGAGCAGCCTGGGGCACTTGCTGTGCTGCTACTGGCTGATGTCCAGTCCTCTGGCCGATGCCCAGTCCTCCAGGTGATGCCCCAGTGTGACTTGCCAGTGGGTGAGTGGGGAGGAGGCTCTGTGTGCCCCTGAGACAGTGCAGGTGGCCTCCAGCCTGGCGCCAGGCTGCCCTTCTCTGGCAACAGCAAGAAGATCCAATTTGTCTCCCCTGCCTTCAACTGGCCCCACTAAACAGGTTTTAATTTTGTTAAATAAATATGAAGTAATGGCAGCAGGGCTGGGAGCCAAATGGCCTGGGGACATCCTTGAGAGCCAGACGAGCTCTACGGAAGGGCAAGACTCTCTGCAGGAGCTGTGTGAGCTGGGATGGCACCAGGCAGAGCCTTCCAGGGCGAGGGGGAGCTGTGGCAGAGGGGCCAGCAGGGTGGGCTTGGTCTTGCTGGCGTGGAGCAGATGTGGCTCAGCGCTGCGGGGCTCTCCCAGCACCTCGCTGCTTCCTGAGCAATTTCTAAATGGCTGCTAAACATTGCTGTCAGAAGCACACTCATCTTGCCTTCCTAATTAGTGGATCAGACAGCAATTTGTAATCCTTTTGAGCAGGAAGATCTTAGTGTCTGGCCCTGAAGCCTGGGCAGGACACAGGGAAAGGCATCACGGAGCAGAGCCTGCCCCAGCTGGCCAGGAACCCCAGCTGGGATCAGGCAGAAGGGATTTGTGCAGGAGCTTCTCAGTCTCTGCAAGAATTTCTTTCCCCTGCCTCTTTGGTCCAATGCACCTTCCTCTTCCTTCTCCAGATTTTTGGCATTTTCATTTCTCTTTGTTGATAGCAAGTGTGAGATAACCAATGTGGCAGCCCCAGCAGCAGGCTGGCTCGCCGAGTCACCTCCTGCTTGGCTCCAAGGTGGTGAGGTGGCAGGGTGGCATTGCCAGTGGGAGACAGAGTCCTTTGCACTGCTGGTGAGATGGATGAGCATGGTCAGGCTGGAGTCAGGATGCAGTCAGAGACCCTCTCAGCATGGGTCTGGTCTCGAGGGTGCTGTTTGCATTTTCAAGGCTGAGGAAAGAAGTGGGGAAAAGCCAACAAGCTGAAAAATAAGATGCAAAGTATTAGGGAATGAGGGTTGGGAGGGAAGCAGAGGGCAAAGAGATGAGCAGGACAAGCAGGAGAGGACCCAGGTTAGATCGGGGGTTGGAGGAACTGTTGAAACGAGTCCAGAGGAGGCTACAAAGATGATCTGAGGATTTGAGCTCCTCCCATCCAAGGACAGGCTGAGAGAGTTGGAGTTGCTCAGCCTGGAGAAGAGAAGGCTCTGGGGAGACCTTAGAGCAGCCTCCCAGTACTGAAAGGGGCTCCAGGAAAGCTGGGAGGGAATTTTTACAAGGCCTTGCAGTGACAGGATGAGGGGGAATGGCTTTGAATTGCAAGGGGGAAGATTTAGATTGACCATTAGGAAGAAATTCTTCATGAGGAGGGTGAGGAGGCCCTGGCCCAGGTTGCCCAGAGAAGCTGTGGCTGCCCCATCCCTGGAGATGTTCCAGGCCAGGTTGGATGAGGCTTTGAGCCCCCTGATCCAGTGGGAGGTGTCCCTGCCCATGTCAGGGGGGTGGAACTGGATGGGCTGTGAGGTCCCTTCTGACCCAACCCATTCTCTGTGTGGCACTTGGACAGACCAAGCCGTGCTCTCAGGAGGTGGGGATGGAGCTGGAAGCTCACAGAGGGGTCACAGCAGCTTCCTCTTCCACAAGAGACGTGGAGGGGCCACGCTGTGGAGTGGAGCTGAGCTGAGAGAAGGGCAGCAGGCACAGGGTGACGATGGGCGTTGAGGCTCTGGGTTTATTAACGGAGGGGAGAGGCAGCAGCGGCGCTTTGGGCAGACTGGGGGGATCAAGGAGAATTAGAATGTTGGGAGAGGATTGTGCAGCCCTCACCACATCAGGGATGGTGCTGAGCAGCTCCTTGCTGCTGGTGTCTTTAGCATCAACTAATCTGGGAAAGGCGTATGAGCCCTGCATGCATTAACCTTTATAAATGGCTTAATAGGAGGTGCAGCTGCGAAGCACGGGAAGGGTCGTGGGAGCCGTGCAGGCACAGCTCTTGGCACCTCGGGCACCAAGAGCCTGGCCCCAGGGGGGCACAGCCTTGGCAGGGCAGGGGCCCCTTGGGCCAGCCAGGGGGACGGAGCCGTCCCAGGTCACAGAGCAGGGATCTTGATAGAAGGAACCAGCTACAAGCAGTGACTTCAAGGAACACTGCTTTGCTACTGCATTTCTCCAGTCTTCAGAAGAAAGTGTTTATAATAGCATTGGTGACTCACTGAGAGCGATTTACTCACCAGTTAATGACTGAGCAGAGTTCCAGGGCTCTGAGTGGTGCTGGCTCAGATAAACTCAACCTTTCTCCCAGATTCCCATTAACAGT
Source organism: Tapera naevia (assembly GCA_033556795.1). Lineage (NCBI taxonomy): Eukaryota > Metazoa > Chordata > Aves > Cuculiformes > Neomorphidae > Tapera > Tapera naevia. Next base: position 2,080,578 of record JAUMJJ010000085.1, read on the forward strand.
GGAGAGTTGTCTGGAGCTGGACCATTCAGAGAGGGCAGGTGAGCAGCACGGACAAGGAAGGTGTCTTCCTGACCCAGTCCTGGCCCCTGAGAGCTCTCCTGGTGCTGAGGGGCTGCGTCAGAGCCAGAGGCAGAAGGAGAAAGGGAACAATTTCACAGGAAGGCTGGGGAGTCACATGTGTAGAGGCTTCAGAAGCCACCTGCTCTGGTTTTGGTGCTCATTCTTGCAAACTCTCCAGAGCTGCACCCTGAGGCAGCTGCCCACACATCCACACAGAGAGGGTGGTGAGAGCCACCCAGCTCCTGGAGGAGCAGGAGGAGGTGTTGGTGGGAAGGAAGGGGCACCGTGGCTGGAGCAGGGGGCTGGGAAGCCTCAGGAGCTGCACTTCTGTGGGGCTGGGAAGCCTCAAAAGCTGCACTTCTATGGCTCTGGTCTTATGTAAAGTTACAAGTCTGCAGCAGGGAGGCTGCTTTGGGGGTGAACAAGGGGTTCCTGGAAGATGAGCTTCAAGCCAGGCCTGGCTACGAGTGGCTTGCAAGGAACAAACACAAGAACCACCATGCAATTCAGGACCTTTGTGCACCATCAGAGCTTGGATCCAGAGAGGGACAGGCTCTGGCTTTCCAGGAGAGACCATCTCCCACCAAGGTGCCCACGCTTGCTGCCCTGCTCGTGCCCCTGGTGAAAGGTGCTGTTTTGTGCATGCTGCATGCGGGAGGTCCCAGCCTGGCCACGACACACAGGAGCCCATCTGGTGGGTCCTGGCCCTCTGCTGCAGCTGAGCTTCCCCTGGCTCTCAGCCTGGCCCACCACGTGGTGGCCCAAGCAGTGAATCGTGAAGCCAGGGTGAGCGAGCCCGTGCAGGGCATCACAAGACGCTTGTCAGCACTGTCAGGGGCTTCACCCTCCAACCTGCCCCCCTTGTCATGCTCACCAGGGAGGTTTTGGTGGCTCCTCACTACAAGAAGGACATTGAGATTCTGGAGTGCATCCAGAGAAAAGCAGCAAAGCTGGTGAAGTATTTAGAGCACAAACCTTATGAGGAGAGGCTGAGGGACCTGGGGCTGTTTAGCCTGGAGAAAAGGAGGCTGAGGGGAGACCTCATCGCTCTCCACAACTGAAATGAAGTTGTAGTGAGGTGGGACTTGGTCTCTTCTCCCTGGCAGCCAGTGACAGGGCAAGGAAAAATGGCCTCAAGATGTGCCAGAGGAGATTTAGGCTGCACATCAGGGGGAATTTCTTTACTGAAGGGGTTCTCAGGCACTGGCAGAGGCCGTGCAGGGAGGTGGTGGAGTCACCATCCCTGGAGGTGTTTAAAAGATGGGCAGGTGTTGTACATAGGGGTATGGTCTGCTGGCAGGCTTAGCAGGGCTGGGTCGATGGGTGGACTCAGTGATCTATAAGGTATTTTCCAACTGAAACCACTCTGTGATTCTGTGATCTGGGGGTCCCAGGTCCCCAGGGAGCACAGGGTGCCCAGAGGCAGCTCCGTGTGCGTGCCATGGATGGGGAGATCATCCCAGACCTTTGCACTGGAAGAGACCAAACAGGAAAGGCAGACTGAAGAAATAATTTGAAGATTTTTTTTTCCTAGCTTTTCCTTTTCTCTCCCTAAATTGCCAAATCTGGGACAGAGAGCTGGCTGTTTGCATTTGTCACGCACGCACACAATGTTACATCTACACATTGTCTTGGCATCAAAGGGGAAGTGTGACGCTTCTCTGGCTGCGCAGGCAAGACAGGACAGTGCCTGCTTTTGGGAGGGAAGCAGTTATTATCAAAGGGTTACAGAGAGCTCCTGGAAAGGAGAATGAGAAATAAGGATGGAGAGCACGGAACTGGGAGTGACAGTGAGGCACTGCGAAAGCAGATCTTCTCCTGGTCTTTTCATCTTCCCTCTTTATTAAAGCAGGGAGAGAGCGAGCATCTCACGCCGTGGACTTGGGAATTATTTGAAGGAAAAAGAACCTGCAGCTGTGATAGCTGGAGGGAGCTGGGGGATTTTGTTTGGGAGGAGACTAAAGGAAACCTATCAGCATGCAAAGCTTTACTGCAGCGAGGATCAAGGTTAAGCCAACACAGCCACCTCACCCCAGGTGGGTGCTGAGCTCCTCAGGATGGGGACCCTTTCTCAGGCCCCTGAGGGGCTCAGCATCTCTCCCTCACAGAGCCCAAGTGCCCGAGCACTTGGAGGGGACATTTCCCAAAGTGCCACATGAGCTTGAAAATCTGGTGAGCCTTTGGTACCCAGGTCAAAACAGGCTTGGGCAGAGGGAAGGTGTAAGAGGCAGCGTGTGGAAACAAACCTGGAAATGATGGGCAGCCCTGCAGGAGCCCCCATCACCTGGAGCCCTTCAGCACATCCAGCTCTGCCTACTGCCCTTCCTGCCTTCCCTCCAGGGGCCTTCCCCATGTCCCCTGCCCACGGGAGCAGATGATCAGCTCATCCCCGGGCACATCCCAGCGGTGCCCACAACTGCAGCTGAGCCCTCTCCTTGCTCGGGGTTGTCCTGGCCAGCTGGGCAGCCCGGCACAGCCAGCTGAGCTGCTGCCAGGCAGCTGGGCAGCCAGGAGCAGCATGCCCTGCCTCCAGCCCCCCAGCTGCTACCTGGGCAGCCCCCGCTGTTTGCCAGATGCCAGCTCACCCATCCACTTCAAGCTGTCTCCCAGCCACGAGGCTCCTGGGGCTTTCCATCCATGGAAGGTCAGGTGCACCCAAGGGCGGCTCTCCCTGCTCCAGAGAGCTCCAGTGTCTTCTCCTTTCTCCTCTCTCTCTTTCCTCTCATCAGGGAAAAAGCACAGTGGTACAGTAGCAGTGATGCCACCCAGCTAGATTGCTCCCAAAGGACCCCACATCCAGCCCTTGCTCTCCCCTGGAGCTCTTCACACCAAAGCAGTGCAGCCAAGCTCCTCTCTGCACTGCACACACACCACAGGAATGCAAACAAACCCATCTTGGAGCTTTACTGCAGTGAAACTGGGTATGAAAAACATGGGGGAGAAAAATCGTCCAAGCCTGAAACTGGTGGCAAATCCTGCTGGGGAGTTTCTGCAGGGAGCTGGTGGTGAACGATCCTTGTGGAGCTGACTTGGTGCAGCACAAGAGCCACAGGCTCGGTGCCTCCAGAGCTGGCAGAGCTGGTGCCCCTGAGCTCGCAACCAGAGAGCAGCAAACTGCAGAGGCTGGATGCGTGTGTCCTGCCTCCTGCTGAAGGTTTCTTGTCTGTCTCAGGGGAAGCTTGGAGGCAAAAATGCTCCTGCTGTCCTCTGAGCAGCCAAGGTCATTTCTGGGAGCCAGCGCAGATGCCGGCTGCCACGTGGCTTGTGCCCGCAGCGCCGTGGGGTAATTAGCTGGAAAGACAGTGGAGCAGCACGGGAAGTGGGTGAGGGAAGGAGGGAAACAGCAGAGCCATGCCCAGATCGGGCCCTCAGGAGGATGTTCTTCTCTCCAGAGGTGCCTCTCCGTGCTCAGCTCTTCAGCCTCTGGAGTGGTGGGGAGATTTGTGCAGGCAGGTGTGGGTGAGGGGTGTGAGCTCAGGCCGTGCTGGCCCCCAAAACTGTCTTGGTCGTGCATGAGGGCACTGCAGGTCCCCCACAGTGCCCCCCACGGTGCCCCCCACAGTGCCCCCAGCCATCCCTCCCCAGCCCTCCATAGACAGATTGTGTTTGTTTCAGCTCAGCGCGCTCATTAGATGAAAGTAGAAGAGTCGATCTGATCAAACTTGGAAACACAAAAATAAACGTGATGGGTCCAACAGATGGAGGGAACGACCTGGCAAGTTGGGCGAGCGATGGCAGTGCCCCACAGCAAGCACTGGCAGCAGCCCTCGGGCACGGCTGCCCCACACTGCAGGGCATGGGGGTCCTGCCCCTCGTGCAGCTCAGGGGGTCGCGGCCGGGGCCTCAGGAGGGGCTGCGGGCGACGAGGTGCGTGCCAGGGGCCAGATCCATGTCTGGTGTAGCCATGGGGTTTGCACGTGGGGCTGCAACTCAGGCCTGGGTGTCCTTTCAGTACTGAAAGGGGCTCCAGGAAAGCTGGGGAGGGGTTCTTGGTCAGGGGGTGCAGGGACAGGAGGAGGGGGAACAGCATTCATCAGCGATGGAGTGGGCTTGAGGACTTGGCAGGTTCTCAGAGTTATCACAGACACCAATCTGCCACAGAAGGTGGGGATGCCCAGCCCATGCTTCCCTGTCCTGTCACCCATGGGTGACTTTATCCTTTCCTAGCCATCGCTGCTGGTCTCATGGAGCAATGCCTGAGAGGCACTGCCGGGGAAGACAGGCTGAGAGTTGGGGTTGTTCAGCCTGGAGAAGAGAAGGCTCTGGGGAGACCTTAGAGCAGCCTCCCAGTACTGAAAGGGGCTCCAGGAAAGCTGGGGAGAGGCTCTGGATCAGGGGGTGCAGGGATGGGATGAGAGGGAAGGGTTTTCAGCTGCAAGAGGGGAGATTGAGATGAGATCTTAGGGAGAAATGTTTTGCTGTGAGGGTGGGGAGGCCCTGGCCCAGGTTGCCCAGAGCAGTGGTGGCTGCCCCATCCCTGGCCAGGTTGGATGGGGTTTGGAGCCCCCTGATGCAGTGGGAGGTGTCCCTGCCCATGGCAGGGGGTGGAACTGGATGGGCTTTGAGGTCCCTTCCAGCCCAAACAACTCCATACTTCTACGATTCTCCCCTTTTCTGCCCCACTGCTTTACTTCTCCTGAACCTCCCCACCAGCAGCCTGGGAGCTTCTCCCAGTGCCTCCAGGCAGCCTAGGATGGAGGTCCCAAGACTCCCCCAGTCCTCTCTCCCATTTACTGGGGATTTGCTGGGTGCTTTCATCATAAACCTGAACAGTGTCAGCAGTCATTCCCCATCTCAAAGAAGAGCTTTGGGTGACCCTGCTGCTGCATCACAGCTGCCAGATGAACGTTTTATGGGTTTGCTGTGATGCTGAAGTAGCTCTGGAGTTCAAGCACTGCTGAATTACATCTCTCCTGCCCTTACCAGCTCATTAACACCCGAATCCATCCTGGCCTGCATGAGGAGCCTCTCCACTGGGGACAACGGGACTTCCTCACTTGCAGAGAAAGCCCCTCTGGCTTCCTCAGGAGAGCCCAGCCCTCGAGCCCTGTCCTCATCCTTGCCTGGAAAGGGCTTGAGTTGTCCTGGTTGGTGGCACTGAGCCCCCTCCCTGAAGTTTCCTGATCACCATCCATCCCCCCGCAGTGCTGAGGGAGAGACTGTGCAGTCCAGGGTTTGGCCAGAGGAAGGGAGCTGCTTCTGCTGCTGGAGACATCTCTGCTCTGCCAGGGCATTCCCACTCACTGCTGGCTGCTCCTCCCATTTTGGAGTTGTTTTGCCCCTTAGGTTTGGAGCTGCCCGACCTCCAGTGCTCCTCCCAGCACACTGAGGGCTGGTTGTGCCTTGAACCATCTCCTTACTTAAATTTCTAGTGGGTTTCTGATGGGTCCCTGCTCTGGGGGGCTTCCACTGCCCTGGAATGGGGGTACTGGCTACATCTCCTGCTGAGTTCAGGACATCTGCTCAGGAGGGACGGAGCTGGTTGCTCAGACCCCACAACCAGAGTCCTCAAGCACAGCCTTTACTGTCTTTGTGCACTAGGGAACTGGATTCTGGCACTCATATCCAGTATGGATTTTAAGTCCTCTGTGGGTGGTTTCAGCCATCCCAGTAGCTCTCCTCAGTGGTTGGGTTGTGGCCTGGTGGTCCCCTGTTGTGTGCATCTTGCAACCTAGAGTGTGTGGATGATGAACCAGTGTTTCTTCAGGGAATGATGTTGCACAGACCTAGCACTGTCTTTCCCAGAGTCCCCAACCCTCTGAGCTGGACGCTCTCGGGGATGCTCTGGCTCCTGGTCTGCTTGTGTGCTGGATGGCCAAGAGTCTGGGCTTTGGGAGATGCCAGCTACATCCTGGGGTCTCCTCCTTGGCTCCCTGTGCCTCATGACACTGCAAGACAGATGTGGGGCTCATCAAACGTACTGGGGAAGGTCTTCCTACTGGTGTGGGGCAGCAGAGGGATCTGCAGTGGAGTGGAGCACTTCCAGCAGGGACAATACAACCCTCTCTGTTTGTGGGGACAGCCCTCGTGCCACTGTGCTCAGCCCACTGGGAAATGATGGGGCTGGGATGAACCTTCCTGACTGCACTTCTCTATCTGGGAAAGCTTCTCCTGCTGGCAAATGCTTCTGGGTTTGCTTCAGGGTCTTGTGAATCTGTGGGGCTGTCCAGGATGCTGAATAAACTGGTTTTTAAAGAAGCAAAAGGAAGTGGAATGTGGGAAGATTGGTTCCCAGGCTGTGCCAGGAGGGTGTGGAGATGGTGTGGAGGTGGCATGAGGCCAGAGAGGGGAGGTGGTGCAGCAGTTTGTGCTTTCTGATGGCCCCAGGGCTGCAGTGGTGATGCAAGGATGTGGAAAGTCCCAACGGAGGGAAGCTGGGGGCGAAGGGGCTGTGACCTCGAAGCCTGTCCTGACCGTGGTGGGGAGAGGATGCTGCTCTGTGGCTGACAACTCTGACTGCTTCTCAGCTGCCTCTGCAGCAGTGGCAGGGCTGTGGCTCCCCTTGGCTCCTCCACTCTCCCTGCACCATGGATGGGGCTCACCCTGAGGCTCCTGGTCAGCCTGCCTGGCCCTGTCTTTGCAGGGGTGCCCTGTGTCTGCCTGGCACCTGGTGCAAAGAGAGGAGTTTTGAACTCTTCTGCCTTATGAACTCCATTTTTCACCATTCCCAAACACCTTTCCCTCCCCCTTGCCAGGAAACTCTCTGATCAGCAGCAATTAACAAAGCAAACCGCAGCAATGACCTTTGTGGTGTGCTCTGTGCAGTCTCCCTGAAGGCCCTCGAGAGGAATGAAGCAGGTTTGGGGATCTCTGCCAGGACCTGGCAAAGTGCAGTGGGGGATGCACAGGAGGGGCTGAGCTGGGCAGGCAGCAAAGGTCACTCTGCTGAGCTCCCCCTAGGGCAGACCTCCACGTGGATGGTCTCCTCAAACAGGGATCCTATCACTGGTCAGCACGCCAGGTGTGGGCTGTGGGACCAGGACCAAGGTGTCCCACCAAGGCTGGGAAACCCAGAGCTCAGCAGCTGACTGTGCCACTGCAGCTGCCACAGGTCCTGCAAGCCCACAGGCTGGTGAAAGGGTTTAGAGGGGAGGCCACGTGAGGTGTGGCTGAAGTCACTTGGTTCGTTCAGCCTGGAGAAGAGGAGGCTGAAGGGAGACCTCATTGTGGCCTACAGCTTCCTCACAAAGGGAGGAGGAGGAGCAGGGGCTGAGCTCTTCTCTCTGGTGATGACAGGACCTGAGGGAATGGCAGGAAGATGCCAGGGGAGGGTTAGGTCGGATATTAAGGAAGAAGTTCTTCCCCCAGAGGGTGGTGGAGCACTGGAACAGCTCCCAGGGAAGCAGCCACAGCCTGACAATATTCCAGGAGCATTTGGCCAACGCCCTCAGCCCCACAGTGTGAGTGTTGGGGTTATCAGGGACATCAGTTGGACATCCTTGTGGTTCCCTTCCAACTCAGGATATTCTGTGATCCTGTGCCCCTGTGGCTGCCCAAGCTCTGTTGCTGGTTTGATCTCAGCATTTCTTGCCTTGCTGCTGTTCAACAGCACATCCAGGAAAACTCTGGACTCAAGTACTGCTTTCCCATCCATCATCAATGATTCTCGTTTCATTTGCTTTTTGGGCTTCACCTTTTTAATCCAGCTGTCTCCTGCCTTACAAATGTTCTTTCCTCAATTACTTACACCAAGCTGCAGGGCTGTCTCCATTCATCTCAGGAGCACAATGAAGCTGTGCACTCAGCCAGGGCTTCACCAGCTGAGCGTGGGAGAACCTGCACCAGGAGCTGCCCCTGCGTGTCCATCCCCACTCACACCAAACAGATTGCACTGGCATGAGGGGGGCTCCATCACTGACCATACCCCAGGTGGCTTCTCCCCATGGGTCCTCCAGGTGCAAACCTAGCAAAGGAATAGGTTTCCCTCCTTTTCCTTAATCAGAGAATGGTTGAGACTTGTTATTCCCTCCTTCTCCCCTGGTGCTGGGGATTTTGTCTCAAGGGATATGAGGAAGATAAGATGCCTGGCTTTCCTGGAGGAGCAAGTTGGAGAACAAGCAGCTTGTGTCTGCTTTGCTGCAGCAGCTGTCGAGTTCTCCTGTCCCATCCATGGGGCACGGGTTGGGGTAGGAGATCACCCAGGTGGTGATGGCTCTTGGTGAATGCCTCTGAAGTAGGAGCAGAGCTCTGCAGAACACGTGTTGGATCAAACGCAGCGCAGCCAGCAGGTCGAGGAAGGGGGTTCTCCCCCTCTACTCTGCTCTGGGGAGACCCCACCTGGAGTCTTGTGTCCACTTCTGGAATCCCCAACATAAGAACGATATGGAACTGTTGGAGTGGGTCCAGAGGAGGCAACAAAATTAATCCAAGGGCTGGAGAACCTCTGCTATAAGGCCAGGCTGGGAAAGTTGGGGTTGTTCAGCCTGGAGAAGAGAAAGAAGAAGAGAAGAGAAGAGAGCAGCCTCCCAGGACTGAAAGGGGCTCTGGAAAAGCTGGGAAGGGACTTTTTACAAGGGGGAATGGCTTTAAACTGGAAGGGGAAGATTTGATTAGACCTTAGGAAGAAATTCTTCACAGTGAGGGTGGGGAGGCCCTGGCCCAGGTTTCCCAGAGAAGCAGTGGCTGCCCCATCCCTGGAGGTGTTCCAGGCCAGGTTGGATGGGGCTTGGAGCCGCCTGATCCAGTGGGAGGTGTCCCTGCCCATGGCAGGGGGTGGAACTGGATGATCTTTAATGTCCCTTCCAACCCAAACAACTCCATGATTCTGTGATTCTATGTTGGCCCCACAGAACAAGGGCTTCCCAGAGGAGGGAATCCAGTGTCAGCTTGGAGCAGAAGTGCAGAGCTGACAGGTGCCTGATGCCCTGCCAGAGGGAGGGACCATGGGGAGAGGTCCCACCTTGCTCTAAGGTCTCCTGATGAGGTCTGTGCTGTCCTTGTTCCCATTTGATATTTCAGGCTCCTAATATGAAAGATGAGCTTTTGGACCCCTCCTGTGCCCTCTGCCCTCCTCAGAGCTCCCCCATCTCCTGCCCTGAGGTGGCTCCAGGCATGGAGAGACAAGGTCATGTTTGAGGGCACGTGCTGAGTGCTCCCAGGCACCCACTGTGCCACCGCCAGCTCTGCTGTGCTGCTTCCCAGACTGAGGACCAGCTCAGACCACTCCTGCACCGAAGCTGCTTTATCCCCACTTCTTAATGCTCTTATCTTGAAGGCTCCCCTCAGATTAAAGTCCAGGCAAGCCCCTCCCTGGATTTATTGCAATGCAGTTTTCTTCCTCTAATCCGATCAGAGCGTAAGCTGCTCTTTTCAGGGTGCACGGGGAGGGCAGCCGTGCGTGGCACTGGGGGCTGAGCCAGCCCGACTGAAAGCACCCATGGAATGTTCTTTAGCCTGGTGGGACATGGCTTGAAGCCCATTTGTCTTCTGAGTCTCTGAGAGCAGCTGGAGCACCTTTGCTATGAAGACAGGCTGAGAGAGTTGGGGTTGTTCAGCCCGGAGAAGGCTCTGGGGGCACCTCAGAGCAGCCTCCCAGTACTGGAAGGGGCTCCAGGAAAGCTGGGGAGGGACTTTTTACAGGAGATGGTAGTGATAGGACAAGGGGGACCAGCTTTAAATTGGAAGGGGGGAGAATTAGGTTGGACATTATGAAGAAATTCTTCACAATGAGGGTGGGGAGGCCCTGGCCCAGGTGGCCCAGGGAGGCTGTGGCTGCCCCATCCTTGGAGGATGGGGCCAGGTTGGATGGAGCCTTGAGCAGCCTGGTCTGGTGGGAGGTGTCCCTGCCCATGGCAGGGGGGCTGGAATTGGATGGACTTTAAGATCCTTTCCAACCCAAAGCATTCTGTGGTTCTTTGATGTCCCAAGTGCACCAACAGTATTAAGGTGGAAGGTTTGCTTTGGTGCAGGTTGAGTCACTCACCATGCTTGGAGTCTCTTGACCTTCCTGGACACCCTCATCAAGCTGGAGCCCGGTCTTTGGTCTCTGGAAGCCATGGAGACCCTGGAGTCAGGGGAATGGTGCTGCCCATTTTAAAAGGACCCCAGCAGGGATTTAGGTGACATCTGAGGATTTGACCTCAGCAGTGTGACCACCACCGTGGTGAACTGGTTGTCTCATCTCCCAAGTAACAAGTGATAGGAGGAAAGAAAATGGCCTCAGGTTGTTCCAGGGGAGGTTTACATTGGATATTAGGGAAAATTTCTTTACTTGAAGTGTGATGAATCATTGGAAGCAGCTGCCCAGGACAGTGGTGGAGTCTTCATCCCTGGAGGGGTTCAAAACCAGGGTTTTGTCGGCATGGTGGGGTCGGGCTGACGGCTGGACTGGATGAGCTGAGAGGACTTTTCCAGTCTCTATGATTCTATGATTCCTGACAAGCTCATGAATCCGTGGCCATGCTTGGAGCCAGGCTGGAGAATCCAGGGATGGACTTGCATCTCTGCCAAGTTCCTCCTTTGCCTCTGGCTCTGCTGAGAGTCTGGGCAGCTGAGACCACTCCTCTCTGCATGGCCAGCTCCCTGTGAGGGCCTTCCCAGTCCTTCTGATGGATGCCCCAAGGGTCATCCCTGCCCAGTGACTTCCCAGGGAAGGCAAAGTCATATGGGGAGCTGGGGAGGGCTGGTGGAGAGGAATTCTCATGAAATATGCTGGGTACTGGTGTGCTCTGAACCTGGGAGTCTGGGTGCTTTGGAGCAGGAGCATCTCTGCCGGCTCCATCCCTCACTAAGTGGGCCTGAAGGCACCTGGGGCAGATTTGTTAATCCGTGCCTCCCTGGACTCACCCTGTGTTTTCCCCCCTCAGCCCAAGGAGCCTGGTGAGCACCGTGACGGAGCTGCCACAGCCAGCGCTCGGCCCACCAAGGGGCTCCAGGTGGCGACTGACGGCGGCGCCCGGGCAGCGGAGTCACCTCGGGGAGCAGCGGCCACACTGTGAGTGCCCTGGGTGCCACGGGTGGGGCAGGGCCTGAGGCAGGGTCCCCGCTCCGTGGGGCTTTCCTTGGGGCCAAAGGCAAGAGGAGGCTGGGGCTGTTGGAAAGCTTCTCTCTTGGGATGCTGTTGCCCCGCGAGGTGAGGAGAGAGCCCGAGTGCCAGGCAGCAGCGAAGGAGAGCTGCTGGCAGGGTAAGGGGAGAGGGGAGGCCATCCAAGAAGAGCCAATACGAGGTGCTGGGGTGGCCTTTGTGGCCTGGGGGACTCTGTTCCAGGTGTGTCTGTGATGCTCTCTGCTCTGGGTGATGCCTGTGGCGCTACGCAAAGGTTGGAGCGATGGCAGAGAACAGGAGCATCCAGGCTCCTGCAGCACAGAGCCCGTGGAGACCAGGCCAGCCATGAGCCAAGTGGCCAGCAGAGCCAGGGGAGCACCTACATGACCAGGTGTAGGTGCAGTGGGATCTGTGGGACTGCCCCTCCCCTTGGTTTGCTCTCTGCTCTCTGCTCTCAGCCAATGACCAAGAGTCCAGAGACACATGTGGTGGTCCCCAAGGTCCCTGACTCGCTGCGGGCTCGGTGGGCAGGGGGAGGATGCAGACACTTGAACCCCTCAGCACGCTGGAGAAGGAGGCTTCTGCAGGGAGTGGTTCTCATGTGGAAAGCCTGTGTTTCTCCCCTAAGGAGAGAGATGAGTCTGTGCAAAGGGCAGGGCTCTGGATTCAAGCAGTGTTGTCACAGCTCCTGAGGTCTGTTGGCAAGGAACTTGTTCTCAAAGCAGCAGACACTTGAGAGGTGGTGAAGACCCACAGAGGAATAAATCACATGACTTCCTCATGTCAGGAACGATCTCCGGCCATGTCCCAGGATGTGACACTGGCTCCAGCAGCAGCTCAGGCATTCGGAAGGTCGAGTTGGCCTCCCAAAGGCAGAAGGTGGTCATAAAATTCAATAAGCATCAAGGGCATGTCAGTGGAGCCTGGAGCTTGGGTCGATAGCAAGCAGCTGTGGTCCCCAAGGGGTGGGGACAGTGCAGGGGCTGCTGTGGGTGCCCTGTCCTGGCCCTGGTGTCACTTAGAAGTAAATAATGTCTTCTCCAAAGAGCACAGGCTGCCTGTGAGCTCATGACCCTCACAGCACGTGATTTTCTCTGTACAGCAGCTACCAAACCCCTTCTTTGAATTGCTTTCACGGGAAAATCCATGATTTTTTTTTTAACCAAGTTGATCTTTTTGCTCACCCTCTGAGCCAATACAAATGTGTCTTTGCAACCTAATAGGGCTGTTGAGAAAGAAGAGGGGTGTGGTTTCTTCAGGCTGGAGTATATGGAGATTTCTCCTTAAAAGTGAGGCTCTGGCAAGTGATGCAGAGACCTCAAAGACTGCACTTGAGACACAACAGCCCTGTGCAGCTCCAGGCCTGGGGAAGAGCAGCTGGAAAGCTGCCAGGTGGAAAAGGCCCTGGGGGAGCTTGGATATAAGCCAGCAGTGGCCCAGGTGGGCAAGAAGGCCAGCAGCATCCTGGCTTGGCCCAGCCATGGGGTGGGCAGCAGGAGCAGGGAAGGGATCGTCCCCCTGCACTCGGCACTGCTGAGGCTGCACCTCAAATCCTGGGTTCAGGTTTGGACCTCTCAGTCCAGGAAAGACCTTGAGGGGCTGGAGAGTGTCTGGAGAAGGGAATGGAGCTGGGGAAGGGTCTGGAGAACAGGGGTTGTGGGAGAGGCTGAGGGCCCTGGGGCTGTTTAGTCTGGAGAAGAGGAGGCTGAGGGGAGACCTCATCGCTCTCTGCAGCTCCTGGAAAGGAGGTTGTGGGGAGGTGGGTGCTGGGCTCTTCTCCCAAGTAACAAGGGATGGGATGAGAGGGAACAGCCTCAGGTTGTGCCAGAGGAGGTTCATAAATGGATATTAAGAAAATTTCTTCCCTGAAAGGGTTCTCAGGCACTGTAACAACTTCCCAGGGACGGTTGGACTCCGTGACCTCAAAGGTTTTTTCCAACAAAGCAAATCGATGATTCTATGAAGAAGATTTGGGAATGAGGATGGAGGTCGAGCACACATGCGTGGAGTGATGGGCTCTGCACCTGGGGTGGCTGTTGTGTTGGACTGAGGATTGAGGTCATTCACAGCCTCATCCCCTTCTCCGCTGCAGGAGAGATCTCCTCCAGGCTCCCCCTGCACACGCACAAACAGCAAACCCTGCCAAACGCAAACTGGGCACGTGGCTTGGTGGTGACTGAGACACAGCCACGCTCCAGGCAGCTCCCACAGTGAGTGCCAGGGACAGGGAAAGGGCCAGAAGGAAATGCAATCAGATGGGCTTGGGTGTTTCCTGAATGTGGCGTCAGGGAGGATGACTGAGACAAAGCTTGAGGTCTGATTTGGGAACAGGGCACAAAGGTGGTTGATTGCACAAGAGAGTGATGTCCTTAAGGCAGGAGAAACCACTGGGTGCTGGGAGGGCTCTGCACCAGTGGCATTGTCCCTATCCCACTGGACCCTTCGCACAGTGAGAGCATCTGCCCTGCTCTGAGAGCAGCAGAGCCCTCGCAGCCCGGCCTTGCCCACTCCCCGGCCATAACCCATCTGGCTCTTCCCTTAATTGCAGTTGCTTGGTTTCTCTCTAGTTTCCTTTTTTTTTTATGTAGGTTTGGTTTGAAGCCCTTCATTACCTCTTGGGATGCATTTCATTTATTCATTAAGATAGAAATGGGAGTTGTCAGGTTTCCTTTATTTTGCTATTATTTTTCCTTCTTTTTTTTCCCTTCCCTGTTTTATAAGGAAAGGGTGAGGAAAAAAAATCCACATCTGCCTCCAGCAGGTGTGTCTCCTCTGTGCCTCCCAGGTGATGAGGAGGAAGAGTCCTCCCTGGCAGTCTGTTGGCTCCCTGTAGCTCCTTGGAAATTGGAAGGTGATCGGCTGTGCCGGTGCCAAGCCCAGCTCCCACACTGCCACTGTGGGAGCTGCTGGAAGGTGAGAGCCACATGCCAGATGCTCTGGCACAGAGCAGGAGTGCTTGGGGTGGAAGGCTCCCTCTGCCCAGTCAACCACTGTCCTGCCTGCTGAGCAGGCAGGAGGGTAAGCCGTGCCTCAGGCTGTTGGGTGTCCTCAGTCCCACTGGGCACGCTGGGGAAGCTGTGAAATAGGGACAGAAACAGGCCTGGTTCTTCCTCTCTGAGCTGGATGTGAGAGGAGGAAATCCTTGGAGATGTCTTTGCTTGTATTCCTGTGAGGCTGGTGGGTCAGGGCCCGTGACGTGTGCCCAGGATGTGCTCTTGCCCTGCCTGTGCAACTGGAAGATACCCACTGCGCTGTGGTGGTGGGCTCTGCTGGAGGGCAAGAAAGCTCTACAGAGGGATCTGGACACTCTGGATCCATGGGCCATGGCCAACAGGATGGGCTTCAACAATGCCACACACTGGATCCTGCACTTGGGTCACAACAGCTCTGTGCAGCGCTCCAGGTTTGGGGAAGAGCAGCTGGAAAGCTGCCCTGGGAGAGCTGGTTGACAGGGGCTGGACATGAGCCAGCAGTGGCCCAGGTGGCCAAGAAGGCCAGCAGCATCCTGGCTTGGCCCAGCCATGGGGTGGGCAGCAGAAGCAGGGAAGGGATCGTCCCCCTGCACTCGGCACTGCTGAGGCTGCACCTCAAATCCTGGGTTCAGTTTGGGCCCCTCAGTCCAGGAAAGACCTTGAGGGGCTGGAGAGTGTCTGGAGAATGGAACAGAGCTGGGGAAGGGTCTGGAGAACAGGGGTTGTGGGAGTGGCTGAGGGCCCTGGGGCTGTTTAGTCTGGAGAAGAGGAGGCTGAGGGGAGACCTCATCACTCTCTGCAGCTCCTGGAGAGGAGGTTGTGGTGAGGTGGGTGCTGGGCTCTGCTCCTGAGTAACAAGGGATGGGATGAGAGGGAACGGCCTCAGGTTGTGCCAGGGGAGGTTTAGGATGTTAGAAAAAATGTCTTTACTGACAGAGTGGTGAAGCCCTGGCAGAGGCTGCCCAGGGCAGTGGTGGAGTCTCCATCCCTGGAGGGGTTCAAAGACTGTGTGGCCGTGGCACTTGGGGACAGGGTTCAGCAGGCACCGTGGGGCTGGGCTCATGGTTGGACTGGGTGAGCTGAGAGATCCTTTCCAACCTTCATGAGTCCATGGTTCTCTGACTCCACAGTGGCATTGGTGGTGCTATGGCTGCATCGTGGGTTGGTCTGCAGGCAGAGGTCCCATCCAGTGATGTCCCAGGAGATGGGTGGCAGAGCTTAGGTCAGCCTGGCTGAGCAGATGTGTGGCTGCACTGTTGGATTGGCTTCTGCATGCTTTAGAGCACGGCCAGGCAGTGGCTGGCATCCAGGGTGATGATTCAGTGATGCTTGGGAGGAGCAGTGGGCATCCCCCTGGAACTGCCTTCCACCATGATGGGATGCAGGGTGCTTCATTGGTACCAGCCCCCTCTGGGTGCCTCTGCCCTCCCATGCTGTGGAGAAGGCTGGGAGGGAAGGGTCAGCATCTCCCTGTGCCTCCTCCCAGCACAAGGTTCCTCTCCCATCTCTGGGCCAGACTCCAGCCAATTGGCAGTTGGTGATTGTCCTCAGACCTGGAGAGGACACCTATGCATGGTCACTCCCTTGGCATGACAACCCCGTGGAGATGGAGCCACTGAGCAGGACCCAGAGCTGCTGTCCTCCATCTGCTCACTCAGTGCCAAGGAGGCCAAACCCCTCCCAGCCCCCATCTGAGAGTAGCTGGATGTTTCAGCACCTTCAAGAAGCAGGAACGTTGCTCAGGGACTTTCTTTAAGTTTCTACACAGGGTGCTCAGTCTTCAGAAAGGAGACTTGGGTCCCAAGCTTCCATAACTCTTCTGAAAGCACAAGAAAATGCAGCTGTGGCTACCTCTCTCTTGCCGTATGTGTCACTGGGGCTCAGGTCTCACTTTGTATTTATGTTTCTGATTAGAACCTAAACAACCCCTTCCACCAGATTCGTGCCTGTGTCACAGTGACCCTCCTGTTGCTCTCTGTTGATCAACAGCCTGAATTAATTGAAAGGAGAAAGCCTTGCCCTGGAAGGCCCCATCCCTTTGCTACCTCGTGTCTGCATGCAGAGGTCTCTGGGACAGTTTTTGTCTGTGCTGGAGAATTGTCTAAACCACCCTGTGCTCTGACTTTGGATCTGGAGGTGAAAAGGAGCCTGGGCTGGGTGAGCAGGGGTGTGTTTGTTGTGCTCCCATAAGGATTCACTGGTGGGGCTGGAGGGAGCTGCTGGCCTGCAAGAGAGCAACAGCAGAGCCTTTGTGCATTGAGGGAGGACATCTGAAATTAAAAAGTAAGGGGTGAGACTGATGGAAGGTCCCAGAGCTCTGAGAAGAGGCAGATGAGGGATTCTTGCTCCTAATGGCCTTCTTTGGTGTGTCGGAGCAAAGCTCCCTCCAAGGCTCCAGCGCTGCTCATTGCCCTGTGCTGCAGACAGAGCCAGTAAACACAGCAGGGCTTGGACAAAAGTCCAGGTCCAGCTTTGTTGGGAAGGACTAGAGGCTGCTCCCCTACAAACTCTTGCTTCCTTGAGTACAGAAGGAGGTGGTGGAGAACACTTGGCCCATATTCTCTCTTCCCAGAGAAGAGGAGGAAGAAAACATCCCTGTGGACTTGTCTTTCCCAAAGTGTTTGGCACATCCCAGCGCAGAGGTGTTTCTGTAGGGGTTGGAGCTTCCTGGGGGGATGCTCTGAACCAACGTTCAGCCTGGAGAATCCCTAGCACAGGACAACATGAGTAACACGGAGCAATGAAAGTCAGCACCTGACTTGCAGGCTCCAGCCCTTCTTTCCAAGGCAGGAGGCCCAGCCTGCTTGCAGAGTCAGCTTCCACTGATGAGCTTGTGAGATTGTCGTGGGTTTTACATGCCAAAGGCTGTTGGTGGTGACATTTGTACTCCTTCTGGGATAAAGATTTAATAAAAGCAAAGGATGGATTTAAGGTTTGGTGTCTGTTGCCCCAGGCCACATGATTTCAAAGCAGTGTCGGTGCCCAGACCTCTGCAGATCCATCCTCTGGCTGGCACAAAAGTAGAGTGCTCCTTCTTCCCTGTGAAGAAACCCACAGACACTGACTGGAGCCAATAGATGAGGATCCTACAGTTGCCTGGATACCTTCCTTGATAAATAGCAATCCCGACAGCTGATGGGTTTGGGCTCTGTGTAGATAAAAGAGAAAACTATGGAAGGACAGATTTCCAGATGGACAAAGGGGTGGATGGTTTGTTCTAAAAAGCTGAGCTGAATCAATTTGGAGAGGTGACCAGGTGGCTGCTGTGGTGGGGAGGACGGAACTGCAGAGCAGACCTGGAGGCTGGCCTGGGGCAGGTGGTTCTGGTACCTCCTGACCCTACAGGTCTCTGTGGCTTTTCTTGTCAGAGGCCTTGGTGCATGAAATTCCCCCTCAGGTCCCTGCCCCAGTCGTGGCTCTCTGCAGCCAGGGATTGCTCTCCCTTGTGTTTAGGGTTTTCTGGTTTTATTCTGCTCTTTCTCCTCCCAAGCTCTAATCAGTGTGACCACTTCCATGAACAACCAGGGGACTGGACCAAGAGTGCAGGCTTTTTCTGTCCCTTGACGAAAGCTCTCCTGAGAGCACCCCCTCCCTCACTCCGTCCCCCTTTGCTTGGTTTCCAAGGGCCTAGAGGAAGAGTTGTGGCTGTTAGAAGCATCATGCCTGCCTCCTGAGGATCTCCTGGCCCAGATGGGCTCTCTTTATCAACAGCCCCTTGCACTTACTGAATCTCAGCCCTTCGTCACCCAGGGGCTGAACCCCCACAAGGGCTTGTTGTCTGCAAAGGACCCTGTGGACACTGTCCCTGGGCTTCCACACTCCATCAGGCCCTGAGCTCCTGTGCTAAGGAGCACAAACCAACCTCTCTCCTCCTGCAGAGAGGTGGAAAACATTGAGTAAAGTTGCTCCCACAAACTTGGTGATGGAGGAACTTATGCACCAGTAAACGTGGGTGTCTGGAGTCCTCAGCCCAGGAAGGACAGGGATCTGTTGGAGCAAGTCCAGGGGAGGCCACAGAGATGATGCAAGGGCTGGAGCATCTTCCATAGGAGGACAGGCTGAGAGAGTTGGGGTTGTTCAGCCTGGAGAAGAGAAGGCTCCAGGGAGACCTTAGAGCAGCCTCCCAGTACTGAAAGGGGCTCCAGGAAAGCTGGGGAGGGGCTCTTGATCAGGGAGTGCAGGGATAGGGCGAAGGGGAAGGATTTTGAGCTGAAAGAGGGGAGATTGAGATAAGAGCTTAGGAAGAAATATTTTGCTGTGAGGGTGGGGAGGCTCTGGCCCAGGTTGCCCAGAGAAGTGGTGACTGCCCCATCCCTGGAGGTGTTCCAGGCCAGGTTGGATGGGGCTTTGAGGCCCCTGATCCAGTTGGAGGTGTCCCTGCCCATGGCAGGGGTAGGAACTGGATGGGCTTTGATGTCCCTTCCAACCCAAACCATTCCATGAGGATTGTTTTGCTGCAGGTTCCCAAAAGCAGCAGAGCTGTGTGTCTGCAAGAGGACTCGCTGCTGGGGGTGTGAAGGGGGTGCTGGCTGTTGGAGATGTGCACATGTGGAGATGATACATCTGCGGGTTGGGATCGTGAGAAATCTGAGCAGCTCTCAGCACGAAAGAGTGATCCTCTGGGAAAGGGGCAGTTTTGGGGTCTCTGGGCACAGCACCCTGCACATGCCAGGCAGAAACAGGCAGCTTGCCAACACCCTGTGCCGAAAAGGAAACAAATGCAGCCCAGTTTTCTCCCAGCCTGGGTCCCACTGGTGTGGCAGAGGGGCTGCCCAGGGGGCACAGAGCCCACCCACCGCCTCGCCGTGGCACTTTCCCCCCCTGCAAAGGGGCTGCAGCCCGGGGGCACTGCTGCTCCCACTGCTGCTCCCAGCTCTCCTGCTGCTGCCAGCAGCACCCGCAGGCCTGGAAGCCTTCTGCCCTCTGCCCTCTCCCCCCTCTTCCCAGGTCTGAACGGAGCGCTCAGCTGGGGCTGTCTGTGCCAGAAACAAGCGCAGGAAAAATGGGAATGGCTGGATCCTGCTCGGAGCCAGGGGAAGCTTTAGCTTTATCTACAGAGCCAGGCTCTCCTGCTGCCAGTTCCAGGACCTGCCTTGGGCAGGAGAAGGTGCCGGTGCTGTTCTGGACCTCTTTGTTCTCTCTCCAGAGCGGTTGTTTTCCTTCCAAGCAGCACTGCAGCACTCGAATAAGAAGGGATTTGCAATGCAGAGAAAAAACCTCCCACCCACCACTCAGCAGCGTGTGGGCTGAGAGCAGAGCTGGGAGCAGCTGTGCCACTTTGCTTTGACTGCTTGGGCTCGTGCCCTCTGTGCTCCGCTGCTTCCAGCATGTTCTGGGCCAGCTCCTGGCTGCAGGACCCTGAGCCTGCCAGGTGGGCTCGGTACTGTCCTCCTGGGACCCTCTGAGCAGGGTGGAGTGCTGCCCAGGGACTGTGGAGATGATGATGCTCTGCTCTCAGCTGGTTTAGAGCTTGCTGCCTCCTTGCAACAGGCTTTGTTTTCCCACTCTGCTGAGCAGGGACAGGGCTGCTGGCTTCTCTTGGTGCCTTCCTTGGAGACCTGGGGCAGAAGCAGAGAGGAGACTGAGATCTTTGTGTCTGTGATCCAGCAGATGATGTGTTACAAGACAAAGTGGGTGGAGGCTTTGGCAATGGGGCACCAACAAAGTATCTGGAGAACTCAGAGATGTCACAGCTCAGTCCTGCACCAGAAGGGAGGACACTGCTCCTGGTCTCCTCAGGTCTTTTGCTTTCTTGCTGGGAGAACACGAATGGCTGGTAGAGGCTGGGTTTGAAGGGTCAGTGTGTGCTTGGTCCTTGCTGTATCCCACACCGGGCTGGTAGAAATTCAAACAGGCTCCGTGGGAGGGGGCACCATCCCCAGATTTGGAAATCAGTGCTGACCCCATGTCCTCTTCTGGGAAGGCCACCATGCTCTCTGCTCCCTGGAGAAACTTCAGGGTTACCTACAGAGACAAGAACCCCCTGCCAGGCACAGAGAAGCTATTTGTGCCCTTCTCAGTCTCTCAGGCAAGGTCTGGGTGATCCCAAGGTCACCCCTTCACTGGGGCTGTTGTGAGGGAGATCTCAGTGCTGCTGCTTTGCACTTTGGGCTGCTGACCCTGCCTCCAGCCAGGAAAAAGTGGTCTGTTGTGACCCACATTGCTCCCCTCCAAACTGAGGGTGAGTCTGGGGATGACCTGCAGGAAAAGTTCTGCAATTGCTTGGCTCCAGGTGTCCCTTTCCCTGGATGAAACTTCTGTGGCACTGACTGAAGAGCCCCAGAGCCCATCTCTCTTCCATCTTCATTCCCAGTTGATTGCAGGGCCTGAATCAATATTTTGGGCAGTGGGAGCACTTCTCTTTCCTCAGCTGTCACACTGTCACCTTGAAGAGTCAGAGCGTGGCCCACAAGGGACCCACTGCCATCATCTGGGAGCACTGCAGTCCCAGCTGCTGAAGGGAGCAACCCATACCATGAGAGCCAAGAGGGTTTATCTTCCAGGAGCTAAAGGGACTTTGACAGCTCCCTTCCTGGTTTGCAAACAGCTGTTGGGTGGATTTGCCCCTCTGCACTGGGATGTTTTGGATTTCTGGGGGAGCTGGGAGGAGGGCACTGGGAGATGAGGTGGCTCAGCACCAGGGGCTGCATGGCTGCAATGTGGGCACTGCCATCCAGCATCTGGCAGGGAGGTGGTTCCTCCTTGAGAAGTTCTGCCCTGAGCAGGCAGGTGCTGAGCTGGAGGTGAGAGAGGAGAGGGGATGGTCTGAGGTCGTTGCCTTTTGGCAGAGCGAAAGGGAGAAGGAAGCTCTGTCCTCTCCCCAGGGTAGGACACAGGAGGGGAGGACATGCTCTGGCTTGTGAGGGGAGGCAGAGGACCCCCTCCCCAGCCTTCTGAGAGCTGGGACCACCTGGGACCTCGCTGGAGGGATGTGTTTTCTTGCTTAGAGCACAACTGTCAGTGAAAAAGTCTCGGCACAGACTTCAGTGCTCAGAAACACTGTGGGCTGGGACATTTTGGGGAAGATTTTTAGCTGCAGCAAAGAAATTTGGCAGCTTGGAAGCAATCTAATCATCCTCCTCCCATATGCTTGGTTCTATTTAAAAGGGAGCATGTACCCGATTCCTTCCGACCAGCACGGTGACATTTCCAGAGTGCGCTTGGAAATAAATTTGGCATCCGCTGTCAAAATCTCAGATCGAGCCCAGTGCAGCTAATTTGGGCTCTGAATGCCTTTGCCTCTGCAGAGCACCTTTCCCTGCTGGCAGATCCCAAAGGCAGGGTTTGCTTCCCGTGGTGGGATGGGGCAGGCACTGGCTGGGCTCTGAGGGCTGGTGGCTCCTTTGCACCGAATGCTCAAGCTGAGGAGGCCATTCCTGGGTGGGTGGTAGCTGTGTGCCTGGCTCTCCTGAGCCCCTCTCTTCTTGCTGTGAACATTGGGGTTGTCCTGTGCAGGGACAGGAGATGGACTCGATGATCCTTGTGGGTCCCTTCCAATGCAGGGCATTCTGTGATTCCCAGCATGGAGGCAGGAGGAGCTGCAGATGCTTGGGCTCATCCTGCCAGCCTCCCAGGAGAGACAGGGCAGTCTCCTTCCCCTTGCTCACTAACAGGAAACCTGTCTTCTGCTCTCCAGAAACCTCTCTGAAATCAGTCCTGCCCCCTCCCACCCAGCACCCTGCCTGGTGTGGAGCTGACAGGCTGTGGAGAGGCATTTAGGCTCTTCCTTCCACCCACTCTTCTTCCTCCTCAGGGTCTGAGGTGATGCTCCAGCAGGGTGGGAGCAATGTCGTGCACAACAGCACTGGGTGCTGTGCACAGGTGTGAGAAAGCCCATCTCCACCTGACCACAGGTGAAAATTGGCACGAAAGCAGGTGCCACTTGTACCTCCCTTGTGGAAACACGTGCTGGGTGCCCAGCCAGGCTCCATCCTGCAGACAGAATGACAGAATCGCCTGGCTGGAAAAGACCTTTGAGATCATCAGGTCCAACCATACCTGTCCACTACTGAACCAGATCCCTGAGCCGTCTTTTAAACACCTCCAGGGATGGGGACTCAACCCCCTCCCTGGGCAGCTGTTCCAGTGCCTAAGAACCCCTTCAGGGAAGACATTTTTCCTGATGTCTAATCTGAACCTGCCCTGGCACAACTTGAGACCTTTTCCTCTCATCCCATCACCTGTCACTTAGGAGAAGAGCCCAACACACACCTTGCTACAGCCTCCTTTCAGGCAGTTGTAGACAGTGATGAGGTCTCCCCTCAGCCTCCTCTTCTCTAGACTGAACAGCCCCAGGGCCCTCAGGGATTCCTTGTAGGACTTGTTCTCCAGACAAGACACGACCCTCTGCTCTGCCCAGGACAGCTGAGCGTGGTTCCTTACATCCTGCTCTTTGCCCTCTGCCTGCAGCCACCCCTTGCTCCCTCGGCCTCAGGCCGTGGGTGGGATGGAGCCCAGCTGGTGCTCCCAAGGGGAATGCCGGGCTGTGGGGCTGTGCTGCATCCCTGGTGGATGTCACAGGTGGTGACAGCAAGGGGCAGTGCTAGCAGGAGGGCAGGTTCACAGGGATGCTGCACACACACAGGGTTCGGCGTCACCTCAGCCTGTCTCAGCCCCTTGCTTGGGGTGGATGGACTCTATCTAGAAATGAGACTGGATGCCACATCTCTGAGCAGCAGCTGTTCCCTCTCCTCATTTCCTGCTTCATAGAATCACAGAATCACAGAATGTCCTGAGTTGGAAGAGACTCACAGGGATCATCGAGTCCATCTCCTGTCCCTGCACAGCACAACCCCAACATTCACCCCATGGAGCTGAGGGCCTTGGCCAAAGGCTTCTGGAATATTGTCAGGCTGTGACTGCTTTCCTGGGAGCTGTTCCAGTGCTCCACCACC
Source organism: Tapera naevia (assembly GCA_033556795.1). Taxonomy (NCBI): domain Eukaryota; kingdom Metazoa; phylum Chordata; class Aves; order Cuculiformes; family Neomorphidae; genus Tapera; species Tapera naevia. The sequence continues at coordinate 2,103,488 of JAUMJJ010000085.1, forward strand.
CTCTGGGGGAAGAACCTTTTCCTAATGCCCAACCTAACCCTCCCCTGGCATCTTCCTGCCATTCCCTCAGGTCCTGTCATCACCAGAGAGCAGAGCTCAGCACCTGCTCCTCCTCCCTGTGTGAGGAAACAGTAAATGGCTGTGAGGTCCCACCTCAGTCTCCTCTTCTCCAGGCTGAACTGACCAAGTGACTTAGGTTGTTCCTCATATGATTTCTCCTCCAGACCCTTCCCCAGCTTTGTGGCCTCTCTGGACCCTCTCCAGGAGTTTGATGTCCTTTTTTATACTGTGGTGCCCAAAGCTGCTTGGTTCTCCCAGCCCCACCAAGCCCTGCCCATGAAAATGGACACCCTTCCCTCTGGTTTGTGTCTCTCCCAGTGCTGCAAAAGGGCACTGGGGTGAGTGTGGAAGTGGGCTGGAAGCATATGGTCGGATTACTGCTTTAGCTCTGCCTTGCAGCTCTACACGTGTTCCTCATCTGCCGATGCCTCCAGCTTCGTTAGCACTGCTGGGGTGGTGGAGTAAACCCAGTGAGCTGTGCAGTGAACCCCAGTGCTTCAGCCAGTCTTGAAGATTACAGTGAATTATGCAGATGAGAATCACACAGCAATCTGGGCCTGGCCTGATGTCTCGAGGGGGTGACAGGGCTGTAGCTTCATCATCCAGGAGGTTTGCTTTGATCTAATTAGATGTTCAAGCACACTCTCCTGGCCACTGCTCTGCAAATACCTGCCCACCTCCCCTCTCTGCACTCAGCCTTGCTTTGTTAACAGAAGGGTCTGGGCTGGGCCTGGGGGCAGAAACGGGAAGGATGTGTTGTGATCAGTTCCCAGATGGCAGAGGGTCCTGGAGCCATGGAGGGAGAGAGGGAAGGAAATAAAAGTAGGAAATTACTAGATTCGTTTTGGCACCAGGTAGGAGGTGTGACCTGATGCCTCCCTCTGCCAAGGCTGAGCAGCAGGGGGGTTGTGGGGATGTGTCCGGTGCAGGCTGCACCTCTGCTCTCCAAGGACAGTGCACGGGGACAGCGAGCCCTGAGCCACCCCCTCCACACTGCCCATGGGGTCAGCTCAGGCTGGGGCAAAGGGAGACCCAGCACTGAAAGGGCAGAATCCCTCATTGCAGGGAAGAGTGGAGCTCCTTCTGATCAAAGATGATCCACAGGCTGGAGCACCTCCCAACCTCACAAGGACAGGCTGAGAGAGTTGGGGTTGTTCAGCCTGGAGAAGAGAAGGCTCTGGGGAAACTTTAGAGCAGCCTCCCAGGACTGAAAGGGGCTCCAGGAAAGCTGGGGAGGGGCTCTTGACCAGGGAGTGCAGGGATGGGATGAGAGGGAAGGTTTTTGAGCTGAAGGAGGGGAGATTGAGATGAGATCTTTTCCTGTGAGGGTGGGGAGACCCTGGCCCAGGTTGCCCAGAGCAGTGGTGGCTGCCCCATCCCTGGAGGTGTTCAAGGCCAGGTTGGATGGGCCTTTGAGCCCTCTGATCCAGTGGGAGGTGTCCCTGCCCATGGCAGGGGGGTGGAACTGGATGGGCTTTGATGTCCCATCCAGCCCAAACCATTCCATGATTCTACGATTTGCTCAAGGCCATGAGCCTTTGAGCAGCCCTTGGAGAAATGTGCTGAGTGGGTCTGGTTTCATTTCTGCAGCAGGAGGTGGGTTTGTGCAGCAGTTGGTGCTTCTGTCCCCAGCTCTCTCCCAGAGGAGCTCTGCTCAGGCTGGAGAGCAAGGACACTACAGGGAAACAGCTGTGAATCGTGAAACCAAAGGTGTGTGAGGATGGCCCAGGGAACCGTACCCACGCTCACCGCCCGCTTTATCCACTGCTTTGCTGGAATAGATCCATTAGGATTAAATGAAGAGTGACGCTTGCCCTGGTAGCACTCTTTTGTCACTGCTGTTCTTTTTAGCATCAGGCTGTAAATTGTCTGCCTTGCCCAGGCACTGAAATGCTCTCCACCTTCCCTGGCTGCTGGAAGCAGAGTCAGCCCGAGGCTGCTCTTCAGTGCTACACAGAACGCTCCACCTCAGCAGCCCCTCCCATCCCAGGGTTTCAAAGGCTTTCAGGGATGGATGAGGTGAGCCTGGCAGTCCTGTAAGCCACGTCTGCAGGGCAAAGGGGAAACTGGGGTGTGCTGAGAAAAGGGGAGAGAGCTGAGACTGACCCAGGGTCCCTCAACAGGTGGAGTAAAGTGATGGCTTTAAACTGGAAGGGGAAATATTAAGATTAGACATCAGGAAGAAATTCTTCACGATGAGGGTGGGGAGGCCCTGGCCCAGTTTGCCCAGGGAAGATGTGGCTGCCCCATCTCTGGAGGTGTTCCAGGCCAGGTTGGATGGGGCTTGGAGCCCCCTGATCCAGTGGGAGGTGTCCCTGCCCATGGCAGGGGGCGGAACTGGATGGTCTGTGATGTCCCTTCCAACCCAAACCATTCTGTGATTCTATGATTCCATGATCCACCCGTGGGAAGGACACCAGCCTTCTCTCTGCCAGCCCTGGCCACCAGGCTTCCACTGCCTTGCTTGGTTGGTGCATTTAAGAGATGTTATGAATTTAACCTCTGTCTGCCACCTGTGAGCAGTGTGGATGAAGAACACTGCCAGCTCTCAGCTTCCCAGAACTGCTCTCTTCTGGGACTATGACTTCTCTCTTTCACCCCAGGCCAAGGAGTCTCTGCAAGTGGCTGGAACACCCTCTTGTGCTGCCCTTCCTCTGATTCTCCTCCTTCCAGTGAGGCCAGGATAGCCGAGAGCCCAAACAAGTCTTCTTGCCCTGTATCAGAAAATAAGGAAGGTGACTCCTGTGAGGCAGGTCCATAGTGGTGTCCAGAGCATTCCCTGACTTGCTAGGGTTGCCCATGAGGAGCATCCCTTAAAATCCCTCACTTTGGTGAGGATCCTTCCAGATGCCTGCACCAGGGATGCAACACAGCAGAGAAGGAGCTGGTGGCTCAGAGTAATTGAGCTCCAGGCAGAAGATCATAGAATCAGAGAACAATTTGAGTTGGAAGGGACCTTTACAGGTCATATAGACCAACCTCCCTGCAGAAGCAGGGACATCTGCAACTCGATCAGGTTGCTCAGAGCCCCATCCAACCCAACCCTGAGTGTTTCCAGGGTCGGGGCATTGCTGGAGACTGTCACACAAAGTCTCAGATGGGGAAGGGACTGGTGTATCCCAGAATGACTTTGGTTCCAGCTGTAGCAATGCTGGACATGGCTCTGTTCCTGATGACTGATGGAAATCCAGAATAGCTGCCAGTATGAAAGAGGATAATTTCAGCATGGGGCACCTCTTCTCCATGGCCACCACCCATTCCTGCTTCACAGCCACCAGGGCTGAAGTACCTTCCAGGCACAGAACTTCCAGGGTCCCCTCCAGCCTGAGGTCACGAGTGAGGAGGGCTGGCTTGGACCAATCCTGGTAGGGATTGGTGGGAATCACCCACCTTCCTAGTGTAAAAGAAAAGAGGGGAGAGCAAAATCTGTGACGGGCACACACCAAGACAGCAAAGATCTGGCCAGTCTATGTTATTTGAAAGGCCTGTGGAGAACTGGGTGACAGGTGTAGTCTCCATGACAACCCACAGCTGGCTGGGCAGGAATTAAAGGGCACTGTGCTTCAATGGAGTGTCAGCATCTCAGCTTCATCCACTCCTGGTAGCTCGGGTAATTACAGATTCACTTGAAAATGTGCAGATGCAAACGTGTTCTTCTTTGAAGCCCTTTGGAGAGAAGCAAATAGAAGGACAATCATCCAAAAGGCTCATTTTCTGCTAGAGCTCCTGCCTCCCAGAGGTCATTCCCCAGGCCTTGAGGGTGGTGGAGGTGAACCCTGGGCAGCTGCCGGAGGGGCAGAGCCTCCAGCACACCCGACTCCTGTGTTTTGAGGCGCGTTGTTTGGTGAACTGGCTCTTGACGACCAACGCTGCGGGCTGGGAGCCAAGCAAATCAGCTGTAATAGGTAGAGAGCAATTAATGGCAGGTTTAACTGAGCACCATCTCAGACTGGCTCTGCCCCACGGCGTGGGCTTCCCTCGTGGGAAGGACCCAGGTTTAAGGGATTCCTTATGTTGGGGAGGTTCGTTACGGAACGGCTGCTCAGCTCGAAACGAGGGCAGCTGAAAGTAGAATTTGCCCTATTTAAATTGGTGAAGGGACTTCATCGTTGTAAGGCAAAAACAAATGGAGACTGGCCTCTCCTCAGAAAAAAAAAGCCCTCTTTTGCCTGTTATTACTATAATAAGTCTCCAAGTCATGTGTCTGAGAGGGCTGAAGGGAAAAAGCTATTTTTCTCCCTGCTTTTTTTTCGGCTGCTGCCTGTGTGACAGTCGCTCTGCAGTCGCTGAGCTGGGTTCTGCGTAGAGGTAGCCAGTTTTCCTGTTGTTTTGTGTGGGTTTTTCACATGGCAACGGCAGAGAGAAAATCTCTTTTTATTTTTTTTTTTTAAGACGAAGCAAATGTGATTGTAAAAAGCAACTAAAATTTGCAAGGAACAGAGGGGAAAGGGGCAGAAACACAGACATCCATGTGCCTCGCTCCTCTCTCTATTTTGGGACCACTGCGGTTGTTGTGCTCTTCTCAAACAGCCAGGGCTGGGGCTGTTGGCTTCATTGTCTGCTTCAAGGACAGCCAAAAAGAGACCCCACCTGGGTGGGTTTCTAATGGCCAAGGCAGAAGCAATTAACCTGAGGATGGAATCCGGGGGGAGGCTCTGGGCGTGCTGTTGTAGAAAGGATTAGGGGTTGGGATGCTTTGGTCCTCAGGCATCCTTTGGAAAGCTCAGACAGCAAAGGGAAGTGGAGAGGTCTGGTTCTGCCTGGTCACCAAGAGCTGAAGGCAAAGCATCCACACTGCGATGTCCTGTGCTAATGTGAGGGCACTGGTTGGGAGCTGCAGGGGAAGGTGCCACCACCATCCCAACCCTGCCCATCCCAAGTAAGGAGGCGACGCCTCCCTTGCAGCTTGTACCAGACTGTTCCTTCCCCATCCTCTTTGCTCCAGCCCTGGCTGTGGCTGGAAACCACGTGCAGGCTCCGGGCACACTGTTCTGCTCTCTGCCCACCAGGCTGTAACAGCCCGCCGTGCTCCCCTGGGAAACTGTTCCCTTCCTTGGTCCATCACATCACTCCCACGGCTGGTGCATGCGTCACTTCTTTTCCCCTTCTTCATACAACTGCCCTTCAGATATTTATATACTGTTATCATGTTCCCCCTCAGGCATCATCTTTCTAGGCTATACGAATTAAATTCCCTTAGTCTCTGCCCATAAGTCATCATCTCCGATTTGGCTGCTGTACTCAGGACAGTTCTTTCCTTTTCTGTGTGCCATGTCTCTCTCTCTGTAAAAGCCACACTGGGTATTGTAGTGCACGTTTACTATCACAGCAGAAAAAGAGGATGAGGACCTGTTTTGCCCAGTTCTGGGCTCACACTGCCTGTCAGCAGCTGCCTTGCACTGGCCCTGGCTGCCCAGAGCAGTGGTGGCTGCCCCGTCCCTGGAGGTGTTCCAGGCCAGGCTGGATGGGGCTTTGATCCCCCTGATCCAGTGGGAGGTGTCCCTGCCCATGGCAGAGGAGTGGAACTGGATGGGCTCTGAGGTCCCTTCTGATCCAAACCATTCTAGGATTCAGTGGGCTGGCAGCTCGGTGCCACAGTCCCCCCCAGGCGCTTCCGACTCTCCGGTCCATGATTGCTCTGAACATAAACATGTGCTCACTTCTCCCTGCACCGCTTGTCCTCCTTCCAGACTGGGAGGGTCTTGGTGCAAAGACAGAGTCTTGGTGTGCACCCATCACCAAGTCCTGCCTGGATCTCCCTGGATGCCCTTGTGGCTTGCAATAGCCCCTCATCCACACACTCACCCGGCTTGTGTGCCTGGTGCCCACCTTGGGAACATCCCAGCTTGGGCACAGTGGAGGCTTCTCCATTCTGCCAGACTCCCCTGGCTTGGTGACCAGGGGAGCGTGGGGGAAGGTGGGGTGATCACCCCTATAGCTATGGTACTATTTCTGATCAGCAGTTTGCTTAGAAGCACCTGGGGACAGCAGCTTGCTGGAGACATGACTGCAAGAGGCCAACAGAGCCTCCATTTGTCCTTACCCTGCCCATGAATCCATCACTGGAAATGACCATGACTTCTGCCTTGGACACCTGCAAGCCCACAGCTACAGGGGCAGTGCTTGGTGCTGGGTTCTTCTGCAGCCACTGCTGTGGCAGAGGAATGGACAGGGAGGACAAGGTGTTACCATTGCCTCCATCTGTGGCGTGACAGAGGCCACGCCAGCGCGCCAACAGGGGCTTGGCAGAGGATAAACCCTTTCACACAGCAGCTACATTCTACTTTATTCATATTTTTCCCCTGGAAAACTAGATTCCATCCCCAGCTGTTGCTGGTTTTACTCTGCAGATAAAGCTGGCTGAGGAGGGGGTGCTGGTGGGGTGCCCCAAAGCAGAGCTGGCAGGGGTGGGTGCCTGCCTGGCAGAGAGCTTGGCTCGCACCACCCATCCCTGTCTGCTGTGGTGACCACGAGTGGTCACAGAGTGACCTCTTGGGAGAAACTGTTATAAACTTGGGAGTTCCCATCAACCAAAAGGGTTTATGTAATTCCTGCTGCCATGCCTGGGGTTTGTCCTGATACCTTGTCAGGCTGTGTATTCCTCCAGCCCTACTCCTGGGGGCAGCTGTGCTGGCTGCTAGAGAAGGGGGATGAGCCGTGCCGTGTCTCCAGCTGGTGGATCTGCTGATGCTGTGTTGCAATTCTTCCTCCTGAAGGATTTTATTCTCCTTTCTTGATCTCTCCCTTGTTCTTCTCATGACCTGTCCCTCCGTGTGCCAGCTTGGGCTTCTCTCTTGGTTGCTGCCTACAGGATGTCTTCTGGGGTGGTTGTGCCTGAGATCTTCATAAGGACTGGGGAGTATTCCACCAGCCTTTGATATCCTTCACACCTCCCTTCACCCATGTTGCTTTCTGGTGCTCACAGCCTCCTCTCCAGGGGCTGCTGGTTGTTAAAGCAGTGTCAAGCACTGCTGGCTGTGCAAGGCTCAGCCTGGCTTTGTGTGGATGCTGCAAGCTACAGGCACTCCCAGGGGAAGCAAGGCAAGAGGAGGTCATGGAATCATAGAATCACAGAATGGTTTGGGTTGGAAGGGACATCAAAGCCCATCCAGTCCCACTCCCCTGCCATGGGCAGGGACACCTCCCACTGGATCAGGGGCTCAAAGCCCCATCCAGCCTGTCCTGGAACACCTCCAGGGATGGGGCAGCCACCACTGCTCTGGGCAACCTGGGACAGGGCCTCCCCACCCTCACAGGAAAACATTTCTTCCTAAGTTCTCACCTCAGTCTCCCCTCTTTCAGCTGAAAACCATTCTCCCTCATCCCATCCCTGCACTCCCTAGTCAAGAGCCCCTCCCCAGCTTTCCCGGAGCCCCTTTCAGCACTGGGAGGCTGCTCTAAGCTCTCCCTGGAGCCTTCTCCAGGCTGAACAACCCCAACTCTCTCAGCCTGTCCTCATATGGGAGGTGCTCCAGCCCTCAGATGATCTCTGTGGCCTCCTCTGGACTTGCTCCAACAGCTCCAGGTCCTTCCTGTGCTGAGGACTCCAGAACCGGACACAGGGCTCCTCCAGTTGAGGTGTCACAAGAGTACAGTAGGCTGTGTGGCTTCAGCAAGTGTAGTGGGAGTCTGAAAAGCAGGAGTCCCACCTGTGTGCTTTGGAGCTGATCTTGGGAGCCACCCTGTTGTTCTGAGGATCCCACAGCTCCCACAGGTGAGGGAGACCTCACCCAGCACTGAGTCCCCATCATACCCCGTGTTTCAGTGCCAGTGCTCTCAAAAGGCTCAGGTTGCCCATCTCCAAGCACTCATGGTCCTGTGGGCACCTCTCCAGCTGCAGCCTGGCAGGGACATCTGTGGACCACACGGCAGCCCAGTGGAAGGGGCTGGTTTGCACCCAAGCCCTGTGCTTCCTGCCGTGCCTGGGGCTCTCACAGCCATCCCTCCCCATCACACCGTGCCCCCTCCAGCCTTCACCAGCCATCGGTGATCTCAGGCATTCAGAGAGTCACTTGAAACACCACCATGTTACAGTCTTGCTTTCATCCCTGGCATCTCCATATGTTTCATCTTGGAAGGCCTGATATTAAAAACTATCTCATGAGACGTGATGAGAGGATTATAGAGGTCGAGTTAATAATGCATTTCACTTTGCAGCTTCCCTTTAAGCAAAATCTGGCTGGGGTGAGCTTCCTAAGCAGGTGGGGACCCATGAGTGACAACATGCAGACCAACTGCATGGCTTGTAGTGTTTTCCGAGGCATTAAAGTTAATTAAGTACTAATTAACTGAAACACTTTGAAGTATCCCTGTCATAGCAACCTTGTGTATAAGAGCCTGCCTGATTTATATTCACATAAGCTCACGTTTTACAGCCAGGCAGTCTGTGTTATGGATTCACTGCAGCATCCTGTTGCATCTCTAACCTGCCTGCAGGCTGATGGATCAGACAGGAGCGTGGCTCTCCTCAGGGGCACCAAGCACATCACATCTCCTGTCTGGGCTTCTCACATCAGCCAGCATGGCCCCTGGCCAGCAGGGACCCACAGGTTCGATGGGTCAGAGGTCTGAGTGCCTCCGGTGGGGAACGCGCAGCAGCCGTGGTCAGGGCAGAGAGTGCCTGTCAGCCACACAGCCCTGCCACACTCTTGCACAGTGGCATCCTGCACAGTTGGGACTGCTTGAACCCTTGTGCTTTCATCCTCTTTTGCCTTGAAGGGGAAAATCTCCATGGGATTTGTCCTCTTTTAAATCCACCAGAGCAGCAGCCTGAGTCTCCGCTCTGCCTCCGTGCTTCTCTGGCTTCCACCCGCGCCTGGTCACATTGAATGTGATGGGTCCTTTTGATGTCTGTTTAATTCAGTCAGGTGATGCCAGAGAGGCTTTCTGCCTGCTGGAAAGCAAAGAGTTACCTCTTTAATGTCTGTGAGCCTTTGAGAAGAGAAGAGTTGGGCACATTAATCCTGAAATGAAAACCCCACTCCTTGTGTTGACAAGATTGGCTGAAAAAGGAACTGTTGGAAGGGCAACCACTGTGGGGAAGGCAGAGAACTGGGGCAGCACATGTGGGTTTGGAAATCTAAGAGCTGGTGCAGAGCAGAGGACAGCAAGGAGGAATAGGATAAGGTTTAGAATTCATCAGGTTGATTCTGATCTCAGTGGCAGGAGTTCCTCTTGGAAGCAAAGCTGCTCAGTTATTCCTGCCGTGCCAGACCCGAATCCAGATTTCAGGGTTGTGGTTCAACTTCTCTAGGTTTCCTTCCCTGGCACTTGTGAGTCTCTGCTCTAAGGAAAGAGCAAAGTGAGGCCTTGTTTCCCAAGCTCTTGCAAAGCTGTTGGCATCAACAGGGAACGTGCAGGGTAAGAGCAAGGAGCAGAAGCCTGAACAGCTCGATTCCTGTTACGCTGCGTGCTGAGACATCCGGGGAGGGCAAACCGAGCCCGGGATGCTGAGAGTACAGCCTGGCAAAGCAAGCATTGACAAACCTGCTGCCTGGAGGGAAAATCCCTGAGTGGGTCAGTTGGTCTCCATCCCTTTGAACAGAACAATTTGACCATGCTTTGCTTTTACTGAGACACAAAGCACCACTTTAAAAAGCGAGCGAGCGGGAGCGCGCGGTGCTCCGCGCGCAGGAGACAGGGAGCAGATTTTTCTGCAAGACTGGCAAAGGATAACGAGCAGTTTAGCCTTGGTAATGGGATCCGAGCCCCGCCGGCTTCTCCCCTGGTGGGGGCAGTGGCCGTGGGTGTGCCTTGCTTGTCTCCTCACCATGCAGGCACTCACACCGTCCTGCTGTGCTTTGAGTCCCAGCTGCCAGGCCAAAGTTCCCCTCTCCTGGGTGTGCATCATCCCAGAACCTTGTTCAGGAAGGAGGCTGACAAGGCAGGGCTGAGCCACGCTCGGGGTTGAGGAGGGGATGGATTGCAGTAGATAATGGGGACTGGGAGAGGGCAGCTTCCCAGGCAAAAACTTGGGCAAGTTAGAGATCATTGAATCATAGAATTGTTTAGATTGGAAAAGCCCTTTAAGATCACCAAGTCCAACACTTAACCTCACACTGCCGACCCCACCATTAAACTGAGTCCCTAAGCACCACATCCACTTGGCTTTTAAATCCCTCCAGGGACGGTGACGCCACCACTGCCCTGGGCAGCTGTTCCAGTGCTGGGCAACACTTTCAGGAGAGAAATGTTTCCCAATACCCTAAAATTCCCCAGAGGAGATGAGCTTTGCATCTGGACCTGCATCCCAGACCTGCTAAAGATGGTCATGACCAGTCAGTGCTGACCAGCTTCATATTCTCTCAAGCAGAACATAGAATCACTGAATGGTTTGGGTTGAAAGGGACCTCAGAGCCCATCCAGTTCCACCCCCTGCCATGGGCAGGGACACCTCCCACTGGATCAGGGGACTCAAAGCCCCATCCAACCTGGCCTGGAACACCTCCAGGGATGGGGCAGCCACAGCTTCTCTGGGCAACCTGGGCCAGGGCCTCCCCACCCTCACAGCAAAACATTTCTCCCCAAAATCTCATCTCAATCTCCCCTCCTTCAGCTGAATTTCTTCCTCAGATCTCAACTCAATCTCCCCCTGGTGCCCATCAGTATCACAGTTGCCAAGTTCTCCAGGACACAGTGACTGGGCCACGCCTACCGGCACCATTGCTGGGTCTGAGGTGGTTGGTGCTGTCAGACAAGGATGGGAGCCTGGTGGCACAGTCTAGGTTGGTCCCTGGGCAGCACTGAGGACACTGGAAAGCTTTCCAAAGACCAGGCTAGCACTGGTTAGAAAAGCCCTTTGAGTTTTCAGAGACCAAAACTGTCCTACACTAATACCAATTAAATTTTATAGGCACCTAAAAATTTACCCCGCATTTAATCTCCTTTGCTAAAGCCACGAGTGCCTGATAAATATTTTATTTTCCTCCAAGTAAATAGGCTTTCCAATAATTAAAGCAAATTATGAGTCCTCTACTCTACTTGAGCCCCAGCAAAAGCAAGGCCACGTCTTGTCCCCAGCTCTCGTGGTCCCTGGTGTGCCAAGCCACACCACAGCCGAGCACCGGCCACTCTGACACTTGCTGCACTCCACGTGCCTTATGGAGCAATTTGTGTAAGCTGCTGCTGAAGATAATGAGAGAGTTTTGCTGGTTGCAGCAACATTCGAAGAAGGAGGAGAGGAAGGCAGATGAGAAGGTCACTGCTTTCTCTTTGGAGGGTGCATTTTTCCGTTGATGAAAGAAGTTGCTGCTTTCCAGGTCGTTTGACGACAGCGCTGCAGGGCGAGGCAGTGCTGGGCCTGGCCTGGCTTCATCAGCACTGTCTGCTCTGCTCTGCTCTGCTCTGCTCTGCTCTGCTCTGCTCTGCTCTGAGGGGGCATTTTAGAAAGCATTTTTTTTCAAAACCCGTTACAGTTTATGTGAGATGCCATAGGTGGGACTGCAGATAGGGAAAGATCCTACCTGACAGGGAAGGCCCATGGTTTATTAGAATCGTAGAATCACAGGATGGGTTGGGTGGGAAGGGACCTCACAGCCCATCCAGTTCCACCACCCTGCCATGGGCAGGGACACCTCCCACTGGATCAGGGCCTCAAAGCCCCATCCAACCTGGCCTGGAAAACCTCCAGGGATGGGGCAGCCACCACTGCTCTGGGCAACCTGGGACAGGGCCTCCCCACCTTCACAGCAAAACATTTCTTCCTAAGCTCTCATCTCAATCTCCCCTCCTTCAGCTGAAGACCATTCCCCCTCATCCTATCCCTGCACTCCCTGACCAAGAGCCCCTCCCCAGCTTTCCTGGTGTTCCTTTCAGTACTGAGAGGCTGCTATAAAGTTTCCCCAGAGCCTTCTCTTCTCCAGACTGAACAACCCCAACTCTATCAGCCTGTCCTCCTATGGGAGGTGCTCCAGCCCTTGGATCATCTTTGTGGCCTCCTCTGGACTCACTCCAACAGCTCCAGGTCCTTCCTGTCCTTCTGGACTCCAAAACTGAACTCAGGCCTCCAGACGATCTCCCCAGAGCAGAGCAGAGGGGCAGAATCCCCTCCCTCGCCCTGCTGGTCTCACTCTTTGGATACAGCCCAGGACACGGTTTGGCTCTCTGGGCTGTGAGCGCACGTTGCCATCTCATGTTGAGTTTCTCATCCCCCAGCACCCCAAGTCCTTCTCCTCAGGGCTGCTCCCAATACATGCTCTGCCCAGCCTCTGTTTGTCCTTGGCATTTCTCTGACCCAGGTGCAGGACCTTGCCCTTTGCCTTGTTGAACTCCATGACGTTGCCTGATCAATGAGCAGCAGTCACTGGAGGAAGATGGATGTGAAGGAAGGAGTCTTTCCAACAATAAATGAGTGCAGTGCCTGGTGCCTGAGCTTGGCAGAGGCTGGCTGAGTTATAATGGCTTTGTCATGGAGCAAGTGGCTGTGCTGAGCTGAGAAATGATACTGTCACGAGGTCTCCACAGAACAAGTCGATGAAAGTCCACTCAGTACATGGGGAAGGAGAGCATCTGCTCAGCAGCAAGGAGAGCAGGAGGGCTGACAGTGTTTGCATTGGCAGAGAACAGACCAGGAGGGGTCTGGAGGAAACAAACTGGGACAGGAGCACTTCTGCTGCGAAGCCATCCAGTTGGTCTGTGTTTCTGAGGCTCTGGGGGGGGGGGGGGGGGGGGCACACCCTATAAGAGCCAGCCCCATCACCCACATCATGGTGAAAGCATCTCCACCAGCACCCTCTGTGGGCAGGCAGAGCTGGGCTGGAAAGGCACAGGGGACACAGCTCCTGGTGTGGGGCAGGTGGAGCACGTAGGAGGGAAATCCAGCCTCCTCCACTCACCCCAGCACCAGGCTGATGGGTGGGGGGGCCCTGCACTGTCACCTCCCCATGCACGGGCCAAACTCAACACCACAGAGGGCAAGGTAAGGCAGCTTGGCTGGGAGCCTGCAGGCAAACCAGAATCCCTGCCAGCCCAGCTTCCACCACGACATTCCTCTCTCCCTACTTGCCCTCCTTCAGCCTCCACCCAGCGATGCCCCCAGAGCTGTCACAGCTCTCAGTCACACGGCAGGGCTGGTGACAGACCCCTAAGTGGCATCCACTGGCAGGCAGTGATGCTGGATGTATCAGAGACCATTGGCTGGGCAGGGTCAGGTCCCTGCAGCACGTGTAGCTGCCCTGCTCCATCCCTTTCCAAGCTTTGCTCCCCTCTGCCTTGCCCTGTGGGGAGGAGAAGTGCCAGGTGAGCCAAGCCATTTGCACTCTTAAAGCCTTTTTTTTCCTTGCAACTTATTTTTTTTGGCTCTCTAGATAGCGCTTGTAAAAACAGTCATAAAAGAAGTTAAAAAGCAATGTGCTGGCTCAGAGGAGTCATTCAATATCCTTATTAAAGATCTGCAGTACTGGAGCTGTAATAGTACTTGGCACTTAGAGGGCACCTTTCATCTCGCGAGTTCAAGTCACTTTACAAGCGCTAATGAATTAAACTTCATAACAGCCCTGCATGCAGAGCCTTGCGAGCCAATCGTTCATCTGTTCTCACAATACAGGCATTAAATAATAATAATAAGCTGGTTAATTCTGCCTCTCCTCTGGTCTGGGGATTGTCTCTGAGCTGATACCAATTCCTTCCCATTCATCCAGCGCTAGCTGTCAATATTTTTAATGTGCAACGTCGGGTGAGCAGGGGTTTTGCCGGCGTATTTGAGAGTCAGGCTGTGTTTGGGTCAGAGCAGCCCTGAGCAGAAAGGGCAACGAGGAGAAGGGGCTGGAGAACAAGTCCTACGAGGAAAGGCTGAGGGAACTGGGGTTGTTTAGTCTGAAGAAGAGGAGGCTGAGGGGAGACCTCATCCCTGTCTACAACTGCCTGAAAGGAGGCTGTGATGAGGTGGATGTTGGTCTCTTCTCCCAAGTGACAGGTGATGGGATGAGAGGAAATGGCCTCAAATTGCTCCAGGGCAGGTTCAGATTGGACATCAGGAAAAATTCTTCATGGAGAGGGTTCTCAGGCACTGGGACGGCTGCCCAGGGAGGGGGTGGAGTCCCCATCCCTGGACAGGCAGATGAGTTTCTGAGGGACATGGTTTAATGAGTGGACAGGTACAGCTGGACTCGATGATCTCAGAGGTCTTTTCCAAACAGATGATTCTATGTTTCTGTGGTAGGGTTTCTTCTCTTGGTTCTTTTCTGTTCCAGCCTTGGATCCCACGAAGGGCCAAAAATTCACCCTGGCCCATGTGAACTATTAACCACTGCCTTTCCTTATGTGTGTGAGCAGAGCAGTTAATGTCTGGGAAAATGCACCTTCCAGTACATTCAGCATCTTCTGTAAGGTTTTTTCTGGCTGGAGATTATCTGGAGCTTCAGGGACGAATCCAGAAACAGGCTGTGGGCGCCGTGCATCTGGAGGGATGCAAGAGCTGTACTTGAATTGGGTCAAATGCTTAAATTAAGCACATTCAGAAGGATCCTGATCCATCAGAGTTTGGGTGAACAGTCAATTCAAATGTTGCCCTCAGAAAGTTGAGGTTGGTTTCAGGATTTCCTGGGGCAGTCCTGAGAGGAGGAGAGGGAATAGGTTCGATTTGGACCGAAACAGGAAAAGTGATGCTTCGCAGGCAAGTAAAAAAAAAATCAAAAATCTCACCCTGAAGTATTTAATCTGCTGGAATCCAAAGACCTTTATGCCCCCTGGGCACTATCAGATCCTCCTGCTTATCACAGAATCATAGAATGGTTTGGGTCGGAAGGGACCTCAAAACCCATCCAGTTCCATGGGCAGGAACACCTCCCACTGGATCAGGGGGCTCAAAGCCCCATCCAGCCTGGCCTGGAACACCTCCAGGGATGGAGCAGCCACCACTGCTCTGGGAAACCTGGGCCAGGGCCTCCCCACCCTCACAGCAAAACATTTCTTTCTAAGATCTCCTCTCAATCTCCCCTCTTTCAGCTACTGTTAATTTTCTTTTAATTTGTGAAATTTCAGTGTTAAAGCCCAAAACCCAGCAGTTTCAAATGGCACATTCAGTGTTGAAAAGAAGAGGAGCAGCTGTTCCAACACACCTGCCACAAAGGCAGTCACTTAAAACCAATAAATTGCATCTCTTATGAGGAAATCTTCTCATCTCTTGTAACGAAATAACAAACCATCTTGACTCAGTTGTCGGGATTGAGTCACTGGCACAGGTGAGGGTGCCAGCAACAAGTGGAAAACTGCCCCAGAAATCCCAAAGTGAAGGGTGCCCTGTCCCGTGTCCATGCCAAGCCTGGGGGGACTTGGGATTCATGGCCCTAGCCACCAAGGCCACTGCACGTTGGTCCCAGCCCTGAGGACTGTGGCACAGGGGGAAATGTGGAAGCACAAATGGGTGACATCTGTCCAGGCCTCTGTTCCCTGAAGGTCATCAGCGTTGGGAAAAGGGAGCAGCCAAAGTCAGGACTGGGGTGTGCTAAAAGCCATCTGCCTGTGCTGGAAATGGGGATGTTTGGGCCATGGAGCTGGGGGGTTGCTGGAGTACCTGCTCTTACCTGCTGGCATGGGCCGGCCAAGGAGAAGTGTGGATATCTGCTGTGCACAGAGGGGCTCAGGGAGCTGCTCCAGAGAGAGCAGAGCAGCAATAGGCAACGAGCCAGTGCCATCTGCAAAGCAACCCAGAGCCACAGCAGACCTCTCACATTCCAGGTGAGGTTGAGGCTGTCTTCCCAAGGCGTCTCGCATAGCCCACAGGTGTGCACCTCTGTGCCACCTGCCTCGTGGTGCCCGTGGGGATGGGACTCTGAGATGGCCCTGCTCCATCTCTTTCGGGGATGGGAGTTACCCCAAAAGCAGTAACGGCCACTGTGTGGGCACGCTCACTCTCTCCCAGGAGGGTGCACAGCCCACAGTGACTGCCTGCCAGATCCCTGGCTTCCGAGGGCACCGGCACTGGTCCCTCCCATCCATACCTGGGCATCCCCCTTTCTCTAGGTTCCCATGGTGCATATTTGGGCAGTAATTACAAGGCCGCTGATCAACTCCTTGCTGCATTTATTTGTCTGGGTGCTGAGGTCACTGCCTTCACACTGGTGACAATTATAGCAGCGAACGCACAATAAAATAAATTTCCAGTTGAAGTTCAAGTCTAGAGGGCAAAACATCCCCGGAGCTGGCGCCTTCGCAAGGGTGTGAGACGAAGCAAAGCTCACTGAGGGGGCTCTCCCATTTTATCCCATGATCTGGAGAAGGCAGAGGTCCAAAACACTCCTGAGCACTGTCTGAAAGGAGTGGGATGGCAGGGTCTGGATCAGCCAGGCTTCACCTTGCCCAGCCCACCTGGGGAGGATCCTGAGGGGGCTGCGGGGCTGCTGAGTCAGAGAAATAGCAGCATTGAGGAGCTGGGGCGGAGTGGGGAGGCCAGGGGGCCAACTGCTCCCACCTCCAGCTCCAAAAGCCTCTTGCTGGGAATCCCACTTGATCCAACAGTTCTTCTGCTCCCCACGTGACCTTGGACAACCGATCTTTCCTCTGGTGCTGGTTCGCCACCTGCACTGGGGATTAAAATGCTCCCCCTGGTTTTAATTCTCATCAGGACTCATCAGAGGTGGAGGCACGCAGGGTTCGCTCCATCCAGGTGTGGGTTCCCACTGGGGCCAAGCTGGATGTTCCCTTGGGATGGACACGGGAAGAGGCAGATGGGCAAGGCTCGTGGAGGGTCTGGAGGGGAAGTGGTGTGAGGAGAGGCTGAACTCCCTTGGTCTGTTCAGCCTGGAGAAGAGGAGACTGAGAGGGGATCTCAGAGCTCTTCACTGCCTTCTCACAAGGGAGGGAGTGGAGACAGGGGCTGAGCTCTGCTCTCCTGTGACCTGTGATGGGACTGGAGGGAATGGCAGGAAGATGTGCCAGGAGAGGGGTAGATTGAATATCAGGAAGAGTTCTTCCCCCAGCGCGTGGTGGAGCCCTGGAACAACTCCCAGGGAAGCAGTCCCAGCCCCCACTCTGCCAGCATTCCAGAAGCATTTGGACACTAGCCTCAGTCACAGGGGGTGAAGACTGGGAGTGTCCTGTGCAGGGACAGCAGTTGGACTCAATGATCCTTTCGGGTCCCTTGCAGCTCAGGTGATTCTATGGCTCTATGCTCCATGGGGTTGTGTGTGCAGACACCAGTCTGGGTGCAGGCAGCATCGCAGCAGCACGAGCTGGAGCTGCAGCCCCTCTGCTCTGCCCCATGGGAGCAAAGGGTTGTGTTCCAGGAGTGCTGCAGAGCAGAGCCCGTGAATCCCAGCTTGAGTCTCCCTCATCATTTCCACATCGCTGCCGAGAAATCACAATTACTTCTGAAGTGGTTGGGAACTGGGAACAGAGTGTCAGCGGAGGGATAGGCGTGTGTGGAAATAGTGTAAGATTAATTACAGGAGCAACAACTCCAATTGTTGATAAATCAGCTCCTGTTAGGAGAGTACCCGTGGTCCTGTAACTATCTACCATTCTCAAGCTGGGATGAATGAACTAGCTAATTGTTTGCTGTGCTGAAAAGCAATCTTCAGGGAGCAGCACATTACATTCAATGAGTCAGCTCCGTGCTGGCAGGACTATTATCAAATATTATAATATTGAGCTGGACGATTTCTACCCAAGCTCATTGTCAGTGGAGAAGGGTGTTGTTTTCGTCAATGTGTAAAGAATGAAAGACATCAGATACTGTTTGTTTCCTGAGCAGGGAACTGGCGAAAAATGGGATCATTTCACTTGTTAGTGCACTTTTGCAATGAGTCATGTGTGCTTCAGCGCTGCTTCCAGAAACTTAATTGAAAGTTCTGGTGTCTGTTGTTTTAAAGGGAGAACCATATGCTATGGAAAGACATGACTTGTTTTTTTATAGTCCAGAATGATTATATCAGCATCAAATCCCAACTGTTGTGGCAATGCATTCAGGGAGCAGGAGTAAATCTAGGTGTTTCTACTGTAAAGGGATCAAAACCTTGACGAGGACAACAACAAAAAAAAAGGAAAAGGAGGGGATGTTTGTGAAAACACAGCTTCCTTGTGCTGGTTGGTAGTGCAGATCATGAGTGCCAACTGATCTACTTAAGGGCGAAGGGGTGGATGAAGCTTTGAGCCACAGTTCTGGAGTCCTCAGCACAGGAAGGACCTGGAGCTGTTGGAGCAAGCCCGGAGGGGGCCACGGAGATTATCCAAGGGCTGGAGCACCTCCCAGTATGAGCACAGCCTGAGAGAGTTGGGGTTGTTCAGCCTGGAGAGGAGAAGGCTCTGGGGAGACCTTAGAGCAGCCTCCCAGTACTGAAAGGGGCTCCAGGAAAGCTGGGGACGGGCTCTTGATCAGGCAGTGCAGGGACAGGATGAGGGGAATGGACTTCAGCTGAAGGAGGGGAGATTGAGATGAGATCTTGGGAAGAAATGTTTTCCTGTGAGGGTGGGGAGGCCCTGGCCCAGGTTGCTCAGAGAAGCTGTGGCTGTCCCATCCCTGGAGGTGTTCCAGGCCAGGCTGGATGGGGCTTTGAGCCCCCTGATCCAGTGGGAGGTGTCCCTGCCTATGGCAGGGGGGCGGAACTGGCTTTGAGGTCCCTTCCTTCCCAAACCGTTTCATGATTGTGTGAATGGGCTGCTGGAATGTCTGCAGAGGAGAGGATGTGGGATACAGTCAGTTGTTTGCGAGGTGTTTCTGCTGCTGGCAATCCAGACTGCTGGCCCATCTTTGAATATCCAGGTTAATCATCCCATACCATCTCATTCATCCTTTCTTATTATTTTTTACGAAGCTCTCTTGGCTGGAAAATAAAGTCAGTGAATAAGGTTCTAGGAAAAAAAACAGCCTCGTGCTGCTGTTCTCCAGCAGCGTCAGGAGTTGAGCTGTGAATCCATGGAGCACGGTGGTGAGAACAGAGGTCCCGAGACCCTCGTGTAAAAGCTTTCACGAGAAGAGCTGGGGTCTCCCTGTGCCCATCTCTCCAAAGGCTGCGTGC